>OU823256.1:7257073-7913323 GCA_917490735.1 Dryobotodes eremita
TCAGTATTTACATTTTAATTAAATGTGCAATAAGAAACCAAAATTTCGTCAGAAAATACAACTGCAAGCGAATATTCAACATCCATCTCCTAATCAAAGTTATTTACCAAGTTGCGAGAATCGATAATGGATTAGAGGAATTGGCTTCTGCTGTAACCCAATTCTAACTAGCGCAGGATTATGACGTTATTCCAATATGCTGTCTTAGTTAGGAACAAGCAGACCGCGTCACTGGGGTATTGTGGATGTGATGCAGTTGAAGGATAGAATAAAATAGAGCTCTGTATTATGTAGACCATGAGGTTTACAGACACAAATGTAGAAATTTTATAATAGAGGGACAGAATGGGCGGCTTTATCGCTAAAATAGATTTTTTTAAGACAACCTTTGGATGGATTAAAGGGAGAAAAAGACACAATAATGCAGGTATTCCAGGAAGGAGGTAATACTCGTGACTTTTGAATAATTTTGATAATAAAATAGGGCTGAACGAGTAAGCTAATGAGATTTTACGATACTGTTTAGAATTTTGGAATGAACAAGGAAACATGAAAAAAAAGCCTTGAAAAAATTATGAATAAAAAAACGAGTTACGTCATCATTCTAATTCTATTGACCAATTAAAAATAGATCGTTACTGTCATTAATAATTAAACAAAAACGTAAACGGCATCTTTAAGGCTGAACCATAACAGAAAATTTTGACCCACTCCGATGGATAAACTGACCAAATTCTTAGAAACACAAAGAAAAAGAAATATTCTCCTGTATTTATTCTTTGACCGCGTCTCGTGGCAATTTGAAAAGTGCGAGTTCGCCCAAAGTTTCAGCTAATGGGTTAAAAAGGAGAAAGGGGAAGTGACGGCTCGAATTTTTGGAAATTTCGGATATAATTAGAGGAGCGATCGCATTAGGGACGTCACTTTTGGTTTATGGGAGGCACGTCACGGCTAGAGATGGACCAAGTATCCGCCAGCCAAGTTTTATTGGCAGACTTGTGTAAACTTAGCGGTTTTGTCGTCAGGAAATGGGTTTTATTTTTGGGCAAAGAAATGCGTAGAATTAGGATGGGTTAGATAATAATAATTAATAAAACAAATTCTCTTAAAAACTCACATAAAGGTGTTTAAAATCATTACTATCATCTGTCCTGTCTTTTTAATTTGATCCTCCGTCTGATTAGATTTTTTCTGTAACTACGCTTATATCCTCAACTGCCATTAAAAATTACAATGACACCCACTAAGGTATAAACAGCATGTTTATAAACTCTTCCTTCAGAAAAAAAAACAGACTTATTCTTAAAATTTTCTTATTCATATCTTGGTCTAATTTTATACTATGTTTGGTTAAAATATTTTAACTGTCAACGAAACATCTCTTATGTATTCCATACTCTGGTAATGCCAAACCCCAATAATTCAATACTTGTTTCTACTTCCTCCCACAAGTAAACAGGGTGTTTACAAAGTTCTCCTGCAGAAAATTAAAAAGTCAAATAGCTTACCATGCGCGTTCCGTGCCATTGGCCACACATTAATATATATTAAGGCGTACACTTTGTATTCACCCTCTTTCTGAAGACACGTGCTTCGTCTACATACTTGAATAAAATCATGCTTATGATGTTGCAATTAGCGGGAAAAGACTTGGAAGAAAAAGTTAAGAAAAATGCAGTGTACGTTGAGTTTGGGAAAAAAAGTGTCTATGGTAATAGTGATGAAAGAGGAAGATAGAGATAAGAAAACAATAGAAGCTGTCATGTTTTAGAAAGCATCTTCGGCTAATTAAGATGCTGCAACAGAGGTTGTCGTTAAAATATTGAAAGTTGGATTTGAAGCAGAAATCGTCTTAGTAGGCAAAAAGACTAGAATGTGTGTTGCTTATGATACTAAAGATGGCAAACGTAAAGAAGTAAAAGTTATAGAAAACTACCAAATACCTAAACTACCAAAGCCTTTCCAATTCATCAACATTTTCCATAAACCAATATCAGAATATGGGACAGAAAAGAACATTCAATAAAATAAAAAACAACCAATATTCAATCCGCTCAGTTACACAATACATGACAGAATAACACGCAAGCTAAAACTTCTACATCAAAAAACCTTTGAATGATACCAATTTACAAAAGTACATATTCCAAATAATTTTTAACAAAACCAATAATTTGAAAGCTTAATATTATGCTAAACGTAAGTAACGTGGTACGGTGTGGTACAAGCCTTCGTGCATGGATTTTAATTATTATCATGTACCGAATACGACTCCTAATAAATGTCATTATGAAGCTGTATTACTACAAGCTAATGTTCCAACTGGAGAACTAAACATAGATCCTTATGTTAGAGGGAAAGAGTTTGTTTTTGTGTGGCTGCAAGTTGAAGGGTGGTTAATATAAGTTGGTTCTGATATAGTTCTTTAATGGAACCGCAATGTCACGTGCGTGACAATGATGGTACGTAAATAATATAGTTGAACGTTTTATATGGATGCAAGGCTAAAATAGCCTTTTGTATTGAAAGTTTTGTTGGAATTTTTGCATCGAAAACTGTGTACTTATGATTATTATCTAGTGATTTAGATTGCAGAAGTTCTAAATTTTCGTTTAAGTTAGCTATTAAGGTGGGTTGTGCTGTTTCGTAATTTCTGCAAATGTTTAAGGTGAGTACTTTCACATGACAAATGAATATCGTTGCTTACTTTGTGCTTGTAAAGTTAAACAAAGGAGGAATGGCATACGACTTTGTGGCTTTTCATGTTAGCTTTGCTCTGATTTATTATTTATAATTTTTAATGGTAGATGATAATGTCAGAATGTCAAGCCACAGAACTTTTTTTTTTCCTAAAACTAGTTATCAACTTAATTTGGTTCCATTTTGACACTGACGCTAAGTAAGTCCCAGACCAACTTTTGTATTTTGCCTGCCTCTGGGTTACCTTATTTTCTTTGATTGTTCTGATGCTATAATATTAACTTTACCTATAAAAATGCGGACTATCTCAATGAAAATAACCCTCCATATCCAAGAGGGAGAGAGAAAAATATATTTCTGTGTGTATACGTACATATTTACGTAGCGTATTTGTTTCAACAACAAACATGCACATGAAACCTTCACCGATAATTTAAAAAAAATACATTAATATCATAAAACAACACATAGGTAGCCCACCTTCATCGTCATCCGAATATCGAGCCACCAGCGAACAATAAGAACCAGTAGGCTGTATAACGCGTTTGCGCGCACAACACCCTTAAAAAAGGAGGCAAGACGGCAGGGGGGCAGGCGGATTTAAGTCCTACCCTTTAAAAGATTCCGTCGTCCTCCCATTTTTAAGTCTTTACAATACCGACACACACATCAGGGGATTCTTAGCTTATTTCTTTAGGGTGTGTGTGTGTGTGTGTGTGTGATTGGATTTTTCCGTGTTTCCCGTAATTAGTGAGGGACTCATTAGGGATGTGGGATGAGTCGTAATGAGGTCTTCTGAGGACATCGACCGTTTGAATGTAGATTGAGACACGCGAGCGTAATTATATGAAAGTGAGAGTGCTTTAGAGAAAGTGTTTTCTTGTTTTGTATTGAAATTAAAAGCTTTCCTTTCAGGTTGTTTAGAAAAAAAGCATACCTACTGTGAAAAGTTTCATTAACCCTCCAATTTTATAAACATCTTTTCACATTTTTATTATATTCTTGGCTCGCAAGCAGTCTTTATAATAACATCGCCTATTGACAACTGCAGCGCCCAAAAGGGTTTACCGAAAAGTAAACCAGGTGACCATAGACCAAAATTTAAAAAAAATCGACTGCCAGTATTTTCACCGGAATCGTCCATTTCAAAATTAGAACACAGCATTATTGGTGGCAGAAAGAACTACATCAATAATAGGTAGGTACTTCCCAGAAACCAACTATTTCACAAGAGCTGAAAGAGTAGGTTTCTGGGAAATTCATAAATAAAAACTATAAACCTATTAACAAATTAAATTCCACGTAATACGTAAACAAGTTCAGACTAGAACTGGTAGTGGTATTTTTGCAGCAGTACTCAAATAGTGCTCCAACGCTAATTGGCAGCCGATGAGTCTTTGTTATTGAACTCGGTGACCGGAAGTTTCTAGTGTTGTTTGGACTTCGCCATTTTAATAGCCACAGCGTACAACCCTAATTATTTAATGCTGCGTATTTATTTAGTTTTTTGTGTTTTTCAAACTTTTTTTTTTTCATATTTTTCAACGACAGACGAGGCGTACTTGCTTGTACCTTAGTTATAATTAGCCTACAGTATTACTGTATTGTAGGCTTATTATAACTGAGGTACAAGTGGACTGCTGTCCACTGCTAAATATAGGCCTCTCTATAAACTGATAACTTAAATATTACTCTCCTTCAGTCTGGGGCAGTCGGGTAATAAGGTTACTGAATCATTCTTCTTTGTTCTTGATTGCAATACGAGCATAGGTCACCCTAAGATAACACAGTCATCCAGGTGACACAAAAAAAACTAAAAGATATTTTAGAGACATACATAGATACCCCATCCCTGTACATCTGCACCCTAATTGCGTAACACACTATCTATCACAATCTGAATCATTTTGAAGCGTATTGCTAATCCATTGCTTCATATGTTCGAAAATTTTGTCTACTCAACAACGTAAATAACGCAATGAATGTTGTTCAACTGTCAAAATGAAAGCCATTCCTACTGTTAGTGTGTTACGCAATTACCCCGCTGGTATGACAGCGGCAGCTGATCTAAAACACTGCAATAATGCAGAACTTTGAAACTGAATTGATTTGCAGAAAGCCCTCCAAAAAATTTACCCTGAGCAATACCAAAAAATCACAAAAAAATAGAAAAAATCTACAGCAAACCGCGGTGAACATTCATTAAGGTTGACGTGTCGTACGTGCAAGTTCCCACATGTCACGGTAAACAATACGCCCTTGTTAGTCTCTTATGCCCCTGTTAGCCCCTGTTAGTCCTTAGTCCCTGTATGCCCCTGTTTGCACACCGCGTGCCCCTTTGAATACTAAGTTACTGGGACTTTTTATTTTACACAATGAGAATTGTTTCCACTCTTTAGCCGTTGGAGTATCATGTGAATTGCGTTTTTGGCTTTTCGGTACTGGAGGTATAGAGGTATGAGGAACAGGGTGCAAAGCTCACTATTACCTCCATAGAAAAGGGAGGATCCTCCGACCAGACGGATGTCGTGTCTGGTGGGCAACTGCCCGACGATTGATGTGGGGACGTTCTATATTTATGCTAGTTGCGCGGTAAACTCTGCTTGCGCGATGCAGGATTTTGCGTGACGTCAGTGTGACGCGTAGCTCGCATGGGGCGTTGTAGATGCCGCTACAAGTCCATACCAAAGATACGGGCCCGTTCGAAAGTAGTTCTATGCTTAGAAGTGTATCCTAATCCCTATTAACTAACTTTTTCGGACGAGCAAATACATCGTGAGTAAGGACAACAGTAACTGTCATATGGTTTTGTCATTCATTTTTAGTTCGGGGCCCGGACTGATGTTATGTCCGAAAGTAATACGGAGTAGAAAACTTCCATCACTTCGGCCAAAACTACAGACTTCGTGCTTAGGGAGTAGGCCCCCTGATTTTTGAAGTAGGTATAAGTACAACAGGAGTATGGAAGTTGTTGGTGTGCTTTTGGGTTTGATACTATTTTTTATCTGGGCATTGTGATGTACTTAGGGAAATTGTATAAACGGTTTTCGACTGCAAAATTGTTTGAACTGGCAATCGATTAATAAATATTAAACTAACCCTCATGACGAGAACCTCGTAAAAGCTGAGAAAGATAAAAAAGTCATGTATCTTGACTTAGCACACGAGGACGTGGACTCTGCAATCATTGTACCGATAATCGTTACATTAAATGGCCTAATAGCGGAGAGCCTCGATCAACACCTCAGGAGGCTCTCGTTGCCCGGGGTGGGGTCGTCTTGGCGGTGTCTCTAGACATCGCCAATGCCTTCAATACCCTGCCCTGGAGTTGCATCAGGGAGGCACTCCGGTATCACCGGATGCCGACCTACCTCTGTCGTGTAGTCGAGGCCTATTTGACGGATAAGGCGGTTATTTACCCCGGTCACCAGGGAGAATGGAACCGGCGAGAGATGTCGTGCGGTGTCCCACAGAGATCGGTCTTGGGGCCGCATCTGTGGGACATCGGTTACGACTGGGTGCTGCGCGCCGACCTCCCTAGCGGCGTCAGCGTAGTGTGCTACGCTGACGACACGCTGGTCCTGGCGCAGGGGAGGTCGCACCAGGCGGCGGCCGAACTAATGACACGCGGGGTTGCGACAGTCGTTGAGAGGATCCGGCAGTTGGGACTCGAGGTGGCCTTGCACAAGTCCGAGGCCATGTGTTTTCATGGTCCTCGGAACGCGCCACTGTCGGGTTCCCAAATAACGGTAGGAGGGGTTCACATCGGCGTCGAGTCGACGATGAAGTACCTGGGACTCGTCCTCGACAGCCGGTGGAACTTCGTCGAGCACTTCCGACGTTTGGCTCCCAGACTGCAGCGGGCCGGGGCTGCTTTGAAGCGGCTCTTGCCCAATCTGGGGGGGCCAAACGCCTCCTGCCGGAGGCTCTACGCGGGGGTCGTGCGGTCCATGGCCCTTTACGGGGCACCGGTGTGGGCGCGTTCGTTAAGGCTCCGGCCAGCCCGCCGGTTGAAAGCGTCCCAAAGGGTCATGGCCATCCGGATGGTACGGGGATACCGCACGGTCTCCTGCGAGGCGGCGAGCCTCCTTGCCGGATTGCCGCCGTGGGATCTGGAGGCAAAGGTCCTCGCGCACGTTTGGGAGTGGCGCGAGGAGGCGAAACGCCGGAGCGTAACTCCGCTGCCGCGAGAAATCACGGCACAGCGGACAGAGCTCCGGCGGGATCTCATGGCGGCATGGAGAGTGCGACTGTCGCAACCCAGCGCAGGGCACGCCACAATTGCGGCGGTAAGACCCCTCTTTGAGGAGTGGCTTGAGAGGCGCCACGGCGTCCTCACCTTCCGCCTGACGCAGGTCCTCACCGGACATGGCTGTTTCGAGAGGTTCCTGTTCCGGATAAGGCGGGAGGAAATGCCCGGGTGTTATCATTGTGTGGATCGACCGGAGGACACGGTGGAGCATACGGTGGAGGTCTGCCCGGCTTTGGCGGAGCACCGCCGTGTCCTCGTGACGGCGATCGGCGGCGGCGACCTCTCGCGTCCGGCCCTGGTTCAGGCCATGGTACGGAGCGAGAGGGAATGGGAAGCCGTCACCTCCTTCTGCGAAGCAGTAATGCTCGCGAAGGAGGAGGCGGAGCGCGAGAGGGAGAGGCAATCACTGCGCCCTCGCGCCCCTAGTCGCCGCAGGAGGAGACACCCTGGGCGTCGGGAGTCGATTGCCGACTCCCGGCCACCGTAGGCGCGGGCTTGCGGACGGCGAGCAATGGGCAGCTCGCCGTCCGGTAAGGACCAGGCCCGGGTCGACGGCGCGTCGTGTTCCACGCGCGCCTCAAAGAGATGTCAGCAAAATAGACGGGGTCCGATAGGACCGATGCCTGCCGGGGTCGCGGATTGTTCGAAAGAGTTACCGTGGCCCTGGCGCACAGGCAACTGAAGGAACACGGGTGGGTTTTAGTCAGTAAGAGTCTGACACGCCCTTCCGCTCCGCCCAGAGCGGGAGACGTCATTTGATGATTTCCCACCCAAAAAAAAAAAAAAAAAAAAAAGGAGGCTCTCGTTGCGCAGCTGGGTCAAGGGCTTGATTCAGAGAGCAGTACTTCTAGACACGGCACGCATAGTGAGGAGGTTCCTCTCTCTAGAACCCTTACCACCCGCAGCATGGACCCTGTTTCTGATGACGATGGGCCACTATTTTTTATATTTTTAAATGTCTGTGTATGTTTTTCGTAAAAATATTTAAAAAATGTATTTAAAATGTAATAAGATATTTTCGTTTATTTAAACGAAATTATACTAATACTCATTTGAACAAGGAAAGATAGTCTATAAAATTTGTACACTAAAAACTCATCGAAAAACATAGGTAATGTCTTGACAAACAAGACTCACATTTATTTGAAGTTCTTCTTTAAAACCTACCTCTTGGCGATAGAAATAGAGCACTTATATATCTTCAATATTTCTTTTACCTCATCTAATTAGAATATCGTGGCTCCCGATACCGATACCTGAAGTTTTAAGTCAATAGGTATCTATTACCCCATTCAAATACCAAGTTAGTCCAAGAGCCAGTAATTCTCTGAACATTGAAGTGTGTCCAACACGGTTTATTGTCTCTCTGCCTATAAAATTTTGCTTACGACATTTGCATTTTCTTGGCTATACTTATGACCTTATAAACATTAACGATTGTTATAAGTTTGTCAATACAAGCCGTGTACAGTCGGTGACTAAAGTCAGTGGCCATCGTTGTTAATTTCAGAAGTGTTTGGTGATTAAAAAATTGCTGTTTTTTTTTTTGATAACTGTGCCTAATCTTTTATTACTAGTGGCTCTATGAGCTGTAGACCTCGCGACTCTGTCTTTGCATAGCTTAAAACTGAATAAATTTTCACCGCGCACCTTAAAACAAAATCCTTAAAACAAAACGCGCGAAATGGCTGAAATATGTGTTTTTTTACATTTACAACCCCATATCTCCGCTATTTTGAAAAATTTCGAAATCTGAATCGACAAAAAGCTCCATGTAATTATCGAACCTGCTCACAAATTTCACGAGAATCGGTTAAGAAATGCGACCTGTAGAAGAGAACAGCCATCCGCCGGACTTTTTGCCCAAGCTAAAACGGAGACGTTTCGCTCGCGCTTCGCGCTCGCTCGGTCAATAAATAAAATAAATATTCTAGGCTAATAGTAAAGTGGGTCGCCGCCCAGCTAAATAGACTGGACCGACTGGGTGTGGAAGGCGGAGGACAGGGTGTTGTGGCGCAGCCTAGGAGAGGCCGATGTCCAGCTTATTCTTCTTAGCACGTCAATACCATCATGGTAAAAGGATAAAAGCCAATAACAGAAGTCGCTTGCCCAGGGTGCGCCGAACGTAACAAAAGGTCGGAGGATACATCAATCTGGGAAGCTCCTTTCATTCACCATGTCCAGCAATGGACGACAATATGCTGAGTTGATGCTCATCATCAACTCAGCATATTGTTATGGTATGGTTATTTATCATCCAGGGATTAAGATTGCTACATTCAAGTAAGTAAACGCTGCATAGAATGGTCATGACCAGAGATCGGATATTCGGATTCATATTTACCTAAATTTAATTTTTAGTTATGGAAAGGCTTCGTAATTTTTTTTTTCTGTAAAAAAACCAGGGTTGCCAGGAATACCGGGAATGCATAACTATTCAGATGCATGTTTATTTAAAATTAATGTTTAAACCCCGATGCAAATATGTATATGTAGGGTGTAAGAGGAGGGGTGCTGTGTGTTAGTTAAAGTTAAGATGTTTTCGATAAAAAAACGCATTCCATATTAGCCAATGTCTCAACTTTAGGTGAATGTGCATCCGAATATCCGATCTCTAGAAATCGGATATTCGGATTCTAGTAATGACACATCATCACTCTCCTGCCCTTAACCCAATTTATTTGTGATCGGCGCAACATGTATTTGTCGTCCATATTTCTCGTCTCTATTAATCGTCATCTCCGTCGTCACCCCCTTTCTAACCATATCATCATTCACACAGTCCATCCATCGTTTCGTCTTCACCTACTCTTATAGCCAGTGTGGTCATGACTTCATGACACACGAATTTCGAAATCACAAAATTTGGTTTCACTATTACGATGTCAACTGTACTATATACAACGCAGAATTAATATCATATTACATTCTCTTTGATTCGCTCCACATTTTCAACAATAGAAAACATAATTTTGAAGCAAAAGCGATTCTTTATTCAAATATCAAAGAAATCTTTAGCGTGAACCCGAACGGTGGCAAAGTTGAAATAATAATAAATAAACGAGCAAAACAATTGGCGCTTAAACGTTTTAATGTTACAACAATGAGGGCTTCTAATAATA
Source organism: Dryobotodes eremita (assembly GCA_917490735.1). Classification (NCBI taxonomy): domain Eukaryota; kingdom Metazoa; phylum Arthropoda; class Insecta; order Lepidoptera; family Noctuidae; genus Dryobotodes; species Dryobotodes eremita. Next base: position 7,267,148 of record OU823256.1, read on the forward strand.
AATTATTGAATTTGTCCCGCTTTGCGTAACGACGACACGCCGAACGAGAGTTGTGTGATTTATTTGAGAAAGTGTTGAGTGAAGAAGTAATTATAACATCGAATATTATAATTGTCACACATTCAAAAGCTACTGAAACATTAATTTAGTCAACGGAGTAGAAAAAAAAGAAGGACTCCGCGCCACGCATATCGAAAGTGAAGCACCGTATCGATCTATGTGTGTATGTGTGTGTGTAAATAAGTGTCTTACGTGTGATGTGTTATTCCTTGACACCTTTTTTGGGATGTGGAATTATTTTTACACCATTTCACAACACAAGAAGTCAATATTTTAAACAGTACCTACAATGACGCCGTAGTGCCGCGTAATGGCACCTTATGATGTAAATGTGTGCGTGAGGCATGTTTGTACAAACAGTCCGGCCGGCATACTTATACTGCTTCACTTTCGATACGCGTGGCGCGGAGTCCTTCTTTTTTTTCTAGTCCGTGATTTAGACTTTATTTCAATTTAGAAAACATGCGTCTTATAATTTCCACTTGGCTGAAAAATCACATAAATACAACCATTATAAAAATATGCCAAATATGAATTAATACCTAGCTACCTTTTTTGTTAGGAACCTTCTCTAGCGCGCTCACAACATCTTACCAAAGTTTGGTCACAATCGGTCGAGCCATTTTTGAGTTTTTGCGAGACTAACGCACGGCAATTGATAGATTGGAATTTTCTCGCATTTCCTCTTTTCATAACAGCATACTATCAGGGTACTGGAAACTAGTAACAAGTGCAAATCCCAACTAAATACTGTTCTTAGTACTTCACTATTGCAGCATAGTAAAATTATTTTCTAATTCCTGGGAGAATATTCCCAGGAATAAATATTATTGAAGGGATTATTCTCGAAACTCAGTGAAATACGAAGCCAATAACGAACTACCGGGCGATTGTTTGAAGCTCAGCTAGAAACTGTTTTCGACAAAATATTAACTTCATTATCAGTCGTACTATTCTGTAAAGTTCACTTGGAAACTCATTCAAGTGACCGCACATAATTCAAAAGCGATTTTTTTTTTCTTTTTGCTTCATACGGTGTGTGGATTCAGCCAATGTCACGTTTGAAGAAACTTCTCAAAAAGGACGCGTCCGCCAAGTTTTTTCAAATTTATTAGATTTTAAGAATAAGCGATTATTCAATAAAAACAAAAGATTTCGCTTCTCGTATTCATATCTCAACACTGTTCGAATTTCGAAAATACAGTATGTTTAGGGAACAATACTAGACGTTCCGGATTTAAACAGTGCGAACAGTCCACATCTATGTAGCTCAAATTGGTTAGTTTTGTAGTGTTCTAGTTGTATGTCTTCTAGACACACGTTATTTTTGTTTCCTTTGTAATATTCATATGTCAATGTTATTCATGCATACCTGTTATTTGCATGGTTACTGAAATGCCAATTTTAGTTGTTATTTTAATTTGAATTGTAAGTGATTGCGCTGTTGGTGTGCTTAATCTAAATAAATAAATATAGTTCTTCAAATTCACACGCCAACATCACCGTTCGAATTTCAAACTGATCTTTGGAGAGAAGAAAAAGCTCTTCAAGATCTCCTGCTTAATTTCCGTAAAGTGAGGTTATGAGTCACGTCATTACTTCCGATAATGACCAAGCTTGCGTGATTGGTCAACGTTGTTACCATAGCCGACCCTGCTGACCATTCTCATGAAATGGCACGAAGTTCCTTATCGAACGTTATTGTCTACACACTTGGCTAATGAGAGCTAGATCGGAAAAAAAAACTTTTTGACCTTCACGACACAAAAAAGTGTCATCGCAAACGCGAAAGGAACTTCGCTCCAACCGTGTGTACCACGACATTTTTCGACAATTTTTATACACACCTACACGATAACAATGACATGTATGTTGTGCGTAAAAAAAAACTAAATGAACAAAATATCCAATTTGAGCGACTCCCAATCAAAACAAAAGAACCGCCACTAAACAATCCAAAAAAGTCACGTAAAGCCAGGGGCAGGACACTAATTTCGGCATAAATATTAAGACCGAACGCCGAATTTTAAAGGCGGCAATTTGAACCTACACTCTCATCCTGATCGCAGGATAATTTATCTTAACGAAAGAAAGGGGTGGCCGAGGGGGTGAGGTGGGTACTCGCCCAAAAATTGGGTAAAAATGTTGCCAGCCAGCGATTAAACCGTTGGGGGAGATGCGTCGTATTAATCACCACCCAGGCGTCTTCGTGGATTCTCGCGGTATTACTACAGAGTGGTTAATACATACTTCTTTCTACTGGAGTATTTTTAGGTGAGAGTTGGGATGTGCTGTTTCTGATAAGTAGAAATATTTTGGTCCCTAGCTTCCTATCCTATCCTACTCCTACTAATATTATAAATGTGAAAGTCTGTGAGGATGGATGGAGTGATGGATATTTGCTACTCTTTCACGCAAAAACTACTGAACGGATTTGGATGGAATTTGGAACACAGATAGTTTATAACCTGTATTAAACATGTAGGATATTTTTATCCCGGTAGTACTTTCCCGTGGGATAATTTCGGTCATCCACGCAGGCGAAGCCGCAGGCAAAAGCTAGTCATAAATAATTTTTGACTTATCGATAGTTAAAACGGACTGGTTTATTACTCCTTATAATGTAAAAGTTTTTGAGAGGAATCCTAATTTGATCGGCTAATAATATAGCAAACCAAGAGTGCTAAAATATCATGTACCAAGCTGTGGTAGTGAATAAGAAGGGTTCATAAAAAAATCGACGAAAGACAGAAGTAACGTTGGCAGTCGCAACCTGGACCTGCAGTCTCGACATTAGACAACGACAAAAATCGGTCGCTAAGTCGTATCGTTGTCAAACTTCTTTAATAGATTTTCAACTTTGTTTCGTAAGCATAAGGTTGAAAATCTTTTAAAGAAATTTGACATCGGTTAGACTTAACGACCGATTTTTGTCGTTATATTTGTCGAGACTGCAGGGCCAGGGCTATCAGCCTAGCTACTAACATGGCCAACTTATTATCATTTCGCCACAACGTGAGCCCGCTATTCTCTCAGTTTTAAGCACAAGGGAAGAAAATGTTAGAGGACAAATAAAAATCTAACTCACAACTCTATATAATTCAGCAAGTTGGCCTGTCCGTAGAAGGCAGGGCGGCCACCTTGGCTTTGTTTTAATATTTTCGCAAGCATTATGAAGGGTTTGCTTGCTTTCAAATAATTTCGGCTTCTGTTCCTGAAGTTTTGATAAAAGTTTCATTCTATCAATAATTAACGGGAACAATCCTGGTTTGCTGATGCGATTATAAAGGTTTTGGGGTTTTTGCATTATCTAACATTTTTTTTTTCTGGAATGTCAAAGTTGGAGAGTCGGGTCGAGTTTTCTTTGTTAGTAATTGAGTTTGGCAAGTTTTTGAAAGGGGAAACGCGGGTTAATGCTTATTTTAATTTATTGGTGCAGGAGTAATTCTGATGGGTAAGTACAAAGGGTATAAGTTGGAGGTAAGACGCTAAGTAGAGGATTGTGAGGTGAAGGTAGTGAAAGTTTCTGTACCTTGATTTGGGTTCTGAGCATCCTTCTCAGAACATTACTTGAAATTTATAAGAATTCTACCATTTTTTTATACTTCATAAAAAGCTAAACAAGAGTAGGACTCATTTTGCTTTTTAATCTATTCCGTTAAAATATTTCTTGAGTTCTGAAAATAGAGTTATTTGGTTATGGTTACCTTTCTTCCCACCATCATAAACGAAAGAGTTATGAGGCACTTATTCAATTATGGAAATAATCAACAATTTCATTTCCATAATTATTAATTACCTTATTCGTGAAGTCCTTCAGAAAGGTCAGGTGCGTAGTACTCGCAACCGGCGTGCGTGTATGACCAGATGTATGAACGTAAACGAGGCAAAAGGAGTATGTAAGGATCGTAGCAGGTGACGTTCTGTAGTTTCTGCCTACCCCCATGGGAAGAAGGCGTTTGTTTATGTATGTATGTAATTACCAAAGCTACCATTAAATGGCTTTTTAAAACGAACCAGCGGGGTAATTACGTAACACACTAACAGTAGGAATGGGTTTCATTTTGACAGTTCAACAACATTCATTGCGTTATTTACGTTGTTGAGCAGACAAATTTTTCAAACATATGACGCAATGGATTACCAATACGCTTCAAAATTATTCAGATTGTGATAGATAGTGTGTTAAGTAATTAGGGTGCAGGACTAGTTACATATGCAGTTAGATACATTTATTTACAAAAACAAACCTGCGTTTAAACTATTTGTTACTAGTGAGTTCAAACATGATCGTGGGTTCTATTCTCAGCCCACGCATAGTCTAATTGGAATTGCATGTTACAACATTCATAGTTATTGCACAGATTTAGGAGATATTATAACTGTACTCGTTTTGTTATAAAGTCGGTTACAAGCAGCGATCGGATACTCGAATGCATATTTACCTAAAGTAATTTTTTAGCTATGAAAGCATTGAAGCGGCTTCATAAAAATATTTTTTGAAAAAAATATCCCGGGATGCCAGGAACACCGGGAATTGCATCGGTCGGGTGTATAGTACGGAAATAACCTCTAAAAAAAATCCCTGGGTTTCTTGGATCGCATAACTATTTAGATGCATATTTATTTAAAATTTATGTTTAACCCCCGATGCCAATATGTGTATGTAGGGTGTAAGAGGAGGGTGATGTTAATTAAAACAAAAAAAAAACTTAATTTTTTCGATACAATAACTCATTAACTGTTAGCCAACAACTTAAGAGGGCGCAGCAAGACAGGAAAAAATCAAGTTTCACCCGCGCCTCTTTGCCTACCCCTCTCATCAAACACGACAAAAACAAAACACAATCCTTTCCCGCCAGCAGAAACTTTTCGCCCGGCGTATATTTAGGCATTTGAATTTGAATCTTGTGTGTAGTGTGTATACGCAAAATAATCAGATGAAACTGTTTTATTCAATTTACCTGTGTACAAGTAGGTATATTATTAAATATTATTGTATGTCCGTGAATCTGTTACCGATGCTGGTGGGATGTTAGATTGGAGATTAGACTAACTTAAATGAAATAAAGACTAAATGTTACTTCAAGATACGGCCTATAAATTTTCGATTCCGAATTGAAAGACAAGCCTAACGTTGTAGTTGAAAAAATATTGTTCCATACATTATGTAACATAACTACAATTGAACAATTTTCAGATACTTTCCTGTACCTATTCCTGTACCTTGCTTCTTGTCAAATTTCATGATTCTAGGTCAACGACATGTATCTTATGGGTTTTAATTTATTTGCGAGTGTCAAGATATGCGAAATGAAAGGCAATTTCCGCCAAGATACTAAGTCAACGTCTTAGAAGCTCGTTTTTTTTACAGCTCCAAAGGACCGTTTATCTAAGTATTTGATATCAATTTCAACTTGATACCCCCACGCATTGCTGAGATAAGCGGTCAGATAGATGGATAACAAAGTGATCCCATAAGGGTTTCGATTTTTTCTTTTGGGGTACCGAACTCTAAAAAGCAAAGCACTTCCATCAAAGTACTATAATACTACATACTCATGATACTACCTACATGATGGTGAAAACAATTTCGATAAAATTGCTTTTTTGATGATATAAAAGCGTATAATTATAATCGCATCACTTACCTTCCGCTTTTTTACTTTGAGAAAATGAAATCAATTGAACCAAAATGTCAATAAAATAAGAAAAGAAACATTCGCAAATAAATTAAAATCCATATGATACATCCCGTTGACCTAGAATCATGATTTTTTGGCAAGAAGCAAGATCTCACAGCACAAATCGGTACCTCGAATGGTTTTTCAATTAAAATATTTAAACAAAGTATGACCATTGTCCACTCCCTTTATTTTCAATGAAATTCTTCAGTAGGTAAAACATCTGTTTATTTTGCCTATACTATACGCTAAGCTTGAATTCATAATCTAAGATCATAGTCATGTTTTGGAACTAGAAACTCAATGCTGGCGGAACAAAGTTCAAATTCCAATGTAACCAAATTTTATTTACGGCCTTGTACAAGTTGGAGGTCACGACGTCTTCGTGGAAACCAGTGTTAACCAAGTAAAAAAATATAATGGTATATCGTGGATATTGTATTGCAGGATCGTGCAAATTCAATTAGCAACAGTGTTACCAAGTAAAAAATTATATTGGTATCGTGGATTTTGCACTGTATTGTGCAAAGTCAAATGGCATGTGTCATGAAAACCTACCCCACAGAGTACATTTTATATAGGGAGACCTACCCTGCGCGGAGCGCGAGTAGAAAAAAGTCCTCGCCGAAAACATTTGTGAAAAACAGGCCTATTTCGGAACAAATAACTAGGGTATATTAGTCGGCTTTACCGACAAAATAATTGGCATCTATTTATATGGGTGCCAAAGAAAGTCAAAAGTTTATTAGGTTCCTCTTTTGTAACTGTTGAAACTTTAGCTTTGAAAAGCAAGCCGACAGTCCCAAACATTGTGATCCGTCACAATCTTTACTCATCCCCAACATAAGAAGGGATCTAGTCACGAGAACACTATCCGTATGAAAACTGTCATGTCCCGTGCACACCGTTTCGTACTTGTGTCCGCAATAAAACCTATTTTAGTTTTCCGATTTATTTATTTTGTAAACTCCAATAATATAATTATACCAATAACCTACCTATATGTTAAATTTTGAGTTTCAACTTGATTCGGGGGTTTTGGTCAAAAGTCGCTCGAAATGGGTCGTCTAAGGTTACCCTTACACGAAGTTTGTCAACGAAAGTGGGAGTAAACGAATTTGGTTCTTTATTTAATAGTAATAAGATCTAAAATCTCCAGCACGAACTCTATGTTGTAAATTTTCTCCGCAAGCAAATTGACTGAAGTGGAGAACAATGGCGCTAGTTGTACTATACCAGTCAAAAATCTGTCAAATAATTGTATGTCATCTTGAGTTTTCAAATATCAACATTGAATTATTATAATATTTTTATTTTATAGTTTAGCCGTGGTATTTATTTAGTTTATCAATTCTTAACGATTTTAATAATCGTTTCGGAAGTGGTTTTAGTGATTTTTCATGTTTTGTATTTCACAGTTTCATTCCAACAATGTGATAAATTACGAAAATATTATTTACGCAAACAAATTAAATCGCAGAGCAGCAGAAAATTCAAGCGCAGTCCTCTCGTCTCAACAGAGCGACGGCGACTGATTTGTGAAACAAAAATATGCTTGAAGTTCCCGCAACGTGCGACGGAAGATGACTTCTTCCACGAACTAAAAACGTCGTAAGTGCTTAAAGCTAGTAGTCGTAATAATACCAAAAATAAAAGGAATTTCAAAAAATGCCTGCACAATTTTTTTCGCCTTGTCTTGATACAGATAATCATTAAAAAAATATCCTATTAGCATATTAAGTAGAAATTGAAAAAACGTGAAAATTAGGGGTAACTTCGTAATGTTATTTTATCGAGAAAATTTTAACGTATTGTGTTTCTGTTCCACAAAAAGTTTCAAAATATCATGTAGTTACTCATATTATTTTTATTTTATACCTAAGTCTTATGAATTTCATGAAAAATTCAATTGAAGATAGGCAATTTTGGTTACTACCCGCTCTTAAATTTAGGTGAATATGCATGCGAATATCCGAGCTGTGGTTATAAGGCAAGCAAAAAACAGATATATATTAGCAAATTATGTCCTCTTGAAAATACCTATACGAAGAGCGCGTTTAAACTAAACGCAGTCTATTATTTTTTGGTTTAGAAACTTTGACACTACAGACAGAATATTTTAAAACGTGTTTTATTTTATATTTTTATGTTATCTGTTCTCATTATGATTGTTTATTGATTTTTCAGAGTAAAAACATATTTTTCAGAGTGAGGGCAGTTATGGCCCTGTGGTAATGGCCCCGACTTACGAGTTGTATGTCGTGGATTCGAACCCAGGCAGGCGCTTTACTTTGTGTAAATAATTTCATCAGCACTGCTCTCAAAACGGTGAAGGAATACATCGTGAGGAAACCGACATGTCCTAGGACCAAAACTTCGGAGACATGTGACATCTACCAACCCGCACTGGGCCCGCGTGGTAGATTACAGCCCACTCCCTCTCACCGAGATGAGGCCTGTGTCCCAGCACTGGGAACATAATAGGTCAATTATGAAGAGTAAAAACCTTTTTTTTAAATAATCTAAGTATATCAAATGATATATACACAGATTAATCGTTACCAAAGGCCTTTTATACCAGAAGCTAAGTCTGATTTTCAAAGCAAAACCATACTTGCAATAGATTTTTGAAATCGTGGTGACCAAAAGGTGAGTCCACCACCAACTTCTTCCTCATAATAAAAATTCTTCGAATAGAAATATACTACATACTCATTCAGAAACCATAACCGTAACACCGAATCCATCAAAGAAAGCAAAACAAATGACAACACAACTATGTACCCACTTAAAAAAAACCTCACATTTTGGCGCCCGTGCCAAATGTCACACAAGTGCGACGCGTAATGTCAACACACACATACATACAAAAAGACATAGTATGGAGAAGGAAGAACGGGAAACTTCCACGAAATTTGCTCACCAAAATGACGACGCTTGTTTTTTTAGATGGCTGCTTATGACGTTCGATTTACGTGGACAAGGTTGCTCTAATTAGTGGAGAAATATTTTCTATGGAAGACAAAAATGTAGAGAAAGAAAAGGTTGAGTGGTAGAGGATGCCTTGTGGCATTAAGTTCACCTATGACCCGCACATATGAAGTTTACAAAAATAATAAAGAATAAAAGCGGTTCCAAATCAGTCTTCCACATGTACAAACCTTTACAGATCACTAGCTAGCTAGGAATTTACACTTATTTAGGTAAGTATGAGTTAGAATAATGTCCGTGATTCATACCTCTGTTATTGGAATTTGTATTTTGTTTTAAATATTGTTTATCCTGCACAAACAAGACGCACATTACTAAAAAATATACAAAATACATACACTAATAAAAAGTTGCCAAAAGCCTCGTATTCATAAAGTTAAAACTTTGGCAAAGTTTTTTTATTTCTGCCTACAAAAGTAACTAATTTTTTAGGTATGATTTTTTTTTAGACGTTCTGTACTCGCCGGGTAATTTGGTATTGGTTCTTTAAAAAAAAAGTTCAGGCTTGTAGAGATTCCTCTCTGCCAACTTTACATGTGTGACAGTTTCTGTCTACTACTCTTTTTCTAAGCCTTGAAGAATTTAGTTTGACAATGCGGTTGTATTTTAGGCAAACTTTAAACATCCTCTATACGCCGCGTCGCACACAATTATTTCAACCCACAACTCTTACTTGCAAAAAACCAACTCGAATTCATTAAGAGTCCCATCCACCCAACACTAGCGCACCCTAACAAACTTATTAAGATTTCTTTTCTTTTTACTGTACGTGGTTAGCGACGTATGACGCAAGCTAACGGCCACAGGGGGAGGCACGAGGCCAGGGTAGGCCAGGGGGGGGCAGGGGAGACCCTCGCACGCATGGCCGCTCTCATGATTTAAGCACAGGGATAAGAATGAAATTAAAAATACATCCTCGCCATTCCTTAGGGTGCCGGGGGGACATATATGCAAATGAACCACCCCCAACCCCCCCTCTCATAAGACAGGGGGGAGTTTTTTGTTAGGATGCTATTAATTTGGGGTGTAACTCACTAAGTATGGGTACGCATATATGAGGGAGTCTTCGTGCGTTTCTTAGAGATTCTTTTTCCATTTTTCTGTTTAAATTATGTTGGGATGTGAGCGGAGATTATTAAGTGTAGGTATTTCAGGTGAAATTTATTAATTTTCTTTTGGAGAATGTGGGGACCAATTTGTTGGTACGAATATGGAAATTGATTAAAATTTTGAATGGTTTGTTTTGGTTGTAAATCCTCATCTTTTTGTTGAGTAACAAAAGTTGAAGAGCTTCCTATAATTACTATGAATTTGCACGATATCCCAAATTAATTTAAACTGATTTTTATCGTAACTAAGTCAAATATGAAGGAATTGGAAGTTGTAACTCTTCAGTATCAAAATAATCTGGTAGGCTTAAAAGAAGCCGCAACTGTTAATCCGAGAACAAGCTTTAGAATCTAGACTTCTGTTTCTTAGAAGCTAGTCAGCTACTAAAAACTGATGACAGAAATAATAATATACCTTTAAGGGCCTTTTTTAATAAGAAAACTGTCTTTAACCGATTAGAAGAAATAATATCAGAAAAGTTATTGAAATTATTGAACATAAATATTATATACCCCATACCAAAGTACACAACTTTTTAAACTCCAAATCAGCTCCCAAGAGATTTCAAACTCTTAAACGTTCGCTGATCATCAAATACCATTGTGAATCAAGTTCGCGGCATAACAACGTGTCGATACAATCGTGGCCCGGGGCTAGAGGACCTGTGTTTTCACACGTTATACATTCATTGTGATGAGTTGACACTTTTGGCGATGTAAAGTTCAATAAGGTGGCTGTTAACAGGAGAGGAGATAAAAATGAACCTTTAAAAAACAAATTACTGTTCAAAGGAACGTTGTTTTTTACAGTCATTTGTTTTTTGAAAGGGATCAGATTTTGGAATTGGCGAAATGTGCAGTAAGTGCATATTATGCAGATACACATCTTACTTCTCAAGCTTACATATACATAATTGGACTTAAACTTGAAAACTTATGTGAGGAAAACAACTGAATAAAATTTGTCAATTACAAGATTATCCTAAGGGACAAAAAATATCTGTTTACTATGACTACAGTTGAATGTTTAGTCATTAGGACATTGGACGTAGGGCACGCCACAATTGCGGCGGTAAGACCCCTCTTTGAGGAGTGGCTTGAGAGGCGCCACGGCGTCCTCACCTTCCGCCTGACGCAGGTCCTCACCGGACATGGCTGTTTCGGGAGGTTCCTGTTTCGGATAAGGCGGGAGGAAACGCCCGGGTGTTACCATTGTGTGGATCGACCGGAGGACACGGTGGAGCATACGGTGGAGGTCTGCCCGGCTTGGGCGGAGCACCGCCGTGTCCTCGTGGCGGCGATCGGCGGCGGCGACCTCTCGCGTCCGGCCCTGGTTCAGGCCATGGTACGGAGCGAGAGGGAATGGGAAGCCGTCACCTCCTTCTGCGAAGCAGTAATGCTCGCGAAGGAGGAGGCGGAGCGCGAAAGGGAGAGGCAATCTCTGCGCCCTCGCGCCCCTGGCCGCCGCAGGAGGAGGAGACACCCTGGGCGTCGGGAGTCGATTGCCGACTCCCGGCCACCGTAGGCGCGGGCTTGCGGACGGCGAGCAATGGGCAGCTCGCCGTCCGGTAAGGACCAGGCCCGGGTCGACGGCGCGTCGTGTTCCACGCGCGCCTCAAAGAGATGTCAGCAAAATTGACGGGGTCCGATAGGACCGATGCCTGCCGGGGCTGCGGATTGTTCGAAAGAGTTACCGTGGCCCTGGCGCACAGGCAACTGAAGGAACACGGGTGGGTTTTAGTCAGTAAGAGTCTGACACGCCCTTCCGCTCCGCCCAGAGCGGGAGACGTCATTTGATGATTTCCCACCCACAAAAAAAAAAAAAAAAAAAAAAAAAAAAAAAAGGACATTGGACGTGACTCCATATCACTTAATAATGTTAATAAAATTGTTTCTTGCCACTAAAAAAAGTCTAAAGTACTAACTGACCTACACACATCAATAGTGTCTTGGGATCAAGCACGCTAGTTACTAAAAATCTGGTATTTCAATTATATTTTGTACAACTCCTACGGATAATTTTTGGTAAATTTCGTCATTTGCAAAAGGCAACAGTTTTTTGAATTTCGGTCAAAAGATGAAAATCTTCTGTCAAGTCGTATTCCTATAAAATCCTGCAACGGGTTTGAGGCCAAATCAGTACAATTTCTAGCATACTTCTGAGTGGAATCAATACGTTATTACAGAGACAACGTCATTTGAGCCAAGAAGAAATGATCAGAGCTGTGGGAATGTTAGAAGCTGGTTTTCGGCAACGTGCTGTGGCAATCGCTCTGGGCACCACGCAGAATGTTTATAAGTCAACTTTGGACACGTTACCACATCACTGGCAGCGTGGCAGAGCAACATGGAGGACTAGCCCGCATCACCACACGCAGACAAGATCGTTACATACAAATTACTCCTCGACGAAATCGTACAATAACCGCAATGATGTTGGTCACAAGGCTTCATAGCTCTTCAGAGATGTAAATAACCGATCAACCCATAAGGAATCGCTTGCATGAAGTCAATCTCCGCTCCTGAAGGCCGCTACGTGTACCGTCTATTGAGCCCTACAATAGCTGAGCCCGTTTACAATGACTCGTGAACCCAGAAATTGGGCAGAAGAAGAGTGGCATTTTGTATGTTTTTGTGTCGAATTTGGCTTTGCTATTAGACCAGATACTGGACGTGCACGGTATTGAGGGACCTCCGGACGCCAAGAATGTTTAAAATCTTGCCAGGAAGTCCATGCATACAGTGGTGGAACAATTATGATATGGGCAGGTATTTGGATCGGCGGAAGAAATTAACTGATTTGAATCAGCGGCAAACTCAATGCACAGATTTACGCTGAAACGATTGTATTAGAGGTTGTCATTCCTTTGTGAAACCAATTTGGTGCTTCATTTCTGCTTATGCATGATAATGCACGTCCACACACTGCCAGAGTCGTTGCAAACACACTTGCCGCAGTTAATATCAACGGCCTACCATGGCCTGCTCAATCGCCAGACATGGATCCCATTGAGCACGCATGGAATATGCTTCGAAGAAGAGCTCTGCCAAATATGGATGCCGTAAACACAACAAAAAATCTTTTTCACCTGTTACAACAAACGTGGGCGGCCATTCCGCAATGTGATTTGGATAACTCATATTGAGTATGCTTTAAAAACTTTTATTTTTATCTTTTTATCACATTTAACGTCAAGATTAACTAAGGTGAAAAATCCAGCATAAACAAAAATCGCGAAAGGTCTTTATTTATGCAAAAGCAGAGAGTACTTCGTCGATCTACACATACGAAAACATTTTATTTAATCAATCTAAATATACATTTTTATTTAATTTCAATAGACCAATATATATGACGGATAAGGTAGGTCTCTCTCGTTATTATCGGCCATATTTTAACTACTGTGGGCGTACTATGGGTAGTGTGTTATTGCGCAATAGAAAAACCGTTTACAGTTCAAATCAAGTTATAATTTACGATCAAACTAATCACACTAACGAATCACAAACTGTAGGTACAGGACACAACCATACGGAACGCGCAACAGTTTCTAAACGTGTTCACTGCTTAACAGCCAACAACAAACTCTGCTTAACTCTGGTCAAGCGTTATGTTATAGACTCTGTCGAGCACCACCTGGTGGCGCTGGCGTCCCGATTAGTCAAAGTCAAACGATTGATTTGACGTATTTCCATTTTTTTTTTATAACCTTGATCCCTAGACACTTTTTATGTGTATACATGGATTTTGATATCTGAAACAAATGGTTTACTATTATTATAACTTTGAGAGTGGAAAAAACTAAGTGTAAGTAACACCTCCGCTAAAAACCGAATATAATCTCCTCCAATAGATTAAAATGTGAATAATTTTCCTTCTAAAATAATTCAAACGACGTCTTCGTTACTTAGAAAGGGTTGTTTTCTTAAAGGGTGGATTTTTGTTTGAAAACATAATACTATTGTGACTCAAAGATTAATTAAAGATGAGAGAGTAATATCATATTATAAAGAAACATGGAGTTGCGTCGAGATATCTTTTTACAGGAGCAATGGAAAGTTTTGAAATTGAAGGGGATTCGGGAAATCCTAATGTCGCTCTAAATCGGAAGGATTATTTAAGAGTTGATTGATAAACGAACTGCCCAGCGTGGTAATTGCGTAACTCACTAACAGTAGGAATGGCTTTCATTTTGACAGTTCAACAACATTCATTGCGTTATTTACGATGTTGAGCAGTAAAAATTTTCGAACATGTGAAGCAATGGATTAGCAATAGGCTTCAAAATGATTCAAATTGTGATTGATAGTGTGTTAAACTGAAAAAGGTACACATGAATAGAGAAAAACTGTCTGCTTCATTGGTCTTATAGTCGCAAGTGCTACTGTAAAGCATGACGTCCTAGGTCCGTTTCCCGGGTCGGACAAAGTGTTATTGGATTTCTCCACCGGCACCCTAATTACGTAACACACTATCTATCACAATCTGAATCATTTTGAAGCCTATTACTAATCCATAGCTTCATATGTTCGAAAAATTTGTCTGCGCAACAATGTAAATAATGCTACGAATGTTGTTGAACTGTCAAAATGAAACCCATTCCTACTGTTAGTGTGTTACGTAATTACCCCGCAGGAATTTGTCAGTAAACCTGGAGTGATTGTACCCAGTTGATAGCAATAGGCTCGCCCCCATTACAAAGGACTTAAACATAACTGGCGAAATGTCGGTGTACTAAAATACACCTCTGCCTTACCCTTCGAGAATCGCAGGCGTGATATTATGTTATGTTATGGATACAGAAAAAGAACCTGTTGTAGTAATGCAACTTGAGGGAACTTAATGTACAGCGAAAAACTATAAAAGCGATCATTAGATACCTTGAAAAGAAAATTCTGCAGAACCTTAGGAGATCTACAATATTGAACGCAACTATTTACAAAAAAAACACTACATATTGAAAATCTTTTTTACAAAATAAGCAACCGACTTCCAAAGAAATACTAAAACAGTGAAAAATAACTTTAATTTCGGAAGTCGGTGGCAAAAAACGAAAATACTAAAGGCAGTGTCTTTAGTATTGTCTGTTGTTTTTCTTTTGTAAAATAGATTTTTATTTTTCACTTTTTAGTCGTGGTACCACACAAATTTTTATAAAAAAAATTGTAATGTAACAACACCATGTCACATGTGTTATGTATGTTGTAATGTTTGTGTTTGTGTGTATTTGTTTGTATTTGTAATTTGTAAATTTGTGTTTGAATTTGTTAATCAATATACACTAAGTGGGAAAAATACGTATTATTAAAGCTAATTGAAAAACTACTGAAGCAAAGTTAATAAAATTTATATGGGGCCTGGGATATCTACCGTAACAATCATACAAAAAAAAAAAAACATAGAGACGAATTGAGTTAACAACGTAGACAATCTTATTTTCAACTTGATCTATAACCAAGGTGCAGTGTCACACCTACATATTGATTCCAATCTGACTCTCAATACAGAGATTTAAAACTACCCTTACATAATAACGCAAACAAAATCTGTAACTTACCATCAAAATAAATCTGGTAACGCCCTGTGTATCAAGACTAACACATTCAAATCGTATAAGGGGATCGAAGTGTGTTCTATATCTACGTGTATCTATAGGCTTCTGTCATCCCGTAGACAACATCCGCGGCCAAATTAGATAATCCACCGCGGATTTTGTAAACATGTTACAATGTTATACGTGGATGTTAAGATGAGTGAGATTTAGATTTAGATTTAGAGACTAATGTTCCCTTACCTATTAACACTGTAATTTGAAAACACTGTAGTTGCCAATCGTTTTTAAAAGAGTAACCGTGGAGTTTCTTGCCGGCTCTTCTTCATAGGAAACGACCAATTTGAACCGTAGATCTAGCTTCTGACGTTTCATAAGTGTCCATGTACGTTTATGTGAAATAAGATATTTTGATATTGATTTGGAATGGCTAATTTGACAGCCCTTTGTGGTCAGCGTGCCGGACATAAGCTTCTTCTAAGACCTTAGTCCATCTGGGGAGTTTGAACTTCATAATAAGATAATTCATGTAAATAAAAATGAAATTCTGTTCATTGATAAGCGTAACACTTGAGAATTGCTGGATCGATTTGGCAATATTTTTGTTTTAAATTGTTCGTAATAGTTCGAATTAGGTTTTTATGGAAATAAATTTAGAAAAGTTGCTCAGAGAATTGGATAATTCGGAAAAAAATGAAAGTGATTTTTCTATAGATTGACATTTTTACGGGACAACGTTTGTCGGGTCAGTTAGTTTTATGATAAACTTCTAACAGTCTAACTGCTGTTAGATTGTTAGAAATTCATCATAAAACTAACTTACTAATTGCGTAACACACTATCAGTCATAATCTGAATCATTTTGAAGCCTATTGCTTATCCATTACTTCATATGTTCGAATAATTTGTCTGCTCAACAACGTAAATAACGCAATGAATGTTGTTGAACTGTCAAAATGAAACCCATTCCTACTGTTAGTGTGTTACGCAAATGCCCCGCGGATCTTATATTGTATGGTAGATAGTACTGTAAAACTATTATAATCTCAAAATACAATTTCAAACAGGTCAAAGAATTTAAGTCTCCGCTTTTCTTGATCTCCAAAATCAAGCGTTGAACCAGAACGCTCAAAGCACACAGCCTTCATAAATATTTGAGTAGCAAGACAAAGCTGCTCCACTTTTTAATTCAAACACGTCTTTCACACACCACACCTGCAATTCTGAATCCCCCATTATTCAGGGAAGAAGTGGAATACCCCGTGAACTTTGGCTGCTTCACGCCTCGCATAGCAAAGGGCAGATCGATGGCTGTCAAACAATAAATGTCACGTCCACTCCCTCATGTTAATTCACATCAATATCACCACCACAGAACTAACAATTCTGAGCTTTATATCCCCAGAATTAAGGATCATGATGACTGCAGAAATAAGGTGGTGAATCAACCTCCCGATTTTTCTTTGAGGTGCGAACGATGCCCCAATTTTTGGCGAAACGTTTGGTATATTAAAAAGTAAATGTTTAAAACGCTGAGCGTGAGGTGTGACGTTGACTTTCTGATATACGGAACCGTGTTTACAAACTTGTTTCTTTTAGCTGACACTAATTTTAAGAAGAAAACTGGCTGTCTTACTTTAAGATATGAGGAAGTTGCAGTTTTCAGGGCTGCAGTTTTTCACAGAATTAAACTATGCAAAAACATCCCTTTAAACAATTTGAGAAAAAATTTGAAAGTCCAAAAGTGCAAGCCTCATAAACTCATTCAATTCTATAAAAAATAACAAAAAACAAACGAAATGTCCAGTCGTATTTTTATATTACTAATTACAATTAAACTACATTGAATTAGACCGTGATTTTCAAAAGGATTTAGTTAATGATAATACTGAAGCGTTTAAAAAAAAATGGACTCGATTAGTTAAGTTTTTCGGGAGTTATCGTGCCCACGCTAGGATCCATACAGACAGACACACGGACGTACACAGAATAATTTTTTAAAACTGTTTTTTCATTATTCTTAATAGCAAAATGTCTTTTGAAAATAACATGAGTGTTGAAACTAGTGTTTTTTCTTGACGTTTGTGTGTGAATATTATTCTACAAGTACGATATGAAGTAAATAGAGACATTTTTAGCTCAAGGAATTACTTGTTCTTTGTAAGGCGAGAGTAGAGCACTACCTCATGCGCTTCGCTTATGAGGCGTGCAATAATAAAGCTAAACGAGAAAACTATTTATCTTTGGAATTCTTGAAAAACTTTTTCAATATTTTTTGTTAATTTCTTTTTATTGTAATTATTAATCAACACTTACTCATGACTATCAGTCAGTCAGCTTTTTAGAGATAACAAATAATACATAATAAAGGGTCCTTTAAATCATTGGTAACTTTACCCTATTTGAATTCGACTGTAAAACATTCACACATAAATCTCAACATTACCTCTCCACACGTAAAATATACGACATTTGTATACTTAATACGATATTACATCAGACTTATTCAAATATACTGCAAACTTCATTACATACTATTGAATGGTACAGATTTGGAATATCTGTAAACGCAACAATTCATGTCTAGGGTTAGTGTTGCTTCTCACAGGGCTGTGGGCGGTTAGCTGTTTTTTTTTATAAGTGTTAATTTTTTTTCACATTGAGTATCAGTTTGTTCTAAAAGAATTGGACCTAAAAGGCTCCTGCAAACAGGGGCGACACGCGACACAAAGGCACCGCATGTCGCGCAACGAGCGGTGCCTTTGTGTCGCGTGTCGCGCCTGTTTGTAGAAGCCTTAATGTAGTTGGAGGAAAAGTTAGGTAGATGATGCTACAGAATAATTTCTTATAGCTTAGTTTTTTTTTTTGGTTCTCGAAATGTTAACTGGATTTAATAAGCTGCGCCCTTATTACGTAACACACTATCTATCACAATCTGAATCATTTTGAAGCCTATTGCTAATCCATTGCTTCATATGTTCGAAAAATGTGTCTACTCAACAATATAAATAACGCAATGAATGTTGTTGAACTGTCAAAATGAAACCCATTCCTACTGTTAGTGTGTTACGTAATTACCAAGCTGGTCTAGTTACCCAGCATATTCGTATTTGAAGATAGGTAAAGACTTTTTATTTAGTGTTTCTAGGTATTGTAATAGTAAGGTATTATAATATTCATATATTTATTTGCATGGCACTAAGACGTGTCGTTAAGACGGTGCATGTCACTTTCAAAACACAGCCATGACCAAAAGCCCTGGTTCAGGCCATGGTGCGGCGCGAGAGGGAATGGGAAGCCGTCACCTCCTTCTGCGAAGCAGTAATGCTCGCGAAGGAGGAGGCGGAGCGCGTGAAGGAGAGGCAATCGCTGCGCCCTCGCACCCATCGTTGCCGCAGGAGGAGACACCCTGGGCGTCAGGAGTCGATTGCCGACTCCCGGCCACCGTTGGCGCGGGCTTGCGGACGGCGAGCAATGGGCAGCTCGCCTTCCGGTAAGGACCAGGCCCGGGTCGACGGCGCATCGTGTTCCACGCGCGCCTCAAAGAGATGTCAGCGCCATTAACGGTTTCCGATAGAGCCGACACCTGCCGGGGTCGCGGATTATTCGATAGCGTTACCGTGACCCTGGCGCAGAGGCAACTGAAGGAACACGGGTGGGTTTTAGTCAGTAAGAATCTGACACGCCCTTCCGCTCCGCCCAGAGCGGGAGAGGTCATTTGATGATTTCAAAAAAAAAAAAAAACCAGGACCAAAATGGCAATTGACCACGGTTTTGGTCCTCAATATGAACAGAACCATTTCTTTTGATACATCTTCAATAGCTGTGACATCAGAATAATATTCATTTGTTTGTTACACAATCAGACACAATCAGACACAATCAGACAAAACAATTGACAATCGCTTAATTCGAACGTTCGATCTCGCATATCGCAGCACTAAGGCCTAGCACCCACGACCGAGCCCGAACGCATGACTTATGCCAGTTTGTCACATTCGCAATCAGACTGACTCTGTCCCATGCAATGATTAATGCCTTTCTTAATTACTAAGTTATCGTTGGAAACGGGGGGCCGATACATGTGTTCCTGGGCTTAATTTATTGACTTTTGTGGCGTGTTTTAGGGGACGGCTGATTGCTTTAGTTTGTTCGCGCGTGCCTTTTAATTTAATTTTGCTTGTTTTTCGTTCTTTATTATTAAAAAATATGTCAGAAACTAGCTGACGTTGAAGCCTGTTGAATATCCCCGCAGAGTATAATGTAGCCTGTGTGTCGTTCACAAGATTTATAGTTGTTTAGCTGCTTTGAATTTAAATAACTCTTTCTCAAAATAGGTGTGTACATAAGTTATGATAAAAGGTGTTGCCCCTTTTAACTCCTATAGAGAACTGAATAAAATTACATTTTAAATTATTGCACGATGATATTATTATTAGATTCAAGTGAGCACCTACTATTTTCACGATTTCCAAGCTCACATAGTCATGACTGAATGCACCATTTCAGTTCGCCCACAATTTCCCTTCAAATCATGAAAAATGACCGAAAAACTCGTGCCCGATCTGCATAATAACAAAATTCTTTCATAAAAATTGCGTCTTAAAACCGTCACCTTAAGCTTAATACACACGCGCGTCACGTTTCGCGCTCATTTGGAGGCGTTCATCGATCGGAGACAAAGCCTCGCCAGCCCCGATAAACGAATTAAGGAAATGGGAGATTTTTTATCTGGGCCGTGGGGGGTGGGGCACGACACGCGTCGTAAAACGCAGCAATACTTTCTTATGCAAAGTCCCTCCGCGCCGATAATTAGGTGAGCTTCGTCGGTGTGTGTGCGCCTTTATGCGAGTGTTTTGTTTTTAATTTTTAGAGGGGTGACGTGTTTTGTAAGGTTCCCGATTAGAAGCGTGTTCGATGTTTGAAATTTTGGAAGACGAAAATGTTTGGCATCGAAAATGACTTACCTACCTACTTGTAAAGATGAGTTGAGAGTGAGAGGGTAATTACCGTATTTTTAAGAACGTTAGCATTCTAATCTCAGTATCCATCTGTCAAAAATACCTCTAATTTACCTCCATTTTTTATATTAATTGCCGTTTTGACTAGAGATTGCGAATAGATTTGAACTTTAATTACAGGAATTGGCCTTCAGGTAATTTAAATTGAAGTAAGAATTAACTCATCAATACGTGAGCAAAGTAAGTCGAATATCGGCATTCACATACCCACATTTATATTCCTAAAAAATAAAAATAAATAAAAAGTCATCTAACGCAAACGATTCTACATAAAAATCGCGACATAAACATTAAACATGTAACTGCACAACATTTCAGTCATATCGCGATACGAGATAGATATCATGGTACGAGTACGACATAGATACGAATTACAATCGTTTGCAAATGAACGAGCGAACGCCGACTGTCTTGCACATGTCTTCACTTAGTGTAACGAGTCTTGATACTTGCCATTTAATTATATTAACAGTGTGGTATGAAAATTATAATTTTATTAGCATACACTTACATATGTCTTATACTAAACATGGGTCACCCAATTTCCGATACATTACAGAAAATTGTAAACCTTTTTTTTCTTTTGCTGCTTACTTCTGTTTGATGTCAATCTCACAGAGAGGCCTAAGGTGGTATACAGATTTGCGAATATTTGCAAATAACATCCTGCTGCATATATTTTTTTTCATCTTGATGCTTTCGAAGAAATCAAGCAATTGTATTCCATGATTGAAAAAACAAAACGCTCTACAGTGTGTTGTTTTTAAGACCCATGCAAGTATCCAAAAAAAATACATGTAGGTAAATCCAACAATGCCAAGCTTGTAAAATAAGCAACTAAAGAAGCTGTTGACCACCGCTATAATCTAAATAATATTTATTCAGAATTAAAATACAATACAAGTACATAAATAATAACTTACATCTAATTAATTAAACTAACCTAACTAAAACTATTAACAAAATTAATTAAAATAATTATCGACACAACCACAACCCTAAAATTAAAATTGTTCCCATTATGGCCAAGCACCAGCGCAATATCTAATGCTGCGAAAAAAAGATAAGGAATGTCTGAAATGTCTTAAAGTATCAAGAATCACCGCCTACACATAACACTTTTAATTTACCCTCCTTAAAAAAGGGAGGGCAGCGGTGTTTTCGGCCCTAGCCGTGTGTGGAGGTACCCCCCTCCTAAAGGGGGGGCGGTAATCAAGACACGCAATCTTCGGCGAACCCTTAAAAACTTTAAAACTCATCGCCGCCTTGCGATGTATACGTTTACATTTGTTTATGTTTACACTTGTACACGTTTACATGTGTACAAGTTTACATTTTTTGGGAAGTTTCGTGGTGACTTTAATTTGCGGTGGTCGGAATCTTTTATTTAGGCTGGGGTTTATTAAGGTTTTGATGTAGGTATATACTGTTTAATGCTAGGGCTTGATAAATAATGAATAACAGCGAATTAGAATAAAATGCATTGCAAGAATAGGTTAAGGAATTTAAATACTAAGTTCAAAAAGTTATTTTACGAATTCCATATTCCTAATTTCAATACCATGTATGTTTTTTTATTGAAGAAGTGATTTAAAATGTTATAGAATTAAAGTTTAACTATTGATCAATAATATTATTGATTTTTTATTTCCTTTCCGTTTTTTTTTTTTAGTCTTAAGGTGAATTTTTGTTTTTGCAATGCCAATAAACGCATTTTTCTTTCTTTTAATTAAACCCTCATCATTCTCTTGCCCTTATCCCAATTTATTTAGGATCGAAGCAACATTTCTTCTTCTTCGATACTTCATATTGGTTAAATAACAATTTAAAGAAAATCAATGCTGTCAACTTCCTTATGGCTGAACTAGGATTATTTCAAATCAGCTCTCCTTTTTTCTAATGCATCATTTTTTTTTCCAAATATTTAATTGAAGTGCAGTTGTCACCAGCAGGTCAAGCTACGCGAACTGTCAAATTTCTCCAAACGATTTTAAACCTTAAAGTGTTGACAGTTAAGTTCAAAATCGAATAAGAAAATCTGACAGTTTGTGGTAACTTGATGTGCTGGCGATTGTACCTAGAAGTTTTTGTCATTACAATATTTATTGTAACTCAGTTACCCTAAAAAATAAATACTATATTAGCTTTATGGCTAAAATGAATGAACGATATCAATTCGTTCTTTTTAAAATAGTTTATTTTAAAATAATTATTTATTTTAAAATAAAATGTAATAAATTACTGATTAATGTTTAGTATAATGTAATAAATTGTAATAATTAGAATCAATATTATATTATTTAATTTAATAAATTGATACAAAAAAATTGCATGTCTTAATACTGAGTCATGAAATTTTAATGCATGCCTACTAACCTGTGGTTTACATGTTAGCAAATAAATAAATAAATAAAATAATAAACGATTGCCTTCCGAACCATTTTGTTTGTCAAACTCCTCAAATTGTGAAGTGTCACTCAAGCTCTTGCTTTGCTTTGGGTCACCGTTTCTGACCATTGCTCAATTGCCCATGGAATCATTCAGATTACAGACGATTTGAACCCCTCTTCTTTTGCATTGATACATTTTTTGGTATATTTTGATAAAGTAAATTAGGAACGACCTAAAAGGGAAGTGTGTACGTAGTTATAAAAAAAATATATATTTTGTAGTATATTAATATCTGTATTCTGAATTAGAACTGAACTAAGGAAATAATTAAAATTACTATGACTAATTGAACCAAAAACAAGTTTGAAACTCTAATAGACTAAATAACGACAGTAAAGTTTAAGAATACTTACTTATAGATATCAATACAAAGGCATATACCTAATTAGTAAGAGAAAACATGGAAAATAGCGAAGAAAAACTTACAATTGAAATGAGAACACATACTGAAGAATGTACTGTATCATATTAAAACAACTCAACCATATCTAAAAAAATAAACAAAACACAAACAAAAATTCTATTTCCAAATTCAAAATCCCGAACGCATCATAAAAATTCAAACCAATACAAAATCGCACATCCTACCGTGAATAGTTCATTAACTTCCTTACATGTGTGTGCATCTATTAGTCATATTATTATGCGCATGTGTGCGTACACAAACAGGGGGTTTTAATTTTTGGGGGTTCTTTAATGACACTTCTTCGCATCGATTTTAGCATTTTACGAAGGGTTCCGCTTTTGTTTTGCGTTATCGATTCGAGTTTTTTTTTCTTTTCAAATAGAAGAGTGCGTGCACACGTGCTGAGCTTGCATGCACACATAGGGGATGTCGGATGTGAAGGAAATTAATGTGACGTCATCGATTTTTTGTGAACTTTTGCTTTTTAGGGCTAAGCGGTTTTGAAGTGTGGGTTATTGGAAAACTCGTTTGATAGCTCACACAATAGGTTTGTAATAAACTTTGAGTTCGAAGAACTAAATGAAAGGAAAGCAATATAATCAACTTGTACTACAATAAGTGACTAGCTAGCTAGAAATTATTAATCATTACAATCCTCATAGTACTAATGAGGTCATGAAAACTGTGTTCATTAGGTAGGTATATTAGTTTCAATACAAAGAAATGATAGATAATTTATCAACAGTCAAAAGGTCAAACGTCCCTTTGGAGTATTAGGTGAACTTTTGAATTTCAAACCAAGGAAAATCGGTTAATTATTACAAAAGCACTACACACAACTTAGTAAGAACTAAGTTGTTGTAAAACTGTATATTTTGTACAGAACAGAACGCTATTGGTAAGCTACATGTTTCTAAAAACCAAAAATGTTCTATTATGTATTTTGCTCTGGGCAACTTTAACAAAAAGCTTTATGATTCTAAAAAATATAACCGAGATACAAAGCAGATGTCTCTCAACCAAGGTACAATCAAGGCACTAGTCGCATTACCTCATTATCTTACACACAAAGTAAACAAAGGCACGAAACGCAAAAACGCGATACACATTAACAAAGCAAAAAAAAAAATTACACAAATTAAAGAAACGAATAACTGGATGAAGACGCGCCAATGAAAGGGGCAAAGTCGCCCCCCTGAACACCCCCTA
Source organism: Dryobotodes eremita (assembly GCA_917490735.1). Lineage (NCBI taxonomy): Eukaryota > Metazoa > Arthropoda > Insecta > Lepidoptera > Noctuidae > Dryobotodes > Dryobotodes eremita. The sequence continues at coordinate 7,291,631 of OU823256.1, forward strand.
AAAAATTTAATTCATCACCGCCGTTGAGACATATCTCCTTCTTGTCCCTTCCCCTTTCTTCCACCATTCTTTGCTTTCTTGCAAGGTTTTTCCGAGAGCAAGACAGGCATACTCATCCTGTATATCTTTTGACAACCTGCACTGCAATTTTAACCTTATTTTAACGCGGACAAATTTGAATTTCGACGGGACTCAATTCACACTTACGACTTTTGTAGTAATTCAATACACAGCCCGTTTCATTCGTTCGCATTGAAAGCTTAAAACAAATAAACCTACAGTGAGTACGATAAGGTTTTCTTGATGTCGGTAGGTGATCAAAAGGCGATATGTCTTATCTTAGGTTAGTACAGAACGCATCATTAGGCTTTTGTAGAGCTCGCATCGAGATCTAAGAGCAATTACGGTGACGTGTGGTGATGCCTTTGTGTCGAGGTCTTGAACTGAGATCATTTTGAATTAAGGTGAATCCTCAGTTGTAGCCCGACAAATTCAAATTTTCTTTGTTTTTTTTTTGCAAATTGTTGCTCTGTTTTACGTTGTATGTTTATCAAAATGATCAAAATGTGATTCGCGAGTGTAGGAATGATATATTTATTGAATAATAATCGTCAATTTCATATCAATCGTGAAACTTTGGAAATTTGTTCCACCTAAGAATTTTCATATGAAATATTCTAAAAAATTCTTCAATCAATATACATATTATTCCTACAGTCGCGAATCGCATTTTGATCAACATACAACGTAAAACAGAGCTGCAATTTGCAAAAAAACCAAAGAAAATTTGAATTTGGCGGGCTATAGCTGAGGATTCACCTTAATTGATAATAAAATAGTTTCTCTCGTATGTATTACGGCGGTAGTAAATTAGGAAAAGTATCAATAAGCGAGCAAAGCAATGAAAATCTATGAGTATTTTCTTTTGTTTAAATTTTGTTGCATGACCTCATTGGCCATGGTATGGCGTGGGTTATTGCAGTACTTATCTCATTACGTGTGGTCCCTAATATCTATTGCTTTTTAGTAGTAGATAAGGCATCTGAAACTTTTAACTATCTATCAAAATCGAACTAATATCATAAAGAGAAACGATTTGATTTTTTGTATGTTTGTTTGTTACTCTTTCACGCTTAAACCGCTGAACGGATTTAGATGAAATTTAACACATAGGTAGACTATGACCCGGATTAAGACATATGATACTCTCCCGATATTCCCATGAGATTGAGACTTATGCGAGTGAAACCGCAGGGTGCAGCTTTTAGTGAAGAAACCATCAAGGGCTTTTAGTTCGAGAACTTTTAGTATACTTACTATAGTATACCGTGATGGTTTGTTCACTTACATTTTTTATATCATGTATATCTATAGATAGGTAACTGCCAAGTGCCAAAGTATTGTCGATGCGATGCCCACATCTTATGTTACCACATACATACATAAACTTACACCCTCTCATGGGGTAGGCAGATACTACCGAACGCCACCTGCTACGATCCTTACATAATTATTTTTTTTACTTCTTTTCTAATCCTAGTTATTGTAATTTTATCAACCATTATACAAGGTGGCGGGGCCATCGATGCGCAAACTATAACATCTGTTACCATGACTTCAGCACAATCAAATACAATCCGGGGAATGTTGAAATTATTCGTCGGTTATCAAAAAAAAATCTGCCTTTTCATAGAAAAGTACAATACCTAAGCGGTCGAAATGTATGGAACAGCAATTTTAATTTTAAATAACCGACTAAAACTTTCAACTCAGGGGTCCAGAATCATGTACTGAATCCATGGTAACAGGGGGTCCCTATGCACGAAGTCGAACGTGTTTCCTATTCCGTATAACTTAGGACATAACATTAATCCGGAGGCCCAACAAAAAATTAATGACAAAGCGATTTGACAGTTACTGTTGTCCTTACTCCCAATTTATTTTGGCCGTCTGAAAAAATAATTATTCGAGAGAAGGGTTCACTTCTAAGTATTAAACTACTTTCGGACGGGCCCGAATCTTAGTAGACGAAGACAGTCTAAGAGAGTAGGTCCCCAAGTTGCGCGTCCCTGCCAGTCCTGCCACCCTGTATAATGCAAACAACATGCTTGACGATAGAAACAGGTAAACTTAAAACGTTCACAGTCCCCGTACAAAATGTTTAATCCCCCCGTCAAGTCCAACTTAAATAATGTCGAATTCGTATTTTAAAATATTTTACTACAACAAATAAAACGTATTCTTCCCGAAAAAAAAAATCTCCTCTCATAAGTCCAATACATTACATAAACGTACTCATAAGTCTAGGCCTGTAAACGTTGTTCGAAATAGTGTGAACCCCGTGACCCACATGTAGGGCACGGACGTGCCATCAAATTTTGTGGTGACCCCACATTGGGAGCACTGGACTGTTAACATGTTAAATCTATTCCTTTAACTTACTTGATTATTCTACTAATTAGCTGGGAGGTTAACGGCCTGATGACGGTAGGAACTTTATCTGGGTGCAAATCAAATGAATTATTTCTTTCTTTTTCTTTCTTCAAATCGTTTCCGTCCAGCATTGAAACTGAAACAAAGTAAGTTCTAAGAGTACCGTCAACCATGGTAAATTGGTAAGGTCCAGTGGTAGTACGAGTACCTCCTTAAAGAATCCTATATTATTATTAATTCTATCAGTGGGGAACAATAGTTCCCCACTAATAGAAAAGTTAGTACCTATACAGGCGGACGTGTATACTGTGTCAGCAACAATTATCTTAAAACACAATCCTGCTATAAAATAGAAGCAGTTTTGCGCAGTAATAAAAGGACTTTAACGGTAGTAATCATCATTATCAAGTTTCATTACTTGAGAACATTATTTTCTAAATTAGATATAAGACTCCCTGGATTTGTCCCCGTTACAAAACTGTACTTAGTATCAGGTTCTTCGTTTGAAACTACTTAGAGGCCCTAATTTTTTTTGGACCCTAATTTTTTTCGATTGACTTTAGTGTATTTAATTGAGTATTTATCTCAATTCTAAAGTTAATAGTTTAGAAAATAATAGCTACATGACTAGTTAAAAAAAAATGGCACAGGGCCTCACGTCTTGCAAATTCACATCTTTAATTGCAGGGAACCATGATTATTTCCTAGAAATATACAGCTATAATGGTAAGTATTTAAGGATAATTAAAGCAGCGTTCACTGTGATAAAATCTATTATAACGAATCTTTTCTATAAAATAGCTAAAACGACACTAAAAAAAACTCTTTCACCCCCATCGCTCCCCAAAAATCCCTTTACATCATTAAGTCCTCACCGGAAGACGTCCCTGCGTCCTTCAGTAGCCGCTTAAACCATTATTGGCTGACCATGACCCTCATAATATCAAAGGACCGGATCTTTTAAGATAAATAAGATCTTACGGAAAAATCTGGCAAACTTTTTCAAGAGGGACTGTTGTTTATTTTTATAAAGTTAGTGTAGTGTTTGTTGAAGACGTTTGTATTTTTACGTAAAAAATCAAGGAAATTAATAGGAGTGTTTTATTTAATTATTTTTACTAGCTTTTACCCGCGGTTTCGCCTGCATGTGTGTCAGAAAATACCCCACGGGAACGTACTACCGGGATTAAAAGTACCCTATGTGTTAATCCAGGTTATAAACTGGCTCTTTGCCAAATTTCATCCAAATTCGTTCAGCCGTTTTTGCACCAATCCAGAACATACATCGAGACAAACAGAAAAACGGACAAAAAATCTTTATTACTATTTTATTAATTTTTTTTACAGATGAATAAGGAATGTTGGACAGAAAAAAAATATAAGCATTGAAAAGACAATAGTTTAAAAAAAAAGCTTTTTTTTACGATTTTAATACGTGTTGTAAAGATAATTCCTTACAAATTTCTTTAATAAAATCCAGCATTTTCATTTTAATTTAAGCCATTATCATACAGGTTGAAGATAGATTTTTTCTACACCAATAAACCCGCGGAGTAATTGCGTAACACACTAACAGTAGAAATAGCTTTCATTTTGACAGTTCAACAACATTCATTGCGTTAGTGACGTTGTAGAGTTTTTTTTTTTGAACATATGAAGCGAGGGATTAGCAATAGGCTACAAAATGATTCAGATTGTGATAGATAGTGTGTTACGCAATTAGGGTGCAGGTCACGAGTTCTTTTACGATTTTTTAAAGTAGGTATCAATAATTTCAATACTAATGCTCATAATGAATTTCCAAAAATGGGTCTAAATAATGTTATACAGCCGAAAGGTCACTTTGTATTACAAAACATGTTTTAAAAATATCAAGTGACGCTTTGATGTCCAAAAATAAAATATCAATCTCAACAAACTCAAAACTTAACAGAAACTAGAAGTTCGAAGCCGAAACTTTTCCCCGCCGCATTATTTTTACATAAACGGAGAGGCGACATGTTAAAATCAAAATCAAATAGAAAATGTACCGATACCGCTGTCTTTACCAGGCTCTTATCGGAGAAAACCGCTTTCAATTAACCAGTAAATAAAGCTTATGTACTTACTAACTCTTCACATAATGAGTTAATAACACAACACTTACACACGCGCGTTACAAATGGAAAATCGTCGACACACACATAAAGTTCACTCACACATTGACAGTATTCCGCGACTGTACATAAAACGCGTCTTTCTTCTTGTATTCTTAATTAGCGTGTCGTATGCCCCGTCTCGTTCTCGCACGGGGTGTTAATTAGAAGGGCGTCCCTTTCGCGCTTTCTTAATACATTCTTCCTCTGCGCGGTGTTTCTTTACGTTTTTATTTGTGTGCGTGTCTGTGTGCGGTGGTGTTTAATTTACATGTACTTGTATGTCAGTGTACAGTCGAAAGGAAAAGCGGTTAAGCAACAGCGTAGGCGGAAAAGGGATGTTTGGTAACAATGCGGGGTATTGACGGATTGTGGACGCCTATTGCGTTATTTTTAATTTACTTGAATAGTAGTTTGTTAGTATTCCTTAGCTTATCAATATACAACTTTCTACTTTTACTAGTATAGTAACTTATTCATTCAAAATAAATGCATTTCTGTTAGACTAATAGGTCAATTCTTGCCCTTTTTTGCACTTTCCAAATTCATACAAGATAAATTTTTATTAAAGAGACTAGAAAGATTTCATTTCATTTCATGTTGTATCTGGAATACAAAATGACATTGGATGATTTTCAGGCCCTTATTGACCCCACAAGTACAGTTAATCACTTAGCCATGTTACTTAAAAATTCTCATCTAATACAAACCATAAAATCTCAAAACCAATACCACCCGAAATCCAGTTTCGCCATCTCCTGTACCGGGTGTTTTATACGAATGTGGGTATGCGCGAAAGGGTGTCAGCGGCGCGGGGCACTCCCTGCGCGGGGTGAGGGGGGTGGGTACGTACACATAAACACTTATAAAAGTTTTTTGACAACAACCTCCCTTCACCCCCGTTTACCCCTCGAATTCGCTAATTTATGTTGCTTTTTTAATCAATACCGGGGTGTGTACGAGTTATAGGTTCCATCGACTCTTGTTGGATTGTCTCGAGACAATTTTCTTGCCGCTTACGTCATTACGCTTCTGGTTAGGGGTGATGACGTATATTTGTGAGTGGGGTATGATTGACTTGGAAAAAACGATGTTTTATTGGAAATATGACAAGCATGGGTGAGTGAAAATGTTGTATTGTGGTACTTTGTTTTGTATGCCTTTCATTTCAATGGACCGCTAAATAATTAGAGGTTCAGGATATTGTTGTGCTGTGAATAAACTCTCATTTCTGGAACAGAACACAATAAAAATAATTCTAAAAGCTGCAAAAACTATTAACAGTATGTTTGACCGAAACATGTTAGAAGATTAACAATTTCTAATAAAGTTTTTTTTTTTATGCATACTCATTTTCTAGGAGCGGATTAGTGGGTTAAAAAGTGCCAGTACCTAGATTTTTTTATTACCTGCTAGGTAAAGAACAAAGCAAAGGCCGTCCTTTCCCCCTTCCCCTCATCCCTATCTACTGCTGTATGTAAGATTAATTGATTAAATACAAGCTCACAAATATTTTTTATTTACCAAAAGTGTTAACCACTCAAAAAATATCACAGGAATAAAACGAAAATCATCCTTAAGTGCCTCACCACCTCATATTCTCAAAACATAATAATCCTGCAAACCTTCGCGCCAATAAACGTAACGAGATAAGCGCGTATCACGGAATATATCACGACTCACCTACTTAAGTCGTCAATCTCATCCTAAAAAATAAAGTTATATCGCAATTTTCCGTTTCGGCAACCTCCTGTACTTACGTGTGACGAAAAATCCGAATTTCATACAACCTGTACTTTGCCGTTGCGAAATTCAAATTAAGAACATTTTCTTCCTTCGGAATTCAAATTCAACCGCATGTGGACGTTGGTAACATATTCCAAAACAAAGTTATCTCTACGTTATGTTAAAAGAATTTCAGCTCAATTTTTTAAGGAATAAGGTTGGTAGTGTGTAGACGTGTTTGGTTTTCCTGTAGGCATGCGGCATGATTGATGGCTTGTGTCACGCGTGACGTCATTGTCACGCTGCTTCACGTGGATGAGTGACGTGGTATTAATACTTTATTTGCGGGTTTCTGGTTGCGACATTTTCTTTTATTTAAGCACGTTGAATCAAAGGGGATGGAGCACGTGAATTAATCAAATATGGAAAAGAGGAAAACCATGAATCTAAGAAAAGAAAAGTACTGCGAAGTTGTGAATGAGAATATGAAAATTTTGAAATTTCTAAGAATTTTGGTTACCTACTTTAGAAGACCTAGACACGAGCTGTCTTCTCGACATACTTATAGACCTGTATTTTCCTTATACCTACTTAGAACTACCTCAGAGGAGCAGGGATCAGTCATAGCCCATCCCATCCACTGCCGAATATTGATCTGGACCAAAATAAGGCTCTCGTGTAGATTACAGAACCCCTCGAACCGGTCAACTCCTGCCGAGTTGAAAAGCAGATGCAATAATAGTTGCTGGACTAACAGCCAGGATTCCATCATCATTTATCTTTGATTCATTACCGTAGTGGAAACAGCCTTAACCAAAAAAAAAATCATTATAAATAGATAATAATATCGATGACCAATTTTTTTTCTGCCTCTTTGAATGTGCTGGGTCTACACTGCACACAAGTCGTGATTAAGGCAGTGTATACAACATAATAATTACTAATAAACACGTCACAAGTCTCGTAGTAGCGATGTAGGCACAATTACAATTACCGTTGGACTACACCTTGACGTGCTCTCATTTGGAGGGCACTCCACTAGTCGGCAATTAATTGGATATTTTTCTCTTATTAATTATATTTTTTATTGAGAATTTGCGACAGGAAAGGTTTTATTATTATTTTATTTGATATAAAAAGACGATAATTATATTTATTAACCCCAATATTATTTGAAGGCACTGTAATGAGTGTAGTCCGCACTGGACCTTACCAAATTACCATGGTTGACGGTACTCTTAGGACTTACTTCGTTTCAGATCAATGCTGGACGGAAAAGATTTGAAGAAAAAAAAAGAACGAAAGAATTAATTTGATTTGCACCCAGATAAAGTTCCTACCATCATCAGGCCGTTAACCTACCAGCTAATTAGTAGAATAATCAAGTAAGTTAAAGGAATAGATTTAATAAGTTAACAGTCCAGTGCCCTCAATGTGGGGTCACCACAAAATTTGATGGCACGTCCGTGCCCCCACATGTGGGTCACGAGGTTCATACTATTTCGAACAACGTTTACAGGCCTAGACTTATGAGTAAGTTTATGTAATGTATTGAACTTATGAGAGGAGAACATTTTTTTTCGGGAATAATACCTTTTATCAGTTGTACTAAAATATTTTAAAATACGAATTCGACATTTTCTAGGTTGGACTTGACGGGTCATTTAAAAAATGTGTAAGGGGACTCTGAACGTGTTAAGGCCTCTTTTAACACTTCAGGAAGGCAACAGATAAATTAAAAACCGGTGTAAAATTTGTATGAAATTATCAGCTAATTTTTTTTTTTAATTATCTGTAGATGGTCACACATAGGGCCTAGACCAGAGGCAAGTCGCATTCAAAGCGTTTCATATTTCTACGACTTTCAACAGGATTGACATAAGCTTTCCGGTACCTTATGTCATTCTAGTAAATTTTTGACTTTTCAATTTCCATCACCGCTATCGCTGATAGTTTGTGACTTTGTCTAGGCCCTCAGGACCTTAAACCAAAACATTTAACCACCTGTGGCGTATAGCTTTATAACGACAACACCACCTATCAATTAATAAACATATCAAGTTCATAGTAGCTATGTAAAAGTCACAATTACAACCACCGTTACTACCACACCCAGACGTATCTGCTCTCATTAAGCATAGTGCACACGACAGCAGCCTGAATCGGCCACTAACTCAACCCGCGCCCGGGGGCCCGCAGCGAACGTGTAATACTGGCACATAAATCTGTTGTATCGGCCATTTTGAGCTGGTTTAAGCGCTTTTTGTGTAGTGTGCTCTTGAGGTCTTGAAGTGATGTATAGATAAAAGTGGGTGTTTGTTTTTTATTTTGGGAATTATTGGATTTTCTATTGGACGGAGACATGAGAGTTCTACTGATCTATTATGTTAGTTAAGACTCAACTCAGCCGGACTAGGACCCAACTGGCAGAATCCTTTTATGTCACGCCATTGATGAAAAAAGAAGGAGGGCTCAATTTGGAAACTGCTGCTCAATCCACTGAATGCTACTAAATTGACTTTATTGATTGTTTAAAAGCTGTACAGTAAGTTAATGACTAATTTCATTACATTTACAAACAAAAGAAATGGCCACTTGATTATGAACTTGAAGAGATGAGAGAGAATGCCAATAGTAAGTATCCATTAAATATAAATCTAAGTATTCCTTATAGAAGAACTATCTCAACACAGAAGTGAAGATGCAAGAGCCTTATAAGGCTACCAATGCCTACATTCCACACACAACATACCCAATCAAGCGCACTCATCGCTTTACAGCGCATGCAAGCCCATATTAACTGATAATAGGCAATAAATAATACCGGCCACTCAGCAGCTTCATCGTTTGACGACCGGCACCGATTGTTTACGTGATCGCTATCTTAGAAACTGGGATTTTGTTGCGATTATATCTAGTCTTAAGGCATTTAAGTTTATTGATTGTAATAAGAAACCTGGTTATTTTATTCACACTGTTATGGAAGTTGGGGTTTAATTTTTCTTGAGAATATTATTTATTAGTCTAGATGAAGAGAAAAATGATTATAACCACAAAAGTTCACTTTGATTTCAGGGCTTACGAGAGGAATGTAAGAATAGCTAAGAAGAAAACGAAATGCAGCCTTGAAATGTCACATACACCAGAATAGGAATCGTGGCGCTGATCAACGAAGTTCTAATTTGCAAGACAATGTTGAAACCACAGGCCAATGTTGGCATCACATCGGCAAATCCCTTGGAGACTGTATGCAGAGGAAAACAATTTTCATCCAAATGGACAATCGAGGTACGTACGGTCACCAAATGTGATACGTAACTAGGGTCGTCGGATATAGTTGAAGTTTAGTAAGAAACCGATGGATGTTTTCGATTGAAATTGAATTTGATAAATGACCTGTTTGTTTTATATTCATTAAATTGAATTTTATTCGAAAACAGTCATCGGTTTCTTACTAAACTTCAACTATATCCGACGACCCTAGTTACGTATCACATTTGGTGACCGTACGTACCTCGATTGTCCACCTAAATGGAAATTGTTTTCCTCTGCATACAGTCTCGAAGGGATTTGCCGATGTGATGCCAACATTGGCCTGTAGTTTCAACGTTGTCTGATATTGTCATAATATTCAGAAGAACATAATAAGGTAACCAAAGTGGCCAAGCATATTACAAAGTGCTCAAAACAACAGACCTAAGAAATACTTCAGTCACGATGGCAAGATCCGTCTTGATGATGGGAGATGGAGCAGAGCCCTAACGGAATGGTTGCCGAGAGACGATAGAAGGAGCGTTGGTAGACCGACGCGCACGGCCAGGTGGGTGGACGACCTACAGAAGACCGCGGGGAAGACCTTGATGAGACTCGCACAGACCAGGGAACCATGGCACAAAAGGGAGGAGGCAGTAGGTGGAACAAGGCTGCCAATGATGACAATCATGAGATCCTGCGTAATCAAGATCAAGTCGATGTGTGAGTAAATTACCAACGAAGCTTCTAATTTCCTCTAGACTTCTACTACAAGCTTAAAAACAAGAAGCCTTTAATTAATAATCTATAACATCTCCATACATATTCTATGTAATATTACATGGTATCGCGTGGCAGGTTAATTGCATATTAATCGTACCGGAATCCGGGCCTCCTTAACTGTAATTATTGACCGCACTCATATTGTGGCACACCCGAGTCAAGTACGTGAGAAACGTTGATTAGTAGCTTCATCTAATGGATATATGGCTTATCGATATTAAGGCTTGGAAAACATGAATAAACAGGTAGTTGGGTTAGAATTAAAAGGAAGATATTGAAAAATTCCTTGTAATGTAAGCGACCACTTGAAGCAGCATTGGAAATAGAACGCATGGTAGTTTTAAATAAAAATTCAGTCACCCCGCACCCTAGTTACGTAACACACTATCAATCAGAATCTGAATCATTTTGAAGGCTATTGCTAATCCATTGCTTCATATGTTCCAAAAATTTGTCTGCTCAACAACGTAAATAAGACAATGAATGTTGTTGAACTGTCAAAATGAAAGCCATTCCTACTGTTAGTGTGTTACGCAATTACCCCGCAGGTCCGGATAAGCTAATACAGGAGGTTAATTACTACTCAAATATATGTATCTTGACGATAGACCACAGTTTAGTTATTGACTAGCTTATTTTGTAATTGCACAATTCACTAGTTTGACAGTTTTTTCTAACGGGAAATCTGACTTAATCCATTTCCAAACAGATGATGAAGAACGGCAAAAACCGTTGTTTGTGACTTGTTTATGTTTTTCCTAGTATAGATTGAATCTGCAACCCTTAGCAATTGCTGGTCAAGCTCACTACCACTGCGGCAATTATCGCAAAAGTCCCTATTAAAATTTGCGAAGAATTTATTTCCAACAAAATAGCTTCGCCACTACAATAACGTCTCTCGCGCAGATATTGATAACACACTCTCGTCTTGAAGTGGCAGGTATTTTAATAGGAGCCTCGGCTAGTCACGTTGGCGGCCATATTGCGCGCGCGTGCGCACCCGAACCGCACTGGTTATTGAACCTTTACGGTACTGTTTATTAATTAAATTCGTGATTGTTTAATCGCATCTTGTGGGGTGGTGAAATGGATTTCACGTGTGGTGGGCTGCTTGTCTGAAGTAACCGTTTGGCTTGGGATCGTGGCGACTTAATTGTATGCTGGTGCTTAGCCCAAATTTCATTAATATGTATGTTTAGTTCTAGCCTTTTTACTTTGAGTAAGTAAATTGATTATTTTGAGCCAACATTCATCTTTCCTTTGCACTTTGTGAATTCATCTTGTGGTGATCGTATAAGCGAAGCGATAAGGTAGCCCGCGAAATACTTTCTTGCGTTTTGTTGTAATTTGCAGGTTTATGGTACACAAATACGTTACACGAGGACAGCGATAAATAAGTACTTACAGAATTATCATCATTTGAATCATCAATACAACTTCTCTCAGCTAGAATTGATTTCAAATGTCATGATTACTGCTTGCAGGAATTTAAGCTGTTGACAAACCTTTATTAATCATTAAATAAAATCCTAGTAGGTATTTACGTAAAAACTCGTCTATGGTTGATGAATAACCTCTTATAGTCTTTAATTAGTTATGACGATCCCATAAGTTAGATTAGCGCTTTAGTTATAAATGACAATGATATAAAAGTTACATAAAACCAAGTCAAAGAAAGAACAAGTTTTCACTAATAAAATCATACGTAGACTTACTACCTCCGTACCTCCGACAAATATGAGCATAAAACTTCTATAACAGACTATGTAAACGTTTACGATCGCAGAATGTTCCAGAAAGTTGATGAGGGACATAAAAACAAGGACATCACTGAAATGAACACGTTTGTAGATAAGGCTTTATGCAACTGTGTTACACCTACTAATGTGAACTACTTTGTACGAAGAAGTACCCAGACTTGTAAAAGTGTTATCTGTAAGTATCCTTTTTTATTCTTCACAGGATATGAAATGTGAAGAAGTATCCAATATAACAAAATGTTTGAAGAAGGTAGCTAGATTGATCTTGATGCAGAAGGCAGACGATCTGTGGTTTGCAACAAGGTATTTATATGCACTAATACAAAAATATCATACGCTATGTTAAAAGTTTTGTTACAGTCATAGTCAAGGTTGATAGCAGGGATACGCTGAACTTGTTAAATAATGAAGTCGCCAATCGTGCAGTGATGGATAGAATTACTTAAATTAGAATAGACATAATTATGGATACGATTGGTAAAATTACTTCATCATCATCATCATCATAATTTCAGCCGAAATACGTCCACTGCTGGACATAGACCCCTAAGCACCGCCATTTTGACCTGTTCTGTACTTCCCGCAACCGGCGGATTCCTGCGGCCTTCACAAGGTCATCGGTCCACCTTGTGGGACTTCCAACGCTACGTTTTCCGGTACGTGGTAAAATTGCTTAATAAGTTAAAAACTTAACGATATACATGTAAACTACTACATTGATAAAGACGCCAATTTATACAATCATACAAAAATGGAAAAAAGAATCGGATCAGACTACCAAACATAATGATGATATATACACTGATAGATACACTGCTGTATACACTGATAGAATATGAAGCTACAAAATAATACAATACCATACTAAAGGGTTTATAAGAAGCAATGTAAGGCTACAGACTAGTAACTAGTAGATCACCCTGAAGCAATAGAATTACCTGTTGCTTTTAGTTTACTATAGTAAGTTACGCAGGATGATACCCGGCTGTTATTATTATAATAATATCCTACATTTGTTTATTATTACAAGAACAAGAAAACTATGGGTCTTCATACTAGGCTCGTAAGCAGTCCGTTTTAATTTGACTCCTCTTTATTATATTATCGCTTTTGATTACAGTACCATAATTGTCTCCTAAGATTTATTGTTTAAAATAAGCTCATCATTTTATGCTGATATATGCATGAATTTCCGAAAACGTTGACAGTTTAAAAATTCTTCTTAGTATTATTTATTTTCCAAAAAGCATCAGCATGCTTCCAAACGATGCAAATGTATTTTCCACATGATTAAGACCTTCGAAATAATGGACTTAATTCACACTTAATTCATTTCACCTTGAATTCGAAATCCAAGAACCGTATCCCATAAACCAATACAAGAAACTACTGACAACACGCACTAAAAACTAGGCTAAATAACAAAAAGCCCATACAGACAAAGTACTAGCCAATATCCAGTGAACCTGTAAATGGTCAGCGGCCGTACGAGACGCCTCACGATCTCCAGATATATAGTCGGCCCTCGCTCTAAATAAATCACTTCCTACTAGAGATACAGTGCTATGAGATTTCTAGTAGCTAGCGATTCATAGACTGGACAAACAGCAGCTTTGAACTTGTATGGTCAGTTTCCGGGGAAATTGCTTTTGTAGGATGGACTAAAGAGAGCGATATTGTAGATGCTGTACTGGATAAAAGCTTTAGTGTATCTAGCAGGATGTTTGATAGCACCATACGTTATTGACTTTGTCGCTTTTGATATCTTACAAAATCTCTCTATTGATCTTCTTTTGTACGTTGCTCTATGCCGTTGTAGCAGAAGAATGTTTAAACTTGTTTTTTATTTCTTACAAAACTTCTGGTTTATTGTTCTTCTTTTATGTCTCTATTGATAAAATAATCCGTGAGCACCTCTCCTACATCCCATGTCAATTTTATATCCTTTCATTCTAATTTTTTCTTGCAAATTTCCCTGAACTGTCACTTCTACGGTATTGCAGAGTATGTATATGAAGCGACGTCCGCATGAGGCGTGATATATCGCCCCTGTAGCGTTAATAAGCGAACACGTGATTCGTGGTCGCCAATAGCGAGAATGCGACTTACGTCACACAAATGCAGAAACTGTGGATATTTTCGGATTCTAACAATTCGATCATTTGATCACTTTATATTTCTTGGTGTGTTATAGTTACTGGAATAGCCAAAAATTGGGCCAAGCTTTTGACGTTTCTTTGGAACATGTAGACCGCTTATAATGAGAAAGATGCACTAATTCAGATTTAAAAACAGCAAGATTCCTGATCATCCAAAATTCCAGTGCATTTTTTACTTCTAAAATCTTCCTTGAAACTTCTCCATTGTCACTTCTACGGCATTGCATAGAGTGTATGTGAGGCGACGTCCGTATGAGGCGTGATATATCACCCCTGTAGCGTTAATAAGCGAACACGTGATTCGTGGTCGCCAGTAGCGAGAATGCGACTTAAGTCACACAGATGCAGAAACTGTGGATATTTTCGGATACTAACAATTCGATCATTTGATCACTTTATATTTCTTGGTGTGTTATAGTTACTGGAATAGCCAAAATTGGGCCAAGCTTTGGACGTCTCTTTGGAACATGTAGACCGCTTATAATGAGAAAGATGCACTAATTCAGATTTAAAAACAGCACGATTCCTGATCATCCAAAATTCCAGTGCATTTTTTACTTCTAAAATCTTCCTTGAAACTTCTCCATTGTCACTTCTACGGCATTGCATAGAGTGTATGTGAGGCGACGTCCGTATGAGGCGTGATATATCGCCCCTGTAGCGTTAATAAGCGAACACAGGACTCGTGATCGCCAATAGCGAGAATGCGGACTATGTCACACGAATATTGTGTTTAAATGGAGTGATTTGTGGATTGTAACCAAACATTGGTGGTAGATATAAGACATATTAGGTATCATTAAGCAAAAAAGAAGCTAGTAGGTCAGTCAAATAAAATTTGTTGGTAAATTCTGGGTTTCTTTAACTACGGCCAAAAATTGACCATTTAATTTTTCCAAGCACAACGACCTATTTCATGGATGGAAATGAATCTTCAACATTTCACAACAAGCGATCTCTGACTCCTGGCTCCGAATAAAAATTGCTAAGTAACGTTTGAGTATTTTACTGTCTCCAAACCTAGGGTTTAATTCAATTACTAAAAGAACAAAGATGTCCATTGTCTTCCCAAATTCGTCTCAGCCAAACCGCACCTGTTACATCTAGGTCACATTCGCGCGAAGTGCCCGTGTTTGGACGCGCTGCGCCGGCGCCGATAAATATACACGTCACAGGAACGTGTACCACAATGACAAACTTAAGTGTGCAACCAACGAACCAAAACACATCGGAATTCAAACCTTATTTTGTTAAGCGTAAGAGCTGGAGTAATTAACGAGAGAGGAAAGTTATATTTTTGCAGAATGTGACAAGATGCTTTTAAGGAAATGTTTTTCAGTGAATATTGGACCTTAAATTGTACATTCTAAAGATGCAGATGCAGTTTTAGATCTGTAAAATTAATTTGGTAACGATATAAGATCCACACACGAGTATTTCGTGATCGCCGTGACAAACATTCATTTAACTGATTAAATTTCTTGCGTTTGCATCATCTACCTGTATGGTGGAATGGATTTGTGTAATCTATTTCAATGTGGTGAAGAAGAGCATTTAATTTTATTAAAGTAATACCTGGCTTTCTGCAAACCCGTATTCTTCCATGTTGGTAAGGTTTAAGACTTATGAATTATGAATAAAGATCGCTGATTTCATTAATTAAGTAAAGTAAGAAGTGTACTAAAGAAAGCTACAACAATATATTCAATGACTTCAAGGAAAAAAACGAGACCATTATATATAAGTGCCAAAGTCTAAAAAAACAAGGTCTGGCATTCCGGGAGTGACACATGCTTACGTCACTATCCAGTTGCCACTTTATTGCAACAAAACACGAATAATGGAAACATTTGCAGTCACCATTCTGTTAAAAATATATATAAAGCATTTAAAATTGTTGTTTCGTTTTTCTAATCAAACGATACAATTCAATTTAAACATTTAGAAACATAATTGTTAGTTAAAACCTCATTGCTTTATCGGATTCGCACAGGTAATAAAGGAGGTTCGGGAGTTATTATTACGCACTACTGGTAACACAGCGGTGATGACGTAGGCTTGTGTCTCCCACGTGAACACTGTGTCTCGGAATGCTATACCTGGCGAAGTATATTATTATACCATGATAAGTGCTATCATAACAGTACATCAATAATTCAACAAACTAATAATACGCCATTTTTAAATACATACTATAAGTAACTCTTCTTTTTAGGGTTCCGTAGTCAACAAGGAACCCTTATAGTTTCGCCATGTCCGTCTGTCCGTCCTTCCGCAGCTTAGGTCAGAGACTCTTAGTACTAGAAAGCTATAATTTAGCATGGATATACATATTAATCACGCCGACAAAGTGGTAAAATAAAATCATGAAAAATTAAAAAATTGGGTACCTCCTGTACACGTACAGTGGGGATGTTATTTTTTCTCGTCTATCACATGGTGTAGGGTATCGTTGGATAGGCCATTAGAAAATATTACGGGACTGTGAAAACCATTTTTTCGATTCACGGATCCGTTTGCGTAATATAAAGCTTTAAATTTCTAATTTTTGTTAGAGTCAAGTGTCCCCCGCCCCTGCCAGCTAAATGGTTACTTTTGGATATATTAAAAAATTCACGGCAGTAGTATATAATATAAATTAAAAAGAAAACTACCACAGCTAAATAGGCTGTACAAGTTTACGAGTAATAGTCGACCAACTTACATTTGCAGTTGGAACGTATGGGGGAACATGTTTTTCAACTACAATATTAAGTTTGTTCTTGGGATAAATTGTGCGTGGTCTGAGACACACTTGGCCGGTTTCTTTTTTTTTCTTCTTCGCTTCGATCTTGACAGAGCGCTCGTGGTCACGATGAAATTTGTGTCTAATAGCTGGTGAAGTTGTCATAAGTTAAACACTTTTTCGATTGACTCTCAAAACCTTGTTATAAACGCATACGCAGCATTGCACATGTAACCCCACCGTAACCGTCCCCCCGACCCTTGTCCGATGAGGCCCAGCCCGCGTCGTAGCTGAGCCTGTAGCCTTAAATTCCCCCGTTTAATAATAATACTCTAAACTTTTCGATCCAGCCTGTCCCACCTTGCTGCCCTCTCTCAGTGACGCCCTAAGCCGAGGTCCGTACCTCACAGTGGGTGCCCTTAGTATGCGGTCATTTAAATATAATTTTAGTATTTAATTTCGCCCCTGGCTGGATGCTTTTTGAGTCAAATCTTAAGGCACCCACAGGATAGTTCGGTTAAGTAGCCAGGACCTCAGAGGTCACAACTACAAGCTGCCATATCAATAAAAATAAATAAAAAAATTGCATATGTATGCGCGCACGCCCTAAAGGGATAAATGCCTGGAGGTTTTTATAGTTCTTTTTACGTTTTTATTTGTTTGTTTCTGCTTGAATATAGTTTTCAATGTTTTTGTTGGTATATGGAGTGTGCTAGCTGACACATTATGGCAAATAATTTAATTTATAGTTTTGTGTTTCGTAATGTTAATTACTTACTGTTTTATAGAACCCAGTTCTTCAGACAGCTGTGTTGCTGGGGAGTTTGTTGCGCCACTTCTTCTCTCCAGCTAAAGCACCAGGAAGTGGTGAAAGGCGGGCGTTTTAGGGGACTGTCTTATGTAATTTTGACGTTAAAAAAGTGCTGATTCTCAGACTAGTTTGAATAAATGTTTTTTTTTTTGTAATGCCCTATGCTGAACCTTACAAAAATATTAACATTTTAAACACATGCTCATCGCTCACATGCTCTCGCATGCATGCATGCATTTTCATGCTCACTTAAATGACTCATTGTTGGTGGCGCGTGTGTTGGATCATTCGGTTCCCTACAAAATGGTTGAGCTGGATGGTGCTGATCCACGCGTCATGTTCGTGAACGGGCGCCGTCGGTTGAGACTGGTCATCTCTAAGCTGCCACAGCTTATTTTTATTGTTAATCTTATATTTTGAATTGTTTCTTAATATATATACTTTTTTCTTTGTTGTCGCACATAGAAGCAACAAGAATAATGTACCCAGGATTTTGTAATATCTTGATTTAAAAAGAGTGTCCTTGGAGTTTCTTGCCCGTTCTTCTCCATAGGGATGTACGTTTTGGAATGGGCCACTAGCTTCAACATTCTGACTAACTGACCGACTCTTTGAGTATTCAAAAGTGCCTGTAAATGGTTTAATTGAAATAAATGCTTTGAGTTTGAAACTATGTATATTAAATATAACTTAGACATCCTTCAAACACTTTCTCAAAACATCCTGTACAATAAACATGACGTAAGCACTAACCTTTCGACCTATATAATTAAATAACACGGCTATAGTACCCAGTTACCGTATGTTCTAATGAAATCCACTTTCAAAGCAATCTGTAGCCCAGAGGTGTGTATTGTTATCAAACTAATACTATACTATACACGTATTGTTTAGAACGCTTATTAGCAACTCATCAGATTCTCAACTCACCAGATTCGCAACTAACCAGATTCGCAACTCACCAGATTCGCAACTCACCAAATGTACAATGACACACAAAATCACAAAAAATAACAGAATAGATACTTTATTCACAAAAAATATAATACTAAGTTTATTCACCAAAAATATAAAAGAAAATCGAAACCAAAATAATTATTTACTTATAAATTGAAGTCTCATTCATCATTGAATTCTCATTAAATCCAATTTACAATAAAAAAAAAAAAATACTTAATTCACCTAGGTGCATTAACATTACTTTTCGTAAATATTATTCACCTGGGTGCACGTATACTAAAAGTAAATTTTATTCGCCTAAATCACCTGGGTGCATCAAAATTACATTAGGCAGTATATAAAAAAATGTTTTACAAATAATTACGAGGCCAAAATAATTTTAGAGTACCCCGAGGTTAAGTTAGTTTCGGTGAATAAAATTTAATTTAAAAATATAGACTGAACTTTTAATTACACATATATATATAGCTACAATTAGTAATTGAAGTCTACGATTAATATAGTTAATGCACCTAAGTGAATTTACCCAGGTTAATTAAGACACTGAATGTTTCTGCCACAAAATCAAAAATAACAGAATAATTTATTCACATCAAAAAATCCAAACAACCAAAATAATACGGACCTTTTACATATTCGCGATATATGTCACTTGGATACCTTTCATTCCAGCACCATCATGAACGGTCAAGGAATTTTCAAATTTAATATGAGTCAATATTGTAACTCAAAGTAGCTAGATGCGTCATACAATCACTTACACTAATTTTACTATTTAGGCAATCCGAAATAATGTTCTTAATTCTTTCATCTTTTTGTAATAATTTAATACTTCTTTTGTTATCCTTAAAATGCAAAGCAGTTTTTTTAATTTTGATATCTTGGACATTCGCTTCTTTTTTCAAAATTAAAATACATTTAAACAGTGATGGTTTAGTTGTTATTTTTGTGTTTAAGCGTCTATGCCACCCTTCGATTGCGTTAGTGGTCCTATTCTTTTCTCCATAACAACTAAAAACATCACTGGTTACATTTACGAGTATGATCCATGGATTATCAAAATAGTTCTTGAATTTTGTAAAAGATTCATTTTGTGGTGCTATTTCACAAATGCCCAGATATGCTTCAGGAATTATTATTGGTGGTAGTAAGGGTAATAAAGTGCAAAGATGCGTAACTTTTTTGCCTTCGCGAGTATTGGTCAAACCAATTTTTTTGCTCATTCTCCAATTAGCATTCTGAAAATGATAATAACATCCCTTAACTAATGCGTCAGAAAACACTTCTTTCACCGCTTGCATCGCTGCAATTTCATAGTCACATTTGTATGTTTTTAGTTTCAAGCCAAATTGTTCCTTTAGTACCCGAAAAAAACGATTATAAGTATTTTGGCATTTTTCAGGAAGAAATGCGTAAACTAGGGGCACAAAAGCAACTGCATCTTCATTGTGTGATAAGTCCGCATGTATTGTGTAAATTTGATAGAACGGCTTAGGTGCCGCTCGGAAACTGCCATCCCCGTAGCATGTAGTAACAGTTTTCAACTTTTGTTTTGCCAGTTGAGTACCAAAAATAATGATTTTATCGTCATCGCCGTCGTCAAATAAAAAGAAATCTTTAACAATGTGCTCCGGTAATTTTACATTCTTAGTATTAGTTATTAAACCACGGCCTACTTTTAAATACTTTGCTCGTGCCCTATATAAAGTATCCTTCTTAGAAACAAACTGAGGAATCTCATGCACAGCCATTTCATTATTGGTCACATTGTTATAAAAATGTTCTTCGAATATTTTTGGCACAGTATTTAAATTGACACATACTTCCTTCTTGCATTCGTCCATTGTAGCATCAACTAAATTTCGGATCTGGTCTGGAGTACATGAATGTTTTCCTTCTCTTACAATGATATTGCTAGCGTTTAAAGTAATTGAGGTATTGCATTCTTTTTGATTGGAACATCTCCAATTAGTGGTTCCCGATTTGTTTTTTACATTAAAATTATACTTATAGCCCGCATATAATAAAACTATGTTACCTCTTTGACTCTTAGTAAATTTGACACCGCTCTCAGCCATGTTATTTCTACAATTAACACTAATTGACAAAAGTCGAATTCACAGTTATAAGAGTAAATTTAATAAATTTATCTCAAACCTCGATATAGGTATTCAATGATCGCAAACTAGAAAATGCATTATGTCAGTGTCACGTCACAATACTTAATAATGTACAGCAAGAAAAATAAACACGTTTATAAAATGAGGTTGTCTATCAGCAATTTAATCCGACCTCATATGCATTTCAATCGATTTTATCAATTTATGTGATGGGGTTGTCTACCAGTAAAATAGTTGTAATAATTTATTTGAAAGTTATAACATTTCTTTGTTGGATAGTACATTATCTGATGAGTTGCGAATGTGGTGAGTTGCGAACCTGGTTAGTTGCGAATCTGGTGAGTTGAGAATCTGGTGAGTTGCTAATAAGCGGTTTAGAAGTACTGAGATGTACCGAGAGCGATGTAGTCTTTGACCACTTCTTCGAGCCATTACTTTCGTGATGTGTCAATACCTACTTTTGTACATATTGAAAGAAAAAAAGAAAAGAAAGAAAGAAAGATTGAGATTGAGATTGTAATTTTTTTCTTGACTTTTAAGCTATTGCATAGCTTTTATCGCGGACTTTGAGCGCGGCGACCGAATCAAGAAATTCCGTAACGAAAATAAAACCTTACACCCCCACTCCGCCTACCATGTAGCTCGGCCGAGCATTCGCTTAACATGTATGTATATGGTACGACTGTACTTGAATTAATATCAAAGAAAAATAAAATACTGCATAAATAAAAAATAAATAAATAATTATAATTGCATAAGTTGATAAAAAATTCTATGCAATAGCTTTACCGCGGCAATCCCCGAGTGCCACACGTGTTTTTTTTTATTGGGTTTGATATTGAGTGTAGTATTTATATTCTAGGTACATCGTCTTCACATATAATTATAATGAATGTAGACAAAATATAGTAAAACCTTTTAAAAGAGTAACAATGGAGTTTCTTACCCATTCTTCTCCATACGAAATTACCTTTCGGAAGAGGTGCCTAGAAGCAATTCCATTTGCTTGTAAATTTTAACGTTCAAAAGTGCCCTTTATTGGCCTAATTTAAATAAATGATTTCGCAATCAAAAATTAAAACACTAGGACACAGCTTGCGTCAAAAATCGGAAAAAAGACTTCACAAAGGCCTGTCATAAAATGATTGCAATTTATTTTTTGTTTAACGTTCCACACTACCGAAAGTTTGTTTCGAAAGTAAGGGTCTAATATTTTACGCTAACGCACTAATTTCCGAAAAATGTACTTGAGATTTGTAGTAAGAAGACTAGTCATAAAATAAACGAAGTTTAAAAGTAAGTACCAAGGCACCACAAAAGTTATAATATTCGGAAAATCGCCTGTGGCACAACGAAACTGACTTCAGCATTACTCAACTGAGCCTCTATACATTCAGTTCTTTACTAGTTTAAAATATTTAAAACGGAAGATTTAGAAGTCAATCCATTACGAAAAACACAGCGGGTGGTATTTAGAAGTATAAACAAACAAATCAATAAAAATAAAACAACAACAACATTTCGTAACGCACTTTTTCGCAAATCCGGAACTAACGGCAGTCATCACTAGTCTTTTCGTAACAATTTATTTTTAAACATTTCAATTTTGACGTAACAATTCTTTTTTCTATCTTTTACCATCTTTCCTTCACTGTGTTCCGAACCTAATGCAGGTTGGTAGTACGGCTCTGCATAGGATGATATAATATAGTGTCTAACACGGATATTGCGAGATAATTCCATGTTCCACTTATTTTACACTAGTTTGAAGTCTTGGTTTTGCTTGGACGGAAGTCATGATGGCTTAGAACTATGTAATGAAAGTTTTATCTACAGTAGCTAAAGTTCACTGTGCAGAGGATTCTGTAGTACTGTGTTTAAACTGTTTTGAGATAATGTCTTTAAATAAGTTTGAAAGTAGTCGTGGTGTCGGTGTAAAATCTTGCAAATAATGTTTTGGGGTGAACCAGTTAGTTAAACATATATTACAATTGTAGATGCCTCATTAGCAGTTGTGTTCTGGAAAAGATGATAATCATGATCAGCATTATTCTCATCATCATCTGAAGTTAATAACAGTAGGCTTAACTTTTAGGACGTCTGTTAAGGCTCCTTAAAACAGGCGCGACACGCGACGCGAATCGCACTCGATACGGACTTACGGAGGTATCGCTCGTCGCAGGACAGGCGGTGCCTTTGTGTCGCGTCTCATGTCGCGCCTGTTTGAAGGAGCCTTTAGATTCAGAAAATCTACAGACTTCGTCTATAGTTCCTTTTCATAATAGAAAACAAATGAGCCTTGATCATGATGAAAAATTAAAAAAAAACGGTCAAATAAACAAAAACTATTCGTTTACAACTTAGGTTTACAAAAGTTCGATAACGCTTTACAAAAAACCAAAGAACATGCAAGAAAAGAGCGAACTCTTTCCATTAAGAAAATTAATAACATCCCACAGTTGATGAAACAATCAACACAGACAGACGAATCAATCCTTTTTCAGCTTCAACATGGATTCAACGCTCTCCAACTAATGATAAAGCCGTAAATCGGGGGCGTAGGCGTGATTGTTTATGATTTCGTTCAATACTGGGTTTCCAATTATTCGCCCGTTGAGCTAAAGTAATCGAGGACCTATTGAAAACACCCTGGAAGCTGTTTGTAACCCAAAATTATAGCTCAGAACGTGTTTTACTACAAATTTGTAGGTTTCAAATTGCAATGGTAGGTTAAGGCCTTTTGTTTCTTGTATTGCTGTTAGGGCTTTTATGGTTGATGCGATCGGTGGAAGCATTTTATCAAATATCGTACGTAGTTTGTTGATTGTGATAAATTGGTGATCTGCTGGTATTTAACGGGACCTTTTAATGAGGAAGGATAATCATGCAGATCAATATTTATCCGATTTCAAACAGAAAAGCGAAAAACAATAATTAGACAATAGAGGAAGAGGAAGCGCAAAATAGTGTCTTAGAAGAAATATTCGAAACAATATAAACGGCCCTGAACTAAGAACCTAAGTCACTTAAAGACGCCACACTAACAACAAATATCAACAACAAAATATAAGTGTACCGTCTAAAAGCTATCAGATATCTGCCAATAAAAGTCAATTTGAAGCCAGTGTACGTCGAACGGTAGCACATTGTTCAGACTTGCAAGCGACTGATGCTATCGAACCAATGATATATGTGTAACGAACCCCGCCGAGGTGGTCCTGAACTCCTAGTTTATGTGGAAACTGGAAAAATATGGGGAAATATAGATAGAAGATTTTGCTTTGTTTTTTTTTGGCAAGTAAAATCTTAATTAGGTCGGTCGGTGGTTAGGAAGGTGATAATCATATCATCCATGTATATTAGTAAACTTTTTGGTGTTTATCAAGAACTTCTTGTTAATTTGGAAACAAAAGAACTACGAAGTCCATATAGACATAATTTTGTGTAACTTAAACGAATCCGTTCTATTTACGTTCGATAATAATAGAGGTATCAAGCATTACTATTATAAGGCTTAGTTGGAAACATATTTATTGTCGCCTTACCACCTTACACCTGTCACAACCTTGCGTAGTTTGGAATGCTACTTAAATTGAATTCAAAGCTTCACTGCAAATATTGTCACTTGTTCTGGCTGATAAAGATCAGCTCCAATATAATAATTTACTTTACTCCTTAATATAATTAGAGTTATATCGTTACCGTCTCCAAAACACTGTTTTTCTTCAGTACCCTATATCTTTTCGCGAATGGAAACTTTATATTGATTTATATGTCTATTGCTTTAAACGAATTCCTCCAGCGATAGCTTTTGCCCGGGTGCAGGTGACCCCGCAAAAGATCAGAGTTTATTTATTAGTCCCTAACTTAATACAAAGGCTTTTCAACTGTCGCTAGAGATAAGAGGTGAATGTGTCGTTAAATTTTCTTCTGTATTTCTAGGTATATATTTTGTATTGAAGTTTAAATCTGTGCTGAATATTGGAGGTTCAATACATAATTTATTATCAGGGAATTGTGCAAATGGGAGTAGCCACATCATCCTTGATCGGAATCAATTTCATTGTTCGATGCAGCCTTCCAATGCAGTGTACAGCTACAGATGGATGGTTGTATGCATCCTGACCAATTCACAAATTGTCTTTAACATTTCAATCTTTACATTCTTCTTTATGAATATGCGGTAAATCTAATTCAAGTCATCTTCAAGTGACCTATATCTGCGTATTTGTTTTAATATAACTTTTTGATAACTCGCCTTGCCTGTTATTAATTGGGATGGCATTATGCAATATGGCAAATGCATAAATACTATTCGATCATTTATTATCAATGTGAACTAATCCGTTATAAAAATATAATGGAGCAACACCATTGTCCTTGATCCTTATCACTTCATTGTTAGAAACAGCCTTCTTCCAAAGCGCAATATTAAACCTGCACAAATGGAAGGTATTATGCAATGCGACCAATTCATAAATTAAATACCATATTTCAAACCAATATCCTTGCAGTACAATTCTAAACCGGACGACGTTAGAGCACCGAGCTTGGCCGAGCAATTCCAAATTTCCTGACCATATATCAAATTAATGTCCTTGATTGTGTATGACGGAACAAAATCTAAATAAGTATAACATGTTCACACAAGCTGTGTCTCCCAAGTAAGAGATTGCAGCGTCGAGCTGCGCTGTCACATAATTGTGATTAATTTCTAGTGAGCGTGTGCTTGCGGTCACCGTAGGAATGTC
Organism: Dryobotodes eremita; assembly: GCA_917490735.1. Lineage (NCBI taxonomy): Eukaryota > Metazoa > Arthropoda > Insecta > Lepidoptera > Noctuidae > Dryobotodes > Dryobotodes eremita. Next base: position 7,317,245 of record OU823256.1, read on the forward strand.
GTCCTAGCGAGCGATACTGGTTGACTGCGGATAGAAGCATAAGAGGAGCGGGTAGCGGTAATAGACAATCAGTGTGTTAGAACTAAATGCAGATCGAATAGTTACACGTTTCCTAAAACATGTTACTATTTCACTACTACTCTCTATTTTATCTTACTTATCTTACTTAGGGATCCCTAAATAGATTATTACTAAATCTATAACAAAAAGCTTGTAAAAAAATACTAAGCGTATATCGAGTATATTAATTTCTTATCTTACGAGAACGTTATTTTTACGCTTTACTTTATCACTTTCAATATTTTCTTCTTCTGCGATTTTAAGAGTTAAAGCTTCTACAAAACAGGCGCGACACGCGAGGCGACACAAAGGCACCGCCAATCGCGCGACGAGCCGTGCCTTTGTGTTGCATGCGATTAACGTCGCGTGTCGCGCCTGTTTGTAGAAACCTTTACTTATACTTTGTAACACCTATCTTTAATATCGACATCAAATCTGTAGGTTCCGCAATAATTATACTTCTTGACCTTTTAAACAATTGAATGTACTATTACAAAATCAGCATTAAATCAGACAAAACCATAAATCCAGAATTAAATCCGGACCAAAGCAATATAGATCACACATCTGTAACCACCTGACCGCTGCCCACGCGCATTTAACGTTCAACACAAGTACTTAGTACGTTTTGACAGAAATTAAGTTGCACAATTAGAAACTGTAGACGAGAACAATGTTGTGGTTGAAATTATTATTGATGATGGAAACATTCGCTTATTTTCTAGGATTGACGTGGCCATTGAACTAAAATAAATAGATGGACATTTACTTGATTGTGATTTACGTTTGTTGGAGTAGATGCTGTCCTTTGTACACCAGCGGGATAATTGCATAACACACTGACAGTAGGAATGGCTTTAATTTTGACAGTTCAACAACATTCATTGCGTTATTTACGTTGCTGAGCAGACAAATTTTCGGAACATATGAAGCAATGGAGTTGCAATAGGCTTTGCGATAGATAGATTTTGTGTTACGCAATTAGGGTGTGCAGTGATTGCTGGTAACGAGACTTTGAAAAGTTTAAGTAAGTTATGTAGAGCAGTTCCAGTCAAAGATTTTTAACCTTTGTCGAGCCTATATAGAAAAAAAACAGACGTAACTTTTGTATTAATTTATTAAATTCATAATTTTCTTTTTTTTTTTCATAATTTTCTTTTATATTTTCCATTGTTATTTTCTCAAACACGAAGGTAATTTCATCTATCAGTCTGTGATGTTTAACATAATATCGATGTCAATAAAAACACCACTGCTCAAGCTGTCATTTCCTCAGTGTGTTACTCTTTTTGAACTGTCGGACATAGGTATGTCCAACAGTCTAAATAGCGCTATTTTTCTGTCATATTTATTCTAACATGCCCTAACCCTTAAACCGCATTTGCTAATAGAAAACTCCTGCGCACTGTATTCTCTAGAATTAGGCACATTTCCACCACTGTGTAATTTGGCAACGTTTACAAAATCACGACTTTTGTGCACCTCGTCTCTGATGTTGAATCATATTATAATTTGTGAAACTAATTTGAAAATGGGGTCAAGTTACAACTATATTATTATGTCCTCGTAAATGGGAATATTCTCCTTCATTTAAGTGTCGCTTGCCCAATTTTATAATCTGCTTTGTTTCGGTTAGTGTTAAGCAAACATAAGTTTAATTAAGTTTGCGATGCCACTTAAACTTTTCCATGTTAAACCATAGCTTTCCAAAGATATGAAAAACGCGCGCGCGCATTTGCATATAAAAATTAAACCCGCGCTGGATCCTCTACTTTTTGCGTCATATTACTATTGCATGAGCAGAGGCATGCATATACTACCCGCACCTTAATTGCGTAACACATTATCTATCATAATTTGAATCATTTTGAAGCCTATAACTAATCCATTGCTTCATATGTTCGAAAAATTTGTCTACTCAACAACGTAAATAACGCAATGAATGTTGTTGTATTGTCAAAATGAAAGCTATTCCTACTGTTAGTGCATTACGCAATTACCCCGCTGTTTTTAGCCTAAATCATATCGACCGTATCGACAAAAGGTCGCATTTAAACAGACAACCTAGTCCCTAGCTATATACTGTCAACAATAACTTCAAAACGAATCCAAACGCCCAACCTGTAACTATTACATCATACATCTAACTGTCCTTAATATATTCTTATTTCGCAACTCTAGCATATTTGCCTCATGCAAGGAAACCCAAGCGAAATAAATCAGCACATAACAACTGAGAACTGCTTTTGTTACAACAACTATAATAAAACCACTGACCCAAATACTTAAGCATTTTATGACCTAACTTTAACTAAATTAGATTTGCCGTAACCACTGCACTTAACACTGTGATAAGAACTGAGAATGAAGTGTAATGCAATCATGTTTATGATTGTGAAAATTATTCTAGGAACAAAGAATCGTCTTCTAAGACCTTTGTAGAACGTCAAAATGAAGTAAGAGAAATTGTAAACTCGTTGCATTTACAACTCTGTACTGATCTCAATATAAAATAAAAGTAATAATAATTTACTAAATTTATATTAGTAATCCATTAATATCTAAAAAAAAAAAATATTTTTATTTATTTCTTCATTAAAACTTTATGCACAAGTGAAAAAATACTGTACAAAGTCGGACTCAATGCCTGAGGCATTTTCTATCAGTCAACCTTAGGGCGATGCAGAGACAAAACATGGCAGGTGCAATATAGTATCATAACTAATATCTTAGTTATCTTAAATAAACGTTTATAATTATTATTATTATTAATATCAAGATAGATAGCTCGGAAATAACTATCAAATACAAGAATAAATACTAATACATACATATAAACAAAATAAACTTTGTAAGGAGGTATAACGTTTGGAAGAGGTGAAAACGAATCCAGCAAGGATTTATTTTTGTTTAAGTATTTTATTTGATTTTTTACTTTTTTCTCTGCCCTACAGGGTCCGTAATTGTACCTTAAAAACCTTGTAACATCTTATAAACTTTATGGAATGCAAATAAAGATATGAATATGAACTCATACAAGAATCATATTTTTATAACCTTTATTTTTCGCAATCTTAACATTTTCAATTAAAAAATACTTACCAAATACTAATTCATAGTACCACATCTCACTCTGCTGACGACGTAATAATAAACATTAAGTCATAAGTCATTCATTAATTTATTTTAACATAGGTACAATATACCATTCTTCAGAATAATCCAACAAAAAATACAAAATCTTAAACTGCCCGATGAATCAAACTCGACCTATTGACCCCTATTCCTTCAATTATTCGACAACATCAAAACAAAAACACACAATTCGAACTAACAATATAAAACAAAACAACATCTAAAATAAAACCTTACAAAGCCCCATAATAAGAGAAAATTCAAAAGCAATTCCAAATCCACCATCCATTGACTGGAAATCAATTCATTAATGTATAAAAATGGTGGTGGTCGCCACAACATTCCCCAGGCATAGCTTAACACGACAGCAGACCATAATTCCCGTCTCTAATGGAGTCTGTAACACGCACTAGCTACACATCAACCTGGGACAGACAGACGGACTTGTAGAGCCTTGTTTGGAACACCAAATGAATATAAACTTTATTGTTATCGAGTAAGATTTGAATTTCAATAGCGAGAGTTGGGTGTTCGGTGTTGAGGAGTGAGTATATTGTCCGTGAGTTCTGGAAAAGACAGCTAAGTTATTCTTGAAAGTGCTGATCCAAGCAGTTACAGAAGAATATAATCTTCTTTACTCTAAGCCTGAATATAATCTACGTCACCTCTTTTTAGAGCCATAAGAAGAATGAACCTGGTATTTTCTAATCTAGAGGCATTCCTTCTGTTTTGTCTTATCTCTCCTGGTTCGAGTTATTTTAACTTATGAAGGTCTTTTCAAACTAGGCAGCACTTCGACTTTTTTGTTTTTTTTTTATCATATTAAAGCCTTTAATCGTTCTTCAAGTTTCCCACATATAGTGTTAACACTTCGTTGTCGTCTTCAGCATGTGCCAGCGTCACATCTCACCAGTCAGAGCCGTCACATAATTCTGCGTCAGAATGAAGTCACAAATCTGCACGCTGTATTCGTATCTATCACCTAAATACAATTCTGCCATTCTACTTGATATATTTAGAACACATCTGACGAGACCCATTCGACGAGTAGGGTTGGTCTTTTCATAAATAAGTATGCTTTTTTTCTGTTCTTTTTTGTTCTGACTTATTTTAGAAGATGTTTCCGTGTCTTCATCTTCCTCCTCGTTTTTGTAGGCTACAGTTGTTAGTATTGTCCTTTACTTCAAATGCAAATATATATTTACGTGTTTTGTAGTTTCTGCACCATGGAATATCTAGATATGTATTTCGACGATCAGTGTAAACTCCCCGTTGTCTTCTTGAGCGTGTGCCCGCGTCACATCTCACCCGTCAGAGCCGTCACATAATTCTGCGTCGGAATGAAGTCACAAATCTGCGCGCTGGATATATCTATCTCCGCGGCGATTCCATACATACCTGTCGAACAACTCGCCTGAATAATGTTGTGATTTTAAAACTAGGTTAAACTCTATCGTTTATTTTATACTTGGTCCTTTATTATAATATTGGAATGGTTTAGCGGTGGAATGTTCGTGTGGGAAATATGTTTGGATTTTTATTTGACTCCGTTAAAAGCAGTTTAGTTTTGTTTTGTTACTTAATGAGCCCTCAGATTATGCAAATTGTTACGATTTTATGTAATATAATGCAATAATAGCTTACTTTGGTTTCTTTTCTAAAGAAAGTCCCTACATTTTTCCGGTGGAATATTGACTTGAGTTTTAAAACAAACAGTAAAATCCTTCATATATATATGTATGCTGTTGCGTAACAGATGCTGTCTTTTTAACCGACTTCAAAAAAGGGAGGAAGTTCTCAATTCGACAGTATTTTTTTTATGTGTGTTACCTCAGAACTTTTTTCTAGGTGAACAGATTTGATGAAGATTTTTTGTTTTGAAAGCTGGTGCTTCTCATATGGTCCCATATAAATTTGATTAAGATCTGAGTAGCAGTTTTTAAGTTATACTTAATAATGCGTATTTTTTCTACGAAGCATATACATATAGATGATTTTTTAATAACTTGCTGTCACTGTTATTGACATACCAAGTAGTGGTATACGAATTTGTATGGGGTAGGTATCACAACTAAAAAGTGAAAAATAAAAATACGTGTGTGCCACACGTATTTTTATTTTTTCGGGGACTGCCGCGGTAAAGCTTATTTATTAGTTTATTTATTTTTTATTTATGCAGTATTTTATAAAAGACACCGACTTCCGAAATAAAAGTTATTTTTCACTTTTTAGTGTTTTTTTGGAAGTCGACCGTTTTTTTTTTAGAATTTGATTTTTTTTCATAATATCTAAGAGCATTATAAAGTATGCCGACTATTACTGGAGCCGATTCTGCAACAAATCGTTTATAGTAATGAATATTATCAATTAATTAGTATCAATAGTCCAATCTACAGGTGATTACCGACAGTCTACCATATAAAACAAAGTAATTTCCCACCGTTTACCGTATACAACTTGTGAACTAAAATAAAACTAAAATGTTACATTGTTAGGTAGGCCATAATATTAGAATATTGACCAACTAGTGAGGTCAATATATGTATATTGTATATATAGGGGTCTCGATATGAAATGTATGGTCACCCATCCAAGAACCGACCATGGCAAGTATAGCTTAACCTTCGATTGACCCGTGATGCTGTTATCACTTAGCCAAAGCCCGATCGGACGACATACGTGACCATAGGACACTTTCCCACATCACTATTTATGTTGGCCACCTTCATCGTTGGTCCTATTTTTACCCGACTGCAAGGAAAGGGTTATGTTTTTCGCGCGTATCTTGTATGTATGTATGTAATATTCTTTATTACCTCATATTTTTCTAACCGCTAGACGAATTTATATAACAGAGACATCGTTAGATACCTACGTCATGACAGCCCAAGTGTAACTTAAATAAGTTAAAAATAAAAAAACATGGCGGCTGTAAGATGCCATTGTATGAAGTGAAAAAAATTTGTCTTTTCGAATATTGAAATATGGGTATCAAATTAAAGGGCTCTTCGTAAGCATTTAAAAAAAGTTTATCATGATCACGACCGTATTACTAAATAAAAAAGACATGAATAAAAAATAAAATTAATTAACACAACAAAACAATTTTTTATACAGGCGGGTTTTTTAATTAATTTTAATTTTTTAAATACATTCTTCAAAGAAACTTCACGACACATGACTTTTAACTTTGACTCCGGAATTCAGGATGCCTATTCAACTAAATGCATGTGTCGATACAACTGGAAGCCGAGAAAGATTGATCAATCACAAATACCTGAAATAAACTATGTTACTTCATACCCCGTACCCTGATAATCTTCAAACTACAAAGACACCTCATACACAAACTAATTTACTACAAAGAGTTGCAAAATTGGTACAATCAAGTCTTCGATGCCACATGCGGGTGAATACTTGTATAATAATTGCGTAGAGACGCGTATCAAACTGTTTCATGCAAATATAGCGATCGTTTGCTGTGGTATAAACTTCATATTCATATTCATATTCATTTATTTTGCATTCCATATTGTAAAAAAGATGTTACAAAGGGCTTAAAGCTAGGTACATAAATATGGACCCTGTAAGGGCACAGCAAAGTAGGAGACTGGGAGAGGGCTTTAATCTTATTAATTAGTAGGTATACAAATGTAACAATATCTACAACAAAAATAATAAAAATAATAATAAGATATGAAAAAAAAATACGAAATTTTGTTAATCACATTAATTTAAAATTTGTCATTTAGGTATTCATTTATAGTATAATAGCATTTATGTAATAAAAATTGTTGTAATTTATTTATGAATGAATTAAATTTTTGCTCATTTTTAATAATTTCGGGTAATTTACTTGATAGTGGGATATAAAAATAACATGGAAAGAATAGGATCGTGCATTTGTTTGTAAGACAGGCTTTGGTAGTTCGAATGGTTAAACACAAGTAAAGTTTTCTTCTTTGAGTTTCTTGAGTTGCAGATCTTTTTTTCAAGCTGACTTCAGCTGACCTACTTATTTAGCAATAGACACAGAATTTTTATGCATCAAATTAATGAACGATTTGGTTAGACGTCCAGCTAACTATCTATCACCCGCGCGGATATTTAATATGCACGTTTAATTTTGCATGTCTTGTCACGAGAATATAAAGCCAAATTAGCATAATCAGCCTATACTGTTTCCACTGCTGGGACACAGGCCTCCTCTCTTCGAATGGGCTGTGATCTACCACGCGGGCCCAGTGCGGGTTGGTAGATGTGACATGTCTTTGAATTTTTAGTTCTAGGACATGCCGGCTTCCTCACAATGTTTTCCTTCACCGTTTTGAGAGCAGTGGTGATGAAATTATTCACACAAAGTAAAGAACCCACGACCTACAACTCTTAAGTCAGGGGTCATTACCACTGAGCCACCACTGCTCTCCAAAGCCAGAATAATTGCACACAATTGTATACCTCTTAATAAATGAGTTAAAAATATTAAGATCAGCATTTTGATAACAAAACCAAACACCTAATAATGTTAATTAAACAACAAACTAAATACAGGAAACCCTATTTAGAACTCAGTGTTATCGTATCAATAATTACTAAAACAGATTTTACACGGCCGGTATACATTCGCTTTTACACAACCATAACATTTTCCATCGGTTTGCACTTAATTAAGGGATTTGTACGAGCGGCGCCGGGGCGCGGCGCTAGCGACATACAGACTTGTTCACTTGTTAGTTTCAGACGAGCCACAATCACTGCCACACCACAGTTGCAAAAATGTTGCCGGCGACAAGATCAAGTGAAAACGCGGAGCGTACGGTCAGCAAAAAACTCGATTAACACTGCAGTTTTTATAATCATAAATATTGAGCAAAATATTGATAAAAATTGGAACAGCACCCTAATTACGTAACACACTATCTATCACAATCTGAATCATTTTGAAGCCTATTGCTAATCCATTGCTTGATATGTTCAAAAAAATTCTCTGCTCAACAACGTAAATAACGCAATGAATGTTGTTGAACTGTCAAACTGAAACCTACTGTTAGTGTGTTACGTAATTACCCCGCTGGTGTTAAATTCAGGTAATACAAACTCATAACTATTACACGAAATGCTGAAAAGTAGTATATCGAATAATTTTGGGACTATTTAGATCATGTAAATGTGACAGTGTTGCCAAGCAGCATGTACAGTCACGAGCCCTAATATATCAACACTCGAAAACTTTCAATAGCGATATTTTCGTGAAATAACAATGCAACGTTGAAATGCGACATATTGTATAAACCTATGGGTTCGAAAATACTATGTTCGTAACAACGTAAAATTTCATTAAAAAAATATGGAGAAAATCGCTTTTGAATTTAGCCAAGTGTATACATATTTATGCTCGTGACTGTACCGGTTAAAAGGGTATCATCGATGACGGTGTATAAGCACGGGCGCTTATATATTTCAGCTTTAACCTGGGGATTGCAACGCATCCATGTTCATAGAGACAGTGACCACTTACCATCAGGGCTGATGGCTTGATTATTTTGCCATCCAATAACATTTAAAAAAACAACTTCCAAACCACATGTTTTTTGTATGCGATAACCCAACTTCAGGCGGCTACAGCAAGTCACACGGCCACTGCCAGGCAAATTTTCTACCGCCGTGGTGTGGTTGTAGCATCAATCAATCAATCAACTCAGCCTATCGCAGTCCACTGCTGGAGATAGGCCTCTGCCATGCTGCGCCACAACACCCTGTCCTCTGCCTTCCATACCCAGTCTGTCCCAGCCACCTTTTCAAGTTCGTCGGTCAATCTAGCTGGGGGGTGTCCCACACTACACTTGCCGATACGCGGTATCCACTCCAGGACTCATCTGCTCCACCGGCCATCGGACCTTCGATAAACATGACCAGCCCACAACCACTTTAACTTGCTCACTCTGCAAGCTATGTCGGTAACTCCGATTCTTTTCCGGATAACTTCGTTTCTGATTTTATCCTTCAAAGGAACTCCGAGCATAGCCCGCTCCATAGCGCGCTGAGCGACTTTAAATTTGTGAACCAGCCCGACTGTCAGTGTCCACGTTTCGGCACCGACCGTGGTGTGGTCCGTCTGAATATACCCTTAAATGTGTAACATTTCATAACTGATCTTATCTCATTGTATTCGAGCCGCACCTATAAGCTTCCTAGTTTTAATTGAAATGGTCGATTTTACTAGATTCTTGAATATTCATCCAATGTGACTGAGTAGGTTTTTATTTGCTTTCTGCAGTGAAATGAGTAATTTACATGCTCTTAATAGTGGAGTTGATCGTGTATTACTTTCTTATCTGCGTTTGCATATCGAGAGATTACTAGAGAAATAAAGTGTTATGTATATAGCTTCTCACTTGCTAAACTTGTTGCATGGAGCGATTCTTAACGTAGTAGTGCCAATAAACAAAATGAGAAACACTATTTGGTTGAAAAAAATACAGGTTCCAAATATAAGTTCTAATGCGGCATTTTTCGCGTTGAAAACTAGCAATCTGATGCATTTTAACTACACCAATTTTTTTTCCATCGTTCACAGCATTTGTAAGAAAAAACAACCTTAACCATATTTAAGCTGTAACAAAACCTCACTAGCCCAATTCCACATTAACATACTCTAGTCCAAAGCTAGACCCAAACAACCTCCTTAACCAACCATAACCGATCAGGAACAAAGAAAACACGCAATACCTACGCTGCAACCGTAAGCTTCTATATTATAACAGTACCGACACACAAGCAAAGTTAATGCTAGAAGGCGTGTGTCCAATTTAACATATCGTGCGGCGGGCTATATCTCGCTGGAGACAGGCGACAGAGCCCGCAAGGTGCGTAGGACGGCGTAACGGACGCGGTAGTAGCAGCTAAATCAACCATTGTCTGATTGGGTGTAGCCTGCCGCATTCTCCGTGCGGACTACGCGTGCAGAGGAGACGACTAGGATACTATATAAGCCGTTTTAAAGACAAAAAATTTACTATATGGATGATGATTTAGAATTTGAATATATTTTCGTCGGTTTCTAGTATCACCTGGTGATAGTCTTCTTACACGAGCCACACGTGGCATCTTTGAGGTTTCAGGACTTTTAAGCACGTTTTGGAACGTTTATTCCATTGGCTTTGAATTGCCTTATATTTAGTAGATATTCAATTCTTTAAACATATCATGCGGCGGGCTATATCTCGCTAGAGACAGGCGGCAGAGCCCGTAAGGTGCGTAAGACGGCGTAACGGGCGTGGTAGTAACAGCTAAATCAACCATTGCTGCATTGTCTGATTGGGTGTAGCCTGCCGCATTCTCCGGACGGACTTCGCGTGCAGAGGATAGAGGGGAGAGGGGGTCTTGGATACTTTGGTATCTATTTTAGAGTCTAGCATTGGGTTTAAGAGAGATAATTTGGAATATAGATGCTTTTTTTTTGTTTTTTTCTTGTCTGATGGGGTGCTTACATAAGCCACAAGCGTCGTCTTTGGAACTTCGCAAGATCGTTTTGAAAACTTTGTCCCATGGGCATCTTACACCATTTATTTTGGCATTGATCAGCCGTATATTTAGTAGATCTTCAGTTTTTTTTAGATATCGTGGGGCGGGCTATATCTCGGTGGAGCCAGACGACAGAGCCCATAAGGTGTATAGGACGGCGTATCGAACGCGGTAGTACTTGTAGCAGCTAAAACAACCGTTGTCTGATTGGGTGTAGCCTGCCACATTCTCCGTGCGGACTCAGGTGCAGAGGATAAGCCTAGGACGCTTAACAAGCCTTTGAAATCTAAAATAGAGTTTTTAGAAACATAATTTGGATTATATAGGTCTTCCTTTATCGTTAACACTAATAGGGGTCTTCTTTAATAAAATAAGTGATAGACATAATTTTAATACTAGAAATAAAGATAAAATAGATCAACCATTTTTTAGATTATCTAAAGTACATACATCTTTTATGGGGTTACTGTGTTAAATGTTACTACAAAATACCTTGTGATATATTGCAATTAAATGAAAGAAAATTTAAAACTCATATAAAAAGTACACTTTGTAAACAAGCATATTACAAATTAGGTGATTATATCCTAGATAAGAATGCTTGGAAACAGGCTAGTCCTGCTCCATAGGACAATCTAGAGTCTAGACAAAATCAAACTGGTTGCTAATTTAATTGTATAATTTATAATTTTTATGACATTGATTGTTACATTATGTACTTAACTACTTTAACTCACACACTAAATTATTACTTGTTAAAATTTTGGAAACATCATCTACTTTTCAATATTTGTAAATATGTGAGCACCATGTATCTATCACATAATTAATTTACCTGCCTTTGCATTATATTTAATTATTTTTACCTATTGTGGTATAGTAATTTTATTCTAGGTGCATCGTCTTCACATATGATTACATAATTAATGTGAACTTACATAATATTGTAAAACATTTTAAAAGAGTAACGGTGGAGTTTCTTGCCCATTCTTCTCCATACGGAACTACCTTTTGGAAGGGGCAACTAGAATCAATTCTATTTTTTTGTAAATTTTGACGTTCAAAAGTGCCTTTTATGTGCTTATTTGAAATAAATGATTTGACTTTGACTTTGACTTAACTCCTGCCATTTCCAATTTTAGACACCAGTATATTGGGAGAAATTTTCGCTGTGGTCATATATTCTGATTTTGGATGTGCCTAGTAGTCTAATTTTGAGTTTCACTCCTTCGTTGACTATATCTTAATTTTTTTTAGACTATGGCAATGCTGGCTTTGCTGTACCTACTTTTAACCCGTTAAGCTAAAAAATAATGAAACTCATACTGTAACGTACGTGCAAATTTCAGATTCAGTCTTCAATCAATCTACTCAGCTTATCGCTGTCAGCTGGACTAAGGCCTCTCCGGAGTTACCTCCCCACAACAGTTCTTGACTATGTGCATCCAATCTGTCTTTAGTGGTCTGTCTTTATGTACCTGTTACCTGTTGACAGGCCTACACTGTCCTTCCATACCTATTAACACTGTAATTTGGAAATATTGTAAAACAGAATATTTTTTTATAGATTTACCATGGAATTTCTTGTCGGCTCTTCTCCATAGGAAACGACCAACAGGAACTGTGCTTCCATAGCTTCTGACGTTTCATAAGTGTCCGTGTAGGTTTATGTGAAATCAAATATTTTGAACTGTATTGCCCTAGAGTTCTCATAAATCATAAAAAATTTACCCCCAAAAGCATCGTCAACCAGTCCATTCCACAATTTTCCTATTCTTGTAGAGCACACGTCGCTGCAACACACGGCCGCGCGTCGGCGACTACCCGCTGCTATATATCGGCCATAACTCGCGGCACCGTTGCCCAGGAGTCCAGCCGCGTCCATTATATGACTGCGCTCGTACACACAATTAAACCTCATAAAACCTATGATCTCCTGGTACTTTGTTGCTGTTTATTACTTTATGTTGAATAGTCTAAGTTTGTCGTTAGTTTATGGGGCATGTGTGATCGGTACGAGAAATTCAATGTTGGTTGGATTTTGTGCGAGGATTTTCGCGGTGATTGTTTATTTTAGCGGTCTAATGCGGGCCTGATATTTAGTGATTTTTTATCAGATGATGGGCTGAATCTTTTATCTCACATTATGGAAGCTAAAATCGATATTTTAATATACTTATTATATTATACAAAACACAAGTATACATTCAAAAGACAAGGTTTTTTATTCACAGTAGGTGTAAGTAGTACCGGTTACTTTGTTAGTCCTAAAATAAATATATATTTAAAATCTACTCTATTAAATTAAATACCTATTTAAAATACATAAAATTGAAAATACTGTCCATAGCAATGTCCATGCCCAAAAAATTATAAAATTAAAATGTTCAATACACTCAATCAACAAATACAATTTTCGCACACTGACAGTCAGAGCCGGTTCACCAATATATTTGTTTTGTTTAGTTTGTTTTGTTGTTTATTTAATTGCACAGGATATTCCTCTTCGAATCTTTTGATCATGTCTATCCACATTTAGATTATCTATTTTTTTGTTATGTACCCTTACTTTTCTTTTCAAAATCAGTAACTAAACACAGTTATAGGCTTTCCCTAGATAGTGCAATACTTCTATTCAACCACCCCATAACTCACTCCCACCAAGATCTACTTATCGGCACATTACCTTGAAGTGTCCCCTTACTAACAAGACGCTTCCAGCCAGACCTCTCCATCAGTACGTTATGCTCGTAAGTTATGCATATAACGTCGATGTACTGAGCATTATGCTGCACATTCAACGACACGAATTTCACATTAAATCCTTTGAGAACTGACTGCCGATCGTAAAATTCTAGGATTACAGTTACTTTGTAAGTTTTAACTGTATTACCATGTTCTACATATCTTATTAATAACAGCTTTTTACTATAAGCTTTAGCTGTGTTTCCACCTAGTGCCTAACTTCTATGAGGATCATTTCTAGTATCAATGTTTTTTACATAGATTTTCGAAATACCTTCAGATGATTTATTGTTTTTTCCTTGGGTAGAACATACTGAAGAAAAGTGGAATTTTGATATAAATGTATCTTAACCTGCACCCTAATTACGTAACATACGTTCTATCACAATCTGAATCATTTTGAAGCCTATTGCTAATCCATTGCTTCATACGTTCGAAAAATTGATTTGCTCAACAACGTAAATAACGCAATGAATGTTGTTGAACTGTCAAAATGAAACCCATTCCTACTGTTAGTGTGTTACGTAATTACCCCGCAGGCTCACAGCTAAACTACAGTTAGGCGGCATTAATATTAGCTGTTACATTTGTGCGTGTTAATTAAAAAAATATTTACTCAATTATCACATGAAATGCTACTGGTCAAATTGTCTTCACAACCCAACCTTTTTATAAGTTCAAAAAAGTGTTTAAAAAAGATAAACATAAGTATTAATAATACTTAAGATACAGGATTATCATCTCAGAGATCTAATAATAGAAATACATAAAATGCTGAAACACTCACTATCTAAGCTTATCGCGGTCATAGCACTTATCTAAGTAAGGAGGTTACTTTAATGCTCATATGTATACTAAGGCTTGAATTACTTAATGTGAAATTCAAGTTCCATACTTTGACATTTATTATCTTGGAGTTAGGCATAGTGTAGACTATAAATAGTGCGAGTTTTGCAACCACATATGGTTGCAACGCGTCTTACCTTGTTTGGACCTTACAGGTTTCTGTGTTTGTAATTAGCGACGCATATGTGAGGCGTATAAGGCTGATCATCTATACTCAGATTTACAAGTAAATTCGTATGAAATGGTTAGATGATTATAAGTTTTAATTTATTAATGTTGATCAGCCTATATGCACCACATCGATGACTGCTGATGCCAATACATTGTGAGCTAAGTTACTCGATACAAGTCCGCAATTTAATTTTTCTTAATAAACTCGCTGAAGACTTGCAAACGTTATACAAAACGAGGGGATCCCTTCTTTTCGCATAATGTTCTTTGTCCTAATATACTTCGGCATAACGATTTTGGCACAGTTTGTTTTGGCATAATAATACTTCGGCATAATTTTTTTAGGCATACATTTTATGTTGACATAATCATCTTAAAGACTAATTTGTTTTGGCATAAATTTGATTCGCATAACGTTAGTAGGCCTAATGACTATTAGCATAATATTGTTGGTTAAAAATTTAATATGCTGTGCAACAAAAGTTAGTGACAGAACCGAATTGCTGCAAAACCGACTCCACGTAGTCTTGTTTGTCCTACCCCTAGAGTGTAATTTAAAATCGCGTAGGCGTGTAGGGGCGAGGCGGCCCGTGGGCTGAGGAGCAGGCGGCTGCGAGCGAGCCGCCGCGGCTGAGGCTGGCCGGCGTAGTCGGCCAACAAGCCGAAGCTGCGGTGGTGAGCGAAAGCCGTCTGCGACGATTAGAACGCGTGGGGCCGCCGGAGGCCCGCAGCGCCGGAGCCGTGACAGAAACCCTGCCTGCTGCATGCTGCATGCTTGCTTATTTGCTGCATGCTTGCTTGCATGCTTGCTTGCTTGCTTGCATGCTGTATGCTTGCTTGCATGCTGTATGCTTGCTTGCTTCATGCTTCCTACAGCGAAAAAAAAAACCCACAAAATTGTTCATAAAAAAGTTATGCTTTAGAACTTTATGCTTAATAAATTTATGCTTTAGAATATTATGCTTAATCATTATTATGGTTAGAGAAATTATGCTTAAAAAAATTATGCGTAAGCTGTTATGCGTAATTATATTATGCGAAAATATAATTATGCCAAACAAAATTATGCTAAGTTATATTAGGTCTTAAAATTTTATGCAAATGGATAGGGAACCAAAACGAGTTCGAAAACTTTTAAGTATAAGTCTAAACGTTTCCTCACTTAATTTCTCCTAAAGTATGTATGTATTAGTGTGACTTGAATTATTATTATCTTCAAAAATTTCAATGAACGGCTCGCCAGCAAACAGATAAACCCTGAGAGGTTTTCGTTGTGTGGCTAAAACCAAAATTGTAATAGGCTAAGTTTTTTTATAAATAAATAAATAAAATAAAATAAAAAACCAATGCTTTTGTCAAGCCTAATGAGAAAGAGCAAAATCTACTATGTTAGGAGGGATCAATGTCCACTGCATTTAGTGAATTTGGAGCAGCACTCCTAATACCAAATAGATTGTCAACAGATTTCCGTCTCATTGGCCAAAGATTTTGCTAAATTATTGACTGTCTAGCACAGTCAATAATTTAGCAAAATCTTTGGCTAGCTTTTAGCAAACACTAATATAGTACAAATTATTAATGCAGTATTTTTTTTAAACTCAACTCGATTGAAATTAAGAATTCATAGACCAAAAGGAAGACAAATATTACAAGTACACTCAAACGCAGAAAAGATATCACCAATCTATCTAACACATCAGCAAACCTTTCATCAGATCCACATACCAATGAATATACAAATACATCCATAAATAAGTATACAGCATAAAATGCAAGAGGTATTCAGTCCACTCCGCAATATATGACGTTGCGGGCGCCGCCAAGCTCAGCTCTTGAGTAATGTTTTAGACCCCGCGATGCCTTATTTATAACCATAACTGTAACACACGCAGATAAATGCGTTTGCTGGCGGCCAAATTAACTTATACATTTAAATACATTACCTGTTTAAGTTAATGAAGCCGTTTGTATGAAGATTTATATGAATAAATAAGTTCATAAGAGCGTATTAGTCTATCGACGGTCGTTATGGCAGCACTTGCGGGTGATGTCATAATTATGGCCGGACGTGTAAGTAAGTGTTCATGATAGTTTTTGCATAAAATTATTATTAACTTTGACAACAAGACACTATTATGGGAAGCAATAAAATAAATATAGAACAGATTATTCGATACTGAACCGTAAGAAGAAAAGAAGAAAAATGAAAATTATCACGCAAGTATTTGGGATGGGATCAGCTGTCCTAAGCTGTGGATAAGTGTTATTATTTATGACAATGTATTTAGGTTTTCTCAATAAAACAAACGTGCT
The DNA here is from genome assembly GCA_917490735.1 of Dryobotodes eremita. Lineage (NCBI taxonomy): Eukaryota > Metazoa > Arthropoda > Insecta > Lepidoptera > Noctuidae > Dryobotodes > Dryobotodes eremita. The sequence continues at coordinate 7,334,039 of OU823256.1, forward strand.
CGACTGTCAAGACGGAACGAAGTATATTTCTTTTAAAAAGGCAATCACATAAAGTCTTAGACTATAGAAAAACGTCATACAGCCTACAACTTGACACCTTCACAAATTATAGGTGACGCTATTAGTAAGTAACTTACACATGATATTTTGAGCACATACAACAATAAGTTAATAAAATACTAGCTGCGCCCCGCGTTTTCACCCGCATAAGTCTCGATCCCGTGGGAAGTGGGAATATCTGGATAAAAAATATGTTATGTCCTAATCCAGGTCATGGTCTGCCCATGTGCCAAATTTCATCCAAATCCGTTCAGCCGTTTTAGCGTGAAAGCGTAACAAACAAACATACAAAAATACAAAAAGTCAAATCTTTTAAGTTTAAATTGGAAAATTAATAATCAAATATTATTGTTTTAATACTTTTGCTACTGCACCACATTTAGCATTACTCTAAGATACTATTCTAAACCCTATTATTAAACATGCAATAACATTAATTTCAGGAAAAAAATAAATTATCTGGTGCTATTTATTTGGCCTCCATTGTACTGGATCTATTCAGCTCGGATAGCTTCTGTATCGCGATATACTACGGCAGGTGATTAGAAGCACGAGCGGCGCGCGCGGCTGTCCTATACATTGTTGTTACTACTTGCACTACGTACTTGAACTTGTATTACCAGATTGGTAGTTTATGGACAGTACCAGGATTTACATGTGAACAAGATAAGTATTTAAGATAACAAAGTTTTTAAAGAAATATTTTGGATGGGTCAATAATTTTGGCCGTCAACATATGGAACTGGACTGGGGATTAAATGGTTGCAGGAGTGACTGAACTATGATGAGATTTGAAGGTGAATTATATTTAAATTAAGATAGAAAAAACTTCACCTATTAAATGATCACCATAAAAGTGTTTGTTTCTAAAATAATTATCTAGCTGCTATTGGGCCAGTACCAGCTAGTAAAGTTTTAGATTAATAATTTAAAAAAAACCATATTCGAACTTTATATAAATGTAAATGTTATAAGTTTAATTAGACAGCCATCCGCTTCTTACTGTTACATTAACTCAAAAAACAAAATCATAATCCTCTCTTTAGTCTTCGCAGCAGTCGGCTAAAAACCCGCAACATCCTTTCATACCAAAGACTGCGCGCTCGCAATCCTTAACTCAATCTGCTTAAGACAGTAGCGGGGAAGTTACGCGACTTGCGACATGTGATCAGATAGTGCGCACGCGTCGCGCGTCACCACTAACTGCCTGTAACCAAATATTCCTCTGAAATGATACCATTCGGGATAATTGTTCGAGTTTCCTTGTGGAGATAGCGTTTCAGGGTGCATTGTTCTAATTTTTGTTCTTCACCTCAAAACTAACAACAACCACAAAAGCATAATCCTCCTTTTATCCTTCCTCAGTCGGGTAAAAAGGTTCTAACATCCATCCAAAGACTGCGCGCACGCAATCCTGAACTCAATCTCTTTGCGACAGTAGTGAGGAAGTTCTGCGACACGCGACATGTGATCAGATAGTGCGCACGCGTCGCGCGTCGCCACTAACTGCCTGTAACTAGATGTTCCGCTAAAGCAATACCATTCGGGATCATTGTTCGCGTTTCCTTGTGGAGATAGTGTTTTCTACACAGGAGTTGGCATTGTTTTGCCGTTTAGAGGACAATCATTTTTGTTCCAACAACCCACCAAAGCTCTTTCAATTCTTAGAAAGCTTCGTCGTAGATACTATACTTATATGGAAAAAGTCTACCTACAAGCTATGATCAGCAGTGGACGTACAGTGTCTCCCATGATTATTAAAAATTCCAAAACAAGAAGTCGCTGGTGAGTATCATTCTTCATGTAATCTAGTGGGACACAGAAGTGGCTTCGCTGCAGCTTCACCCATGAGGACATCGGAAATTACCACACGGGAACGTACTACCGGGATAAAAAGTATCCTACGAATGTCCCAACCCAGGTCATGGTCTGTCCTTGTGCAAAATTTCATCCGAATCCGTGCAGCCGTTAAGGCGTGAAATGTAACAATCAGACAGAGAGTTTCTTTCGCATTTACAATATTAGTATGGATACTATAGTATGGATGTCATCCAATACTGCTTACACATAGCTACATCTTGAACTAAAATGTCACCACATTTTTGGAAAACTGAAATTGTAGAAACTTAAAGATATTTTTTTCCTGTTTCTTACCTGCTATTTTTTCTGATTTAAAATAACGAAAGTTTTAAAAGTAGCGTATGATTCCTCCCAAAGATTAGGCCAACACCCGTCTTTGTCGTGAAAACTATTATCGATTTTTCATCTATAAAGCTACGGTTTCTTTGAAGAGCGGAGACCGCCACATGCGGCCGTAATGTCCAAACACTGGACATTTTTTGTCACCTTAAGAGGGCGCACACCGGTCTCCTAGCACCACTCTTTTAAAAAAATATTATCTCGTGACTGAGAAGGAATTTTGAAGAACGGCTCAATCAGCGACCTCAGTAAGTGTGTCTATTCAAAATTCCTTCTCAGTCACGAGATAATATTTTTTTAAAGTAGTGACGCTAGTGGACCGTTGTGTGCGCCCTCTTAATGTCAAATACTGATGAAAATTACAGATTTATGTGACGTCCGTTATATGACGGCAACGTTCTTCTAGAAAACCGTAACTTAAGGGAAACATAAACAATATTTATTGCCAGACTTAGGAGCAAAATAATATACTAAATAATTAACCCACCATTTTCTTTACACAAAAAAATGGTAGGTTAATTATTTGGTTCTGTTACGTTTGCGGTGATTTTAAATATTGTGCACGAGTTCATTACTAATTACGTGACGCGTTCGCAAAGAGCATTCGCCGCTGAGGCTGAGGAGGGGAGTAAGGACTGACCTGGAATACTAGTGTGGACTGTTTAGCCAGCTGGCTCCACGTGACTTCATTGGTCGGTGTTTTCTTCGGCACCAGATTACTGCACTTCAGTCATGAATAATGTTCACTTCAAGTTAATAGGTTGCAGTATTAGCAGCCCTACATTATGGCAGTTATAAAAGTTCCAGAAATTGCGCGCGCGCGCATGTAATTATGAATATGTGATTTCAGCGGCCTATGTTATTATTGTAAACTGACTGAACGTTCCTGAGTCGAGCTGCACGATTACTGACAAATGCGTGCACTGACTGGACAGGTCCACTCAATCTGTGTGGTTCTTTCCTCAAAAGACCATTTCAGATACCAATCTACATGATCTGACCAAGATAATGTGTGGACTTTGAAAGAGACTGTGACCTCTGAGTTTGTTTCGGCCTTTCTTCTCAGAGTAGTCAGATAGGAAACGCGGACCTCATCTAGTTTAAAAAATACGATTGACGTGTAAAAGTGTTTTACAAACCTACTTACAGAAATAAAATCACTTATCATTTGTCATAATGTTGTTTTGTATAATAATTATGATTTGATGATTTAGAAACTTAAAATATAATGAAGCGTTATTCCTTCCACATCATATTATCTATATCAGCTTGCAACAGTTGCTAGCTAACGCCACACGATCGCATCGCCAGTGACAATACGCAGCTGATTTGAATAATTGCGCAGGAGTCGACGCGATAGCCTGATGGATCGCTGACCAGATTGTACGGGATGAGTTATGTATGTTCAGAGATCCTGTTTGGTATGTTGTCTCTTCCTAATATGTGTGGGGAAGTATTGAAGTGTTTTGTCATCAAAGAGTCGTAATTTCCCAACTAATATTGGTTGGTACTTATTGGTTACTTAGTACTTACTTGTTGGTTTTTATTGGTACTTGGTTTTTGGAGACATCGCTAAGCGGTTGGTCGACTCTTCACGTGACCAGAGGGCTGGCCTATTTTTTGGCCAAAGACTCAGTATCGCCATACAACGTGGCAATGCTGCCAGCCTTTTGGGCACTTTTCCTGTCGACGGCGATGCGGATGAATTTTTTGATGCCCTATGATTCTTTTCCTTCTTTCTTTTTTATTTTTATTTATTGTTATTTAGTTGTACATACTATTAATATTATTTGTAGATTATGTAAGATATATTTTATGTAAATATTAACTTTAATAACAATAAAGTGTCCTACTAATATTATAATGCGAAAGTAAGTTTGTTTGTTTGTTTGTTACCTTTTCACGTCTAAACCACTAAACCGATCGTCATGAAGTTTTACATATACGTTGACAGGGGTACAGAAAAGGACATAGGACCCACCTTTCATCCAGAAACTGTTCCCGAGGGAAAGAACAATAACTTTCGATGTCACAATTGATTTAGGACGCTAGATGGCGCTACGTGTCTTTCGAATCATGATTGAATTAATTATTAGAAACTTTAGTAGAGTGTTAAGAGTTAATTAAAAAAATATAAATAATACATTTTATGAGTCCAGAGCGAACTCCAACACCGTTTTACCGAACACCATGAAAGTTGGCACATAGGTAAGTACATATATATGTATTTTTAACGGAGAAGGATTTACAGGTTTTTTTTCGCCTCCACGCTGGAGATTTTTCTTAAAAATCGATAGATTAATGAAACTATACCTTTTTTGTAGGTTTCGAAAGAAAATTGGAGTTATCTTAACTATGTAGATGTTATTAAGGAAGTGATGTAAGTTCCGTCATAAATGGACTAAACTTGGGGTTTCGATTTCAACATCATAAGCCACAAAACCAAAAAGTGGAAATATATATTCTGAGGAATAAAATGCAATATTTTGTTTGTAGCCAGTGACTGCGCATACGCCAATGTCACTGGAAGAGCATAGCAAGAGAAAAACCCCACAAACCGAACCAGCGGGGTAATTGCGTAACACACTAACAGTAAGAATGGCTGTCATTTTGACAGTTCAACAACATTCATTGCGTTATTTACGTTGTTGAGCAGACTAATTGTTCAAACATATGAAGCAATGGATTAGCAATAGGCCTCAAAATGATTCAGATTGTGATAAATAGTGTGTTACGCAATTAGGGTGCAGCTCAGATATGCTAAGCTCTCCAAATGGAAGATTAAACAACAAAACAAGTTAACAACAAATTCAAATAGAGCAACAATTGGCACAAGGCTACCCGGGACACGACACCAAAATTCTCCAATAATTTATTCGTCATTACCGCCTACTCGAACACGTATGTGAATAATAATCAACTGCATACGTTACATACCAATGTTCTACTGTACCGGTAGTAATATCTACATTGCTAAGCATTATTATTTATTTTATAGTCTTTGTATTTACAAACACTAATGACATTAATTGTTAATATTTAAATTGTTTGTTTTTGTCTTTTTATTACGGACGCTTTTAACGTTCTGCATCGTTCTCACATGCATAATTTCAACATGAATGATGTAACCAATATTTTGTAACCATATTTTGATTTAAAAGAGTGTCCATGGAGTTTCTTGCCCATTCTTCTCCATAGGTACCTACTACTCTTTGGAATGGGCAACTAGCTTCATCTTTCTGACTGACCGAACCCTTGACAATCCAAAAGTGCCTGTAATTGGTTTATTTGAAATAAATGCTTTGAGTTTGAGTTTGTATGGTCCGTACAAATGAAAGTAAAATAATATAATTATCAATTTAAAAGATTACAACATAAACGCTGTCTAATCAGTACTTAATAGTATTTATCTGCATATTTTTCATTGAAACGAAATTCTCCCTTTTCTTCCCCTTTATAGTTTATTTTTTAAAACGTTGTGCTTCTTCAAAATTTAAGTTGATATCTTCAGCGGTTTAAGCTGTATCAGTCCCTGCCGGGGTCGCAGATTGTTCGAAAGAGTTACCGTGGCCCTGGCGCACAGGCAACTGAAGGAACACGGGTGGGTTTTCTGGAGAAACAACCAATTGGAACCGTGCACCTAGCTTCTGACGTTTCATAAGTGCCCATGTTGGTTTATGTGAAATAAAATATTTTGATTTTGGTTTTTATTTTGAGTAAGAGTCTGACACGCCCTTCCGCTCCGCCCAGAGCGTTAAGGTCATGTGATGAATTCCCAAAAAAAAAAATGGCTGTATCAGTCATTAGGATATCGTTCATATTGGAGAAGCTAGACAATTCAAAAAGAGCAATTTTTGGAAATGATGATTTTAAAATTCAAAAGTAGTGGAAAGAGTGCGACGAATCATAAACTCACATCTCATTCATCTTTAGGCTCTCACTCATCATTTTTAGGCTTTAGCGTATCGTCATTTATGTAGCAAAAAGAATACAATTTGCTGCCTTCACCTGTATACTTAACTCAAAATTGCAGATTTTTTTATTTATGTCATCCTTGTTGCCAATGAGCGATATATGCTTTTATATTAAATATAGCTACTTATTTAGATTGCCGCCCACTCGAACACGTATGTGAATAATAAACACCTGCATACATTACATACTAATGTTCTACTGTACCGGTACTACATACACTGTTATGTATTGTTATGACTAATGAACTTAAATTAATGTTTAACATCAAGTCATTACTGCTATAAGTATTCAAAATCAAAATCAAAATCAAAATATTTTATTTCACATAAACCGTTGGTTTATTTGAAATAAAATATTTTTGTTTTGATGGGCACTTATGAAACTTCAGAAGCTAGGTGCACGGTTCCAATTGGTTGTTTCCTATGGAGAAGAGCCGGCAAGAAACTCCATGGTTACTCTTTTAAAAATAAGGGGCTTTTACAATGTTTCAAATTACAGTGTTGATAATGGGAGGACAGTGTAGGCCTGACAACCAGTAACAGGCACTCAACAAAATAATAGGTCTTTACCTATGAAATTGCCGTTTTGTATGAAAAAATTTAAACGAATTTTTTTCATGAATTTTTTATTTGTATTAATCGAAGTAATCACCCATGCAATCAATGCATCTTTGCCATCGCAGTGGCAGTTTATTGATGCCCTTCTTAAAGAAATCAGCTGGACGGGAGGCAACAAATTCTTCAAAGGCATTTTGTACTGCCTCTCGGGTATTAAATTTTTTTCCCGCCAAGAAGTTATCCAAATTCTGGAAAAAGTAGTAGTCTGTAGGCGCAAGGTCTGGTGAGTAGGGCGGATGACGGAGAGCTTCCAACCCCAGTTCTTGCAACTTGGAGACCGTCTGCTGTGCAGTATGAGGTCGCGCGTTGTCGTGCAGGAGCAGCGGAGACGAGCGATTGACCAATGCTGGTTGGAGATGCGCCAGCTTCTCCATCATTGTGTTCAGTTCTTCACAGTACACATCTGCAGTAATGCTCACCCCGTTTGGTAAGAAGCTGTGATGAATCACACCGGCGCTAGACCACCAAACAGTGACCATCACTTTTCTAGGGGTAAGTTTTCGTTTAGGGCATTGTTTAGGTGCTGAACCAGGATCCAACCAACTTGCTGAGCGCTTACGGTTATCAAACAGAATCCATTTTTCATCGCAGGTAACAATGCGGTTCAAAATTCCTTCATTTGTGTGTCTGTTGAGCAGTGCAAGGCACGTCTCGACGCGTACTTCGCGCTGGCGATCATTGAGTTCGTGGGGCACCCATTTGTCAAGCTTTTTTACCTTGCCAATTTGACGCAAATGGACCAATATTGTTTTGACGCTAACGTCGAAAGCTGCTGCTAATTCAGCCGTAGATTGTGTATCATCAGCTTCCACAATCGCCTTTAATTCGTCATTGTCGACCAAAGTCTTCGGACGACCGCGAGGTTCATTTTTCAGGTCGAAATTTCCAGAACGGAAGCGAGAAAACCAATAACAGGTGGTGCGTTGGTTTGTAGAGTTAGCTCCGTAAACGTCGTTGATGTTGCGTGCCGCTTGTGCCGCGTTGCTGCCACGACGGTACTCATATTCCATAATTACTCGAATTTTTAACGTATCCATGATGACGAAAAAGATTGAAATGCGATGAAAATGTAACACTAATCAATAAAGAAATGACTACTTTTAGAAAAAAAAATCCATGTTTTTAAAATAAAATTAATTTGAAATTAGAATTCATAGCCAAACAAAAATTATTTTGATTTGAAATGGCCAGTACTGCAGAACGGCAATTTCATAGGTAAAGACCTAATAATAAAAATATATATAAAAAGGTCTACTAATCTACAGTCTACAAAACTTGTAGACTGTAGATTTATTATATATTTACTTATTAATCGCAATAGGCCTAACAGGCCTATTGCGATTAATAAGTCAATGGTATAGGTGATTGACTGATAAATGTTCATATAGTCAAAGTCAAAAGTCAAAGTCAAATCACTTATTTCAAATAGGCACATAAAAGACACTTTTGAACGTCAAAATTATAAATATAATAGTATTATATTGTTATAGTACATATTTTTTATGAGATTAGGTAATGTAGATGGCATTTACAAATATTCTCTTTAATCCAACTAAGTTAATAGTGCTTGCGATAGGATAAGATTTACATTAATAGACCATCCAACCACCAATAGACATTTAGCTCATCTTCAAACTCTTGACATTACAAGTTCGACTATTTAATTAAATAAAAACCCTTCCCAGGTTTTACAGGAATCTAGTTTCCCTTATATCCCGGGTAAAGTTTTAAGGGAAGCCAAAAATGACATTGTTCTGTAAAGAAACGATTCATAAAAGCATGAAAATATACTCCATATTTTTCTAATAAAACAACTGTAATACCAAACATTGCGATACCGAAGTTCGAAGCATCGCTTAAAACGGGTAAATGAGTAAAGCAAAAACTGTATGCCCACATACGAGTCTAAGTATCAATAAACTAACGGTAAGCCAATAAATGTTTAACATAACATCATTACAAGTACCATAGAATAAAACTACGTCCAGATATGTTCATATGTCCGTACCGTTTCTCCGTTCTGTATCCGCGTCGCGATCCAAGAACGCTAGTTTGGACGCCGTTCAGAACAGTACGGCGTTACGACAGCGCCTCCCAATGCATCGAAGTACGCCCCGATCCCTCGCGTCCAAACTAGCGTTCTTGGATCGTGACGCGGATACGGAACGGAGGAACGGTACGGACAAAAGAACATATGTGGACGAAGCTTTAGATAGGACAAAAGCGGGTAGCGTAGCAGAGTAGTAGGGGTGATCCAAGAACGCTAGTTTGGACGCGGGGAATCGGGGCGTACCTCGATGCGGTCCGAGGCGCCGTACCGCCGTACCGTTCCGAACGGCGTCCAAACAGGCGTTCTTTGATCGTGACGTGGATACGGAACGGAGGTACGGTACGGACAAAAGAACATATGTGGACGAAGCTTAACGTATTCTTGAGTGGAGACCTCGAATCAGCAAACTTAAGGTAGGACGTCCTCAGGCTAGCTGGTGCGATGATTTTCGCAGGGTGACTGGTAGCAGCTGGATGAGAGTTGCCGAGAATCGAGCTGAATAGCGTGCGATTGGAGAGTCCTATATCCAGCGGTGGACTGCTGTAGGCTGATAATGATGAATAAGGCCCTAAAACCTTTTTCCTTTAACCGGACCGAAATCTACTGAAGAGTTACTACTGACTTACTTTCTGATGAAAAAAACTAATAACAATTTGTCTAACTTTGGAATCGAAACTATAGGATAGGACGCCATGTCAGTACCATTTGCCACTACAAAAATAAAGAGGCAGTCTAGCAGCATTTGCGCAAAAACGAAAGTACCTAAATACTTACCAAGTGTCATGTGAACACTATATTTCCACTTTGTCATAATCGCATATGTATTTATTATTTAAATTACATTATATTTTAGTAATATTTATTTTAGAAGTATGTTAGTATTTTCCCATATTGTATGTATTTAAATTGTAAAATTGTTTTCGATTTTATTTACCTATTTTGTTTTCCCTTCTACTCTTACACACATTGTCTACATCTCTTTTAATATACTCTCCTATCGCAGGTATGTTGGAAGAGATTTCTTTATAAATAAGCATCACCTTTGTACATATTTTTCTGTTCCTTTTTTCCTGTCTGTTTATATGTGTGTATATAAATGGTTAAATAAATAAAGAAGTGTCGGTTCTGTATGTTTTTCTTTTTCTATGCCAGTAGTAAGCTATTATTACTGGCTGTATTCAATGTTCTAAAACCACAACCGCACAGTACAAAAACAAATAAAAATATATCAATTACGTATTATATCGTACGTATGTAGGTGGGTAATGAATGGTTGTGGGACGCAAAAACTAAGCTAAGTATCTAAGAAAAATAAGCTGAGTATATGTGTATGTAGAACTAATTATACGCAGTGGTACCGGAACAGGTATAATTGATTTTACTGTTATTGATCTTGACAATAACAGAAGATAAATATAGAGTTTTTTCACGTTTCTCGGAAACTTAGGAAAAGTTTAATTCTTCAAGGATACTGCATAGGTTTCAAAATTCAACTATGACTATAAACGTTCGTTTTTATTCGGATGACCTTGACCAAATAACTCATTGTACTTTTGACATTACTAAATACCCACAAGGTAGAGACATTTTTAAATTTATTTGAGTTTTACTGTTTAAGTAGAAGATAATTTCATACTGTACATATGTCGTTTTAAATATTGTATATTACAGACAATATTAATTATAGTTGATAGCCACACCATCAAAATAATTTAAAAAATTGTAATGATAGTTGTGAGAGGAATAAATAAATAAATAAATAACATTTGACACAAGCACCAAACATTTGCATATACAGTTGGCTCAAACATTAGCTCCAACAATACCCTCACAAATAGACAAGCCAACCACACGTTAGCGAATAACAAATGCTCACACGCACGCGACACGCGATGTGATACATCAGTCAATGCCGAGCGATCGAGGTGCTGTCATTCATAATGACGGCACGATCCTAGGATATGATACGGAGACGGGTTCTGTAGGAGATATTAAAAGATGGATATTATGCTTTAATTAAATGATGTCGGCGAAATGTTAACAAGCTGTGTTGAATAATAATGATGTCTCAATTTATGATTTATTTAATGAGAAAATTATGCACAAGTTAAAACAAACAGTAAAAAGGCGGATTAATGCCTCTTAGACACAACACACACAATTTCATAAATAAGTTGCTTTTTTTTTTAAATGGAGTCTTACGTAATAAAGACACGACAATTTGTAGGGACCTCAGGAATCTCATTTTCAGGGGTGAGCGGCACCCTAATTGCGTAACACACGATCTGAATAATTTTGAAGCCTATTGCTAATCCATTGCTTCATATGTTCGAAAAATTAGTCTGCTCAACAACGTAAATAACGCAATGAATGTTGTTGAACTGTCAAAATGAAAGCTATTCCTACTGTTAGTCTGTTACGCAATTACCCCTCTGGTATGTAAAAAGGGGACCAAACTTGAAATGCTTATAGCAAAAATTATGTAAAGCAGTATCACATGAGTTTTTCTTGATACTATAGGTAATGACAACACTTATGTTTTGAACCTTAAAATCACTAAAAACAACTCTTCTTCAAACACACGAGATCTTAGAACGAAAAGCTATCATCCACCGTCCTATCCCACATTTATTTAGTTTTGCATATCAACAATAGACCATGCGTACGCCGACATGCAAAACTGTCAGTCCAAATGATGCTACGATTCCAAACGAAGATAGATCCATCTGCAGTTTCTACTTTGTATTCTTCGTATTGTACATACACATGATCCTGTTTGTGATTTAATATTGCTATACTTTAACCAGGCCGTCTTGATGGGTTTACCAGGACTAGCCGATCGTTTTTTGTTTATTTTCGCGTCGAATCTACAATCTGTATGGCTGAAATTGAGCTTGTTACGATGGTAGTTTGTTAGTAATTCAAATAGCTGATTCTTCGCGGATAACAGAAAGATAAGGTGGACTTAAATCATCATATGAAACCAGTTTTCTTGTAGTTTTATTGATTATTTCTTCATTTGAAACCCGGCCGATCGCTTTGGTTCTGGTTGTTTGACCTAATGACCTAATAATACAATAATCGGATCGACAATATCGGAACACAATCGAATAATTTAAATTACAAAAAAAAAAACAAAATCCAATAAAAACACTTGATTATTTGATCAAAATGCAATGCTAAAAACAAAATATTAATAAAAAAATCTGTTTATTACATACCTTTCTTATCTTAGAAAAAAATATCTTCAACCTTTATCTGTAACTAATGCACTGCTCTATAAATTAAGCAAATTAATTCTCCACACTAAAAGATATAAATAACTCTAACTGGTTTATCTGTCTTTACAACAATTTCCTTTTTCAACGCCACGACTGGTCTAATACAACTATAGTTGTTGCATTTTAGCATGGCATTAACGGTCATTGACCCAATAACGGTTATTGAGTTATTGACAGATGTACCATTCTTCATTTAAAAAACGGGTAAAAAGTCCGTTTGAAACGACATCTATCGTAAATTTTGAGATCTTCGAAATTTTTTAACAAATTAAAACGACACAGTTTATTATGCAGGTCCTTGCGAAAATATAAAATAATTATTATTAAAGGGGCGGGTAGCATTTCTAAATTTCAAAAATAGAGATAAAGTCTGATTACGTCCTAAATCAACATCTATCGGGAATATTGTGATTCTCGACATTTTTTAACCATTAAAAACGACAAGGATAAATCATGACAGGGGGCGGGCTGTACAGTTTTGATCAGCATTGTGAGAATTTTTATTATTTCTTGTTTTTTCTATGTTGGTACACAGCAACAACAGCTGCTCAACATTTGCTGAGCGCGCTGCTTTTGCCGTTTTTTTTTTTTTTACTATTTTCAGTTATATTATTTTTATGTGTTAAACTTTCTTCCTTTCAAAATATTAGAGAAAGGGCAATGACCGCTATTGCCATGCTAAAACGCAACAAGTATATGCGACTGGTCTAATATGCAAAACTAGATACAAGTTATAGAGGCAGTCATTAGATGGGCAACACATTGTACAGGATGTCTCGAGGCCAACTCCCTAGATCTGATACATACACCGCACCCAGCTTTCTATGAGTGATACCACGAAAACTAGGTTATTTTTCGCTCTTTGTAAAGCCGTTATTTTGAAAAAAAAATAATTATTAAAAATAATTGCGGCATTAGCAGTGTATGCTACCAGTCAAATTGTAAGCTATTCTATCAGAATTTAAAATCATAATTTAATACAATATCGTATCTTTCGCTACAGAAAATCTGTGTCTAGTCTAACTAAAAATATCAATATTATTGATATTTACACTTGTAGCGGTATCTACATCGCCACATGCGAGCTAAGCGTCACACTGACGTCACACAAAATCCTGCATCGCGCAAGCAGAGTTTACCGCGCAACTAGCATACATACAACGTCCGGACATCCAACATCGGGCAGTTGCCTACCAGACACAATATCCGTCTGGTCGGAGGATCTTCCCTTTTCCATAGAGTATGAGTGAGCTTTACACCCTGTTTCTCATACCTCTATACACTCATTATTAACATCGGATAAATCAGTTATACGACACAAAGAGTGAATTTCCAACCGCTAATCCATCGTCTGTTTCAAAACACTTTATTGACGAACCCACCTTCCTACACCTACAAACATCGAATTATATTATGTTCTATAAAGAACTGCGAAGTTAAAAAGTTTTTGCCGCTACAGAAACGGTTGTAGGATCTACTTCAAGAAGTTCTTATCAAAAACCAGTAGTATCCTGCCACTGGTCTTTCTAGTCAACGCAAATAGATATGTCTCTATCAAGACTCCGCTATCTGTCGTGTCTCTTATGTGATTCAAGACGCACGATAATTTAATTAAGATCACGTATGTTGCTATTTTTATCTGTTTTTAATTGACGGATCCCGTTCACTTATCACGAGTCACTGTTTTTTTTTTAGCCTGGAAATCCTGACCTTACAACTCTCGTCTCGCTAAATTCCCGCTACTTAACAATTTTAACAAGGACGTAAAAAAAAAATTGTTACATATTCTAACAACGACGTATTTTTTTTCTGTTAGCATTTTTATACATACAAGTTAATTATATTTTTTAAACTAGGTAATTCGCTGTTTCCTATCCGAATACTCAGATAAGAAACGAACGAAGTTCTCTTTTAAATCGTCCCCAATCAATAGTACTTATTTGAAAAAGCTTTTTTACTGAGTATGAAATCTTCAATGAAAAAAATAACTCGCTCTCCGCATCAGAATTTTCCAAATGTAATTTTTTTTTCGGTCTAGCCCCCATTCTCCAAGTTTGCAATAAGAAACTTCGTTCCAATAATATTTTCCAAAATGTTTCCCAAGTCGCCACTCACTGCGCTCGCGACGTTTGCAGAACACTTTCTATATGAATTGTAGGTGCATGCATTGTAATGGTTACATGATAGATACAGGATTGGAAAGTCTTTTCCCTCAGGCCTACGATTACCATTATATACAATCGATTCACTTAACTCGCACTTGCTTAACTTCCGTTTTGAATTATTATGTGGAAAATAGGGACTCTGTAGGTGCACGCTTTTCTTTTGTTTTAACCTGGTTTATATTACTATAGAGGTACCATTTTTTAGGTAAATCATTAAAACTAGCCCTACTATGTAGCATTGCTCCTTTTTAAAACTTTAAATAAAACATTAATTAATTCTTAGCTAAATGAATATATTCCAAGTGTACTACCATTCCATCTGACTTTAGTATAAAGATTACTATCCTCAAACATGAAAATTCAAATAGTTACAGTAGGTACACCAATTTCGATTGTCATGGACAAGCAAATTTCTTTCATCATTTGACCAACTGCAACTCCCAAATCAAGCCTCAATCCAAGGAACCAGCATTATCAATCTCCCAAACGACTCTAAGCTCTAATTACGAGAACGCATCAAATAATTTCATATAATACACTAGTTAGCAGTCTATTATGTTAATGAGATCCGATCAGTCGGCATCGTTATCACTAGATCAGAGCGATATCAAACGGGGGAGTTAAATCAATAGTATCTAGACTTGATTCTTCACCCATGCGTGCGGTGAAATGTGTGGAGACGACTTAGAATTGAAATAGGTAGGTATATTATAGAGGTATGAGGAACAGGGTGTAAAGTTTACTCATACTCTATAGAAAAGGGAGGATCCTCCGACCAGACGGGTGTCGTGTCTGGTGGGCAACTGCCCGACGTTTGATGTTGGGACGTTGTATATATGCTAGTTGCGCGGTAAACTCTGCTTGCGCGATGGAAGATCTTGTGTGTCGTCATTGTGACGTGCAGCTCGCATGTGGCGATGTAGATACCGCTACAATATAATTATGATCGTTTTTTTTTAATCACACATTTTTATGAAACAAACCGACGCGATTGTTTACCGCGGAACGCCGTACCCGTTGCTTCAAGACATTGCAATAAGGGGATTAAAAAAAGAACTTATTAGTTTGTAATTGAAGAATTCTATCAAGAATTTCTCAGTAGCAGCCCGGAGTCTGGATTTGTGCCGGGTCGATGGCAATAAACTCGCCCCCTATTACATGGGACTTAAACATACCTGGCGAAATGTGGGTGTACTATAGGTGCACCTCTGCCCAACCCTTCGAGGATTACAGGCGTGATATTATGTTATTATTTTAGTTTGTAATTTATTACCCAAAGACTGACTTGGTAACCTTTTCACAAAAAGAAATCTGCAGCAGTGACTGTTATTGTAAAAGATGAAGTTCCAGGAAGATTTATTATCATGACGACATGTTGATGGTGGAAACCATCTTACCAGAAATACAGACGTCTGCAGATGTTTATCAAGATCTACTAGTCCAAAATGACTCTCCCACTCTTCTACTCCTGTCTAAAGTAAATCTCCAAAACGATGCGTTTCCCGTATTCCATTCTGGTACACCGACGGCGAATGAATCTGAAAGAATAAGCGTAATAATGTATTTCTATTCTAAGCCTACTAAATTTAGATTTATCCAGTGTAATAAAAACAATAAAAAGAAAAACAAACTTCTGGTCACTTTGTCTTACGCAACTCCGTCTAGACAAAAGGTTTTGTTTATCAAAAAAAAGTACAATAGTAGTAAAAAGGACAAAAGTTGTCAGATTTTACTTTCTCGAAGTTTTTTGCGCATAAATGTGAAAGAATAACCGATCTTGTATGGGTTGTATAATGATCACTTGTTTGTTTTGCGAGGTAATTGGACTTTATTCATTGAATATTATTTATATTTAGATCAAGAAGTGGAAAGCCAAATAATTAACAGTTCATGGGTGAAAATCTATCCTGGATGTCCAAGTCTTGTGCATGTTTTATTTGTGACACGCCCGTAAAAAGTGGTCCATTCGCTTGACATATGGTCCAAATCCAAAATTACCAAAGAGCTGCAGACAGCAGGTCCAACAGGATCTTTTTCCAGCCAAAAATGCAGACATTAAATAACCGATTTGTCACATGAAACATTTTAAGATAAGACAGTGGTAGGATATATATTCACCTATATCCACAGATTTAACGATTTTATTCCACTTTGACATGAGATGGGGATATAAAAACCGACACTCGATGATTTTTGATTGTTTTCGCCTTTTTACGACTTGTCAAAGACCCTTGCTTGCACCGCAGATCCGATAAAATGCCAATACTAAACAGCCAACACTAGAAATCTGTTAATAATAAATATATGCCGCAATTTGAAGTAAAACACGCCGCTATAAATAACCTTTATCAATGTATTACAAGAGTTAGAATAAGTGAAGAAAACGAGTACGTAAAACGACAGGCTTTCAAACTTTCTCCGTTTACGTACCAATGTAGTTTAACGAAATACAGGGTGTTTGGCAGAACGTTGAACATACGAAAATGGTGGATAAGTGGGGTCATCTGCCACTTACTCAGACCTAATTTATTCGGCTCTGGTGCCTGGATCTAAAAAAAAAAATTTTGCTTTCTTCTAGTTTCACCACTTTCTTAACTTTAAAGTATAATTTTTATAAAAAAATGGGTAAAACAGGCAATATTTTTTTTTAATCTTTAATGTTGGCAGATTCATATAAAATTATTGCTTTATTCAGATGTTTGCTAGAAAAAAAGTTATGAGTCCTCAAACTTACAGAAAGATGTAAAAAATACTTAAATCTTAATTTCAACTCGCATTAAAAAAGAAAATTACATAGCCAGTAAATTAGGGCTGAGTAAGTAGCAGAAGACCCCACCTATCCACCATTTTCGAATGTTCAACGTGTCCAAACACCTTGTATATTGGTGCTAAAGGTAGGTTTAGAGTTAACATTATCACTCTATGGTCTAACACCTCCCTAGGTGTTAAAACATATTGTTGTTCTGGAAATTAGAGTTCCTACTTTAGGAATCGTTTTGATCGTCGACATAACATAAATTTATATTTTAATATTTTTTTATATCTTATCATTATTATATTATGTAGCTTTAATAATGTATACGGTATAATTCCATATGTTTTAATCACACACAATAAATCTTGTTTTATTATCATCTTATAAAGAAAGAAAGAAAGAAAAAGTATTTATTGAGACTCGCACAGGGTTATCAGGATTATCTTATGTATCCATCTCTTTAATTCTATACACATTAAAATGGTCTTTACTAACGAACTGAAGAAGACATACATAACCATCTTCATCTGCCTATCCTTAAATCAGCTATCTTGGGGTCGGCTTCCAGTCTAACCGGATGCAGCTGAATACCAATATTTTACATGGAGCAACTGCCTATCTGACCTCCACAACCCAGTTACTGGGTAACATGATACCCCTTGGTAAGACTGGTTGTCAGATTTTTGGGCTTCTGACTACCTGTTGTGTCAGTCAGCACGGACAAAATAATCGCTTATATTAGATATTAGATATCGGGGTTCTTGAAATTTTCTAAAAAATTCAGTGAAAGTCTCCAGTAGTAACTATTAGGGAATTCATAATAGTTGGACCGAGTACTATCTACGTCTAAGAAACCCCTCATGTTACGGATAAAAAAACAAATGGGTCTCTAGGAAAATATACTAAGCAGCTGTTGGGTTACAGTCGTGATCACACAATAGCTAAAACTTACAATTTGTTCTTTGGAAATTTAAATTATATCCAATCTCCAAATAAAAAGTACGTTTAACAGCTCCCGTTTGACTGACCTTGAACTAGCAATTCTCCTTAAAAAGTACGTATTCTGTTTTGCTTTTGTTCCGTGCTCGTGATTATAGATTTGATTTGTTATTTTTTTCGAGTTATTTGTTTTGCGTGCTCGTGTTTCTATGGTAAATAAACCTTTTTTTCTGTCTTTCTTTCTTTCTTTCCATCGTATTTTTTCTATCACTAATTTCTAATTTCTTCTAAGGTATACTCCACACTACTCCACAGCGTTTGAAACTTTTTATCAGACAAATATGCAAATAGAATATATCGAGCAAACCGGAGTTTTCTTACGCGCCGATACACAGGAGCTACAGGTTGACACCGTATTCTGAGACGATACTGCGTTTACTAATTTAATTTGCAGATAATTTCCTTGTTGTGTGTTGAAGAAAAGATGTAATTGAAAGGGAAATATATAAGAGATAATTTAAACGGAAATATCTTATGTTTCTCAAGTTAAAGTTTGTAAAAAAGGTTTCTTAGATCCAGTGCCTAGAAAGATTACCTTATATAATGCAATAAAAGAATCTACAACAAAAAGTTAACTCCAAAGGCAATTTGCTCCGGTGGCGGTGTGCTAAACTGTTTGCTAAAACAACATTCCTGTTTCAGTTTTGTTTAATTTCTATTCAAACTTTTTTACTTTTTTTGGCAATAGTTTTTCAGGGAAATTTTATTACTCTATATTTATCTTAAGTTTTAAGTTTTCAAAAATGTTTCCGGATCCCCAGAATAAGGCTCTTCACATTAGTTTTTATTAGAATATGTCGTACGCATACATTATTGTAATGGCAGGCATTCCGATAACTATTTACCTTCGTAATTAAATGATTATTGCTAAGCACATAATGTGCACTTACGCAGACCGCTACGGACGTTTTATGATAATCTTGTACTTTAATTGGATTAAAATGACAGTTCTTACAAATGGCTTATCGAGTAGGTCAGGGAATGATGTTCGCAAAAACTGATGTTAAGCTGGTTTTACTTGAGATAGTTTCACTTCTCGTTTATTGATCATGTATTTATTAGTAAATAAGTACACACGGCTACACATCAAGCTATACATTTCCAGTATAAGCTAATCTCGCATTATATATGATTTCCGTACAATACGAGCGTAAACTGGAAATGTATACCTTGATGTGTAGCCGTGTGTATCTACATAATAATTATGTTATTTTTAATTTCGATGATAGATTTTTTTCACTGATTTTATGGAACTGATTGTAGAATCCACAATTCGATATCATCCGTCGCTGTCTTGCTACATGGAAAATGTGTCACAAATCCGCCTGCTTAGTAATTTGCTAGTATTGTTTTTTCATAATTTATTTTACCTACCGTGTAAAGGCTCCCACAGACAGGCGTGACGCGACAGCGCGACACAAAGGCGCCGCTTGTCGCGCCTGTTTGTAGGAGCCTTTAGAGTCCATATTGAACCTACGCTTACGGACCTACTAATATTGTATATTTATTAATTGGTGCTTTAAGCTTCCATTTCTAAAAACTACAGAAAAGCAAATGAAAATTTTGATATTGGCTGTGATGTGATGCAGCCAATTCCAAAAAGTTCGCAGAAAATCTAAATAATCCATACTAATATTATAAATTCGAAAGTAACTCTGTCTGTATGTTACCTTTTGACGTCTAAATTATTAAACAGATTTCGATAAAATTTGGCAAGGAGATAGATGGCATCCTGGGGAAGGACATAGACTACTTTTTGTCCCGGTAGCATGTTCCCGTGGGATAATTTCCGACATCCAGAAGCTAGTCTAAACTAAATCATTAACAAGTATCTAGTTTGAAATAATCATCTCTTAACTGCCACGGCTTATTTTTAATCTTATATTTTTAATTGTTTTTTCTTCTTTTTTTTACATTATTCTCACATACAGGATACATTTTTAACCAGTGCGCAGACTGTAACCATGAATTCAGCACATAATTCTAGACTCTAGCGCAAAAATATCTCGTCGGTTATCAAAAAAAAAATCTGCTGTGTCATAGAAAAGTGCAATACCTACGCGGTCAAAATGTATGGAACAACTAATAAAACACTCGGGGACTGCCGCGGTAAAGCTATTGCATAGCATTT
This sequence comes from Dryobotodes eremita, assembly GCA_917490735.1. NCBI lineage: Eukaryota > Metazoa > Arthropoda > Insecta > Lepidoptera > Noctuidae > Dryobotodes > Dryobotodes eremita. Next base: position 7,354,271 of record OU823256.1, read on the forward strand.
TTTATCAATTTATGCAATTATAATTATTTTTTTTTATTTTTATTTATGCAGTTTTTTTTTTTTGATATTAATTCAAGTACAGTCGTACAATATACATACACGTTAAGCGAACGCTCGGCCGAGCTACATGGTAGGCGGAGTGGGGGGTGTTAGGTTTTATTTTCGTTACGGAATTTCTTGATTCGGTCACCGCGCTCAAAGCCCGCGATAAAAGCTATGCAATAGCTTAAAAAAATATAACTGACGAAAAATTTCTACGCTAGGGGGTATAGAATCATATCCTAAATTCATGGTTACAGCTTGCGCACTGCTTTAACATTAATCCTGTATAGAAGCAACAAGAATAATATACCCAGGATATTGTAATATCTTGATTTAAAAGAGTGTCCTTGGAGTTTCCTGCCCGTTCTTCTCCATAGAGATCTACGTTTCGCTGAGTGGAAGCCATCTTGTCACAGTCATGACGTGCAGCTGTCGACTATTTCTGTTTTTTGCTCGTGATTATAGATCTATTTTGATATTTTGTTTGTTTTTATTTTTCATTATTCTGTGACAAATATACCTATTTGTCTTTCTTTTCTTTCTTTTGGAATGGGCAACTATCTTCAACTTTCTGACTAACTAATCGACTCTTTAACAATTCAAAAAGTAAATGGTAAATGGTTTAATTGAAATAAATGCTTTGAGTTTGACTTTGATATTTTCCAACATTTTGATTAACGACACAACTAAAGCAAACATTAGAACGTGTGCAAACAAACACTTTCACCGGCGCCCGGGCACGCGACGACCGGTCCCAAGTTCGATTCCCGATAACAGCACTCTTAATGAGAATACCAGTTAATTGATTTATTGCAATAGAAAATGTGCGGTGTATTGGAAAAGTGGTATAAATAAATTATTTTGTGGTGCACTTGTTTGACAATATTAATTCATTCGATACGGTATGTGGCGTCATCTTTATAATAATCTGTTGCTTTTGTGGAATTTTATAAGGGTCTCATTCAAGACTTTTAAATGTAGAAAAATCATCTTAATTAAGAGCTTAATAGACTTGACTGTCTCGTTGGTGTAGTGGTCGCCAGCCCTACCACTGGGCATGAGGTCGTGGGTCCGATTCCCGGGTCGGGCAAAGTGTTATTGGGTTTTTCCGTCTGGGGCATTTTTGTATGAAGCCTGGCCTGATGACCAATAGAGTTCCAATGCATGTCAACTTATTGCTTACAACCGGCAATTACTATAATTAAACATTTTATCAACATTTAACAAAACATCTCAATCAATAACTAATATTACTGAGAATTGCAGTGAACATTAGCGACATAAACTAATACGTTTACATGGTACTTGCAGGGCTGGCAGTCTCGACATTAGATACCGACAAAAATCGGTCGTTAAGTCTAATCGATGTCAAATTTCTTTAATAGATTTTCAACCTTATACTTTCGAAATAAAGTTGAAAATCTTTTAATGGAATTTGACAACGATACGACTTAGCGACCGATTTTTGTCGTTATATTTGTCGAGACTGCAGGGTCAGGTCTGATATCTCTTTACCCCGATATTTCACAGCCTTCTGCACATTATGAAAATTGATGCTTATGACATAAACTTTCATTTGATGTACAAGTGGTTTTTATTGGATATAGCCAAAGTGGCCCATCATTCTTTCTCAGTATTAGCCAGGAGTCTGGAGATGCGCCCGGTTTTACAAGCGTGATGTTATGTTACATTAGAATCCTATCCTACTAATATTATAAATGTATAAGTTTATGAGGATGGATGGATGGATGTTTGTTTGTTAATCTTTCACGCAAAAACTACTGAACGGATATGGATGGAATTTGGAACACAGTTAGTTTATAACCTGGATTAACACGTAGAATACTTTTTATCTCGATAGTACGTTCCCGTGGGATAATTTCCGACCACCACGCGGGCGAAGCTGCGGACAAAAGCTAGTCATAGATAAAGGTAGAATATCGTGCAAAAACCAAAGCACCAACGCCCAGTGAGTGAGCGTTATGATCAATTAGTTAAGGCTCGTACACACTGGCGCGACACGACGCCCGACACAATGGCACCGCGTGTCGCGCGACGAGCGGCGCCTTTGTGTAGCGCTGTCGCGTCGCGCCTTTCTGTGGGAGCCTTTATTTACTGAATGAGACGAAAGGAGAGGACCTACTTAAAAAAAATCAAGAGTAATGATACGTAAATGTAGGTACCTACTCCCAGTGTATCCGTGGAGTTATTCCGCTGGCTGTTATCTGGGGTACGGCCGTGCCCGGCCAAGTCGAGCATTTCTTTTACCACGACCTTATAATCTTCACTGATAGCAGAAAGACCATGAGGTGCCTGTTTTTTTGCAGCTGACTGATAATATACCTTATAGGTAGGGTTGCCAATTTTTCTTATATCAAATATAGTATCTTCGAAGCCATTGAATGTAAAAATATAGTAGATGGCGGAAAAAATAAATAAAATATAGGAGACATGCTTAATTTTTTTATGCAATTTTTTTGTTAATTTGAACCTTTATTAACTACTTTTATTTTACTTTTATGTCTCAAATCATATTATACTCTAAATTAAGAGGGCCCTACCCGGTCCGTCTATCGTCAACGCGAGCATGATTGAAAAGCTTGTTGTTTCATCCAACGCAATGTTTGAAAAAGAAGCAAGAGTGAGAACGCAATAACATCGAATGAAAATTGGCGCGCAAAGATTTCACAAAACTTGTTCCAGGAAATACTTGTTTTTGAAAAAGCTTTACAAGTTTTTGAAAAAAAAAATTGTCTTTTAGAATCTCCATTACATGTGCAAGGTTTCTATGAAGATGTTTTCATTACTTTTATAATTTATGAGTACATTATGAACGGCCAAAGTTCAGGTAAAATTTGTGCAAAAAAGCAGATTTTTGGAGGGTTATACTGAATTTGTTTCTCAAAATTTTGATTTTTTACTTGCATAGAAACCTAGATAAAGTGCATTACATATCTGTTAGTTCAAAAATTTCAGTAAAAAATGGGTTGCAACGCTATAATCACGTACGAGCGTTTGTATGAAAAGTATGACGGGTTCGCCGCTCTTAAGGTTACAAAATACCATTACTTAATTCTGCTTCTATGAGATTAATTTTGGCAATATTGCACATATCTCGCCATTTTGTATTGAAATGAAAATATAGTAATTTCGCCGACAATTTTTTTTTTTAAATATTTTATTTAGGCCTCTAATATATACTATATTATGTATACTATATTATATAGTAGGGTTGGCACCTTTTTTTTTTTTTTTTTTTTTTTTTTGGGTGGGAAATCATCAAATGACGTCTCCCGCTCTGGGCGGAGCGGAAGGGCGTGTCAGACTCTTACTGACTAAAACCCACCCGTGTTCCTTCAGTTGCCTGTGCGCCAGGGCCACGGTAACTCTTTCGAACAATCCGCAGCCCCGGCAGGCATCGGTCCTATCGGACCCCGTCAATGGTGCTGACATCTCTTTGAGGCGCGCGTGGAACACGACGCGCCGTCGACCCGGGCCTGGTCCTTACCGGACGGCGAGCTGCCCATTGCTCGCCGTCCGCAAGCCCGCGCCTACGGTGGCCGGGAGTCGGCAATCGACTCCCGACGCCCAGGGTGTCTCCTCCTCCTGCGGCGGCTAGGGGCGCGAGGGCGCAGTGATTGCCTCTCCCTCTCGCGCTCCGCCTCCTCCTTCGCGAGCATTACTGCTTCGCAGAAGGAGGTGACGGCTTCCCATTCCCTCTCGCTCCGTACCATGGCCTGAACCAGGGCCGGACGCGAGAGGTCGCCGCCGCCGATCGCCGCCACGAGGACACGGCGGTGCTCCGCCCAAGCCGGGCAGACCTCCACCGTATGCTCCACCGTGTCCTCCGGTCGATCCACGCAATGATAACACCCGGGCGTTTCCTCCCGCCTTATACGAAACAGGAACCTCCCGAAACAGCCATGTCCGGTGAGGACCTGCGTCAGGCGGAAGGTGAGGACGCCGTGGCGCCTCTCAAGCCACTCCTCAAAGAGGGGTCTTACCGCCGCAATTGTGGCGTGCCCTGCGCTGGGTTGCGACAGTCGCACTCTCCATGCCGCCATGAGATCCCGCCGGAGCTCTGTCCGCTGTGCCGTGATTACTCGCGGCAGCGGAGTTACGCCCCGGCGCTTCGCCTCCTCGCGCCACTCCCAAACGTGCGCGAGGACCTTTGCCTCCAGATCCCACGGCGGCAATCCGGCAAGGAGGCTCGCCGCCTCGCAGGAGACCGTGCGGTATCCCCGTACCATCCGGATGGCCATGACCCTTTGGGACGCTTTCAACCGGCGGGCTGGCCGGAGCCTTAGCGAAAGCGCCCACACCGGTGCCCCGTAAAGGGCCATGGACCGCACGACCCCCGCGTAGAGCCTCCGGCAGGAGGCGTTTGGCCCCCCTAGATTGGGCAAGAGCCGCTTCAAAGCAGCCCCGGCCCGCTGCAGTCTGGGAGCCAAACGTCGGAAGTGCTCGACGAAGTTCCACCGGCTGTCGAGGACGAGTCCCAGGTACTTCATCGTCGACTCGACGCCGATGAGAACCCCTCCTACCGTTATTTGGGAACCCGACAGTGGCGCGTTCCGAGGACCATGAAAACACATGGCCTCGGACTTGTGCAAGGCCACCTCGAGTCCCAACTGCCGGATCCTCTCAACGACTGTCGCAACCCCGCGTGTCATTAGTTCGGCCGCCGCCTGGTGCGACCTCCCCTGCGCCAGGACCAGCGTGTCGTCAGCGTAGCACACTACGCTGACGCCGCTAGGGAGGTCGGCGCGCAGCACCCAGTCGTAACCGATGTCCCACAGATGCGGCCCCAGGACCGATCCCTGTGGGACACCGCACGACATCTCTCGCCGGTTCCATTCTCCTTGGTGACCGGGGTAGATCACCGCCCTATCCGTCAAATAGGCCTCGACTACACGACAGAGGTAGGTCGGCATCCGGTGATACCGGAGTGCCTCCCTGATGCAACTCCAGGGCAGGGTATTGAAGGCGTTGGCGATGTCTAGAGACACCGCCAAGACGACCCCACCCCGGGCCACAGCATCCCCCGTCGTGAGGGCTCGCACGCGCATGATGGCGTCCACCGTGGAGCGCCCCCTGCGGAAACCAAACTGGCTCTCCGCCAAAAACGGCCCCACCCGCACCTAGCGTTGAAAATTGTGAATGATACATTTTGTTTTTTTCGGAACTTGTATGTCTTTCCTATAAAACACATGTAATTTTCGAAAAAACAAATTTCACGGTGTCGTCTGAAAAATACAATCATACACGTATAATACTTGTTAAATACTGTGTATTTTTCATATTTAAAAATCAAAGAGAAATATCTTGCGGAAACTTAATGTATTTTATTGAAAAATACAGGGGCATTTGAAAGATACATATATTTTACAACGCTATTGGCCGCCCTACTTATAGGTAATTTGATAAATAAACTCCAACACCAAGTACCACCCCTTCTCCTATAAAATGTGTTCAAAACATTTTACAATCCAAGGATGTCCGTTGTTTATTAGCAGTTAGTAATTTAATACCGATCAGCACTTAATTACGAGAAGTTTCGACGTAAAGACAGCACAATGGAGGATCACGTTACCCGCTATCGTTTTACAGATTAGGAAGATTAGCTCAATGTTTTGCTAACTTTAAGTATTGTATTTGACGGACGCTATCTCCTCAATTTGTCTATCTAATCGGGAATGTTTATTTTTGTCGTTGAAACAATTTTATGCGTGGTGGAGATAATGTTGCGGTAACTAAACTATGTATATACTTTTCATTGCGGACTGGATGAAGGCTTGAAATTCGGACTTCACTTAGTTGCTTGAGTTAGCTCAAAGAGATCTTGACTGTTGATACCCATATACAGGATGTCCCGTAAATATTCGATCAAACGTAACGCGTAGGCAGCTCACCTGATTTCCAACGACTAATTTGAATAGTAATTATTAATTTTTTCTTTTCAGAGTAAAAAAAAAATCTTTACATTTCAAGATTTTTTTTCTAAGGAAAATAAAACGTTATTTACAAAAATGGTATATTATTATACTAGAGTAGTAAGCTATTCAGAAATGTTTAAAAAAAATCATACACAAATGTTATCATTTGCAGCGACAGCATTAAAAAACTGAATTCTGGTAGAGAAAATGGTAAAATTCGAAAAAAGAAATGTCTTAAAAAAAATATTATACCGGTTTTTTTTTAACTATTGAAATTAGTTGTTGGAAATCAAGTGAGCTACCTACCCGTTACGTTTAATCCATTATTTACGGGACATGCTGTATGTCAGTTGCTACTCATCTATATCATTGCACCAATTTTTTTTTTACTTTTTGGCATATGTCCTCACTCCATTCGTAATATTTTTTGGGTAAGTCTGTGCTGCTATGAAACTGCTTGGCATGGCCTTCATGCATTCAGGCCATCATCAATAGCCGACATAGCACGTGTTTTCGACTGCCTTATCCTGAATCTGCTGCACTGCTTCAAGCCAGAACTTTTTCACAGTCAAAAATAAAATACCGACCTCGTTACATAAGGGGTTCAAGACTACCTATACAAAATGATTATTATAATGCCTTAAAAATCATACCTATAGTTGCTAATGGTATTATTTCCCAATAATTTTTCAATGTCCTGAATTGACAGCTATTTCAAAACTCCAGATTTTATAAACACATAGATACGTGTATAAATCCGAGCTGATCAAAATCAACGCCTCACATAGTATCACATTACAGCTTAGCCCACACACACAATACGTGAATAGATAGTCCATCAAACGAACAATTACTCACGGCAAAATAATTAACGAAACAATAGTGATAAATAAACTGCTTGCATTACGGAGAGGCGGTTCCAGTCACCATACATCTGATCTCCAAGTCCTTATACAACCTTATTTTTCCACCTCTGAAGTCCCACCTTCACGGGATCTTATACCATATTGCGGTGCCGTAAGGAGTAGTGTGGTAGTTTTTTAGAGTTTGTGAAGTGTATGGCTATGTTTGTAAAGGTATAAATCGAGTGTTGGCATATGAATACGGGTGCGCACAATGCAATGTCCTCGCCAGTCGAAAGGCGACGTTCGCGTAAATAAGAAAGTAACCTATCAACCCTATCTTTTTAGCGGTTTAGCAAAATAGTGGTAGTTCGGTGGGGTGGAGTGGGTTTTAGAATTAATTTGGGATAAAAAAAATGTCCAAAAATCTACCTATATTTTTTTCCTCAAAACACTTTTTCAATTACTTAGCCATACCCTAAACTATCATTGTAAAGATTGAAAATAAAACTGTGACAATCAAAAATATTTTTATGATGAAAAAACAGAAAAGATTTAAAAATAACTATTTTATTTTGAGACATCCCTTATTAAATAAGTACCACAATAATTTTCTTTGCTCTTTTCTTAACAGACAATTACGTTTATTAATTACAAAAGATATTTTTTTTTGTAATATTATTTATTGCACCACTCAACAGTTTTCGCTATTCCGCCCAAGGACTAAAAGAGAAAACAATTAGTGGCTGTTCTCAAAACTGCTATAAATTAGCTCTATCTTCTGTTCTGTCCCATAAAACGCCATAGCTATGGTCTTTACTGCACACGAGCTTAACTTTATAAACTCTATGGTACGAATTTAATTTTAGCTCTAAAACCATGGTCGCGTTTTTCAAAATTATGTGAGACAATTGTTTAACAAAGCTTCTGCCTGAAGTACAACATTACTCAATGCAAAAATTTGATTGTATTCTAAATTTTAAATTTAGACAAAAGAGATAAATGATAAATGATTTTATTTCTGTTAGGTTTGTACAAACACTTTTACACGTCAATCATAGTTTTTAAACTAGATGAGGTCGGCGTTTTCTATCTGACGACTCTGAGAAGAAAGGCCGAAACAAACTCAGAGGTCACAGTCTCTTTTAAAGTCCAGACATAATCTTGGTCAGATCATGTGAAGACCATGTAGATTGGTATCTGCAATGGTCTTTTGAGGAAAGAATCACACAGATTGAGTGGACCTGTCCAGTCAGTGCACGCATTTGTCAGTAATCGTGCAGCTCGACTCAGGAAGTCAGGAGAATATACTTAGCTTAATATTATACCTACAAAATGTATATATACAGAGAGGCGGTAAGGTTATCACATTAAATTATACCACGTATAACTACATGGTATACTTAGACGATATACAAAATTTTAATGACATCCATTCACAAAAAAATCTGCTGTTCCATACATTTTGTCGAGCTACGTGTAACAAAATGTAAGGAACAACTGCTTTTTTTTGTGAATGGATTTCATTCAAATTTTCTTTACCGTCTAAGTATACCATAACCTATCGATAACCTTATCGTCACTCTGTATACAGCCCCATATATTTGTATTAACGAAGGAAATGGCGAAAGCTCATGACCATAATCACTTTGTTCTTAAAGCAAGCTATATACGCCTTATTGACTCAAAAAAAACCCTGCCTGAAAAATCATGCGCACAGGCAACTGAAGGAATTCAGTTGCCTGTGCGCATGTTTTTATATATTTTTTATATATTTTTTATTAATTTTTTCATGCATTTTCCTTCAAGCTATATACGCCTGGATTGGCAAGTCAAACTATCCTTTAGTCGTCTTTTGACAAAAGCCAGTGAAGAGAGTAGCCCAATTTTCTCCACAACACACCATTTCTATCGATAATAATAATTCTCGTAAAAAATTTCAAAATACAAACTAACTTGCAAAAACTCCAACTGCAAATACACTTCCACTCTAACAGTGAAACTTCACCTCAGTACGGTGAAACTTCCCGATATTACTTGTTAGATATTAATTAACACATGCCGCTGGCGTCCTCTATAAATCTCCGGTGTCGATCTGTTGATATGTCGATGTCGATAAAAGTTGACGCGCGGCCGACCGAGAACTACACTAGTGGACACTGTTTTACCGGCTTTATAGATTTAGACTTAGTTAATATTCTAGGGCTAAATATAGAATATTGTAGACTGTTTAGGGACCACATTTAGGTGTGGATATATTTGGTTCAAGTTGTGTTCTGTTAGAGCTTGGTAAACAGATTGATTTCACTTCATAATCTGCAAAAAAAAAAAAAATTGTGGCACTCGGGGACTGCCGCGGTAAAGCTATTGCATAGCATTTTTTATCAACTTATGCAATTATAATTATTTATTTATTTTTTATTTATGCAGTATTTTTTTTCTGTGATATTAATTCAAGTACAGTCGTACCATATACATACACGTTAAGCGAACGCTCGGCCGAGCTACATGGTAGGCGGCGTGGGGGGCTTTAGGTTTTATTATCGTTACGGAATTTCTTGATTTGGTCGCCGCGCTCAAAGCCCGCGATAAAAGCTATGCAATAGCTTAAAAACAATTTTGGTATTTTCAACACCAAAGGTAAGCTCAAAGAAAACCTCACTGCACATCTTCAGGGGCAGTTCCTGTATTTTTAAGAACATTCGTATTCTGACCTCAGTCTCATCATAATCAGCCTATAATGTTCCCACTGCTGGGACACAGGCCTCCTCTCTATGAGAGGGAGTGGGCCGTAATCCACCACGCGGGCCCAGTGCGGGTTGGTAGACGTCACAAGTCTTCTAATTTTTTTTCCTCACGATGTTTTCCTTCACCGTTTTAAGAGCAGTGGTGATGAAATAATTTGTACAAATTAAAGTGCCTGTCTGGGTTCGAACAACTCGTAAGTCGCGGCCGTTACCACTGGGCCACCACTGGTCTCTTCTGCTCCTCTGCTCTGATCTCAGTCTCAATCTCTCAATATTACCTCTAGTTTTCCTACATTTTCGTCAAGTATTTGATAATTTGACATTGTTTGTCGCTAAGGAGTGTTTGCGATTACATTTTAAACTTTTTTAACCCCCGACGCAAAAAGAGGGGTGTTATAAGTTTGACCGCTATGTGTGTGTCTATCTGTGGCATCGTAGCTCTTAAACGGGTGAAACGATTTGGATGCGGTTTTTTATTTTATTTGGACATGTTTTATCAAAATTTTTCCGGCCGTTTCAAGGTCATCAACTCTTTTTTGTGTCGGGCTTTTATTTTTAATTTTACCTATTACTAATTACGGGAATTGGACTTTTGACTCACGTAGAGGATATTTTTACATAAAAAAATTAAGTTACCAACTGAGTAGAGACGTTTGAATATACAAAAAAAAAACTTCCTAATTTACTTCAGAAGAAAGGAACCGTTGCAAAGGAGATGTTTCTCAGAACAAAATAACCATCCCAAAACGTCCACATGAACCGAAATTAATGAATTATAAATAGAATAATAGTTCGTACATTTGAAAGCCACAGAATCCGATGTGGCCTTAATAATTCAGTGTAGTGTCGGCGTGGCGTCGATAATAGTTGTCACCGGTAGCGGACGGCATGCGGCAGCGCCAGCCTAACATTGCGCACACGCACGGTAAAATGAACGTACCTATACGGATAGCCAGTTTAATGTGAGGAAGCGGTTTTTATGCAAACATCGGAAATAATAGCTTTAGATCTTCTCTAAGAAATAGAATATAAAGCTTAGACCAATTGCTTTTCGTGTGTTGGCGTGATGTGTAAAGGAAATGTAGTTCATGCCTTAAGAGGACTACAGGACCTAAACGTAAGTTTTATAATGCCTAAAAGTATATGATCCACTACACTAAACAAATTGAGAAAAATGTTATTCTTCAGGATATTTTCTAATTAGATAGTGTGATGAAAACATAATACAACTAATTTGATACGATAGAAAAAAATCACGAAGATACCTCTAAAAATTTATTTAAAGGATTAAAAACCATACTACTATGCATTAAATCATTCTAATTTTTTGTTAGATTATTCTACAAGCAACATACTAACGTAATAGTGTTTTAATTTTTTAATCCAATCAATAGATTTTTTGTAAATAGATAATTGCTTCGTATTTTGCAATAAATTACCAGCGTTGTGTCATCGCGCTTCTCTTTCTTTTCTGTGCAGTCCGACAGTGACCGCGCTTTAGCTGTTGTAAGCCTCTTAAAAAAGTAAGTCTTGTCTTGTAGCAAGGCCTCGCTACTCTTAGTGCAAGTTATCCAATTTTGTTGTACTAAACGCATCACATTACTCATGGAGGCTCCTTGAATTTACCCCTTGACCTATTATTTTGAAGTCTATATAAGGTGAATTTTAAGGTCATAATCACCACACAAGCTTACAGATTGATGATCACAATTTGTGGTTGCAAGGTGCATTTCGCCCTTGATAAATTCATGAGGTAATCTTTCATGTACCAAAAAATAGGACATTGACTGTTCTCTCGTAAGGAAATACATGCGAAATAGCCATGTTTTAAGATCAAAGGTCTTCACAAAAAGTTAGGTTATCACAATAATTTTGCTGTTGAGACTTGCAGTACTTTAGTATTATATATTTTTAATATGTAGTTCATTCGTCATAAACAAAAACTAGTACATTCACATCAAGACCTCATCCGTTGACACAAATTTAGGATAAAAATAATAAAATTGCGAAGTGCTTTTCAACGTATTTGTAAATTAACTTTTATAACCGGATATTATCAATTGGATTCGTGCACTAAACATAACGATAAATTTTATTGTCATCCTTCCTTTCGCACGATCCGTTATGGGCTTATTGATGAACTACTTATTACTATATACTATTGATTATTTGCTTTGGAATCATTATACAAGGTTATTGGTTATAATTATGTCGGTAATCCGTTAAGGGGATGCAGGAGAGGTCATTTGCAACCAAATGACCCTTGATGACCCCTATACAAATCTCAACCATTTTCGAGTAATTTATTTTTCTTGTTTTGAGGAACAAACTATGAATTTAAAAAAAACCATGTATGTTTTTATTTTTTTTATCTGCTTCTACTTCAATACATAATAATCAACCATAATGATGATGATTTACCATTTTGTTGCAAATGACCTCTCCTACTTGCAACAAAATGGTTACACGGTTTCAACGGATGCTTAATGGATTTCCGACTTAGAACCAATAACCCTTTATACGGGTAGTTAAGATGATTACGAGTTACTAACTGAAATCTAGTATATTATATTATATCAATGCATGTCGGTAACTTTTTAACGCCTTTTAAATTTCTAGGTGCCTCCAAAGGTACAAAGGAACCAGAACAAGAGCAATTAAAAGCATAATTTTCCTAATATTCTCGACATTTAGTCGATCAACGAAAGAATGCTCTGTCCCATAGAAAAAAAAAAATGAATGAATGTGAATGAAGAATGTGTGATTAATTTTAACAACTTGTAGTGGTATCTAAATCGCCACACGCGAGCTACACGTCACACTGACGTCACGCAAAATCCTGCATCGCGCAAGCAGAGTTTACCGCGCAACTAGCATATATACAACATCCCGACTTCAACCGTTGGGCAGTTGCCCACCAGAAACGACACTCGTCTGGTCGGAGGATCCTCCCTTTTCTATAGAGTACGAGTGAACTATACACCCTGTTCCTCATACCTCTATAAATTCAACACTTAGCTGTGAGTTGAGCTACTCTACCAAAGCTTCAATATCTTGTTTCTAGAAGGATTCTTTCTATATATTCATTGCAACGTAGGAAAAGCTATTAAGAGGGCGCACACTGGTCCACTAGCGCTACTCCTTTAAAAAAATATTATCTCGTGACTGAGAAGGAATTTTGAATAACGGCTCAATAAGCACCCTCAGTAAGTGTGTCTAGAATTTTCTAATACCTTTTATAAACTTTCATATTGAGAGACACGAAGGAACAAAATACGATCTAGAGGAATGTGGCCGCTTTTCTTAAGATCGAATTTTGTTGCTTCGTGTCTCAATATGAAAGTTTATAAAAGGTATCAGAAAATTCTAGACACACTTACCGACGGTGCTTATTAAGCCGTTATTCAAAATTCTTTCTCAGTCACAAGATGACATTATTTTAAAGGAGTGGCGCTAGTGGACCCGTGTGCGCCCTCTTAAAACGACTACAAATTGTTACCACTATTTTAATCAACGGTTTTACAAAAATGCCATTCACAATATTAAAAAAAACTAAACTACAGTTACAACTGCAAAATCTATTATTAAAATGATCCTCTACTTTCGCAGAAACTACCGCTTGCACATCAATAATACATGTATCTCGTTCGCAACCATGAGATACACATAATGAATGTACATATGAATATACATGTCGATATAAAGGGTTTTCTAATCAAAATATTGTTATTTATAGCTAACTGGTTGAATTTATTTGCATATGCTTGTCTAGTGGTAAATAATGGTGGGTTTGAGATGTGCGCTTTTTAACTTTTAAGGATAAATGATGTAATTTTTTTTATATAGTAGTAATTATTAAGACAATGAGGCGATTTATCTTCTGAGCTTTTTGGGGTTTTTAAGATTACTGATAAGATCGATATGAATGGCGCTAGATTTGAGATAAAGTTCAGGTCAATGTAGAACTAAGAGCAATAGTTGTAGGGATTTAACAATTTCTCGCAGAACAGATGGCCGATGCGGCTGAAAGTTTCTGGAGTGGCGAACGCTTATCGGAAGACGTAGCGTTGGAAGGCGTCCCACAAGGTGGACCGATGATCTGGTGAAGGCCGCAGGAATCCGCTGGACTCGAGAAGCACAGAACAGGCCGACGTGGCGGTGCTTGCGGGAGGCCTATGTCTAGCAGTGGACGTCTTTTGACTGAAATGATTATGATGAAGCAATAAAATAATCAATAGCTCGACATTCAATAACATATTTATGAGTAATTACTCAAAAATAAAGCACCAATTTGATATATTCTACCTTCAAATGACAGGACACGTCATAACTAAACCTCTACAGGAGCTGAACTAGCAGAGCTACACAATGCGGTGCAATACACGAGCTAAACAAACACTACACGTGGGCAATTGACGTTATTAAGTATCACCGTGCAGTTTTCATCAGTAATAGTCTGACAGACCCCAAATCCTCTTAGCTTTCCTCAATCTTGGTGCGGGCAGAGCGCGCCAGGGTTGAGGAAATCAAAGAAGATTTGCACATTAAAAAGTGCTGTGACAGATAATAATATGTAGTGGATCTATTTAATAGATATGTAAACACTACCTCATGCACATGAGTAGTGAGGTAGCTGTCAATAATGTCAACTGTCAGCCACGACGAATGGCGGGAAACGGTTGAAAGTGAAGCGGTGCCTGCACGAAAGACTTGGTGTGGTGATATAATCAGCTTAAATACAGGATCAACAGGAGTCTACAAGATATATACACGAATTAGCATCATGATGGTTACTTTTTACCATTTTGGTACGAAACCCAAAAAACGTACGCCATAAGTGACATTAGACGTATCGATATCCTACCAGTGAACCTAAGAAAACAGTGACAGGAGTCGTCATAACTGAATCATCACTACAGTAGCTAAACTAACAAACTGACACAATGCGGTGCAGTACGCGAGCTAAGCAAACACTGGACGTGTTATCATGGCGTGCTTCCAGCGACAATTGACGTTATTAACTGTCATTGTTTACTTTGTAATTGATGAGGTACGTACACGGTACGTATGTATGTGCTTTTCGTGGCACTCACACAGTTTTGCGCGTATGAAGACAAAGACTCGTACAATTTTGTTGCTGTGGCTTTAAGTCTTCTCTTCTCGTTGTCTGAAAAAAATGTTTTGAGTATTATTTTAATTACGGCAAAATTAATTAAACTTCAATGCTTATAGACGCTGATATATTTATATTATTTGTTTGATTCTAATAAAATCAAGGTCCTCTAAACAGAAAATATAAGTTATAAGTAATAACTCTCATTTAGCAGATTTGAATAAAATAAGAATTGCTTTTAACAGAACTGGTAAAAAAAACAATTATAGTAATTATGCCACATATATTACGAGAATCGCAAAGATTCGTGGCTCAAAAGACCAAGAACCTACGATACGACCTACCTTTGATACGTCAAAAACTCTCACCGCCACCTCAATTCAATTTCATCTAAACGACAGTCTAACTACACCAGTACACAAACAACGATAACATAAAAACCCTTGTAACCAATACGGCAACGGAACTGCATACATTAAGTCCCAAACATCAATCAATTGTGACTTTCAAGATAACGAGTGAGTTTTCTCCAAGACACACATATGCATAGAGAAACCATAATTTAGACAGTGGTCCACTCACTAACTCATAGCAGACTGGCGACAGGTTGATTTGGCATGTACACAAATAATACTAACCTACTTGCATATATGCAGTAAGGGTGTGTTCAAAAGAGCTTCCTGTCTACGTATTTTTTGTTTGAATAACTCTTCTTGTTGCCTTTTGAATTATGTGGAAATGGTGCACCTATATGATTTGAACATTATACCCCGGATGCAAAAGATAGACCAGAATGTAGAATACTGTATCTTACTGCAAAAATTACAAGGCTTTTTTTTAAAGAAGCTTTTATGTAAAAAAAAGTGAACTAAAAATAAAAATATTGCTGACATGTGACATATATTTGTATGTATATAATAGGTATATCCTAGGTTCAGGATAACTACTCTCTTGGTAACTCATCATCATAATATAGACGTACGTTCTAGGGACGTAGATATATAAATATAGATCTTTTCAAAATGTTAAATATATACATATTTTAAAAGCTCGAGGCACTGATATTGTATAATAAACCTGTATAACGGATAGCGTACATCCGTGCCTCAAGCTTTTAAAATTTATGTATATTTTACATTTTGAAAAGATCTACATATACGTATATACATCCCTGGAACCTCCCTATCTACGTACGCCTATATTATGATGATGAATTACCAAGGCAATGATTATTCTGAACCTCGAATATACCTACTATATACAAACATGTATGACAATGTAACAAACATTTTTTTAGTCTTGTATATTTTATATATTGTATACTTTTATTTTTTATTTTACTTATTGGTCTTAAAGATTTGTTATTATTTATTTAATTTATTACATTATTTTACCCTCGTGACCATGTGTAATGAAAGGTATTCAAGACAACAAAGCAAATGACCCCAAACTCGTCTATCATAGCACTTTCCATGAGGGAGTTCCAGTGGCAATCTTTCGGCTCCATCTTTAGACCCTTGTCATCATGTGTAATGGAAGGTACTCAAGACAACAACGCAAACGAGCCCAAATTCAATTGTCCTACTATTTGCCATAATATTACAGAGTTCCTGTGGCCACCTTCCGGCTTCTTCATCAGACCCTGGACATCATCGACTAATAGAGTACTGGTCAAGACAAATCGAACGAGCCTAAACTCTGTGGGGTTGCGTCGTTTCGTTGCAGAGTTCCTATGGCCACCTTCCGGCTCCATCATCAGACCCTAGATACCATCTACGGTCAGAGTATTCGTCAACACAAATCAAACGAGCCCAAACTCGATGTTATAGCATTGTTTTAGTAGTGAAAGATAAGGCAGTTAACAGGATGTAGAAACCGCGCGTTTGGCTGTTTTATAGCTACTTCCACAGCATTATGTCATATGGCATTTTATTGTAGGGTCGGGCTGCTGACATTGAATCCATTTTTATTTTGCAAAAGAGAGCTGTCAGAGCCATTTACAATCTACTAAAACTAACTACTGGAACTATTTAAAAAGATAAATATTATACCGGTACCTTGCCAATTCATTTATGAAAATATAATGTATGTAAGAAAAAATCTGCCCCCTTTTTAGTAAAATAAGTGATAGACATCATTTGAATACTAGACATTCAAATTAAATAGATCAACCATATTTCAGATTATCTAAAATACATATATATTTTTTATGGGGTACTGTGTTAAATGTTACAACAAAATAAATACCTTGTGATATATTGCAATTAAATGAAAGAAAATTTTTAAACTCGTAGAAAAAGTACACTTGCATATTACTAATTAGAGGATTATATCCTAGATAAGAATGCTTGAAAACTTGCTGGTCCTGCTCCATAGGACAATCTAGAGTCTAGACAAAATCAAACTGGTTGCTTATTTAATTGTATAGTTTATCAGTTTTATGACATTGATTTTGTAATTACTAACTCACACACTTATTACTTGTTAAAATTTTTGAAAAATCATCTACTTTTACAATATTTGTTAATATGTGAGCACCATGTACCACATAATTAATTTACCTGTCATTGCTTTATATTTAATTATAAGATTTTACATACGCACGCACATTCTTTGCTTCCCTTGAATGGTTGCTAAACCTACGAAAAATCACACCATAACTTCGGCACATTGGTGGGTGACAATGATCTACTTAAATAAGAATTAGATACAAATCGCACTGCTAACTCACTAACATAGGTTTTACATCACATTTCTAACTCCACAGCTATTTTGACAGCGACAATATCGCCATTATTCAGGCTTATGCCACTTCAGGGTAACTCCTTAAGAAGGAATCAAGGTCGGACCACTATCGCGCACAACTCTCTCAATATGGAGCAGACGCTATACAATTCCGTTAAATACATTCTGATTGTATTTACGTAATGGTACTTAAGTAGGTACATGCTTAATATGTAGCCAATACAAAATTGGGTAGTAAGGACCAGTTTCGTGTTCTGTGATCCGGGAAAAGTATCATGGGAATTTCACCCTGATATTTTATTAAACACATCTGTCTGTTTGTCCATGAGTGTTCTTATAACTCCAAAGCCACGTAGCCGATTCATAATTCTTTTTTGCAGTTCATAGATATGTTTCTGACTAGTTGAAGATTGCGTGTGTCTAAAAGAACAGCATGCATCTTTCAAATTTAGAAATTAAGATTTTTTCTCTAGTTCCAGTGTTCTACTAAAATTTATCTAGGATATGCCTGACAAAACGTATTAACTAATCACAAAATTTGCACATCATTAATACTGTTGACAATCATAAAAAATTCATGATGGATCACCAAACTTATTAAGAATTACAAGGAAAAATGCTATGCCAAATACCGCGTAGCGTGCATGCGTGAAAAATATTCAAAAATACGGCACCACAGGTGGTCTAAATAGCATCTTCAAAAGAAAGGGGGTGAGTGGAGTACAAAGGACTCCCTTGTAATATGCACCCTGCGTTTTTCTCAAGGGATCGATTTACTAATCAGCAAGATTTGTCAAATATGTGGATAATATTGTGGGTAAATAAATGGGTACTATCATCGTGAACTTTAGATGTTGCTAAAAGAATATGTCAGCAAGTTAGTGTACTTCAATGATTAACATTTCCGTTTCTTTTTAAGATCTGAGTAGAAGTTTATGGTAGATTGGATAAGGCATGATGGGGTTGACCATAGATATCCGAGGGTTGGCGTATCCATGTGGATAAAAACCCCGATTAAGACAGTAAAGTTTTTTTTTTTTAATGTGATTTCTTTTTCGTATCGATGGGTTAGTAGCCTTTTTGGAACGATGTCCATTAACGCGGCTTGCGATAGGAGTAAACTTGTATAAATCGTCACGTAACGAAAAAGCGACTTTTTTATTATAAACTAGCTGCGCCCCGCGGTTTCACCCGCAAAAATCTCGATCCCGTGGGGATATCGGGATAAAAAGTATCCTATGTCCTAATCCAGGTCATAGTCTACCCATGTGCCAAATGTTATCCAAATCCGTTCAGCCGTTTTAGCGTGATTGAGTAACAAACATTCAAACAACCACACTTTCACATTTATAATATTAGTAGGATAATAGAAAGAGACAGAGAGAGATAGTTTTCATCGTTTTCGAGGGAGCTCAATAGTGAGGTCAAAATCAAAAACCAAGATAGCGGCTGCAAAAATTTTAAAATTTTTCATCATGGGTGTCGTTTTCATGGTTTTCGTGGGTGGATTTGTGCCCGATTGATGGCAATAGGCTCGCCTCCTATTACATGGGACTTAAACATAAATAGCGAAATGTGGGCTCTATAACCCTTCGGGTATTACAGGCATAATGTTGTGTTACTTAATAAAGTGCCCTTCTATCTCAAAAACCCTCCAAGAACGCCAGTGAAGTGCAATCTAATAAACGCATATTAACTAAAACAGCAATTTCAAATTACGTGCACATTCCTTCATTAATACCGCGCGAGTGTGAACAGCACCTAGCTGCGCGGTAAATAACAATCTATGCAAACGAGCAGTATTGATGTTGATACAGCGGTGTCCACAAATCACAGCCGACACTGTACACACGATGTGTGCTCGATTGTGTCCGGCGTTGTGTCCGACACCCTGGCGAATATTACAGTTCGTGTTGTTTTTGATGTGTGATGTTAGTTGTTTTTATGGTACCTACCTATTACTTTCTGTAGGAACTCATTTTAATGTTTAAAGGTATGAGGAACAGGGTGTAAAGTTCACTCATACCTCTATCGAAAAGGGAGGATCCTCCAACCAGACAGGTGCCGTGTCTGCTGGGCAACTGCCAAACTATTGATGTCGGGACGTTGTATATATGCTAGTTGCGCGGTAAACTCTGCTTGCGCGATGCAGGACTTTGCGTGACATCAGTGTGACGCGTAGCTCGCATGTGGCGTTGTAGATGCCGCTACATGTCTGTTTTCTGCAATCACTGCCGACTCTGTATTAACGCTTTTTACAAACATTTAAGAGGTGGAATGTTACACTTATATGTTCAAATAATAATATTGTTTAAACACAACTGCTACTACAGGTATTCCTTGAAAATATTAACTAAGTCTCTAATGTCCTATTACTTTGTAGCGGCATCTACATCACCACATGCGAGCCACGCGTCACACTGATGTCACGCAAAATCCTGCATCGCGCAAGCAGAGTTTACCGCGCAACTAACATATATACAGTATCAATTGCCCACCAGACACGACACCCGTCTGGAGGATCCTCCCTTTACTATGGAGGTATGAGTAAACTTTACACCCTGTTCTTGATACCTTTATAACTTTTTGAATAAATTATCAATTTTCTGATCAAGAAAGTGCTAAAATTCCCGATGATAAATGCTACTTACGACACTATTTTAAAGATACTTTAGGTTTGTTTCTTTGAGTTTCGTACAGAAATCAATTCCTCTAATATTTTTGTTTGACTTATGCCCCGTTCGTTTGTGTCAAGTGTCGAGTGTTGCCAGTGCGCGACACTATCGTGACAAAAGGTTAGCCTTCTACAGTCTACATGCCATTGTCTGAATGTGATATGATTATTTGCTAATCGGCATACCACAGGTGGATTTATTGAGAGAGTCATATATGGTCCGTTTGAACGACAGTATTTAATTTAGCATTATTTTCAGAAGGGAAATAATTAATTTGTACTCTAAAAACTTTTTGGTATGCTAATGATCATCGCCTTTTAAAAGTTGGTTGCAGTAACTAAGCTGGGGCAACCCGACCTAATTGGTTAGGTGAGGTTAGAGCTGTGGCCAACCACGCGCGAGCTAAGCGAGCGAAGTGAATTTGGACATCACAAAAAGACACTCACTGATTATAAATTAGAAGGGGTCTGGTGACCTTTACGAGAGATTTTTTCCAAAAACCTATATCGGGCACCAGTCTCTCACAAAGGTGGAATACAGCTGAGACATTTTTTTAACACATTAACTTTAAGTCAGCTTTGTGAAGAGAGAATAAATGAAAAATTATTTAAAAAAATACAAATTATTTAAAAAAAAATTGCGTATCTATTTATGTTTTTTGTACATCAAAATGGGAACTATTTGAGGATCGATTAAATACATGTCGTTTCAGAATATTAACTCAGTTCCCCTTGTCTAAAAAGCTCCGAACCCCTAGCTATGGTATCACATGTAGGAAGTTTGAGCGTTTCATAGATACTATTCAATGTTTAACTAAGTATTTCTTGTTTAAACATTGTATTCACTGTGACATTGTTTCATTTAAACTACTCATTGTTAACAATCATAATTTTCGCAATGTTAGCAATGTCCTAAGCAATAGAATATCAAGATTAGTTAGGTTAATAACGATTTAGCATAGTACAACACTTATCGCTGGTACACATCGCTCGCCTACCTTATTTTCTTTCCTAAACCAAGTTTGTTTACCACTACTAATGTCCAAGCAGTTCTTTATCTCGAGAAATTTATTCGCACTCGCCAATCAGTTTTGCATACGACACGTAAGCTGTCCGCGTTGTAAACCAGTGGTAGGGCCGTTACTCATAATGTTATGATAATCCATTGAGTGGTCCGTGTACGAGTGACTTGCGCCACTCACTCGCCTTGTGTAAACGAGGCTTAAGTAAACTTTAGACAGAGCTATTGTTAACCAAAGTGCAAATGAAGTGGTATGGTTTGACTTGAAATGATTTATGGTCAAAAAGTTTGTATTTGTTATGGGTTGACCAGGTGTGCGGTGTTTGGGATATTTTTGCATCAATTAACAATGTGCACTACGTTTGTTTTCATATCGTACGCTGGAGAATGTTTCGCAACATATATTTAAATTTATACAATATAGTTCCAATATAGTTCCTCATTTGTTTCAATTCCATATATTGTGATTTATTTTCAATTTAACTACCAACAACATTTGAAACAACTCTTAATAAAATCGATACTAGGGATGTGCTCAATCAAATCGAATTTATTCTCTTCATATCGATATTTTGCCGTTATTCTATGAATGATCGATAGTATTCGTCTTGCTTACATAGTAACATCACTTTACATAACCTAACAGTGAACTGTCCTCCAATATTTCATATGCCATATGCTTAGCAGCCCCATATTTCAACTTGGAGTCGTAATCAGCATTTCAAAGGAGTTGTCTGCTCATAAATACGATGGATTCGTATCAAGCACACACCGCTTTGCATGCCAAGATGTCGGTAAGTTATGCTTAGGTGGCGTGAATCTGGAAGGATTTACAATAGGAAATCCTTCCAAATGATTATTATTATTTCCTTTATTTCATTATATATGTCGGAAATACGTTAAATCAATCGTTTGATTTGACTAATCGGGACGCCAGCGCCAGCAGGAGGTGCTCGACGGAGTCTATAACATAACACTTGACCAGAATTAAAGCAGAGTTTGTTGTTGGCGGTCAAGCAGTGAACACGTTTAGGAACTGTCGCGCGTTCTGTATAGTTGTGTCGAGTACCTACAGTGTGTGATTAATTTGTTCGTAAATTATAATTCGATTTGAACTGCAAACGGTTTTTCTATTGCGCAATAACCAACACCTCCCATAGTACGCCCACAGTAGTTAAAATATGGCTGATAATAACGAAAGAGACGAACCTTCTCCGTCATATATTTATAAATTATTTTTTTTTAATATTAGAATATAAAAAAATATAAAAACATAAAAAAATATAAAAAATAGTAGCCCACCGGTATCGGGAACAGGGTCCAAGCTACCGGCGGCCAGGGCTCCAGAGAGGGGAACTTCCTAACAATGCGGGCCGTGTCTCGACAAATATAACGACAAAAATCGGTCGTTAAGTCTAATCGATGTCAAATTTCTTTAATAGATTTTCAACCCTATGCTTTCGAAATAAAGTTGAAAATCTATTAAAGAAATTTGACATCGATTAGACTTAACGACCGATTTTTGTCGTTATATTTGTCGAGACTGCAGGGCCAGAAGTACATTATTATTAGATAATATTATTAGGCTCGAATTAAGTATTTTGAAAAAGAAAGAAAGAATAAAGTTTATTTGGACACGGTTCGTGAAACACAAAATACAAATAACAAAATTAAAAAGTGAAAGTAATGTTTAAATACAACAGTGTGTGCCTCACGGCTGCGCCAAAAAAGGTCATTTCAGCATTAATCAGCATTTCATTTTTTCAGCATTTCATTTTGGTGAAGCTTACATAGTTATAGTGCTTGTGGTTAAATGATAACAACCGCACAGGTCAATCGAAAGGTTAAGCTACACTAGCCGCGGCTGGTTCGTGGATGGGTGTCCATCTATTACATATGGAGATCCTTCTTGCCTCGGAAAGCTCGTTAAACCACTGGTCCTGGCGGTCATTCGTAGATCTTTGACAGTCGTTACGGGTAGTCAGAAGCCCAAATGTCTGACAACAGTCTTACCATGTACTAACCAGTTACTGGGTTGTGGAGGTCACATAGGCAGGCGCTCCAAGTAAAATACTGGTATTCAGCTGCATCCGGTTAGACTGGAAGTTGACCCCAACATTGTTGGAAAAAGGCAGGTAAATTGATTGGCTTACATAATAAATAAAATATTGGTGTAAGTTGCTAGTTGGTGGTTGCTAATTACTAAGCATAAGCATAATTAGCCTAAAATGTTCCCACTGCTGGGACACAGGCCTCCTCTCTTCGAAAGGAAGTGGGCTGTTATCAACCACGCAGGCCCAGTGCGGGTTGGTAGATGTCACGTCATGTCTTCAAATTTTTAGTTCTAGGACATGCCGGTTTCCTAAACCCACCCGTGTTCCATCAGTTGCCTGTGCGCCAGGGCCACGGTAACTCTTTCAAACAATCCGCGACCCCGACAGGCATCGCCTTATCGGACCCCGTCAACGGTGCTGACATGCCGGTTTCCTCACGATGTTTTCCTTCACCGTTTTGAGAGCAGTGGTGATTAAATTATTTACACAAAGTAAAGCGCCTGCCTGGGTTCGAAACCACGACCTACAACTCGTAAGTCGGGGCCGATACCACTGGGTCAACATTGCTCTACTAATCAATCAACTCAGCCTATCGTAGTCCACTGCTGGACACAGGCCTCTCCCATGCTGCGCCACAACACCCTGTCCTCCGCCTTCCGCATCCAGTCTGTCTGCTCTACCAATACTAAGGATAATTACTAAGAATAGACCCAAATTACTGACTCCATGTTAAATACTGGTATTCAACTGCATCTGTATGAGGTTGGAAGCTGACCCCAACATACTTCGGAAAAAGATAGCCAGATGATGGTAATGAGTCCCAGCTTCTTGGAGAAACAGTCAGAAGGTATCAAGCCAAAATGTAAGAATTTTTAAGAGAGAACTATGTGGTTTCCAGGAAGAAACGAACAATCCCTTTAAGGCTCCTACAAAAATTCGCGACACGTGATGCGACACAAAGGCACCGGGTGTTGCCTCTGTGTCGCGTATCGTGCCTGTTTGAAGGAGCCTTTAATTCTGTGGGTTACGTATACTTATGACTATTGTATTTCACGCACATGCAACGAATTTACACTCATGCATAACATACTAGCAATCCGCCCCTGCTTCACGCAGTTTATACGACTTTACAAAACATCGAGATTTCTTTGTTATATTTAAGTTTAATATGAATGTAACCTACATAGTTTCCAGAAAAAAAATCCCTAAATGATGGTGAAAACTACTTCAAAATCCATAGTGTACTAGTTAAGAAGAATCAAGCGGTCACACAAACAGACACGAAAAGTGATTTTAGGGACTAACCACACTTATTCAGCTCCTGTTCAGCTTTTGTCCATAGAAAACAACGATTTTGTATGGAATGCGTACGCATCAGCAAAGCTGAACGGATGCGTACGCATTCCATACAAAATCGTTGTTTTCTATGGACAAAAGCTGAACTGAGCTGAATAAGTGTGGTTAGTCCCTTATTGTATATTATAAATGATAAATGATTTTATTTCTGTAAGTAGGTTTGTACAAACACTTTTACACGTCAATCATATTTTTTTAACTAGATGAGGTCGGCGTTTCCTATCTGACTACTCTGAGAAGAAAGGCCGAAACAAACTCAGAGGTCACAGTCTCTTTTAAAATCCAATCATAATCTCAGTCAGATCATGTGAAGACCATGCAGATTGGTATCTGAAATGGTCTTTTGAGGAAAGAACCAGACAGATTGAGTGGACCTGTCCAGTCAGTGCACGCATTTGTCAGTAATCGTGCAGCTCGACTCAGGAAGTCAGGACCTAAGGAGCTCATATATAAAGACACGCACACGCAATCATGTAAGGAGGTGTTATTTATTTGAATACCCCATTTTTTACTAGTAGATAGTGGTCTCTAGATACCACTAACAGTAGATATAGTTTTATTTTAGGCCTAACTGCCTCATTGCTTTTCATTGCCCTGCTAACAGCAATTGTTATTTTAATTCACATCTGATATACATTGAAATTTTGCAGATAACACAGCTATAATTTATATAGGTCTAACACTTGGGGTATTAAAAGGTGTTTTTAAAGTTGAAAAGTTTGAGTACTGCCCAGTAAGGTGGTAAAGTTGTGGAAAAGTATTGATGGATAATAATGAAAGTAGAAAAAGAAACAAAGGGAAAGACCATCATGAAATAATGCAAAAAGAGGAGAAGAAGGTGCAGCTAATCGAAGAAGAGCTATGAAATAAAATAAGGGGAAAGTGAAGCCCACAACGTATTTTACTGCCTATTAATTAAAACTCTAAAGTAAAGTAGAAGAACAAATTATTTCAACGAAGGATCGTAAAGATAGTAGGATGACACAAGAAAGGGGGGGAGGTAAAGTTCACAAAGTATTTTGATTTATTAATTAATTTAATTGTACATTCCCAACATCACAGAATAAAAAACCCAAGGCGTTGTACAGAGCAATTTGCAAACTAAAATGAAACAAACATACATAAAAAAGTAGGTTAAATAAAATTTAATTTAAAAAAAAATATAAACACCAGAAAGTTACAAAATTAACAAAAAAACCGCAACTTGTAAAAATAAACCAAATGCAAGCAAGTGATCAAAAACATAATTTAAACTTATGTAATTGTCATTCATTCATCTTCTCACAAAATTTTAAACATTCTCGACACACATCTATTCATCTTCCGACTCCCGACAAACAGTTCACACTATGGTGTGTTGATGTCCAGGAATTAAAACCCAAAAGCAAAGGAACAGAAGAAAATAATGTAACAGTAGAATTTAGCTCTAATATTGAAAAAGAAAGCAGTAAGGCAAAGTTGCAAGTTGCTTACAAATTAATATTCATACTTATCCAAAATCAAAAATTTTAAGAGCTCATAACTAAAATTGAATAATAATCCAATGCACAAAACCGTTACGGGGCATAAAGTTTGTTTAATATCATTATAATATTAAAATGATAAAGCTCAGGCACCTTCTAACTGTAACACGGTAGGGTTGTCATTGACCCTAATGATACGTGCAAAAAAAATGTGCCCTATTTTTAGAGCAGTTTGCCAACATCTTTAAAATCTGCATCAAGTTTTATTTGCCTCTGACTCAAAATATGTATTGTAAAAAAAGTGTTCTTGTTCACTGTTTCGAATTATTACGGTTCATCTTAAAAAGCAACCACAATCAGCCAAGGCTTTGTTGGACAGAATAAGCTTTGGTGATGACCAAAATTATGTCGAGGCATGGTTGGTTTAAAACCGGTAAAAAAATCTAAATGAACGTCAATAGGCTCGCCCTCTATTACATGGGATTTAAACATAACAGGCGAAATGTGGGTGTACTATAGCTACTTCTCTGCCAATCCGTTCGAGGATTACAGGCGTGATATTATGTTATAGTTTGAATAGCTGCCTAACTGATTTCAGTTTGGCAGGGTCCTCAAAACCTTCCTTAAGTGACAAAGTTATGAAAAACCACTACCCAAGTCACTATAGAGCCTTCATTAAACAACACCTCCTCCAAGGTATAGCACCCTAACCCCTCATAAACAAGTGTGGCAGCCCTGAGCTATGTATGTGTGCAGCGCGCGCGCCGCGTCCGCGCCCGTGGGCGAGCGGTAGCACCCACGATATCGAAGGACAATGTACCGTAAGAGAAACATATTATACAGCGAGATTGTTTAAGTGCTATTAATTTTGCTAGATATTTTGATTTAACCAATTACAATAGTTTTTTTTGAGAATCATCATAAGTATTTACGCCTATACCAACGTACCCTTAATTTTCCACAGAATGAGCACAATGCTTTCTTAATGCTTACCATGGGCTGATAAAAACCTTGGTATATAACAAGTACAAGGATATTTATAAAGTCCAACGCGTTCTAGGCAGTCATTTTCACTACCAATATACACTATTTAAAATTGTGATTCCATCAGTTATTTTCATAATTCGCTATCGCCAAAAACACGAGCTTGTAAGAAACCTGTGGACTTTTCTCTGTGGACGTTTCTCCTCTTACTTGATTGACGTAAAAATGCTGACTACAGTTTCTATTTTAAATATTTTTTTAATATTCACTTTTACTCTTCTCCGCCAATTCTCTTTCCCTTTGTACAAATATAATCTCTTCTACAGTTACTAGTCAAACATTACCAAGTGAATAATAATTAGCACTGCGCCGCACCCTGTATCAGTATAGTCCCGTGGTGTTTCCATTCCGCGTTTTATAGGGTACCGGGTAACACCTGATTATCTGTCCGCATTGTACGGACCTGCACAATGTGAACTAACATTCGCTGCATTTATATCTAAGTGTTCGTATTGCAATTAACTCATTAAAGTCACAACAAAATATTGGGAGTCCATTAAATAATTTCTGAGATGTGTTGTTAAAATCAACGTAACAACTAACAACTCTTGGGTACATTACCAGTCGACAGCGATGCGGAGGAATTTTTG
Source organism: Dryobotodes eremita (assembly GCA_917490735.1). Taxonomy (NCBI): domain Eukaryota; kingdom Metazoa; phylum Arthropoda; class Insecta; order Lepidoptera; family Noctuidae; genus Dryobotodes; species Dryobotodes eremita. The sequence goes on from OU823256.1 coordinate 7,381,898, forward strand.
ACGCCATTTTTTAGTTTGTTAATAGTTTTAGTTAGGTTAGGTTAATTAATTAGATGTAAGTTGTTATTTTCGTAGTCATTTAATTTCAAATAAAACAATGTATAGTAAAGAAAAAACGTAACAACTATAAGGTTATGAAGAATTTGACGTGAAAGTTCACATAACTTTACAAACAATACACACTCCAGTAGCAAGCTCAATAGGTAACTAAACTGCGTATAATTTATCGCTTAGTTCATAAACTCTGTCGAATATTTTTCGCTTGAATTAACTTTGCAAAAAATAAAAAAATCCGGGAATAATAATTAATAGGTACATACCGTCATCAACATCTATTAACACTAACATTCTTATTTTCTACATGACAGTAGATATGCATACTATGCGTCAGCGTAGGTTTAGGGTAAGACCGTACCTATTTCTGCATACATTCTACCAATTACATCACTCTGGCCTTCGTAACAATGCCTTTATTTATACGCTATATAAACCTAACGAGCTACTGCAATAAAACCTCTTTTCCCAAGCTCTACGATCATGTAATTGTTTAATAATGTGCTAATGACTGTAAAAAGTTTTTATGCTCGGTCGAGTATGAAATTACTGAAGTAGACTTATTACAACGGAACCCGTGAATGTTCTCTACAAAATTATGAGCATATTCTTTAATTAGATCTGCACTATAGATGTTAAGATATATTGCAGTATATTCTTTTACTTACTTACTTGTTTTCTGATCTACGAGAGATCAGAAAATATGTTGACGATATATCTTTTCAAAAGTGGTTTTCTGCCTATTCGTTGCCTGCCATTGTCGATCACAGGTAAGTCATTGTTCAAATTCACTGCTGCCTCTTTATTAAAGACCGTTTCCCATTGTGGTGTTCACCACGTTATAGGAAGTATTCGAATAGGTAAATTAAACAACAATAAACTATACATCAGCACGGGTCACACGTCCGCATCGTTCGGATGCCAGCAAGCAAGAGCAATGTGTATGGTCTTTGGTCTCTGGCATCAAGCAATAGACAAAATTATGAAACTTTTGTAACATGAATACGAGGCTTTTGGCTATTTTGTATGTCTCTAAATTAATGTCGTTCATTTGTTAGGTGCGTTTTGTTTGTGCAGAATAAACTATTTTTCTTTCTTTTTTTTTTCTTTCAAGTGACCACTCTGCGGGCATGCGCCGCTGCGCTAGTTTATTATGTCGGTACGCTACATCCATCGTTATTATTTTCTTGTCTTGAAAACATTATTACCTATCCGTTTCTTTTCTATAATTTATGTATTTTTTTATCAACCTCCGTATACCAAAATCCTTGTGGATTCTCATTTCACTATTTGAGGCAATAGCTTTCAAAGCGTTTCGTATTTCTACAACGACTTCAACGGGATTGATATATGCTTTTCGGTAGCTTATCTCAATACCATACATTTAGTATCATCGTCACCATTTCAGCCAACAGACGTCCACTGCTGGACATAGGCCTCCAGATTTAGTATATAATATATTAAATCTATGGTCAATATATGTAATACATTTTTGACCTTCGACATTTTTGATTTCATCATCGTTTCGCTGATAGTTTCTATCCGGTTTTCTTTCCCCCGTTGTCTTATTTTCATAAAACTTTTTCCTCCAGAAAACTCATCTCTGTGTACAGTTCTACAGTCTCATTTATTACAACATCTACCAAGTCCTAATCTTCGCAGACATTAAGATTCAAAGCCACACCAACATTACTTCCTTACTGGCCAACAATTACAACCATCTAACGACCTACAAACAAAACGACCACGTTGGCCTATATCGATACAAGCAATTACAATAAACTAAGTATTACGTACAACCATCCGTAGGTATTGTTGGAAAATGGACGGCTGACCGTAAGTCGACTGGCGCTAGCGCATATAAACGTGTAGTGGCATGCCGCTGTAATGATGTGAGGGAGTAAAGAGAAGTTCACACATGTGGGGCACGATGATTCCGTGTTAATTTTTAAAACGATAAAGTTACTTACTAAAGCTGCTGATCAATATCACAAGTTCACAACACAACATTAGCGACGCGGGCGCTTCGCACCCTTAACCTTGAAGCAGAGGAGATAGACATTTTTGCTTGTACAGTGAGTGAATTCACAAGGATAACATTGTACGTAATAAGTTTTGGAAAATAAGTTGTTATTATTAAGTTTGCTTCACTGTTGCATTGGGTTGTACCTGTAATAATAGTTGTAAGTGATAATAATAAAAAATAATAAAAACATTTTGTTTTGAATGTGCTCATATGCCGTATGGTTAAAAAAACAGTCATGGTTTAGTCTAGATTTTCTTCAAAAATATTCGGTACTGTCCTACTACTGAACCATGTAACACTTCCTTGTGATTCTAAAAAGGGCTACTACTAACAATTTGCTAATTGATCGTGAGCAGTGGTGGCCCACTGGTAACGACCCTCGACTTACGAGTTGTAGGTCGTCGGTTCGAACCCAGGCTGGCGCTTTACTTCGCGTAAATAATTGTATCACCCCTGCTCTCAAAACGGTGAAGGAAAACATCGTGAGGAAATCGGCATGTCCTAGAACCAAAAATTCGAAGCCATGTAACAACTACCAACCCGCACTGGGCCCGCGTGCTAGATTACAGCCCACTCCCTCTCGAAGAGAGGAGGCCTGTGTCCCAGCAGTGGGAAAATTATAGGCTGATTATGCTTATGCTAGTTGATCGTGATAGTACTTGACCAATGACATAATTCGTAGGCATAGTCTTTAAGTGTCCAGTAGAGGGCATTTCCAAACTCAAACTATTCTGTCAAACTCTTACCGGAAAAAAAATTGTGAAGCGAGCGGTCATTCCACCTACCGCTAGAGATTAACACTATTGACAGCTCTCTTCGCCTAAGTTTTCACGGTGAGATTTTTACAGAACAGGCAGGCAGTCGTCAGATTCAAGCTTGTTGTTTCTGAGCAAACTGCACTTACTTTCTAACAAAATACCAATTTTACCGTTGCCAATGTGACAATAGCCGTATGTCCTTATGCAAGTCCACATGTCCACTTATCTGTAACGGTCACGACGCGAGATCGTTCGATTGTTACTTTCGCATTAAACTTTTATTATACAACATTTAACCAACGTTATGCAACCCTAACTCACGACTGTCGTACGTGTTGTGTGGACCCGCCCTTATCTTGATTTTCATTCATGTTGGAGTTAAGTTTAATTATAATAATATGGTAAACGGTTGTGTGTTTATGGCTGTCTTTTTTTTTTTTGAGCTTGAGTGACATATTTTGATGATCAACGTGAGTACCTACTAAAATCAAGAACTTATTTGTTAAATTCTTTTTTTAAGTTTTTATTTTCTCTTTGGTTCTGAATTCAAAAACTGTTCTTGCTATAATAATATGATTATTTTTTGCTGTGGTGGTAAATTTACAAGTATTCTGTGAACAACTAGGTCCCTAGTTCTTCGGTTCTCAAGGTGCAGGCCTATGACGGATAGAAGGTGTGACGCAGTAATAGGTTCCCGTCGGCACTGCTAGGGTACTTCCGTACCCTAGCTTGCATTCACAATTGTCGTCGGAATGATTGCTTACCATAGTTCTTCTGCCCTCATCCCAATTTATTTGGAGTCAGCACATCATGTCTTTCTCTTCCATACTTCTCTATTAGTCATCATCTCGGTAGTCACCCCCTTTTTAACCGTATCATTATCATCTAGATTTCGATTTTGAATCATTGCGATTGACAAAAGCAAGCTCTCTAATCATCATACCTCAACCGTTTGCTGCTGAACTTGGGACTCCTAATAACGGCTCCAAAGAAAAGTTTTTAGGAAAATTATCATTAAGTTTATAATCAGAACCAAAGAGAAAATAAAAACTAAAAAAACAATATTTATTTATTTATTAAAACTTTATGCACAATAAAAAAAATACTGTACAAAGGCGGACTTAATGCCTGGGGAATTAAATTTTATTAATGTTTTGTTTTATGTTGTTCTAGCTTGTTCTTGCTAACAACATTGGCAACAAGCTCTAAAGACATAAAGAAAAGTCACAGCCTATGTGGAAATATGCTTCGGATGTAAAGTTTGAAGTCGTGTTTTCAAGCGGAAATAATTATATCTAAGTTCAAACGCTACTTTATCGCTTTCGATTTCATTTACTTCGACGTCGTATTTAGTACCGTTTACGATTCAGTCATTAATATTTTCATACAGGCGTTTTAATTATCTCTAACTCTCTGGGTGTGAGACGAATTATGTCTCGTACCCTTCCTACGCAAATAACTGTAGTAAATGGCTTAGTTATTGCTCTAAAATGACGAAAATCTACTGATAGTTAAGGCTTTTGTAATGGTCTCGGTATGAGGGCAATAAGTTTTCGATTAACAGCCAAGCATACTTGTGTTTTCCAATAACTGTTATATTGGGAATCTTCAAGACGTTAGTGAATAGATTAGTTCTTAAGCATGCATTCACCATTGTCATCGGAATGATTGCTCACTATCAGGAGAGATAGTGGCCATACGCGAATCTAATTAAAAACATAGCAGAATGGGTTATGGGTTTTATGGGATACTTGATACACCTAATAAACGCGATTATGAACGGTCAATAGTTTTTTTTTTTTAAATTCTACTTAACAACCAAGTTTGGCTGCTAAATTGTGATAGCTGATGTAAAATTATATATTTCTTTAACTTATATCGATATACTATCTCTTTTGATGGTTAGGATTTTTTTCTCATCGTTCATAATAACGATGACGTTTACTGGATTTTGTTTCTATATAATAACACAGAAAAGGTATTTTAATTACTAATTTGGACCACTTCTCCCAACCTAATCATTAAATTTAAACCCATAACACTGGCTAGCTACAAAACTAATTCTAAATCCCAGACTAAAATATTAATTACTCCTTTAATTACACACCCAGCTTACGCACACTGTTAGGCAACACACACATACCCTACATACATACATTAATTGGTAAAGGGAGCATTACAAAACAAATTGTTACTAGCCGGCGCCCGCGCAGTAATTGCAATTGTACCAAACTTACAAAATGTCGCCGACATTAACGTGCGAAGTGTTCTGTTTTGTGTTTACGTAATACCTTTTGTTGTATTGATTGTGCGTATGTAGATTAGTAATTATTTTGATTAAGAAATTATAAATGCAGTTATTACAGCTACTCAACTACATTTTCTCATTTTACAGAGTCCTTCTCTATAAGTAAAGGTAGAGAAGTTTCTTGGTAGCAGCAACAACCTGCAGGTTTCACTTCTGTGTCTATGTGTTGTTAAATGATAAATGTTTTTTGTTCTGTAAGTAGGTTTGTACAAACACTTTTACACGTCAACCATATTTTAAAACTAGATGAGGTCGGCGTTTCCTATCTGACTACTCTGAGAAGAGAGGCCGAAACAAACTCCGAGGTCACAGTCTCTTTTAAAGTCCAGACATAATCTTGGTCAGATCATGTGAAGACCATGTAGATTTGAGTCTGAAATGGTCTTTTGAGGAAAAACCACACAGAATGAGTGGACTTGTCCAGTCAGTGCACGCATTTGTCAGTAATCAAATGTTACTCTTAAACATTACCAGTATCCTTGCTTAACAAATTCCATCATCTCTCTGTGGCTTCATCGTCTTGTCTTTTCTTTCTCGTAGTCTTTTTGATGGCGACAGTAGCTTACTCCAGGAAAATTTTAAGCAACGCCCTCCGACGTGTTGCGTGAACCGTAGAAAGGTCCTTCCTTAGAATTGCAAAAATCATCTGTAAACTTACATACATGTTTATTTCATAAATATTCCTTTTGGTTTGGTTTCCATTGCTTTATTCAACCAGGAACACTCATTGATTTAATATCAAAATTATTACAGCTAAGAAAACATAATTTCATCTTTACAAATGTCAATCCTCAGCTACCTGCACACACTGACTTTGCTCCACGACCACATATCAAGCTCTACCCCAACCGGCAGCGAGGTAGACACGTCAACATAACCCCGATTGCATCAATAAATGATATAACAATTACGATGCTATCAGCACACATACGCCCTGCCATGCACGAACTGATAAGCTTAGTCTAATCAGCGATGTCAGGCTAATGAAGTAGTGGGCCTGCTCTTAATTAGAAACATAGGACGTGTAGAGATAACGGTTGTACGAATATGTTGATACATGCTGACAAGTCATGGGAAAATGAATGGGGTTGGTGAACTAAAGGGACAGGACTAGACGTAGGAATTGTGTTGCGTCTATAATGATGATGAAATTCATGACACATGAGATGATGGGAGTAGGTATGTGGTGAGTACCACGATTATCAGCATAGCCCGGAGTTACCATCCCATCGGGCTATGAAAGCGAGGGAAGAAAGAGTGCACCTGTGTCTACGCACACACTTGTGATTCTCCTGTGTCGATTACCAATCTGCGCTGAGATTGACCGCCATGGCCGAAATTCGTTCTTGAGGACTATACTTATTATCAGCATAACTAGGTCTGTTAAATTAAAACTGAACATCGATGTTACAATCAAGAAAGAAAGAAAATACGTTTATTTGCCGTATACATAACGCAGAGAAAAACACACAAATACAAAAAAGAACGAGTTGGCGGAAAATATGCGTCACATCCACGCAAAACGGCAATCGGTCAGCATAATGCTACGACCCTATGCGAGACAGAGCCCCAGCGCTGGACTAAATAAGTCATACTTGAGGCAGGTAGTGTCGATAAACCGATTCAATCTTTAAAAATCATCGATACATCGAATGACTTCTTCGATAAAGAACAGCAGGCTCAGGAAGCCCTCAATCTTAACAGTCATGGTAATATATCATACTTTTGAAACTCCCAAACATGAAAACTGATTTGATCTGAAAATGTGCATGACATAAGTAATGGTATCCTACTAATTCGGGAGTATAAATCAACAATTTACAAGCAAATTCAAGACTTGTAATTCGCTGACAGTTGCATTGACTATTTTTATTCAATTTTGTTTAGCTATAGGTCTTCCAAGGATTTTAAATAATTAAATTTTATTAATTCAAAACAAATATCGAGCTCATTAGATAATCAATCAATTTGGAATCATTCCCCACAAATTAAAGATAAGACCCAGACAGTGATAACTTCAACCACCCTCCTTTTAAGAACGAACACATTGTTGCCACACCCTGAAGCTACCACATCATACTAAAACCAAGTACCGTCTATTACCATTGCCTCAAGCCTGCCGACCCAAAAAAGGAAGCAAGCGTGAACTTATAAATTTACACGGCCTACCGCTATTAGCGATTTGAGGCTAGATACATACGAATGAACTCCCCGGAGCTCGCTATCGCATATTCTTAAATCTCGTTGTATCTCTATCATTTATCTATAAACTGGATGCATGCGAGATGCGCTGGTCGTTCGCCTGCTACCGTGTATCCGTAACCTATATTGTGACGTGACTTCCTTGCAGGTGTGGTCAACATTGTTTTATTGATGTTGTTTATGTTTTTGTTGTGATTTTCTTATCAGCCTGAGTTGAAAGTAGAAAGCGCTTTGAAAATTTTACACTATGGAAAAAATATTGTCATAAATATCACAATAAGATAATTTTTTCCAGCGGAACCTTATTACTAAGCCTCCGCCGTCCGTCCGTCTGTCTGTCAACGACCTGTATCTTATGAAGCATAATAGGTAGACAGTCGAAAATTTCACAGAGTGTGTATTTCTATTGCCGATATAACAACAAACAATAAAAATTAAATAAAGTTAAAAATTAAAAGGGGACTCCATACAAGAAACGTGTTTTTTTCGGGCTTTTTTTGCCTTGTGGTACGGAACCCTTAGAGTGCGAGTCCGACTCGCACTTGGCCGGTTTTTAAATAAGTATTGGCACCATGACGATGATATTGTACTATAATAAAATATATATTATTTAAATTTGCAAGCCGAATTTAGTAGGCGCAATATGAAGAACTATTGTGTTTGTTTTATAAAATCTGTATAACACCATATTTCAGGCAAATAAATGAATCTATCTATCTATCACACCATCATAATTATTCTTTCCTCATTTTTTTTTCTACATAACTACAAATTAAAATAATAATAAAGTCTTTGCTTGTACAGGAATAATTACCTCAAGACATAAGGCATTCGTTAAGTACCACATAAACATATATTCATTGACATCCGTTAACATATATCATACCTTATCCAATAAACAAACTCTAAACCAAAGCCTATAACAACAGGTGCAAAACAAAGAGATCGTCAACCATCGGCCCATATCCAATCTAGTTCACAGCCGCGCCGCAATTGTCTGGAGGGCGCCACTGTCGTCTCGCTAATAAGCATAGCCCGGGCACCCGCCTGGCACACATTCCCGCTATCTATTAGCAATTCTGATATGCGAAAGCGATATTGTAGCCTCATAAGAGGACCAACTTCGAGCGCACCATTTCATTCTATCACACAGATATTATTGGCGATAGCACATTTAATAGAACGCTAGTATTACCCACCGATACAGCGTTATTGGCCACATAAACTCGCTTGACGTAATAAGCCGCGAGTTTCATATATTTGTCGTACAAATCGACCGTTTTCGCCGGATTATTACGCATATAGTCTCATTTGCATGTAAGATATTTTGCTTTTATTGTACAATTTATAGGGAAATTATCGTTTTACTTATTACAAAGTGTGCTTGAGTAAAGTATGTATGGAAATTTTGTTTCGCTTAGAATGCCTATTATCTTAGAATTGTCGTATGAATGGGACACTGAAGTTATAGTAATGTACTACTGAGTTTATTTCGTATGGCCGCAAAGTGAATTCTGAACGTAGGAAGAATTCCTATAGTAGTTTTAGATAAAGCGTTTAAAATCTATGCCCGATAAAGTTATATCTATGTAGAGTATTATTTCATGTTTATGTAATGGAGTAGGTGCGATGGATTTGTTTCGAAATATTATTACTTGTTATGAACCGTATATCAGTAAGGAACTACCTCTAGATAATTTGTCGTTTAGTTCTTGGCAACTATACAGGTCATTCTGCAGATATTATTAAAATATGTTTCCTTATGATATCACTTAGGTGGATAAGCAGTTATAGGTACTTAGTAGAAGGCAGTACAACAGCTTGCAACCACCAATTTGTCTACCAAGTGATCACTTGGTAGTTCTAGTTTTCAAATCACATTATTAAAGAACTGACTGTCTCGTTGGTCTATTAGTCGCTAGTGCTACTGCTGAGCATGAGGTCCTGGGTTCGATTCCCAGGTCAGGCAAAGTGTTATTGGATTTTTCTATCAGGAATTTCTCAGAAGCAGCCCGGAGTCTAGATTCGTTCCGGATTAGTAGCAATTCGCACGCCTCTTAATACATGGGACTTAAACATAACTGGTGAAATGTGGGTATACTATAGGTACAACTCTGCCTCACCCTTCGGGTATTTAGGCGTGATGTTATATTAAAATATAAATGATTAAATAACCCATGCACCATTTACTCTAAAAAGAGTTGGAATATGACATTTTCAAACGTCCTCAATTATTACCTCCCTACAACAGACAGAGAAATGGAATACGTTCGTTAAAGAGAAATCAATTTAATGTTTGCTATCCTGCTACCACACACTAATTAATCCCGCATTGAAACTTTCTTGCAATCAGCATTTAAGGCTCAGAACGCATTACCGACCGCATGTTGGCAGCCCCATCACACGGATATTCATTAAGATTGGAAACGCGAAATGATTAGAACGACCCGTTAAGCGATTGATCAATAAACAGATATGGACATATGCAGATGTGTATACGCCCTTACCAAGTAAGGAAACGTCGACGACGTGTGTAGACGGGCGGTTTTGCGATGGAATTGATGCAAAAACTAACGTTGCGTTCTTTTTACGAATACACAAATCATTATTTTATTTCAATACTTTTTAATACTACACCCGCCAATGCTTTGCATGGTTTTCCGACTTGACAAAGGATCAAGATTCTTTATTTTATGTAAGTTTAATAGTAAAGTATTAAACACATATACCTTCTGAAATAAATTATCTAAATGATGGTGTAAACTGCATCGAAATTCGTTGCGTAGATTAAGGCCCGTTGTTTAAGTAGTAGTTTGTTAAAATGCGTTAGTTAAACTAACAATTTGTTAAAAATTACAGAAGTATGTTGTTTGAGAAATGGTTAAGCTAACCACAGTTAAAAAAAAATACAATTTCTATAAAAGTTAACCATGCGCAGACAGAGTAGTTAAACTTTGACAGCTATTGACTATTGTCAAGTGACTAATTGTTAAATTGACTATTGGTCATGTTTAACTATGTATCAAACAACGGGCCCTTCGAAGCACAACGCGGGTTCACAGCCACACACTAAAAGCGACTTTAAAAAAAAAATGTATTATTATAAATTGTGGTACTATCGTCTATGGTGGTTGCTATCATTTAAGCATCCTCCACAAGTGACCATTCTTTTACTACGGTCAGTACTCAGCATTACCTGACCCCTCTTATAAAGAAGAAGAGGGGTCCGGTTATGCAGGTTATTGACTGTACCTGAGTTTTACCCTAACTAAACAGATAGCTCCGTTACAAACCGTTTGACCACAATATGCTACATGCAGGTCCTGCCCAAAATTATAGTAGAAGAGCGACCTCTTTCCACCTAATATCTGAAATGATTTCTGCCAAACATTCCTGACAAATTCTCATTATCTTTGCATTTACCAGTTGTTGGAAGACATTATAGTGACCTTATTGGTGATGTTCTTCAGAAAGGTCAGGTGCGTAGTACTCGCAACCGGCGTGCGTTTATGACCAGATGTATGAAAGTAAACGAGGCAAAAGGAGTATGTAATGATCGTAGCAGGTGGAGTTCTGTAGGTTCTGCCTACCCCCATGGGGAGAAGGCGTGAGTTTATGTGTGTATGTATGTTTTACCTGTTACGGGTTTGAGGGCATGATCAGCAGAAAAGGCTGCTGATCGTGCCCTCAAATCCCTAACAGGTCCTACAGTCGTGTATTAACGGTGTTGCCATAATTAATATTACATGTTATACATGTAATATTAATTATGGCAACACCGTTAATAGGATATATTTGTTACCTGACAACTTTAATTGCGTCCCTCTATTTAAAAAGCGTCTAATTAATTTCCATTCTGACCTGGCGATCTTGATGACAACCATGCTGTAGCGATGTTTCATCATTATCAGATTATGCATCTAATACAGGAAAATCTTTTAGATTGGCTCACATATGTATATGTCCATCCGACCGATAAATTAATACAAATGTAATATTACTACATACATACGCACATAAACTCACGTCTTCTTCCCATGGGGGTAGGTAGAGACTACAGAACGCCACCTGCTGCGCGCCTGCTGCTATGTAATATTACTGTATCCAGTAAATCTCTCAAGGTACAACAAAACGTTTATAATACAAAAGCGATGAAAGACATGGCATTCTACACCTTCATTGTCATCTACCTAGCCTTTTCTCAAATGTGTTGGGGTTGGCATCCAGTCTAACCGGATGCAGCTGAATACCGGTATTTTACATGGAGCGCCTGCCTATCTGACCTCCACCACCCAGTTACTGGATAACACGATATTCCTTGGTAAGACTGGTTGTAAGTCATTCGGGCTTCTATCGACCCGTAACGACTGTCAAAGATCCACGAATGACAGCCAGGACCAATGGCTTAACGTGCTTTCCGAGGGTCGGAGGAGTATTGGTATGTAAAAATAGTCACCCATCCACAGACCAACCGTGGCAAGCGTAGCTTAACCTGATTGATCGACCATTCATGGCATTCTACATAATAATCTTAAAATTTATCACTAACAGACAACGCACAGCCTAAGCCGCTTTGTCTAGAAGCATGAAATTCTGTACAAGAGTTCTTATTAAACCTAACGAAAGTGAAGTCTACGGAAGGATGTTTGAAAGTGAGCACAAAGGAAGGTTGTTTGAAAGTGAGCACTAAGGAAGGATGTTTGAAAGTGAGCACTACAGAAGGATGTTTGAAAGTGAGTACTAAGGAAGGATGTTTGAAAGTGAGCGCTAAGGAAGTATGTTTGAAAGTGAGCACTAAGGAAGGATGTTTGAAAGTGAGCACTAAGGCAGGATGTTTGAAAGTGAGCATTAATGAAGGATGTTTGAAAGTGACCACTACGGAAGGATGTTTGAAAGTGAGCACTAAGGAAGGATGTTTGAAAGTAAGCACTAAGGAAGGATGTTTGAAAGTGAGCATTAATGAAGGATGTTTGAAAGTGAGCACTAAGGAAGTATGTTTGAAAGTGAGCACTAAGGAAGGATGTTTGAAAGTGAGCACTAAGGCAGGATGTTTGAAAGTGAGCATTAATGAAGGATGTTTGAAAGTGACCACTACGGAAGGATGTTTGAAAGTGAGCACTAAGGAAGGATGTTTGAAAGTAAGCACTAAGGAAGGATGTTTGAAAGTGAGCACTAAGGAAGGATGTTTGAAAGTGAGTACTAAGGAAGGATGTTTGAAAGTGAGCACTAAGGAAGGATGTTTGAAAGTGAGCACTAAGGCAGGATGTTTGAAAGTGAGCACTAAAGAAGGATGTTTGAAAGTGAGCATAAAGGAAGTATGTTTGAAAGTGAGCACTACGGAAGGATGTTTGAAAATAAGCACTAAGGAAGGATGTTTGAAAATTCATTCCCTAAATGGGTTAATAAGAGGATGAAAGTTAGTAAGGAAGTTCCCCATTTTTACCGATGGAAGATTCCATCTCACATCTTGTAATTGATATAATTTATACTAAGTATTAAAAACTATTACGTAATCCTCTATATCTGTTTTGGGAATCATGTCATTATAAGTTTATTTTATCTTTGTTTTAAAATTTTAAGGTGTAAAACCACTAGTCATGTCAAACAGTGACTTAACAAAATCAAAATAAGACCTAACAAATTTCCTACAAAACTTCCTACATTATTTCCGCCCCACATCAAAATTAATGCCTTTTCTATTCCATCCACTAACAATGCAGTCTTCCTGCCTCTCATTGGTCATTACTGTAATGACTGCAGGTAATGAACGTCATCAAACCAGCCAATGATCTGAGACAGCCAAGGATATGCAAAAAGATAACGAGGCGTTTTTGCTATAGATTATGCAGGTTTTGTTCCTACGTACGTAGGCAAATACGTATACTTACTTTTGTAGAAACTGACTCGGTTTTGAATGTTGTGATACTTAGATAAAAATAAAGGTCAAACTCAAAGCATTTATTTCAAATAAACCAATAACAGGCTGGATTCGGTCAGTCAGAAAGATGAAGCTAGTGGCCCATTTCAAAACGTAGTAGGTACCTATGAAGAAGAACGGGCAAGAAACTCCACGGACACTCTTTTAAATCAAAATATGGTTACAAAATATTGGTTACATCATTCATGTTGAAATTATGCATGTAAGAACGATGCAGAACGTTAAAAGCGTCCGTAATAAAAAGACAAAAACAATTCAAATATGAAATTAAATTAAAATAAGCCGTGGCAGCTAAGAGATGACCAGTCCTTACTGACCGCGCCCGTTCACGAACATGACATATGCTTGGTATATAGCCAAATATCTACTGGGAATGTTAAAAATGATATAGCTAGAAAGGAAGTGAGTACCGAGATGGCGACTAATTGAGAAGTATGGAACAAAAGGACATGCTGCTCCAACCTCAAATAAATTGGGAGACAGCAGGAGCAACCAATCACGTTTAAAAAAAATTAAAAATATTGCCTTATGGGCCTGCCCGTGACCTCGATCACGCCTGATGAAAAGCGATGGATGGGGTCTATGATGGAACGAGCATGCCCAGATGATGCTTGTTCACTCTTGCTTTAAAGGCAGACGGGATTTGGAAGGGAACACAGACACTGGCAGAGAGTTACACACTTTGATGATGATGATGTACTGGGAAAGTCGGAACCATTGGATAAAGCACGTCCCGCTGTATGTGGTGATGGTAATGGTTTATATCAAACCGCCTAAATTGAAGAACAGTGCGTTTTAAGTACAAATTATTACCGATATCTTAGAAGATACTTAGATTCTAAGTTAGGGTCAGAATTTTCCCCGTTGGCGATTAACAAGGTATGTTTTCTAACAGTCGGATAATTCTAACAGATTAGATAATTAAAATAAACAATGCATCGATAACGTTGGTGCATAGACGATAAATACTTCTTCTAATATTAAAAAATCTCGTGTCACAGTGTTTGTTATCGAACTCCTCCGAAACGGCTTGACCGATTTTTATGTTTTTTTTTTTGTGTATATTTGATAGGTCAGAGAATAGGTCGTATAGTATATTTCATAAACGATGCGGGTGAAGCCGTGGAACGCAGCTAGTATTTCTATAATTATCCTTCTATATTAGAAAAAGATATATTCACCAAAATCTGAATCACACAATCACTATTATAACTTCCTACACACACACATATCTATTTGAAAACAGACCACCCCGATCCCATTATACAAAAGCTTTCCACACTTCCATTTATCACGATTACATTTCGCTGGTGTTGCCATATTATTTTCTGAAGGTGTATTATTTCTGGTCCAAAGACAATAATTCACGCATTCAAATCGCTCGGCGCCATTTTTTATATCGCGTGTGTTTCGCGCCTTTTTCGGGTGCGGGCGTGTTCCTAATAAAATTAGGCTCGGGAGTGTAGCCTTATGAAGCTGTAGAGGTTCAGGCTAATAAAATAAAAATATGTGCGATAAAACTATATAATAATTATATTCAGGTTTTCAGACGAACTATAAAAGACGTGAATTTATAAATCAATAGGACTTATAACACAATATAAAACATTTATCAGCAATTTGACATAGGAACATAGGATTAGAAGCATTACTATGATCGAGATTGTTTCGGTTATTCCAAATTCAACCTTTAACTCCATTTGAAAGCTACCTTTGCTTGCACTGTCAATGTGTGAAAAATTTAACACAACTAACGTAAACATAAATAAGTTTATCAAACACACTCATTTATTTACTCACAATTTTTCCATTTTTTATTTTCATTTATAAAACGAACCACGGATTTCAAAATCCTCATGTTTTAAACAAATAAATATCTGAATCTAGCCCTACATACTTCACAGAATAAGTATGTACTTCCACATTTATGCACACTTACGTCACAACTTTAATGGCATAGTCTGCTCACTGACAGTGAAAAATCCCTAGTCGTTTGCGACGTCTAGTCGTCCTACACTCTTCACGAACGCTACCATAAATTGCCGGATTCGTTTCTTGTCTTTGCTTGCTTCGCCCAATGTTGATTTAACATGGTTTTAGTCTTATTGATTCTTTATTACGTAAATACACCCGTATTGTCTATGCGCACGCGAGTTTTGTATGTCTTTTAATTAATATAAGGGTGTTCGTGGCAATTATTTATAGTTTGATTATTACGGAGTATCACGATATGGTAGCTGAATAGTTCGATCCTATACGTTAACTTTAATATAACTTACTGGAAATTGTAAAAATGAGAACAATACTAGAGCTTTGCGTCGCTAAAAATGTAAGTAAACCAAATGAGAGATCGAGTTTCCTCACAATTTCAAGATTTAAAGCATGCACTTATGAACAAGACCTAGTTTTGCCAACACTATGACTTGGTCTAAACATCAACAAACTAGACATGATTGTACTGTAAGAACTCCTGCAGAAACCCCATATTGTGTGGGTATCCCAACATGGTATACCCCATATTATATGGGTATCCCAAGATGGTATAACCCATGTTCTATGGGTTTTATGATAAGTTTCTGCATAAACTACCTTACCCACATAATATTTGACCCATTGCAATTGAAGACCCGTTCCAGGTTTAGATCAAAAGTCGTAAATTATAACTATGTTTAAGGTCCTAAGGACCACTGTACTTGTTACAGCGTTGTCGATGTATAATGGTCTTAAAAACCAGTAAAGTATTTAGTATTTCTATCATCCAGTCCTGAATCCTGGAATAAACCTCCTAATAATTGATATCTTAGTTCGTTTAGCTCCACGATCCTTCAATCAAGTGAACGGCCCTATTACCATATAATTAAATTAAAATTAATTAATTCTGTTATAAATACAATCAGATCTAAACCGTGACACCCACTTAATTTTAGCATAAAACTAGGCTATTAATTAAAACCTATATTGAAACAGGCAGTAAGCAAACGGTCTAACTAAGAGATACATGCAAATCTGTTCGATTATGTGGATTGAGAGACTGACTTGTCATAGAATATGCTTTAAGTGCGTTATAACCAGTTTGATTTTAATATAACAGTTTGGTCTACAAGTATATTGCACTTAAAAGTTTAGATAAACATATAATCTACCTACCGATGGTATTAACATTTGTAGCGGCATCTACATCGCCACATGCGAGTCACGCATCACACTGACGTCACGCAAAATCCTGCATCGCGCAAGCAGAGTTTACCGCGTAACTAGCATATATACAACGTCCCGACATCAATCGTCGGGCAGTTGCCCACCAGACACGACACACGTCTAGTGAGGATGAGTGAACTTTACATCCTTTTCCTCATACCTCTATACATTAAAATAAAAGATATAACATAAGTATTACATTCTTAGGTATAACTCTAGACAAATTTTGTAATAGGAAACAGAACATTAACAACGTATGCAATAAACTAAATAAATTTGTGTATGCATTAAGGAAACTTCGTATTGTGCCAGACGAAAAAACAGCCCGCATAGCATATAGTGGATATATGTTGTATCAATATTAAGATACGGACTAATAATAAGGGGCAATTCAATAGATAATTATGATATACTAAATTACTGCAGCGGCCGATATGCAGAAGCATTGATGGAAGATCGAGAAAATGTGGGCTGAGGCGCAGTCGAGGCACACATACGTGACGTCCATCAATGCCTGGTTGCAGCCAAGGCTTGTATAGTACTTTTCTCAAATGATCAATGACGAACAACGATAACTTTTCTCGCGCCAATATGTTTGTTGTGTCACTTTAAACAGCTCTATTTGTTAAGTCAGTTCGAGATTCGACTACTTATTAAGCTATATATTTCCAGTATAAACTAACTTCTCATTGTACGAAAAGCCTATACAATGCGAGATCAGCTTATACTGGAAATGTATAGCTTGATATGTAGCCGTGTGTACCCTACCTAATATTTTAAACTTGGAAGCAATATTCTAAACTCCAAAATAGTACTGAACCTCATTGATAGGCGGAAACAAATTCTATAATCGTTTATCTACTGTAAAGTTATAGCAGAAATTAATAACGTCTAAATATAATAATAAATATGATATAGATATTCCAGAGCAAGATTTAGATTTCCTTACCGAAGAACGAATGGAAGGAAAAGTGAAAGCTCCATTTGTTTATCATACTGGTCTAGTTTCAGGAATTATTTGTTGGATATATGCTAGTGGAAACATGTCAGCGATAGCCTATGGACTTTTTTCGTACTTTTAATTATAATTTTCCAATTCCAACACTACATCACCTACTTATCCACACTCACACAGAAACACCTACACACCTACAATAACATTCATTCACCCTCTCCCTCGCACTCTCACATAATCATACATAATTAAAAACTAAACTAAAACTTTTTTTCCCTTCTGAAGATAAATCGACACAGTCCACTTATACATATGTCAATTGGAACCTCATTGCCAAACACTGTCTCTTAAGATACAGGATACCCTAGTTTAAGAGACAAAGTTTAATCTATTGTGTACAGATTTCTGCAGCATCCACATGTTTAATGTAAATGTCCTCTACCTACCATTAATTCTAAAAACATTTAAAAATATAAAAAATAGTGGCCCACCGGTATCGGGAACAGGGTCCAAGCTACCGGCGGTCAGGGCTCCAGAGAGAGGGACCTCCTAACAATGCGGGCCGTGTCTAGAAGTACTGCCTTCTGAATCAACATCATTGCGTGCCGCTCTAATCGATCCACCACTACTATATCAGGCTTATTGGCAACAATAGTCCTGTTAGTGATGATGGATCGATCCCAGTACAATGTGATATTTCCATTTTCGAGAACTGGGTCGGGCACATACCTGTAGTACGGCACTTTCGATTCTGCAAGGCTGTATTTGAGAGCAAGTTGCTGATGAATAATCCTGGCTACAAGGTTGTGTCTATGTAAGTATTCTTCGTTAGCTAGACTAGAACATCCGGAGATAATGTGTCTGATTGATTCACCCGGACGGTGGCATGCCCGACAAATGTCAACCGTGCCGTCTTTCACAATAAATCTCCGGTAGTTGTTTGTCATCATAACTTCGTCCATAATTGCACAGACAAAACCTTCGGTTTCTCCAAAGAGATCACCGAAACGCAGCCAGGCTACGGACGCTAGTTGATCTGAAGCTCCTTACTCTGCCATAATTCCATAAAAAAAAAAAAAACTAAATATTTATTATTATTTCCTTTACTTCATATATATATACATATTACATATAAATTATATTTTTAAATATTAGAATATAAAAATATAAAAACAATTAAAAATATAAAAAATAGTGGCCCACCGGTATCGGGAACAGGGTCCAAGCTACCGGCGGTCAGGGCTCCAGAGAGAGAAACCTCCTAACAATGCGGGCCGTGTCCAAAAGTACCGCCTTCTGAATCAAGCCCTTGATCCAGCTACCCAACGAGAGCCTCCTCAGGTGTTGGTCGAGGCTCTTGGCTATTAATCCATTGGCTGTCACGACTATCGGTACAATGATCGCTGAGTCCACATCCCACATGTCGACAACCTCGCGAGCCAAGTCAAGATATTTGATTTGTTTATCTTTCTCGGCTTTCACGAGGTTCCCGTCATGTGGGACCGTTATGTCAACAATCATTGCACGCCGCTCTAATCGATCCACCACCACTATATCAGGCTTATTGGCAACAATAGTCCTGTCAGTGATGATGGATCGATCCCAGTACAATGTGATATTTCCATTTTCGAGAACTGGGTCGGGCACATACCTGTAGTACGGCACTTCCGATTCCACAAGGCTGTATTTGAGAGCAAGTTGCTGATGGATAATCCTGGCTACAAGGTTGTGTCTATGCAAGTATTCTTCGTTAGCTAGACTAGAACATCTATTATTATAATGTGATCAAAATTGTTTCTGTTTAACGAAAATTGCTTAACAAATTTTATTTGCATTAAAATAGATTTTATTAATATTTTTATATTATATATATTTTTATTAAAATTAATAGATTTAGATTATTTGAATAAAATTAGAAAGGACAACTCGCAATAATATTAACGATTACGTTACAACTACATTTCTTCTTTTCTCGAAATTGAAATGTGATTTGTTAGAAAACTTACAATACTTAAAAACTTAAAAAAATATCGTCATATTTTTTTTTAAATCACTTTGCTTTTTTTTTGTAATACTGGCAACTTATACTGTTCCTAGTTCAAAATATGTCAAAAAAACGATGGTTTGTATCAAAATAAAGCTAAGTATACCAAAGTACCAGCTCAGAAAACAAACCATTTTGTGACGTCATCGCGTTGTCTCGCTGCATCCTATTTATTAGCAAAAGTTCCTGTTACAAGCCGGCACCGACTAATGACGTGATCAGTTAGTGTGTCCTTCCCAAAGTACATGCATCCAGCTGAAAAATATCAACGTCATAATATTGAACATGATATCTAGAAAATGGTTTGCAATTTTGAAAGGAAAAATGGTGTTGCTAGTGGAAATGAAAAATTCACATTAACATACATAAACTCTCGCCTTCTTCCCATGAGGGTAGGCAGAAACTACAGAACGCCACCTGCTACGATCCTTACATACTCCTATTGCTTCGTTTATGTTCATACATCTGGTCATACACGCACGCCGGTTGCGAGTACTACGCACCTGACTTTTCTGAAGAACATCACCAATAAGGCCAGAAAATGATAATTTATTTATTTAGTTTGTAAGAATGACATAATGTATAATAATAATTAATAATTTTTAAATTAATCTGTATTAACAAATTGTATTAATAATGAATAATGATAGCATGTTAAATTAATTAAAACCTGTCGCCTACACATTGCTGTGCCCTAGCAGGGTTCATTGTTTGGAACTATCATAATGTAACAACCTGTAAACAACATGAAATGCAATAAATGAATATGAATATGAATATGAATAAGGTCACTGTATGTCACGGAAAAACGATCGGGGGCGATTTGAAAAATTCAAACAGTATGGAGAAGAACTAAATACCAATTTTTTTTGTTTAAACGACCGTTTAGTACTGTTTTAGTAAAACTTAATATTGCAATTAAATTGTTGTTGTGTACTAGGTACATGAAGAACGATAATTGACAAAGCATTGGTGTAGATTTAGCACGTAAAATACTCAAGTACAGTACAACTATTTTCTTAATGTCCCTCGGCAAACTTCGCGCTTCGTCAGTTTCCTCCCATTTTTAAAATAAATTACATTAAGTTAAAAGAGTATTAACAACTCTATATACTTCCAACTCGATTGAGAGCGTCCGGTCTGCACCAAGTGCACAGTGCAACAGATAGAAATCCGACGATTGACGAAACACGAAGTTTGCCGAGGGACATTAAGAAAATAGTTGTACTGTATCTACATTTATAAACACTAATTATTAGATATATTAGCTGTATGTCACAGTTGGTTGATTGTTGAACTTAGGGAAACAGTATCAACATCATATTATTTCTATCGCCATTTATATTTTGACCACAGTTATTCAGGTTTAAAGGATAAGATACGGTTTCATAGAAAAGCGCTGGCCGCCACAAAGTGTCTCTAATGCATCGGCGAATGACGTCACTGAAATGTTACTTATTATAGTAAGTTTGTGCGTTATCCTAGAAAGCATTTTTGACATCGTAAAGTCAAACCCCGCACCCTAATTGCGTAACACTATCAATCAGAATCTGAATCATTTTGAAGGATACTGCTAATCCATTGCTTCATATGTTCGAAAAATTTGTCTGCTCAACAACGTAAATAACGCAATGAAATTGTTGAACTGTCAAAATGAAAACCATTCCTACTGTTAGTGTGTTACGTAATTACCCCGCTGATGCCATAATTTTCATGACAGGCCTCACTGTGGCCGTTATATGGTGGTCATCGCTCCTCTAGGAAACCGTAGCGTTAAAGATATAGCTAAATATATAGCTTTATCGATAGCTTTAGCTTTATAGATATAGCTAAATATACAGCTTTATAGATATAGCTAAATATATAGCTTTATAGATAGCTTTAGCTTTATAGATAGCTTTAGCTTTATAGATAGATATAGCTAAATATATAGCTTTAAATATATAGCTTTATAGATAAAGGTAGGGAAAGTAATTTCAACGTTTAGCAACGCCAAATGTAACAGTTGCGGGAAAATAGACTCAAACGCTTCGTATTAGATAGGATAAAGCGGAATATTTGCCAGCTTCTACCATAAGAAATCTGTAGGAAGTGACAATCTACAAGATTTCATAGTTGCATTCATTTAATTCTCCTATTCATATGCTATATAGTCCTCCAGACCGTATTTCGCCCATGGCAGCTAATCTCAATGGAAACTAGCATTCGGCGCGGGCGATATTATAGTGCACAAGTGTGTGCGCAGACACAGGTGCACTCTATCTTCCCTCACTTTCATAGTCCGATGGGACGGCAATCCGACACGACCGGAGAGAGATCAGGCGCAGGACCAACGGCTTAACGTGCTTTCCGAGGCACGGGGGTATCACACCGCCTTTCAACCTCCGGGCTGTTACTAAGAAATTCGTAATGGAAAAACCCAATAACTCTTTACCCGACCTGGGAGTCGAACCCAGGACCCCACGCTCGCAGGCGCGCTTGCAACCACGAGACCAATGGGGTAGTTGCAAGGTTATAACTTATAACAGTCATCTGTAGCTAACAATATCATAAAATAGATCCATTCGGGACCATTTAGCGCTGTTAGATAAATTCTACGCATATAAGGTATTCCTATTAAATACGGCGTGGAATTGCAATAGATATAGAATATAGATATGCCTTTATAACACACATGAGAACTTAAGCTTTCAAAAGATCTAGTGGTGATAAACTTTGAAATAACTCTCTTCTATATCATACATGTAATAAAGTAGCTTTTGCCCGCGGCTTCGCTCGCGTTAATTTAGAATTTGACAATCAATTCGGGTTGTTCGGGAAATTATAGTTAGGAGGAAGAAAAACCGGTCTATCGACACTAGACTCACAAAATATATTAGGTACAAGATACTTTTATGATAACTGTGGAACGGGTTTGATATTGTATAATAGAGGCTAAACCATCATGAAAAGACTGCTTAGAACCTGGACGACCTTACTTATCTGTATAATGAATGAAACAAAAAGAAAGTTAGCGCATCGCAATGCAACTTCAATACCGTACATAAAACAAAGATCTATCTCCGATACATTACGAATGAATATTCAAAATCTCGTAACAACTCAGGAGCATAAATAACCCGTACGCAAAGAAACAAAAGCAAACAAATGTCTTTTATACAAATCTCGCGGGACTTAAAGCCGACGCCACCCATATTTCCAATATAACGATGTTCTAGCGTAGAACAGCGCCGCATTGCACTGCCATTCACATAGCCAACTTACTAATTAAGTCAACAACCAAGAAGAAAGCTCTAACTTTGACAATGTTCAACATACGTAACAGTTCAAAACACAAACCAAGTATTAAGACCCCCGAAGACTACACGATATTTTGTATCAAGAGATCTACTCCCTAAGCAGAAAGTCAGTAGTTTCGACCGAAGTTACGGGCGGTTACTACTATTTATCACTTACGGACATTAGATTAGTTCGGATTCTGAATTAAGAATGAATGCCAACACGATTTGACACCTGTCCCTACGCATGACGTGTTATTACTCGTCCGAAAAATTAAATTTAACACTTGTTTTTACGGATCAACAAGTTTCGGACGGGCCAGTATCTTCGTTGACGGATTTAGAGAGTAGAACCCAGATGTAGGGACAGAGGACCTAGACAAAATCACTTTTCTGTAAGCGTTAACGCCAACGGAAAAATCAAATTGTATGGAGTTGACATTTGCTTACCACGTGACATTACGTATCTTTTCCGCAGGTAATGTCATTGCCATACATTTTGACGTTAGCGTCTGGCGTTAACGCTATCAGAAAAGTTATGTCTAGGCCTACAGGTCAAGTGATATTGGTCGATGGTAAAGCAAGCCGCAGGCATAGATCTATGCTTATTTAGACACGTCCAAAGGCGCACAGTAGCGCCACCATATAAAGTAAACAATAGTGCACCAATGACAATCACACGATCCCGTGCGCCCTCATTATGCTCCATGTGTGACTCGCCTTGCCTTTTGAAATTATGGATATGAATACGGCGTATTTTCAATAGCGAATGGCCGGCATAATAAATTTTATTTAGCAAAATGAGGACCGGATTGTTGGAGTCTGAATTTATGTCTATATGATTGTCTAATAGTGGTTTTGTTGGTGGATATGCGAGCCGAGAACTGAATGATGTGGAAGAACATCGTATATGAAGCCATAAAGGCCTTTCAGGGACACGACCTTCAGTAATGAAGTTCGCGACCAAGAAGAAGAGATGCGAGTAATTATCGTAGTATGTTATCTTTGTTCGTAATGAGTTGAAATAACACATATCATAAAGTATCAATATTACCAAGTGGTATCGTATTCTCCAGTTACTGGGTTGTGGAGGTGGACAGGCAGTCGCTCCATGTAAAATACTGGTATTCAGCTGTATTCCGTTAGACTGGAAGCTGACCTAGGCTAGGCAGATTGATAACATTACGAGTTAGGCAGAGGTGTGCCTATTACTTCCATATTTCACCAGTTATGTTTAATTCCCATGTAACATTGGGTGAGACTATTGCCAACAACCGGGCAAAAATGCAGAATCTGGGCTGCTACTGAGAAATTCCAGATAGAAAAACCCAATTGCACTCTGCCCGACCTGGGAATCAAACCCAGGACCTCTTGCTCAGCAGTAGCACATGCGACCAGACTAACAACGCGGTCCACTAGCCCAAATGATAAATGATTTTATTTCTGTAAGGAGGTTTGTACAAACACTTTTACACGTCAATCATATTTTTTAAACTAGATGAGGTGGGCGTTTCCTATCTGACTGCTCTGAGAAGAAAGGCCGAAACAAACTCACACACACACACACACAGTCTCTTTTAAAGTCCAGACATTATCTTGGTCAGATCATGTAGATTGGTGTCTGAAATGGTTTTTTGAGGAAAGAACCACACAGATTAAGTGGACCTGTCCAGTCAGTGCACGCATTTGTCAGGAGGAGTCAAGGAGGCAGTCTTTAAAAAAAAGTATAATTTAAATGTTTCATCACTAATTACACAATTAATTCCATAATAGAACGAACATGCCCTTACGTGGCATCATTATCCCAAACTAAAGGAGTACCTAGCAGTACGTCTACTCACAACTTGATAGTGTATCTCATTAAGGCGCGCTCCGTCCGACGTTTTACGTCATTAAATATGTAAATAGTTGGAATACGGGCGTCCATTCAGCTGACATGTCGCGACGGAGACTCTTGTAGACTTAGCGATCTATGGAGATTGACTGTGTACGTTTTGTTTTTTTACTTTAAGATTTTTAATTTTACCTTTTTAATATCTTTGAGCACAGAATAAAAAATTGGGCCAGAACTATTTACAGCTCTAACGATCTAGTCATAAGTTGGTGATCCCATCAAATATATTAATTACACATCGTTTTTAGCCAATTAATCAAACCTAGCCATGTCAACCAACTTATAAAAAATCCAAATTAAAGTGCAAACTCGCGCATAAGCAGACCATTGATCATTGAAAGAAACCTTTGAAAGTAAGTAAGAAAGGAAGCAACTATTATTTCCTATCTTTCTTCAGTTTACAATTTCAATTAAGTCTTTAAGTTTTTCCTGTCATCTTCAATATACATTGACAAAGCCTCTCCTCCTTCTTATTTAAGTTCCTAATCTTCAATGATTAGGCAGAAAAAGCCTACTCTATGCTACTTTATAATCTCACACAATAAAACACCGTCTGCCAACAGAACCTCCACAGAATTGTAGATTTTCTCTTGCTATTTTTTACCGATTCCATTCTAAAAACTTCCACAAGCTACATCCCTTTGACTGTAATCAGCTGCAGCCCTGACGTATGTTAAATAGTGGCACTATTATCAGATAAGTCTGGATTACTGCGCCCGCGTCACTTATGGCGTATAAAATCATTTGCGCGTAATCTGCGAGGTGATTATTAAGTACAGTTTGTAAACTGGACGATTAGCCGTGTGTTAGAGATTAAATCAATTTATGGGGCAAATACAGGATGTATATGGCATACATGATTGACAACATAACATCACGCCTTGTTCCGCCGAGGGGTTAGGCAGAGGTGCTATAGTAATAATATTAGAGGTGGCCCTATTCGCTAGTTATACATTACATAGATATTTACTCAGTAGTTTTGTTATTTAGAAGATTGATACGAGTATAGTGGGAAAATTTGATATGCTAAGTTCATACCGATTTTTCAATACCCATATAAGGCAGAGAAAGCACGACTCTCGCCAAAGTTAAGGTATAAAACACTGATATTTAATCAGTGTTATTGAATCAAGATTCGTTTTACAATTATTAGAAAGGAAACTAATTCGACGACCCAAACAATTCCATCAAAAAATAAAATGGTTAATAATCACTCCAGTTTATAGTGGACATTATTGGGAATTCGCTTAGTGACCACTACCGGCTTTAAAAATGAAAGTCAACAGCAACTATTTTATCTGAAGGCTTCACAAATCTCTGCTTCATGAAATATCAACGAACTTACTGTTGATGTTTAATCGTACATATTTAAAACTGTACTCAGTATTCTAGTTCTTCATCCTACTTCCTACTAATATTATAAATGTGAAAGTTTGTGAGGATGTGTGGATGGATGTTTGTTACTACTGAAAAAAACTAAAGTCTAACTAGAGTCGCGTCGCGCTGTCGCATCGCTCCCGTTACTATTTTGTTAGGATTACAGTAAGGAGAACTTCTTCTGGGTAACCTCACTCCATCGTCGACTTTGTCTCTGTCACCTCTGACCTAGACTAGAGTCAAGAGCAAAAACTACTGAACGGATTTGGATGGAATTTAGAACACAGATAGTTTATAACCTGGATTAACATGTAGGATACTTTTTACCCCGGTAGTACGTTCCCGTGGGATGATTTCCGACATCCACGCGGGCGAAGCTGCGGGCAAAAGCTAGTTATACATAATTCAAACAAGACCATACAACGGAACTTTACCACCACCCCCTTTGTACGTATTTTTCTGTTCCTTTCTTCTTGTCTTTTTATATGTGTGTACATAAATGGTTAAATAAATAAATAAACTCCAACACTAAGGCTCAAAAAAGCAGTTAGTATTTAACATTGACTAGTTTCTCGCGAATTACACTTTCGATTTGCAGCGGACGCCGTAAATTAAAAGCACATAGCCGGCATTAAGCTGTCCCCTACATCATGCCACGACACTTCTTAATTAGTGCCTGTACTGATATGTAGATAACGGACGCGGTTATAATAGTAAAGAGAGTTTTTTTTAACGTAAATGCTCCTGCAAACAGTAGCGACGCGACAACTCAACGAAAAAGAAAGAAAGAAAAAGTATTTATTGAGACTCGCACAGGATTATCAGATACTAAACTAAACACACTCATACTAACAAAATAAAAACAAAATGTAAAATGAAAATAACAACAGTAAGTCCTGTACGAGGCCAAAAGGCCCCAACGCGATTCTTGTAGAACAAATTCCATGAAGTTTTCATAGAAATTGTTCTACTAGAGTCGCGGCGCGCTGTCGCGTCGCTCCTATTACTATTGTAGTTAGGATTACAGTAAGAAAAACTTCTTCTGGGTAAAGTCACTCCATCGTCGACTTTGTCTCTGTCACCTCTGACCTAGATTAGAGTCAAGAGCAAACCCATCTCAAATAAATAAATAAAATATTAAAAAATAGGACATAATCTCCAACTCGAAAAAAATGCGACATAAACCGAATTGAGACGAGGCAATGGTGGATGACGTTAGACATAGTATCAAATTTTACGGTTGCGAAAGTTCACAAGGAAATACGATACACAGAAATGTAACATGAAAATGTAGCTCTGACCTAACAAGACCAGAACAACCATAAACCTGAGCAGAGTCTTCTTCAATATTATGCCACGAAATTCTTTTGTGGTTGATGCCTGTCAGCCTGTACTTTAGAAATCGGAAACGGTGGTTGCCTTATTAAAACGGGTATAAAAAAATCTCATACCGCTCGCTGTTACTGGGGGCCTACTCTAAGTCCGTCAACGATGATACGGGCCCATCCGAAAGTAATAGATAGGTACTTAGAAATGACCCCTACTCCCGATGAATCTACTTATTCGGACGCGCAAAAACACATCGGGAGTAAGGACTATTGTCAAATCGTTTTGTAATTAATTTTTGGTTCGGGCCCCCGATTTCCGGAGGCCCTCGTAACTTCAGCCGAAACTACCGACTACGTGCTTGGGGAGAAGGTCCCCTGGACCAAATGAAGACAACAATCATTCACTGACAGAAAAAGCATAGAATAAACCGCTGCACGCTGGGTCTAGGAAGCATGAAATTTTGCGCAAGAGTTCGGTATACAGGGTGTCACGGACATCGACGAGCAACCTGTTATCATGGATTCGATACATGATTATTAACGCCCCTGCGTTGAAATTTTTCGTCTGTTATAAAAAAAAATCTGCTGTTCCATACATTTTGACCGCGTAGGTATTGCACTGTTCTATGAAATAGCTGATTTTCTTTTTGATAACCCACGAAAAATTTCTACGCTAGGGGTCTAGAATCATGTGCTGAATTCATGGTTACAGTTTGCGCGTTACGAAAGTGAGCACAAAGGAAGAGTTTTAGAAAATTCACGTTCCAAAGGGGTTAAATTTGGGATGAAAGTTTGTTATTTTTGCCCTAAGAAATCCCATCGGGCGCACAGTTTGTCAACTCAGAAAAATTACCCCTTTCATTATCAAGTATAATACTTCGAAATGCAGCAGCTATCACAATCTAATACTTTCCTATGCAATAACTACACTTTATGTTTTCTACAATAAACACTTTGTCAGTTAATCTAGAGGTACCTAGTACCTACAGTTACTAGGTAGGTACAGTAGGTACATCTCTGGCGGTTACCGCACGCAGTCCCCGTCACTTCGCCACGCAAATTGCTTTACTGAACGCTAGCGCCGCCTTGAAGCTGGCCAGTTCTAGGGTTCTGTGGGACGAGAGAGGAATTTGTTTAATGATTTTGATAACAGTTATGGGAGATAAAAAAAGAGTTCTCATTGTTTTCAAAAACCAAGAGCATCAGCAAATAATTACAGGGTTATTTGTAACTCGACGTATTCCTTAGAGGACGTCATCGTAGGGTTAAAATACAACAAATTAAGCCACTAAACTTTTTAACGAAATTCAGTAGATTATTTTGAGTTAGTTAGATGTTTTGTTTTTTTTATGAAAACTACAATTTAAACATGATTTACGGCGCGTCTCTACTAGAATTTAAGTTATTATCATAGCTGGTACCGTAGCAGATCTTTGTTAATAATTAAAAGTTCAAAAATGCCTAAAACTTTGGCAAAGATCATCATATCATCATAATCAGCCTATAATGTTCCCACTGCTGAGACACAGGAAAGATCAAAGATCACTAATTAAATATTTAATTTTTCATAACTTTTTATTTTGGTCAGACAAAAACTTCGAAAACAAATAAATTTCGGTAGAACATTTGGTGGCTTATATTGTTGCATTTTAACCCTACCATGACTTCCTGCCAGGAATACGTCGAGTTACAAATAACCCTGTATAATATTAACAAAAATCTGAATATACATAGCAGAACTCCAAATTCAATTTGTATTAGGTATCAACTTGATGATGACGGTGACGGTTCCTTCTTACAAAAAGTACAAAACCGTTCAATGATCCAACCGTTGAATGATGTTGTACTTTTTGAAGCTAAGCAAAAGTGACCTAATCTTAGCACATCTCATTGGTTAAATATTTTGTAAAATTTGTCTTTCAGTTTGCCTAGCCTGTTCCTAGGAATTTTGGGCGTCGGCTTCCGGTCTAACCGGATGCACCTGAATACCTGTATTTTATATCCGTTTTTCTACAAAGCATGCGAAACTAAATACAAACTGAGGCCCACCAGAAACTCTTTAGTTCAGCGCGTTTCTCGATCTATTCTAGACTGACCCATAATTCTCTCTCCCCAGCTGGAAAGAAAACATCTACCACACACATTCTTCAAGAGAAATATTTAACCGACCCTCGAAAATTTATTGACCTTCTAATGACGTACGCTTTTTTAAATGAATTAACCTCCAAAGCGAAGCGAGCGGTGCCGCGGCAATGGCCCGCGAGCGCTCCATCCAAGTTGGTTCTCAGTTACTTGGCTATTTAGTATTTTTAGGACCCAAAATAGGAACTATTTTAGGTTTACAAAAAAAGGGGCATTTACTACATTCATATTCAAAAATATTTTAAAATATTTGAGGTTAGATTAAATACATGCCATTCTTAAATGAATACTTCAAGACACGGAACCCGGCAACGCTAACAGTAAACAAGCATCACACTTTTTTCCATTCACCGCGAAAATTAGCCGACGGATTGTTATTGGTTAAATTATTCAGAAGGCGTTCGATGCCTTTAAGTGAATTTCGCGATCGGACCACCACAGTTTTTCTATTCTAAGCACCGTGCACACAGTTGCTGACAGAATTATGACGCTGCTCCCAGTAACTGGTTAATATTGTCTTGTTGTTACTGAAGAAGTCATTTTAATAGAATCGTCAAGTTCGTGAACGGGCGCCGTCGGTTGAGCTGCCACGGCTTATTTTATTTTTTCTCTTATATTTTGAATTGTTTCTTAATATTTCTTACATTGTTCTCACATATAAAAGCAACAAGTATAATTAATGTACCCAGGATTTTGTAATATCTTGATTTAAAAGAGTGTCCTTGGAGTTTCTTGCCTATTCTTCTCCATATAGATTTACGTTTTGGAATGGGCTTCAACTTTCTGACTAACTGACCGACTCTTTAACAATTCAAAAGTGCCTGTAAATGGTTCAATTGAAATAAATGCTTTGAGTTTGAGTTAGAAGAGTAGCTCTTCGTTATAGAAGACTAGCTTTTTCCCGCGGCTTCGCCCGCGTGGATGCCGGACATTATCCCTCGGAAACGTACTACCGGGATAAAAAGTATCCTAACTAAACTAAACTATCTTTGTTCCAAATTCCATCCAAATCCATTCTGCAGCTTTGGCGTGAAAGAGTAACAAACATCCATCCATCCATCCTTACAAACTTTCACATTTATAATATTAGTAGGATAAGAGGTATTTTATTCGCCTTCACTGGACATTCAAATGTCCAACTTTTAGGTAGCATACCTATGTAATTGGGAGTAGGCTTTATCCGAAAATGGAGTTGTCTGATCTGAGTCTGATCAATCAAACGTAGCAACAGAATTTTATTGCCGTTTTAGATTAATTGACTAGAAAATGACTGATGATTGATGATTGTTTAATCAAGAATCCTTGGAAACATGCTGGTCCTGCTCCATAGGACAATCTAGAGTCTAGACAAAATCAAACTGGTTGCCAATTTAGTTGTATAATTTTTATGACATTGATTTTGACATTATGTTCTTAACTACTTTAACTCACACACAAAATGATTAGGTACTTGTTAAAATTTTGGAAAAATCATCTACTTTTCAATATTTGTAAATATATGAGCACCATGTATCTACCACATATCTAATTTACCTATCTTTGCATTATATTTAGTTATTTTTACCTATTGTGGTATAGTAATTTTATTCTGGGTGCATCGTTTTCACATATAATTATATAATTATTGTGAACCTACATAATATTGTAAAACATTTTAAAAGAGTAACAGTGGAGTTTCTTGCCCATTCTTCTCCATACGAAACTACCTTTTGAAAGGGGCAACTAGAATCAATTCTATTTTTTTGTAAATTTTGGCGTTCAAAAGTGCCTTTTATGTGTCTATTTGAAATAAATGATTTGACTTTGACTTTGACTTTAAGAAATCATGAAATGACAAATAAAAAAAACAACACACAGCAGGAACATGCAGTTAGGACTTTGATATTAACGCAAAAACAGCGGAGGAAGCGACATACTCGTAACATATATAGGTAGAGATCGTCCATTTTAAAATTGCACGCCCCTTCACTGCTTGTTGCATACGCATTCCAAATGTTTGTACATAAATTTTTGTAGAGGGCGCTGTTTTTAATTAGACGACCTGTACAATAGTTTTTTTTATAACTATAATTTTTAAATTAATAATATAAAGAATCCCACAAACTAAGATACATCGATATCGCTTGAAAAACGTCTTTGCTGTCGCTCAGTAGAGTAAAAACCTATGGATCTTCGTTATTTTCTCGCGTACAGCCTACTTTTTTTTCAACATGTAGGGTTCACCTCTAAATTTTTAAATAAACACGTCTGGGATCGCTCGTAGACTTTAGAAGACAATGATAAATTAGTATGTCTGTCTGTCTGAAGGTTTTTTAATACTTTTTTATATAAACACTTTGATATTATGATTTATTTAGTGCAGTAATATTGCGGCTTAGATCGCATGAGTTGGAACGTTGACAAAAATTTTCATTCTTTAGGTATTATTTTTCGGAACTTATTGCAAATCATTTTGCATTGCGAGCAAGTGTTTTATTTTAAATAACGACGGTTTATTCCAAGTTTTCAAATTTTAAACTTTCAAAAGAAAAGTCTTTTCGACAAATAAGAAAGAAAAAACTTAGAATCTTTAATTAAAACTATTACTATAAGAGTATACTTATTCAAATCCTCATACAATGGGCAGTAAGCTCCACGAGTAACCTTGCCGAAGGTTTACACGTGAAGTCAAATTCAAAATCTATACATCTATACAAATAAATAGAATTGAAGTGTCTGTTTGTAATGTCAAAATAACAAAGGAGATGGATACGCTTTCATACAATCTTGGGCCTGGATGTAAAGAGATGAAATTGGTGTCAATTAATAGCTACTATATTATCAAACCATCACTGAAATTTTTGCGGATTTTAGCAATCTGAGAGCCGAGTTAAAAGAGATTTTGTTAAAGTGAGGTTAAGTAACAAAACAGCAGATTTTTGAAGTGCGATGTATAACCTCATTGTGCGATAGGTAGTTGTTTTTTTTAAAGATAGGATGCTGTTACAATTATAGAAGGTTACAATTATAGCAGGGGTCAAAGAAAATATCAATAAAACTATGGGAGGAAACACACTCAAAACGCACACGCACTAACACTAAACGATACGAAACGAGTGACTGACTGACATGTCACCATAGACTAAAAATACAATAATCGATTAGCAAACGTAAATCGATTTTAACATTTATCTTTATAGATATTTAATTTGTTTAAACTGTTTAATACGTTAATTCTAATAATTAATGTATTTGAATTAATCATCTGGTAAAAGCATCTTTTAAATAGTATGAATTCTGTCACGATAGTCGATTATAATTTAATCGATATTCCATTTTGTTCGTAGCCATAACTTAATTTTTGGATTTCTCAATTTCCAGATTGTAAAATGGGCTGATATTTCACATTTTGTAATAGAAAAATATAACTTTTTTTTTTAACCATACGTCAACTTATTACAATCAGGCCCAGAAATCCCCGTCTCCTTTTTATTATTAATCCCGTTTATTTATTTATTTTAACAAAAAATCTATTTTTAAATTTCTTGTCTGTCTGTCTGTCTGTCTGTTTGTTCCGCCTAATCTCCGAAACGGCTGGACCGAGTTTAAAGGGACTTTCACTGGCAGATAACTGATGTTATAAGGAGTTTCCCGAGGAGGAGGAGGGGTTTTAGTAGGCATTTTTCCGGGTAACACGTTTCCGTGGAATAATTTTCGACGTACACGCGAGTTAAGCCGCGGGCAGCAGGTAGTATTACATAAACCTACATGGCCTAGCTTCTGACGTTTCATAAGTGCGTATGAAACGTCAGAAGCTAGATGCACAGTTCCAATTGGTCGTTTCCTATGATGAAGAAAAGGCAAGAAACTCCACGGTTACTTTTAAAAATTATTGGCTTTTACAGTGGTTTTAAAATACAGTGTTAATAGGTATGGGAGGACAGTGTAGGCCTGTCAACAAGCACCATGAGAGACTGAAATATTGATTGTGTTCTTTCATGTTATACTCTGATGTTATGTTATGTTATGTCCATGTCGATTGTTAAGTTCTGTTCACGTTTTTTTTTTATATCTGCTTGAGTATAGTTTTGAATGTTTTTGTTGGTATATTGGCGCGTGCTAGCTGACATATCGCTCATTTGGAGAAACAACGACGTAACTACTGCTTAAAAAATTTAACAGGAGAGTGATTTAAAGTCATTTTATTTTTTTGGTAATCTGTTACCGTCTCGTTCTGAAATGTTGATAAATCCCAAAACCATATTAAATATTTCACGCCTCTGCTCCTCTGAAATTTTTTTCGAGCACAATATACAGGGTTATTGGTAAAACACCAGCAACCTCTTAAGGAGTCAATGTATTCATCATTATAAACAACTTTTACTACGGATCAAACTAGAAATCGCGAAAAAAATATCAGCTGTTCCCTACGTTTTGACGTGTTATGCGAATATAAATGTAGGGAAAATCTGTTTTTTTTTTCGCGATTTCTGTTTTGGTCCATAGTAAAAGTTGTTTATAATGATGAGAACAATGACCCCTTAAGAGGTTGCTGGTGTTTTACCAATAACCCTGTATATCGACAAGTCAATTTGGGAAAAATTACATTTACGTCGTTGTTTCTCCAAATGAGCGATATGACAAATAATTTAATTTAATATTTTGTGTTTCGTAATTAACATTACTGTGCATACTATTGTATAGAGTTAAGTTCTTCTAACTGAACAGACAGCTGTGTTGCTGGGGAGTTTGTTGCGCCACTACTTCTTCCCAGAAAAGCACTAGGAAGTGGTGAAGGGCGGGCGTTTTTGGAGGACTGTCTTATGTAATTTTAACGTTCAAAAAGTGCTGATTCTCAGCCTAGTTTGGAGGAATAGATTTTGATGGTCTGTTTACACCGCGGCTAGAGAAGTGAATTTTAATAACAGGATATATTATTATTTTTCAATCGTAACTCAGTGACACCACAAATCATAACAAATATTATGTATAACGTAGTGTAGTGGTTGCTCAATGGTAACAGCTCTGACTTACGAGTCGAAGGTCTTGGGTTCCAAACCAGGCAGGTGCTTTACTTTGTGTAAATAATTTCATTACCACTGCTCTTAAAAACGGTGAAGGAAAACATCATGAGGAAATCGGCATGTCCTTAGAACCAAAAATTCGAAGACATGACGTGACACCTACCAACCCGCACTGGGCCCGCGTGGTACATTACAACCCATTCCCTCTCGAAGAGAGGAACCCTGTGTCCCAGCAGTGGGAACATTATAGGCTGGTTATGATTATGTATAACAACATAGACACCCTGATTTTAAACATGTCAACTATGTACTTACTAGTCAAATCACCAAAATATATCTAACAAAGCTTTGTTCAAGTGAATTATGACATAACACAAGATTTATTGGTGCTACTTTCACTAAAATAACGATATTTTATCACCGACAGCCTGTTTGAAGGGAGACACGTGTTTGATACGAGTGGTAGTGGACACCTGATTTACATATTTACCGAAGTAACTAATATTTGGCATGTAATAGTTACGATTGCACGTGGTAAGTTAGGTAATAAGTTGTGTTGTATTGTTAAACAAGTTTGAGACGATAAATTAAAATTCGTATCAAATGACGTTCCCTTTCTACTTACAAAAATTCAATCAAATATATCCATAGTACACACAGATACATATGAAGCTATACTTTTCCAGTATAAGCTGATCTCGTATAGGATTTGCATACAATGAGATGTCAGCTTATACTGGAAATGTATAGCTTGACATCCTATTTTTCAATGATAGCAACTCTAAATGCAGACTGTCAATGTCAAATCAGCTTCAATATTTGACTCATACGTCTGTTGCAAAAACGGCAACATCTCATTTAAAATAACTGTTTAAATGATTGGTTTACAGCAGAAACAGCAATATCCAATAGTAAGTGCACTGCTTTGAAACCAAAAATATTGTTTTCTGCCATTTTGGTTTATTTATTATTTTATTTAAACTTCTTGCACACAATAACATACAAAGGCGGACTTAATGCCTTAGGCATTCTCTACCAGTCAACCAAGGGTGGTGTAGAGATAAGATGGCAGGTGCTCTGCTTAACAGGCGTTAATAATAATAAAAAATATTAAAAAGATAACATAATTCATTATAAATGAAATAGGTATAATAGGTTATAAACTTATAAATGATAAATGATAAATGATAAATGATAAATGATTTTATTTCTGTAAGTAGGTTTGAACAAACACTTTTACACGTCAATCATATTTTAAAAACTAGATGAGGTCGGCGTTTCCTATCTGACTACTCTGAGAAGAAAGGCCGAAACAAACTCAGAGGTCACAGTCTCTTTTAAAGTCCAGACATAATCTTCTTCTATAATACACATACATACATTCATACATATTTACTATAATATATACCTACATTATATATAATATATATACTATATATATACACAAAAAGAGAAAGAGGTAATTGAGATGACTCTACACTATTTATTTTAAAAATAACTCTGCAATTTTCGCTTAAATTCATACCGCATATTTCTTGCATATATCTGGATGTTGCTACCTTTGCATCTATATGACTCATTTGTAGCCGTGTACACTGATACCCATCACTAATATTTATGTAGTTTGTTTGAAAAAATCACTGCTTTCATTTCTGTGTTAGGATTCATTGAATAGTTTAAAAATATGCGTTAGTATTACCAGTTTTTTCATTATTATCGTATTGTCTTCACACGGTATGTATCATGGTCTAAAAAAACAAGGTCTGGCAGTCCGGGAGTGGCACATGCTTACGTTACTATCCAGCCACTTTATTGCAACAAAACACGAATTATGGAAACATTTTCAGTCACCATTCTGTTAAAAAATATATTTATAGCATTTAAACTGTCGTTTTATTTTTCTAATCCGATGAAATAATTCAATTTAAACATATACCAACGTAATTGTTAGTTAAAACCTCATTGTTATATCGGATTAGCACAGGTAATAAAGGCGGTTGGGGAGTTATTATTACACACTACTGGTAACACAGCGGTGATGACGTAGGCTTGTGTCATCCTGTGTCTCGGAATGCTATACCTGGCGAAGTATATTATTATACCATGGTATGTATGAGTTAGAAACGTGAAGGCAGCTGTATCTATCGGTGAATTCTTCGACTTCCCTCATATTTTTGTCCAGAAAGTTATACCATTGATCAAGCACATTGAAACTACAAATTTTGACCACTACTGAATCTGAAAACGTGTGCAAAACTCCAACTCAAACTCAAAGCATCTATTTCAAATAAACAAATTACAGGCACTTTTGAATTGTCAAGGGGTCGGTCGGTCAGAAAGATGAAGCTAGTTGCCCATTCCAAAGCGTAGTAGGTACCTATGGAGAAGAACGGGCAAGAAACTCCATGGACACTCTTTTAAATCAAAATATGGTTACAAAATATTGGTTACATCATTCATGTTAAAATTATGCATGTGAGAACGATGCAGAACGTTAAAAGCGTCCGTAATAAAGAGACAAAAACAATTCAAATGTTAAATTAAAATAAGCCGTGGCAGCCAAGGGATGACCAGTCCCCACTGACAGCACCCGTTCAGGAACTTGACGCACGTAAAGTATCCTCGTGGTAAGGTATTAAGGTACGTTATTACTTAACAGCTTAATATTTTTGTTTCTGCCAAAACCGAAAATGGATATTCGGGCCAAAAATTGCCGAAAAACCGAAAACGAAAGTCGGTCGGACTCTACCAATAGGAAATTTATCCGTTTTTCACTCAAAAGTTTTGAAAAGTTTTTTTTAATTGTAGTGATTTCTTAATCTGTAACTAATCCACAACTATTTAATTTTTTCACAATTTTTTTTTATTGCAGTTTTTTTTTTTGCTTTTATCGATAAGACCGACCATTGTGTCACCCTATGTAATTTTTTTCATTTGTATCTGTAATTTTTTGGCGTACTTAATAAAGAGTATTCTATTCTATTCTAAATGTTCAGGCATACTAAATGTGGCTCTTAAAGAAAATTATTCTAAATTGTCGATTAGAAAAGTTTTTCATGAAATTCCTACGCTCTAACATGGGAGATGTTAGAGCAAACCTTAAATTACCTTTTTCATAACAATTTACATAAAACAATGAAATATAATCCTTAATCTCGTTACATTAAAATTCAAATCACTCTAGCCACATTGTAACACGTAATAAAATAGTTTCAAAATATTGCTTCGACAATTTTCACAGTTAGAATCGATTGAAAACAGTATACTTTCGGTCACGTAGGTACCGAAATGTTGACAGAACCAACTTTTAGTTTTGCTATTTATATGACAAATAGATATTCTATTATTTTACGGCGCTGTGCGTGACTGTTTACTACTATTGCGCAAAAAATGATAATCCAAACTTTCTTTATTTTTAGAAAGGAAAAATTGTGTCTGAAATGCAGTCACTTACAGCAGATTTTTTGTTTTGGGGGGGTAATCTTCATAAGGCACTCAGGCTTTGGAGATAAGACCGGAAGTGTGGGATTTTTACCTCACCAAAACCACCCCGGTGGTCACCATCTGCACATGGAAGGGGGCCCGTTACCTCTCAAAAGACCGATCCGAAACTTCGCTCTGTGCAACGGCTGTAAGGTATAATGACACTGGATTTGTATTTGGAAGCATGTGGACAAGTCAGGGGTAGGGCGCTGTAGTAGCAACAAGACCGTCATTGCCAAACAGGCTTTTCAATGACGAACTGACCAAAGAAATAATCAAGAACAGCCGACACGTCATTTCGATCATCATCACCAGCCACTAAAAGTCCACAGCTGGACATAGATATCTCCATTCGCACGCCATTTAACTAACCCTTGTAGCGGTAGCTACAACGCCACATGCGAGCTACGCGTCACACTAACGTCACTCAAAATCCTGCATCGCGCAAGCAGAGTTTACCACGCAACTAGCATATATACAACGTCCCGACATCAATCGTCGGGCAGTTGCCCACCAGACACGATAACGATACCCGTCTGGTCGGAAAATCCTCCCTTTTCTATGAAGCTACGAGTCAACTTTACACCCTGTTCCTCATACCTCTATACCCTCATTAAGCAGCTGCTACCAACGACGCTGCGAAGATCGTCACTATACCAAGCCAGAGGGTATCCTATCCTAAGTTTGCCGAATATTAAAATCAAATAGCTATAATTTGGTATCGGTACGTATCTTTTATTGCAAATAACGCTTTTACTATAGAACTAACTCTATAAGTACTAAAATTCTAAAATTTACCAAACTAATTTAAATAAGCTGAAAGTTATTAGGATCTTAATTCAAGTCTCAACCTTTGGGGCAATTAGCGAATTTCACCGTATCATTAACCAGTCAGTTACAGTTTCTAATTGAATTCTAATAACCACGTAACAAGAGTAAGTATTTCTATTTAATTCGATAGCATTTACATTATATTTTTGTTTATTTGGCTACATTTCATTTTTTCTTTATCTTTTCAAATATTCTATGATTCAATTATTTTTTTACATTTCACAAAAAATACTTAATACCTGTAGCTGTTATTCGTCAGATCAGACTCACATTCATATTAATTAAATGAAGAAAGACAATAATTAAAATGATTAATTTCATATTAACTTAGTAAAGTTACTTGTTGTGGTATTGTTTCTTGTCTGCTCTTGGACTCTTTAATTAATATCCACAGTTTAAACGAAAATTTCAGGAACAGATAGAGTCCAAACAATGAACTTTTTTGTAACAAAAAAACACACGCGATTAGCATAGAGTTTATTCCTCAGATTTTCGACCACAAATTAACAGAAAACGAGCTCCAAACACAGCCTAAAAGGATTCAGTTCCGAACTATCTCACCCACCATCTCAAAGAAACCCCGTGGATGTTCGGCAACCCTCGCGTGTTGTAACTCGTAAACCTCGGCCGCGCATTACCAAAATAAGTATCAACTCGTATCGTATGCGTGTGGACGATAAATTATACTAGTTAATACGAAAACCCTTCCACTAGCGTTATTCGGCTGTAATTAATAACGAAACCATACGATACCATCTTTTAGTTAAGTCTTTGCGCCGACACGCACACCGATTTTTGGGGTGTACGGATTGGGATACATTGGTGACTTTTAGATGTCGTCTGCTAGAAATAGGCCTCATAATATATATGTTGTTGGTACTACAAAAGATGATGGACGTATGCTGTCATAGTTAAAGCGATTTATTTTATTTTATTTTTATTAAATAGGAATAACAAACAACAACAATAACAACAACAACAAACAACAACACCAACCAACAATTTGTAGGCAAAAAGTAGTCACAGTAAGAATGGAAGTGGTCTAGCAGGGTGCAAGGACCACTTCACCGTATAATCACTCAGGCAGCTGTAAATAATTCCACCGAATGACAAAATTGTGCTTTCTGCTCACACCAAACTTATTAGTACCGAATAATAAAGAAAAAAAACATTTGGACCAAGACCATTTCTTCTAGCAATGTATCAAAAGTTAAGTTCAATTAAATACTTTTTGGTCTGTCCGCCATGACAGGCCACAAAGACCAAAATTAAAATGGCTTGCTTTATAACCCTTGCCACTATTTTAAATGTATGCTAATACGAACACGTATTACAGCATTTCCAGACTAAGTTAATAGGTAACAACGAACAGTGGCGGCCGTGTTCACACGTCCTGAAATTAAAGATTAATCGCCCCGATAAGTTGACGCGTTCCGTTTTCAAAAACAGTTGACAAAACGCCATCTGTGTGAAATAGTTTCGTGTTTATTTTGTACCAGATTGTTCTTTACAACTTTATTTTTTTATCGCAAGTGATCTGGGAAATAAATTGGTATTTTGGCTCGGATTAACATTTTTTAATGGAGGTGATTTTTAACACTAGGAAAACATTATAGGATACGTATTGTTTTTTTAAAAACCGTATTACTTTATTACCGACGGAACTTGTACAGAAGCTAAAACAATAGTTAGATCCAGTTTTATCTGCAATCTTGAGTGAAATATGCGAAGGACCAAAGAATTATTGGTCTTTCTAGCCATACATTTTACGTATATCGAAAAAGTTAGCTAGTAAAAAGCACTAGCACGCGTAACATGACCATCATAGAAACGGGTTTTGTCGACGACAGAATAGACAAAATGACAGATTGTAGAAAAAAATCTTTAGAAATATGTCAACAATCTGTCATTTTGGCTGTACTGTCGTCGGCAAAACCCGTTTCTATGATGGTCATGCTACGCGTGCTGCACTATGAAAGACTTTAGCGAGGCCCACGATAACGCTGTCGAAATGGCCGAATCCTGGTCGAATGGAAACATCGTCACAACGAAGAAGAAGGAGTAATTACGGTAGAAACAGTATAAACTGATTGCAAAAACAAATGCATGATCATTTGTGTCATTACATACTTACCAAAGCTTCTATAATCACGAATGAAAACAGAAAGAACCTAAATTACTTTATCCACATCAAGTCAGACTCACCAAGCCAACAATTTTTCCACATTTCTATATAAATATTGACGGCAAAAAAACCCCATTGGCTTCAATCGATCCGATCCTCATGTCTTCGATATTTGCGGTTTCAATATACTTAGTGATTGGTATCAAAGTGGCAGAGTTTCACACGTACTCTGATGTAAACCGAGCAAATAGTAAATGGAGTACTCATATGTATTTTTATCTGATCTCACTATTACAGAGAATGCGAGGAAAAATCATGCCTTTTCTAGACGTTCGCCATCGGTCGGTGATTATACGTCATATGCCGATTGACAATTTGTCATCTGAAATGTTGATAGACCAACAGCCAGATGGGTTCTGGCTGTTGGTCTGTCAACAATGGGTCGTGGGAAAATCAGGAAGAAACTAGATCAGACCCCCTGGTCTGTGCTAGTATCTTCCAACAAAACCCCCTAAACAAGCATGACACAAAAGGGAGGAGTTCTATACGCAGCAATGCAGTGAGTGGAACACGGTTGTCAATTATGAGCTAGTAAGTTATTACTCTGTTCACTCTCTATTCTCTGTCAATGTGAGACCGCAGCTGATATTATTGTTTCTTTGAAATTTTACTTAGAACTGCTTCTGTTTCGTTTCCAATGATTTTTTTTATGGTTTATTAGTGGTATGGCAGGTTTTTGCGGCGGGCAGACTGCGTTTGTTACTCTGGTTGTAGTATTTGCTTAGTATGGAGTACCTATCTACCAGAATTAGATCTGTCTTGTCTCACAATATTGTAGAACAAATGAATTAATTTGAATAGTGGCTAATCTGAAAAACCAAAGTCCTTTTTTCTATCATAAGCACAAGGTAAATTCGAAAGACGTTTCAGTAACGTTTGACTGAAAACTATTAATTAATGTTATCCCTATCACTCATATAGGTACCTATTTACTTTAAACAGGTTCTACTTTCACACTCTTACTACAATCTATTCTTCTATTTATGTTTTTAAGGATCATCAAATCGAGCAAGAGGTGGTCCAGTGGTATCGACCCCGACTTACGAGTTGTTGGTCTTAGGTTCGAAGGCAGGCGCTTTACTTTGTGTAAATAATTTCATCACCAATGCTCCCAAAACGGTGAAGGAAATCATCGTGAGGAAACTGGCATGTCTTAGAACAAAAAATTCGAAGACGTGTGACATCTACCAACCCGCAATGGGCGCGCGTGGTGGATTACCGCCACTCCCTCTCGAAGTGATGAGGCCTGGGTCCCAGCAGTGGGAACATTATAAGCTGATTATTCTTATAAATCAAAGAATAATAGGCGCCACCACGATTGGTAGATGAATCGTCAACCTCAGTTCATTCAAGCATACAGGACTCCCCTGTCCATCCTTTCCATATATCTATACGTCATGTTCGTGAACGGGCGCCGTCAGTAGGGACCGGTCATGTCTTAGCTGCCACGGCTTATTTTAATTTAATTTAATATTTGAATTGTTTTTGTCTCTTTATTACATCTGCATCGTTCACACATGCATAATTTCAACATGAATGATGTAACCAATATTTTGTAACCATATTTTGATTTAAAAGAGTGTCCATGGAGTTTCTTGCCCGTTCTTCTCCATAGGTACCTACTACGCTTTGGAATAGGCAACTAGCTTCATCTTTCTGACTGACCGACCCCTTGACAATTCACAAGCGCCTGTAATTGGTTTATTTGAAATAAATGCTTTGAGTTTATAAAAACCTAAATCCTAACGATGCATAGTGTCCTTTAAACAAACGAATCGAAAGTAAAAACGTCCAAACGGCTGTACTCTCGTCGACCGCAAATTTCCTGCAGCTTCCGCCATGATTGCAGGAATCACGCTCCGGTCCACACACCTGCCATTGTGGCTTCTATCAAATGTATTTATATATTGGAACTGCTTATATTTGTATGTATTTATTGGTTTTCTTTCAATGTGAGTGGGGATATTGGGTATTTGTGAAAGAAGCCGACTGATTTCTGCAACGGTTTGAAGTAGTAAAATGTCGGATCAAAGTCAAAGTCAAAGTCAAATCATTTATTTCAAATAGGCACATAACGGCACTTTAGAACGTCAAAACGTACAAAAAAATAGAATTGATTCTAGTTGCCCCTTCCAAAACGTAGTTTCGTATGGAGAAGAATAGGCAAGAAACTCCAATGTTACTCTTTTAAAATGTTTTACAATATTATATAAGTACACATTAATTTTATAATTATATGTGAAGACGATGCCTAGAATAAAATTACTATACCACAATAGATAAAAATAATTAAATATAATGCAATGACAGGTAAATTAATTATGTGATAGATACATGGTGCTCACATATTTACAAATCTTGAGAAGATTTTTCCAAAATTTTAACAAGTAATAATTTAGTGAGTGAGTTAAAGTAGTTAAGTACAAAATGTAAAAATCAATGTCATAAAAATTATAAATTATACAATTAAATTAGCAACCAGTTTGATTTTGTCTAGACTCTAGATTGTCCTATGGACCAGGACCAGCATGTTTCCAAGCATTATTATCTAGAATACAATCCTCTAATTTGTAATATAATAATATAATTCATTTAATTCAGACATAGTCCATACATTAATTATAAAAATAAAATGATAAAAACACATTACATTAAAATAATCAAAAATAAATTTAACAAAATTACACATACACATTATAATTGAATGAAAAGCACATTGAGGCAATCAAATAATAAAATTAGACATA
The DNA here is from genome assembly GCA_917490735.1 of Dryobotodes eremita. Taxonomy (NCBI): domain Eukaryota; kingdom Metazoa; phylum Arthropoda; class Insecta; order Lepidoptera; family Noctuidae; genus Dryobotodes; species Dryobotodes eremita. The sequence goes on from OU823256.1 coordinate 7,425,649, forward strand.
CACAATTATAATTATAAACAACTGTCAAATAATGCGAGGAGAAGCGCTAACATGAAGCTGCATCCACCTCTGTATCAGGGACAAGTCCCACCGCTCGGACAACACCCTCAGGAGACTGTTGGAGCAGCTTCGTAGGCGACTTAATAGTGAAGCACTCCGCTTCCTTATGATCGCGAAAATATATGCTTGTTTACAAAGTGTACTTTTTATATGAGTTTTAAATTTTCTTTCATTTAATTGCAATATATCACAAGATATTTTGTTGTAACAAAAATCGGGTGTTTGACAATAGGCTCGCCCCCTATTACATGGTACTTAGTTCTGGCGAAATGTGGTTGTCGTATAGGTACAACTCTGCCCAACCCTCCGGGGATTACAGGCGTGATATTTTGTTATATTATCAGTATATTAGACTTAAAACGTATCTTTATAGAAAGAGTTTAGAATTTGTCTTCTTAATTAAACGCAGCACGCATTTGCATTTAGTATTGAATAATTAATGTACGGTATTTTCATTACTTTTATTGTGTAGTTCAATAACAAAAGAAAAATTGAATTGTAACTCTTTCAGTAATATAATATTCATCAATGTCAACCAGTTCGACGCAAGTTTCTCAAAACTCAAACTCAAACTATATAATTGATTTATGTATTTCAAATAAATCAATTACAGGCACTTTCGAATTGTCAAGTGGTCGGTCAGTCAGAAAAATAAAGCTAGTTGCCCATTTCTAAGCGTAGTAGGTACCTATGGAGAAGAACGGGCAAGAAACTCCACGGACACTCTTTTAAAACAAAATATGGTTACAAAATATTCGTCATCATATATCATGTATATTATATCATATATTGGTTGTATATCATACTGGTATCATTCATGTTGAAATTATGCATGTGAGAACGATGCAGAAAGTTAAAAGCGTCCGTAATAAAAAGACAAAAACAATTCTAATATTAAAATAAGCTGTGGCAGTTAAGAGATGACCAGTCCCTACTGACGGCGCCAGTTCACGAACATGATTTCTCATCGACTTAACCCCTTCCTTCCTACTCACATTTTGCTCCTTTCATTAAGTTCCTCCACCGAATTTAAGTAACATCATCAACAGATAATACAAGAAAAAACCAGCCAAGTGAGAGTCGGACTCGTTCACGAAGGGTTCCGTACCACTGTACAATATTAAACACTACATTTTTTTATACACGTTTCTTGTATGTTTATTATTTTTTGTTATAGCGGCAATAAAAATACACACTCTGTGAAAATTTCAACTATCTACCTATTACGGTTCATTAGGTACAGGCTGCTGACAGACAGACGGACAGACAGCGGAGCCTTATGCTCCGTTCCTATAAACAAAAACGAATGGTTTTGCTTACCAATGGTAGCATTTTTTATTGCCGAACTGGGCATATAAATATATATATAGCTACTTCCATATGCGAGGGTCTACTATGCAAAGCTATGCGGTCTTTGCTTCATTATTGATAATGATACAAGAGTCTTAATTTTAACCAATAACGGTCCGTAAATTATAGGAATCTGCCGTTAGTAATAGGGTTCTGTTGGCACCTTTTGGGTACGGAACCATAAAAATCAACTCAACTATGATGCAACAACCACAGACAGCTGCCGATGGCAGTCAATGTGACTGGCCTAAAACAACGGGCAGGGTATTGCCCGATTGGTCACACTCAACATAATCCAACCGTTTTTTGCCCACACGCTGTATCTCCGTGGAAAATTACTGTCCACTTCAAAACCAGGTTTTTTGACGTCTCAGGGGACGACGGTAATTAATTAATGGAGGTGATCCTGGAATCAAGCAGGTATGTACCGTGAGTATTTGTAAGGGGAATTATATAATCCCCCTCACTAAGAGTAACCAATCTAAAAACCGTAATGTTTTCTTCAGATTGATTGCTTTTTATTAATTTTTTTTTGCAGTAAATACCGCTGGTTTTTTGTATACTACCTAGAGTTTGGTCTCTTAAAATCAGTGAAGAGAATGCGTTCTTGACACCCATCAATTTCGTACAAACGAATACCTACTTGTTTTGCGAATTTGATCTCTATTAGTTACTAGAATTGACGCAATGACAGGTGTCAGGAACGCATTCTCTCGACGGCCGGACTTTAGTTTAGATTCTGTAATGGCATCATCAAAACTCATCCTATGAAGTAAGTGCGGATGACAACAGTAACACAAAACAAACCTACAGTTCTACAGTCCATTCATAGTTATTTTACCTCTGACAGCAGTAACCCAATAGCAACCTTATTGTAATGGTTATAAAGATCATTGTGAATTTGACAGGCTTGTCAATGACAGTAACCCAACAGCAACCTTATTGCAACGGCAATAAAGTTCACTGTGATTTTGACAGTCATGCAAACTCAGAGGTAAATTAACTGTAAACGGACGTACAAGAATCTTTTGGCACTTGAATGATGTTTACATGGCATGGTAGCGCCGTTGGTAAACATTTGTGAAATAGTAAAATGAAATGTATTGAAAAAAACAAGAGCTGCCTTGAAGCGGCTCCTGTCCAATCTAGGCGGTCCAAACGCCTCCTGCCGGAGGCTCTACGCGGGGGTCGTGTGGTCCATGGCCCTTTACGGGGCACCGGTGTGGGTGCGTTCATTGAGGCGCCGACCAGCCCGCCGGTTGAACGCGTCCCAGAGGGTCATGGCCATCCGGCTGGTCCGGGGATACCACACGGTCTCCGTTGAGGCGGCGAGCCTCCTTGCTAGATTGCCGCCATGGGATCTAGAGGCAAAAGTCCTCGCGCACATATGAGAGTGGTGCGAGGAAGCATACAAAACGCCGGGGCGTAACTCCGCTGCCGCGAGAAATCGCGGAACAGTGCTGAGCACGCCACAATTGCGATGGTAAGTCCCTTCTTTTAGGAGTGGATTCAGAGGCGCCACGGCGTCCTCACCCTTCGCCTAACGCAGGTCCTCACCGGACACGGTTGTTTTGGGAGGATCCTGTTTCGCATAAGGCAAGAGGAAACGCCCGGGTGTTACCACTGTGTGGATCGCCCGGATGACACGGTGGATCACACGGTGGAGGTCTGCCCGGCTTAGGTGGAGCATCGCCGTGTCCTCGATGAGGCGAACGGCGGCGGCGATCTCTCACGCCCGCCCCTGGTCCAGGCAATGGTACGGAGCGAGAGGGAATGGGAAGCCGTCACCTCCTTCTGCGAAGCAGTAATGCTCGTGAAGGAGAAGGTGGAGCGCGTGAGGGTGAGGCAATCATTGCGCCCTCACACCCCTAGACACCGCAGGAGGAAACGCCCTGGGCGTCGGGAGTCGATAGCCGATTCTCGGCCACCGTAAGCGCGGGCTTGCGGACAGCGTACAATGGGCAGCTCGCCGTCCGGTAAGGACGAAGCCCGGGTCATCGGCGCGTTGTGTTCCACGTGCGCCTCAAAGAGATGTCAGCACACATTGACGGGGTCCATTAGGAACGATGCCTGCCTGGGTTACGGGTTTGTCCGAAAAGGTTACCGTGGCCCTGGCACACAGGCAACTGAAGGCACAAGGGTGGGTTTTAGCCAGTAAAAGTTTGACACGCCCTCCTGTTCTGCCCAGAGCGGGAGAACTTATTTCAAGATGTCCCACCCAAAAAAAATACATTCGTTCCGATATTGCCCACGTGGTTAATGATCCCTGTACAAAACAACAACATTATTCCTCGCTAACTTGGCAAAAAATATACCGTGTGCAGTGGCAACTACGCTAAAAATACCTCTTTTCTTTTTTGTGTCAGTCTAGACTTCGTGAAAGCCTAAAATGGTCTAACGGAATACCTGGAACTAATCTAGATAGCCGAGAAATTTCACTAAATCGGACGGTTGGAAAATTTTCGTTTCAGTGCCTTACCGATCCCCTACTAAGTGGCAACGGATTTTTCTACATTTCATGCTTAAACTAGCGTCCCGCCCCTGCTTCGCACGACGAAACATCCAAATTTCTTCATTATATGTAAGTTTAGTATTCATTTGTTATACATATAGAGATGTTGGTATATGGGTGTCGTGTCTGGTGGGCCCGACGTTTGATGTCGGGACGTTGTATATATGCTAGTTGCGCGGTAAACTCTGCTTGCGCGATGCAGGATTTGGCGTGATGTTAGTGTGACGCGTAGCTCGCATGTGGCGTTTGTGGCCGCTACATACACATAAACCATTTGGAATAAATTCTCTAAATAATGGTGAAAACGCCATCAAAATTCGTTGTTTGTGTTAGAAGAACGCGGTCACACAGACAGACACGAAAAATGTATAATATCTATATAGTTATAGAAGAAGTATCAAGACTTTTTCATACTGTGTAATTTGACAACTTTGTGTTTATATTTTTTTTATAGTCTAGTTAATTACTTGCGTCATTTAGTTTTTAAAAGGAAAGTCGATAAACACATTTTTCTATTTTTATGTTTTTGTTTCGGCTGTTTAATGAGAGTTTGTTTTAAGTTTACGTAATGGTTACAGAAGTAATGATTAAATATTTATTTATTCACTAACTAACGGCATGATAAATGCTGATCTAGTTTCTGATTTGATAAGGCGTGATCACTAGTTTTTCAGATTATTTCCATGTCGAAATAGAAACGCAAAGATTTAATTAGTCTTGGTACAGTTACAATTTGACGTTATGACATCAATAAGTTTTACAAACTTATTTTATTAAATTAATCTTTAAAACACGCAACGAAAATATCTCCCTACATCATTCCTGTGCCGCAGTAAGCTAAAACAAGAAAAAAGCGAAGAAGAAATCCCGTAGTACCGCCGTTGACATAACTGGCAGAAAGCATGTTTCCTTCGCACGGTATTTGTACAAATTTTTACATCTGCACAATGCAGCCAACCATGTGCAATTTTTATTCCAATTTTAAATGCGCTGCTTTTTCTTCCGAGGTTTAAAGGCGTTTAGGTAAATGTTACGAGTAGATGCGAGCTGTTTTGCTTTTAAAATAGTTGAAAGTGTTTAGAAAGCTCTTGAAAATTATTTTATGTGCATTATGCTCACGAATACGTAGGTACAATATTAAGAAACTAATGCAAAATTAAAGCTAATGAGGCAACTATTTAATGGAAGGTATTTTAAGCAAAATAACCCTGAACCTAGAGACATGACAAATAAGTTCGTTAGAATCAGAGATGTCAGTGAAAAAACCCATAATTTAACTTTTGCCGTCAAATTGGATTTTCTGTACAGTCATTGATAAGACTGTTATTCGCCTGAAATTCATTCAAAATATAAAAGACGATTAGCTCATTTCCACTACGCATATTCAATAGATTTTTTTTATTTCTTGGAACATTTCAATTTCATTGCAATTGCTGAAAAGGTTATCCGATCTGCTGTATTATCATTTTCGACATACATTTCGTCCCCAAAATGTCATTGGCAGGCTATAATCACTTCATTTTCACAGTCAATCATTTTGACAAACGATTACCAACCGTTCAAGTTTCTCAACTATACACTAAAAAATTAAATAACCGTTCTATTACATGCTAGTTAAGGCTATATATGTTGTCACTGCGTTTCAACAGTTTTATTATTTTATCGAAGCCGATACGCTTCAACTGTCACCACTTCATAAAGAAAAATAAATCTTAATGAAATTGAATAAGGTTAAAAATCTCTTGGCTGTCCAAGGCTGTCAATGTAGATATTTTTTTAATTAATTGCCTGCTTTTTGCTACGGTCAGCAATCTATGTTTTCATAGATACCCGTAACCAGGTTAATGACACGAAATAAATTCGTTCAGAGGCTGACAACTGTTAGTTCATAGAATAACTATCAGAGCGAACTGTGACCATGCATCTGGATTTAGTACTAACTGTTATTAATTTAATTAATTTTGGAATATCAAACTCAAACTCAAAACATTTATTTCAATTAAACCATAGACAGGCACTTTTGAATTGTCAAAGAGACGGTCAGTTAGTCAGAAAGTTGAAGCTAGTTGCCCATTCCAAAACGTAGATCTCTATGAAGAAGAACGGGCAAGAAACTCCAAGGACACTCTTTTTAAATCAAGATATTACAAAATCCAGAGTACATTATTCTTGTTGCTTCTATATGCGAGAACAATGAAAACAAAAAATATATATTAAGAAACAGTTCGAAATATAAGATTAATAATAAAAATAAGCCGTGGCAGTTAAGAGATGACCAATCTCAACTGACGACAGGAAAACGTGATTATCAAATTGAAAATGATTTACTGGCAAGAGAAAAGTAATTTTCAAGAAACTGTACCTACTTAATCTGATTTATATGAAAGGTATCAGCAAAAGTACAAAGTTTGCACAAAACGGGACACACAATCTACTCTCAAGGATGATACTTCACCAAAACAAACAAACAAACATACATCCAGACCCTACGACATCAAAGAGGCCCTAAATCCAAAAAATAAACCTCCTAAAATCCCTTAATACGAAAAAGGGTCCTACATACGGAGGTGTAATAAAGGTACCTACACGCGGACGCCTCAAGAATTAAAAAAAGAAAAAAACTCGAGGGCGCACAAAGTCCACAATGTCAAAAAAGTCTCCGTCAACAAACACAGTAAAAAAAAAAGCTCCATATTCTTAATTTAACTTGAGTCACTCTTACATCCCTACTTGAAGTAACAATTAATGGAAGACCTTCCCCACCTCTCTTCTGTCCCACACTATAGATGTCAAAAGAGGTCTTAAGGCGAATCGTAAATGCCAAATTATGTTGGACGCGTGACTCGAATAGGGAGGAAGAAAGTAAGCAAGTCCCCCATTTCTTAAGGCAACACAACGCGTTACGTGTGTGATACTTAGCCGATTCTGTTCGGGGCTCACCTTAACACACCGTTTGCGGTAACTTATACGGAGAAGGAAAACTGGCTTATTTATTATCTTAAATTTTTCTTTTTTGCCAGTCAAAGTATGCGGTTGACTGTTAAATAAGATGAGGAAGTTCTTATAAGGTTGAATAGGAAATATAAGTCTTGTTTGTGTCGTTTAATTAAACACACAATTGTAATGTATAACAATACAGTAGGTACATTACTTAAAACACACACGTTGTCTACATCTCTTTAATATACTCTCCTATCGCAGGTATGCTGGAAGAGATTTCTTTAGAAATAAGCATCACCTTTGTACGTATTTTTCTGTTCCTTTCTTCTTGTCTGTTTATATATGTGTGTACATAAATGGTTAAATAAATAATAAATAAATAAAAAAAATATTATTATACATACCTACTAATATTGTCCTCTGAGTAAGGATTGTCTAAAATAATAATGATGAAATGGCATTCCAACGTCCCGGCGCTGATCAGGAATAATGAAATATGTTTATAGGTATTTTTTAAACAAATCTACAAGAAAAATCTCCTTAACATAACTTATTAGTACACTTATCGACTGTATACATTTTATATACGTGTACCTGTAACATAAATCTTCTTCTACAAAGACATAAACTCAAAACAAAATCTAATTAAAAAAAGCTCATAAAAATTCGCCAAGAGTAACTCGATCAATACCCAAAAAAGTCCCTAATCGTGGTCCCTTATCAACTTGTCACAAACTTAAGTAACCCCCCTCACACGTGCACATGCACACACGCACACACACGCACACATACTCACAAACACACACTACTCATTATAAGGGTAACTAATCACTGAGCTGTGGAGAGAAAAAAATGTGAATTTTTTTATTCATTAACCACCCTCTCTTCTTAGGCTGATGTCCCTGAGGAATAGGGAAATATTTGGAGACGGATGTAAAAGTTCTTTGTAGTATTTTTTGGCTGTGATGTGAAAGGTTTCTATAGGATTGTGTATGTATTGTATGTGCCTTTGAAAATGTTTTTATCGGGATATTCCTTAAAAAGTTGCAAAAGTTATTGTAAGCTTGATTTGGAAAGACTTTCAGCCGTCCTTCAACTCAACTACACTAATATTACTATATTCTATATTCTCTTTATTATTCTATATTATTATTATTATTATATATTGCTATATTCTCAGTTAAGTTGCACGATTACTGATAAATGCGTGCACTGACTGGAAAGGTCCACTAAATCTGTGTGGTTCTTTCTTCAAAAGTAAATTTCAGACACTAATCTACATGGTCTTCACATGATCTGACCAAGATTATGTCTGGACTTTAAAAGAAACTGTGACCTCTGAGTTTGTTTCGGCCTTTCTTCTCAGAGTAGTCAGATAGGAAACGCCGACCTCATCTAGTTTAAAAAATATGATTGACGTGTAAAAGTGTTTGTACAAACCTACTTACAGAAATAACATCATTTATCATTTTATCATTAAATACTATAAACAGGTCGAGTTTGTAAGTTTTGATGTAGGAGGTAATCTCTAAAAGTACTGATACGATTTCGAAAATTCTGGCAGAAACCTACACTATTGCGGTCATTGTAGTCAACTATGCTATAAAACATACCTTATGGCACTGGGATATGTTTTGTCATATACTTGACTACAACGCAGATGAAGTCGCGGGCAGAAACTAGTTAACAATATAATGACTAGTAAAAAAAGTTCTTGGCATGATAACGTAGGTAAATTGACCATAAGAATATTGCATTTGTGTCGTATTATATTGAAAACATACATTTGCTTTAGCAACAGGAAAGTGATGTTTTTTTTTTTTTGCGATACGTCTTTCATCGCCCGCTTTTTTTTTTCAATTAATTCTCCCAAGCCAATGCTCACAATCAGTTAAAACAAAAATACAATTCACAATTATAAAATAAAAGTACTTATCACACATTAGCTGTGTTCCGAGACTCAGCCATTTTTTTTCCAATTATAATTTACTGGGAGAAGATATCCAATATCTTCCTTGTTAGCCCAAGCTTCTTCAACCACTATATAGTACCTGCCATCCTGACAGCGCACTAAACCATCACACAAATTCACAATCACACACAATACCAATAAGAAAGTGTCAAAAAATCTTTATACCCACAAAACCGTCTCCATTCCCTCCCCTGTGCCATCTCTGCATACGACGCACACTCGCCATAGTACTAAAGCATGAATTTGCATATTTGCTCGCTCACTAAGTGCAATAGCTTGTTTGTCCGTACTTCATACATTCTTCCATCTAACGTTCGACGATTCACTAATTAATACCGTTTTTCAATTTGTTCGGAGTAAACAAATGTTTTGTTTAAGACGTTTCGTGTACCTTTTATGTACTTAGTGTACAGTCGACGCCAATTGTGTTGAGTATTTTTGCTGTAGATGAGAAACCTTCCTTCTTTCTTTTCTTGGTCCTTTTTATATTAACCTATTTTCTGTGTACGTTTTCAGTACGTTATTATTTTATAGTCTTGGTTGTTCACATTATAATAATATGCTAAGTTATTAGAAGGTAAGCAGCACCCCGAAGTCTGGATTTGTGCCCAGTGATTGGCAATAGGCTCGCCCCCGATTACATGGGACTTAAACATAACTGCCGAAATTTGGGTGTACTATAGGTACACCTCCGCCTAACCCTTCGGGAATACAGGCGTGAAGCTATGTTATTTGAAGGAAAGGAAATTTTAGTTTCATTACATTCAATCATAAGCGATGATGAAAAGATCGCACTTCAAGGTTTTCTCATTGTGGAACAGGACTGCCAAAGGCATTTTTCAATTAGAACACCGTACTGGTTTCAGTTGCAAGCATAATTGCTATAGACCAGCGGGGTAATTGCGTAACACACTAATAGTAGGAATGGCTTTCATTTTGACAGTTCAACAACATTCATTGCGTTATTTAAGTTGTTGAGTAGATTTTTTTTCGAACATATAAAGTAATGGATTAGCAATGTCCTTCAAAATAACTCAAATTGTGATTAATAGTGTGTTACGTGATTAGGAATCCTAAGGGTGCTATATAAAGCTATTCTAAGGAGTCTCCTAGACTTTTCTTCGTTGAATATTAACTGAAAACTGTATTTTGATAACAACAAGTACGAGTACCTCCCAGATTGTAGATTGAAATGCCGTAATAAGAATTCTAATTGAATCGAATCCTAATATTATAAACTCTGTTTCATTAAACTTACTGTTAGAAAAAAGTTCGAGACGGTGACGTCTCGATTAAGTATTCAATTAAAGGTAAACATTCAATTAAAACGTTCAACGTAAACATTCAATTTAAACATTCAACATATTCAATACTAATATCTAGATTTTTTCACATTCAATATCAAGATTTTTTTAATCGAATATTTACGTTGGGTAGATAGGTATATAGTTCTAGCTGTTTAGAGCATGATATAGCACAGGCATCTTGTAACCTGATGAAGTCGAAAATAATAAAGATAGTTGGCTAATAACTCAGACCAAATAAAAAATCATGACATAGCGCTGCGAACATTACAGTGAAGCATGCAAAACTACACCTTGCTCTGTGTATACACGCTCACACGCACACATTTACAACCCAATTTACAACTAAACTACACCTCACTAAGTGCACACATGTCTACGAGACCGGCCTCACGTTACTGTTAAGAGCGCCTTGTCTTGATTTTTTACTTGGTCTGAAAGCTATATAATCTCTACTGTTTCTTACCTTCATCGATGACACTTTATTCTTTTTCATAGCCCGCCATACTGCCATTCATAATACCTGAAGTTTGTAATAAACTTTTATAAACGAAGATGAAAATCAAAGAAAAAATATCTCGCAGTATAAAGGCTGTTATAGGACGCCCGTCAAACAAACGCTTTTCTTAAGCAAAGCAGCGCCTAATTTCAATATCCGAACGGAACGTGGACCGTTCGGAAACTCTCCTTGGGGAATAAATTACTCCGTCTATTCAATATTTCATCAGGCCGAGAGGCCGACTCTGAATATTCAAAACTAGAGGAGACACGTAAAAGCACGCGCAAGCCATTTTTCGCGCCTATCATCTCGGTAACAAAACGCACTCGTAATTACCCCCTCCCCGCGACTACCCCCCTACCCGCGGATACCCCACCACACCCCCCCGCGCCAGGGAGAAGGGGCCGCCCAGTGACAATTATTGATCAAAAATTCTCTCTCTTCTTTCGCAAAAGAAAACTTGGACGGGTTATGTGTGAACCGGTATAGTTTGATATTTGTAATTAGATATTTTAATAATTTTATTTTTTCTGTCAAGTGTTTTCGGGCTTGCTTGCTGAACCGGTCGTTTATTGTATTTATGCTATCATTTGTTTGCTACTATCATAACCAAATAACAAACATTTAAGAACAATAACCTAGTCTCATAATTATTTTTATTGGAATGAATATACATTGTAAGCTAGGCTTTGACCTTCATCCGCAAAAGAATATTGAAAGCAGATGCTCAAAGTCAACTGTCACACTACAAATAATGTTAACATTTTAAATATATCTTTTCAAATAGGTATTTAGGACAGTGGCACTGTATTTGTATCCCTTGTTGAATGACCAAACTATTTTAAAGCCTTCTAGTAGCAGTGCCACATGCAAAGTCTGAGCAAAAATTTCAACTTTTGAAAAAGTTAAATTTCTCAAATTCACTTCACAAATATCATTGAGTTTTCATTATTGTAATATAATAAAACCGACCTTACCATAAAACACCAATATAACACCTTAGTCCTTACAGTTTACACATCCTCCCAAAAAAATAAATGTCAAGGATCAAGTCATCTCGGACGGGGTACGCGCGGCCGCCTCGGCATATTAATTGCACGCGGCGCTACCGGCGGGTGGCAAGACATGGGGAGGCGCGGCCGCGAGGTCAACCGTCGCCTTGCCATTGTTTTGTGCGTGCGACTGTACTTTCTAAGCTATCTATACATTTGTTCGCCGGTTTCTTAAATACAAAGTGGGGTAAAGAGTTTTGTTCATGTATATACTTTGTAATTTTGTATTGCATTTTGGTAATGGAAGAAAAACAGAGGTTTTGGAGGGGAGGGTTGGTATGATTAAGTTTGAATTAATCAGGATTAATTTTGAGTTTTTTAAATTGATTTTCAAATAGCGAATGTTGGAATTTTGCGCTTTTCATTTTTATGAGATTCAGTCAAAATCCATTTCAACTTCTACAATTTGAAGGGTTTTTAGTACCTACATGAAAATTACAGAAACAATGAGTGTAGGTAACAAGCTCGAAGTCAAGAAACTTACAAATATTATACTCAATTGGAACTAAAAACTATTAGTAAATTCTTATGGAGCTGCAGTGGGTATTTTGGAGTGGCATGATGATTTAATGGTAATCCAATACGAATCAGCACCCTGATTGCATAACATTGTAGTATCAATCATAATTTGAATCATTTTGAAGGATATTCCTAATCCATTACTTCATATGTTCGAAAAATTTGTCGGCTCAACAACCTAAATAACGCAATGAATATTGTTGAACTGTCAAAATAAAAGCCATTCCTACTGTTAGTGTGTTACGCAATTACCCCGCAGTTTCTTATATTACCAACTCTAAGTAAGTATTCAAGTTGGACTTAATGACGTTGTGTTAAGATTCATTAGACTGATTCTAATTTAATAAGTGAAAAACTGAAAGGTTTGGTGAATGTACACCATGGTAACCTGTTTATTACTAAAATTCCTTTTGAGTTTAATAATACCAAGAGTGCGAAGCATTCAATCTAGATGTTCTTTTAATTCGGAACAAATTATTTAGTCAGCTCCACTACTGTACTAATTGGCTAACTTAATTAACAAGTTATATTAAGTAATCACTCAAGTCTAAACATAAGGTGCCAAAGATTGAAAGAAATAAATTTGCCGCGAATATTTTCATGTCTTTTCTCCTGAAATATTTGCCGTAAGAAATAGTTTTGTTTACCAAAAGCTACATAAACAAAAGAATCGGCTGAAACACTTCTATATTTGGGACGTTTTTGTCGCGTTCGGCAAACTTTTTTAACAATAACCTTATTTTGTGGAATATAAATAAATGAACAATAATAATGCCAGTAAGAGTAGTCATACTGGTGTAATTTTCTTTGACTACTTTGGTGGACAAAGTAGCCAAAGAAAATTACTACGATGAGTCGTCAATGAATATGTTTTAGTTTACCATATTTGTTTATTTAAGCTGATTTTAAACCTCACATGATTAATATATTTACATTAAGGTGTTTTTCTCATCATATCGTTAACACGCCAAAATATTACATGCACAAATTGTCTGGTCCAAAACAACTAAACATTACAACTTAATATAGACTAGTATGTCATTTCAATCGAGTAATAATGTCAAGTTACAACAATAGAACAAGTATTGCTCAAATTAAACAGTTATTTTAATACACGGTAAACACACGCTATTCAATCTCGATCTGCTTTCTCAGACTCGTCTAACCATAAGTTTTACTCCAGTAACAGATCTCCGACTAAAAATAGAATTAAGTACGTATGCTCGTACATTTGGCTCACAGAATAATGTATTCATATTCCCATCCCAATCCGTGGGAGCGGATTGTTTTTCCTCCGGAGCTGCACATTATGCAGGAGCTCTCCCGATGCAGTTCGCCGCATAAAGCAAATCGGAAAACCGATCGCTTCCTTCGATTTTCCGCGCCTCTGTCCATTATTGTGTTTGTGAGCTCACCACGTATGTAAATCATTCTATGCGCACACACAAACACAACCCATCTCCCTCACACGTACCCGAAAGGAGTAAAGCAGACAAGGACGGCAACAACCGAATTGGTGTTAATTTACAGTTGGCAATTATAATTTTCGTATTCATGTCCCTTTCTTGCGTTGAATTTTTTTGTTGTCCGTCTCTTTTGCGGCGGGGGGTTAAGATAAAGCGGTGAAGACGCGAGATATGTAGAATTTTTTAATAAAAACCGCGCTTCTGTGTGCGCTAAGTGATATGCCTTGTTCTTTTTAATTTCGTTGCGAATGCGAGCGCAGTCGGGATCATCTATCTTGGTTTTTTTTATTTCTCTGTGCCTTGTGCCTCCACACGGCGCGGTAAAGATTTCGCATGGGATATGAATATTGATTGTTTCGTTACCGACTAATGAAAGCTTGATTGGTGTGCGATGTTGATGTGTAACGAACCCGCTGGGGAATGAGGAAATGTAAAAGGTTTTTCGACGCGTTAGTTAGCGAGCTTTTTTATTGGAATGATTCTTTTAATTGTGAATGGCGGAGACTCAGCTGGGATTTAGCATTTATTTATTGTGCCGTTTTAAATTATATACCGGAACGGTTTGATTCACATAGTGAGTCCTTTTTTACGTTGAATTTATACTCTGAGACCGTATTGAATCAGTTTACCAGTTAATCACACGATTTATTATGTATCGATACTTAGCAAGCCATTTAAAATCATTATTTTAATCAAACTACTAATTGATTTAACTAGTAAAAACACAAAAATACCACCAAAAAAAACCATGCTACACAATTTCGTAGCGAGTAGGTGCGCGTACGCTGCTACGCCTGCGTAGGCGGCTACATGTGTGTAGAAGATTTCAACGCACGTACGTGCTACGTGCTACGAAAGGTGATCGACGTAGGCTTGTGTATAGAAACAAAATACATATATTCGTACTTATTTATTTTCACGCACAAATGCAATAGTCTTAAAAAAGAAGGTTCGTTTACCCATTGTTTATGGCTCTATAATAGATAAGAGTTATTTAAGTCAGTGTTAGTTAAAAAATAAACATAGAAGTTTAATTTTAAATTTAGAATACGTATATTATGTCCGGATAGTTGTGATAGGTTCATAGGTGTATACCTAGGACTTATAAGAATGCTTACTCCTTAGGGTAAGAAGCACAAGGCAATTTGTTTGGTTGTATACGAGTTGTACTTATCTGAAATCGTTTCCTGCTGACCCCTTTTTGGAAAATGTCATAACACTCATAACACAATGATTGGCAAACGGATTGCTGATCACAATTTCAAAAAGAAAGAAAGCAAGAAATAAATAAACATTGTTTATTCTGTACAACAAAGACGCACATTACAAAAAAAAAAACACAAAATATACACACTCATAAAAAGTTGCCAAAAGCCTCCTATTCGAAACCTTAAAAAATAAAAGTTTGTCAATGTTGTCCATTGCTTGGTGTCAGGGCAGGTCACAGTTTACTTGTCGACATCAAAACCAAAGACAATACACATTGCGTAATGCGTTATTTTATTTATGTCGGGCACGGTACAAATCTAGCTAAACGCTGTTTATTTTTAACCACGGCATTAACTTCTGACTTACTGTCTTCTTCCCTATTACTAACATTATCAACTAGCTGCTAATAAAATAATTAAATAAGAAGACTTATTTTCTCCGCGGCGTGCGGCATCGGCGGTAAATTAACAAAACAGGACGAAACATTAACACATTTAATTTATTAAAGATTGGTACCAAGTAGAGACATACAAGCCCGTTCATCATTACGTAGATTTTCTATGTAGAGATATAATAAATAAGAAGAACTTTGTTTCTTGGAAGAAAGTTCATAATGAAAGCATAATTTAGTTTTAACTTCAGTACGCGCCTCCAAAATGAAGCCCTTCAAGCCTTTACAAAGTAAAAATTAAATTTTAGATCGTGTTCCGTGCCTTAATTTCTCATTAAAATTTCTGTCTATTATAGGTATGTAGGCCTAACTTGTAGACTGTAGATTTGTAGACCTTTTTCTATTTTGTTAAGTACCTGTTACTTGGTAACAGGCCTACACTGTCCTCCCATACCTATTAACACTGTAATTTAAAAACATTGTAAAAGCCACTTATTTTTAAAAGAGTAACCGTGGAGTTTCTTACCAGCTCTTCTCCATTGGAAACGACCAATTGGAACCGTGGACCTAGCTTCTGACGTTTCATAAGTGCCCATGTAGGTTTAGGTGAAATAAAATATTTTGTTTTTTTTTGTAGGCTGGTTTCCCAAGTAGCAAAATCCGGTACTTATAATGGTCTCAAGACTATTTTTTCATGCACTTATAAGATACTTGAAGTATGCTACAAACAAGGATTTGGGCGCAAATATAGGAGCATATATTTCTGTAACGATCTTATAATGAACTTGGATAAAGTCATTAACTCGTATAATATACTTGACGAAAAACAATAGTTTCTATAACAATCTTAGCCTATGCAGTTACAGGCACTAGTGCTTCTATAACGCTTTGACTCCAGTATCTTATGAAACCTATCAATTTTATAATGCGCTTGTAACATACTTGGTTATTTGTTATAAGTACATTATATAGGTATAAACTGTAACGTGCACGTGTTTTGTATTTGAGAAATTTGTTTATTTTTATATTCCTTACTAATATAAATAATTCCATTAGAATTCATTCGTTTTTAATATAGCTGGTTACTTTGTGAATATAGTGTGGAAACTGGTGGGGAAGTCAAATTTACTGTGAATATGTACCGCATATTGATTTTTTCTTAACGCCTAGAGCAAAATTGAACATTGTGAAGTTGTTGTTAAAATTTAATTTCAATGATTCTTGTGAATATTCGCCATGTTTTAAAAATGCTCTGCATTGAGTACTTTATAGAATCACTATTAGCAAATTAGTACTTATTACAGTTTTGGTAACTATCACTTCTCCTCCATTTTAAAACAAATTAGGGTTCCTCATGAATTGTTTATCAACCTCACCCGTTAAATCTGACTAAGCTTTGATTATTTTTTCGTCCGTCAACTGTTTAAGCAAGTTAACAAGACTTTTATTTGTTTTTAACAAAGTTCGTGCATCTTTGGGTAGAATGTTTTTAATTCTTTTTTATAATATTATTGATAGTTCATTTGGTGTCATATTCAATTTTATAGCCCAGCTTTGTATATCTTGAAGTAATTCATGATTCTTTTCAGAGTCTGTGCTTTCTTTTATTTCTGAATCATATTCTTCCTCATGGCCTTTTCTTCCTGTTCTTCATGATTAGAATAGCACTCAACAGGTACAGCATCATTTTCGACGGAACCCTCCATTACATAATCTGTTGCACTTGACTATGAGATGACAAACTATAAGTTGACAAAATGGCTGACGTTTACTTACAAAGTACTTGTTCACGTAATTTGTAAGCATGTTTGCTCTCATAGCGTATTCGTAACATGCTAACGATCATATAAGAGACTTCGACAAGACGATAATGCCAATACTTATAAGGATCTCTGATAAGTATGTTAAAAGTAAATGTATCCTATAACTGTCCTATAAGTTAATCTTGTAGTAGCTATAGGACTTAGTTATAGCAACCAATGCTCTTGAGTATATTTAGTCTTGTGAAATGCATTTATAAGTATATGAGTCTTATAACTGTTCTATAAGTTAAACTTGTATTTACTAGAAGACTAAGTTATAGAAGCAAATGCTCCTGAGTAAATTAAGGCTTGTGAAATGCTACTATAAGTAAAATAGTCTACACCAATGCACTTATAAGAATCTTATAAGTGTTAATACACTTATCATATTTTTTTATAAGATTACTTTGCTTGTTGGGTTGGACTGTGAATTTGTCCAGCATTCACTACGTATGATATTCGTGTGATACAAAAATAAATAATCAATATATGACAACCTCCTGATATTTGTTTCGATTATGGGTGTTTGAACTCGTACCCCGCGTCCTAACCGAAAACGGTGGCAGCGCGAGCATGCGACTGACGCCACCGTTTGAATGTATTATGAAGTACTAGCTTTTGCCAGCGGCTTCGCCCGCGTGGAGATCGGGTTCTTTAATTATCCCATGGGAACGTTCTACCGGGATAAAAGGTATCCTGTTTTGATAATCCAGGTTATAAAACATATGTGTGCCAAATGTCATCTAGATCCGTTCAGTTATTTTTGCAATAACATTACATACAATTTTTCACATTTATAATATTATTATAAATTATTATATTATACAAGCTGTTCATGCCCGGCGTCGCTCGGTGTGAATTTCATATAAAAATAGTACCCAAATTTCATACATATCCGGTGGACTTTCCAAAAAAAAATCTTTCATAGTATTTATGTAATTATCAGGACAAGATTTCTACCTTGTCTTGATAATTACAAATAGAACAAAAAAAAGAATTTGCCAAATAGGTGTAGCCGCTTTGAAGTGAGGCGTGGACAAACGGTTTTTGGCAATTGATTTTTATGTATATAGATTATGTTTATATTAAATATAATATAACTGCATAATAATTTGAATTCAGAACTAAGTACTTTATTGTTGTTACGTCAAAACAAAACAACAATAAAGTACTTAATTCTGAATTCAAATTATTATACACTATAAATCTAATAATTGACGGACATAGAAATTAGCATTCGTTTGTATTCGGAAATGCGATGATTCCCGAGGGACATTAAGAATATAGTTGTACTGTACATCAGATTTTTCTGCCAAGATTTTGGACTGTAACCATAACTCTACTCACTTGCGTAAAGGTTTCCTAGAAAAGCGGTAGCCGCCACATAGCGTCCGCAATTTCCCGGCGAATGACGTCATTGAAACGTTATTTATGAAAGTAAGTTGATGTGTTTTCCTAGAGAGAGTTTTTGACACCGTAAAGTTATTCCGCGCTGCCATTATTTTCATTACAGATGTTACTGCGGCCGTTTTGTGACGGCCACCGGTCTTAAACTGGCCTTAGTAGTGTTTAATTAAAATAATGCATAGTTCAACGAAAATTATTTGAATTGCACAGCAGTGTTGGCGCAGTGGTAACGACCGCGGCTTACGAGTTGTAGGTCATATAGAGGTATGAGGAACAGGGTGTAAAGTTCACTCATCCTCTATAGAAAAGGGAAGATCCTCTGACCAGACGGGTGTTGTGTCTGGTGGGCAACTGCCCGACGGTTGATGTCGGGTCGTTGTATATATGCTAGTTGAGCGGTAAACTCTGCTTGCGCGATGCAGGATTTTGCGTGACGTCAGTGTGACCCGTAGCTCGCATGTGGCGATGTAGATGCCGCTACAGTCGTGGGTTCGAACCCAAACAGGTACTTTACTTTGTGTTAATTATTTCATCACCACTGCTCTCAAAACAGGGAAGGAAAACATCGTGAAGAATCCGGCATGTCCTAGAACCAAAAATTCGAAGACATGTGACATTCGCTAAACCGCACTGGGCCCGCGTGGTGGATTATGGCCCACTCCCTCTCACTGAGAAGAGGCCTGTGTCCCAGCAGTGAGAAACTATATATAGGCTGATTATAAAAATGATTTCAATTGAACCTATCGTTAGAAAATGATTCATAGATAAAACCCATACACTTACCACATTCTCACCACTTCGTGTCGTAACTAATCCTGTATGTCGGATCACCTATCGGGGCGGAACGCATCTGTATGATGACAGTGCTGTTCAGCTCACCCCCCAGCAGCCGCGCGTGAAGGAACGACTAAGATTGGAAATGGTTTAACACTACTTTATAAACACACAATGGAAATTACACCTTGGTTTTACATGACAGAGTTCAAAATTGTGTGTGATGAAATTTAAAGTCGATGAGTTGACCGTGATTGGAATTTTAATCTTAATAACGTAGGAATTGGGTTGGTATTCGGTTGATTCAAAGTGTGTAAGTGTGAAGAATGGTCAGTGTATTTTAAAGGCATCGTTCTGGTCTGCGTGTTCCGAGTCGAATCGTCTTCCGGCGTCAGACGTGATTTCTTGAAGAAAGTCAAATCAATGGACGCAGTGGACATTGGCCTCCCGATTGTGTTCGGAATTTGTCCACAAAGCCAGCGGGGAGGCGACTTGAATGAGTCTGTTTCACGTAACGGTTTTTGTAACTTGATAAAGATGACGCCAATAAAAGGCAGGAAATGCAACAGAGTGGTGGAACTTGACTTTTAGAGCCAGGTCATTGTGATATGGTTACAATGAAGACCATTAGCAATACACTTGCATCATCATTATTAAATAAAATTTTCAAATGATAAATGATAAATGATTTTATTTCTGTAAGTAGGTTTGTACAAACACTTTTACACGTCAATCATATTTTAAAAACTAGATGAGGTCGGCGTTTCCTATCTGACTACTCTGAGAAAAAAGGCCGAAACAAACTCAGAGGTCACAGTCTCTTTTAAAGTCCAGACATAACCTTGGTCAGATCATGTGAAGAGTGTGAGAGATTTGTGTCTGAAATGGTGTTTTGAGAAAAAACCACACAGATTAAGTGGACCTGTCCAGTCAGTGCACGCATTTGTCAGTAATCGTGCAGCTCAACTCAGAAATTAAGGAGCTCAACGATTCGACAAACAATACCAAAGAAAGGACATTTAGGTAGGCCACAAAAATTACTCAAACTGCCAGAGCATGATTAAAAGTAGTCAATCAATTAAAATTTAAAGTAATCAATATTTAACCACATAATAAAGAAATAAATCAGAAAGGTCATGATCGTAAACGAAGCAAAAGGAGTATGTAAGGATCGTAGCAGGTGGCGTTCTGTAGTTTCTACCTACCGACGTGGGAAGAAGGCGTGAGTTTATGTATATTAATTAAGATAAGTAAATGCATTATTTAATAAAGAAAATAATATTAGGCGATTTTCAAAATATGTTATGCTTACTTCAAAAGATCATCAGCTGTAGCTAATTCTACCAAGGTTTTTTCAGTCAGTAGATCAGCACCCTAATTACGTAACACACTACCTATGACAATCTGAATCATTTTGAAGCCTATTGCTAATCCATTGCTTCATATTTTTGAAAAAATTGTCTGCTCAACAACGTAAATAACGCAATGAATGTTGTTGAACTGTCAAAATGAAACCCATTCCTACTGTTAGTGTGTTACGTAATTACCCCGCTGGATACGCTGAGTTGATTTATTGATGAAATAGTGTACCGCGACAGGCAGTTGTTTTACCTAATTGATTTATTAAGGCTCCCACAAACAGGCGCAACGCGACTCTAGTAGAACAATTTCTATGAAAATTCATGCAAATTGTTCTCCAAAAGTCGCGTCGCGCTGTCGCGTCGCGCTTTCCTGCGGAAGCCTTTATGCGTAATTACGTATTACGTATTTTTAATTTTCGTATGCTGCACTGGTGACGTCATCACGTCAACGCCGGCTATCGCTGAAAACCAGCGCTGGGGCTCTGTCTCGCATAGGGTCGTAGCATTATGCTGAGCGATTGCCGTTTTGCGTGAATGTGACGCATATTTTCCCCAAACTCGTTATTTTTTGTATTTGGGTTTTTTTTCTTTGCGTCATTTTTACCGCAAATAAACGTATTTTCTTTCTTTCTTTTCTTTTTCTTTCTAATATCGGTATTTGTTCTTTGAAAATCGCTATTTTTATGACCATCCCTTGTTAGTCTACTCCGGTGAATTGGAATTTCTTTACCTTTTAAAACGAAAATCGAGCGTAATAGGCTTCTATTCATACTCTCATAATCCTTACATCCGGGTCTGGAAATGAAGAAAAACTAAATGTGTTGGACAGACATAAGATATAGTACATGACCGTCGCCAGATGGATTCGTGCCCAGAAATTCATATTTGGCTTGGCTGGGTCCCTGCTGATCAGGAGGTCTACTCCCCAACCACGAAATCCGTAGTTTCGACTAAAGTTGCGGACAAAACCTACTCCGTATCACCTATGGACATAAGATTACTTTGAGGCCCGACCTAAGAATGAATGACACCACGATTCGACAGTTGTCCCTACCCCCGATGTGTTTTTCGCCCGTACGAAAAAGTTAATTATTCGGGTGTAGAGTTCACTTTGAAATTTCTATTTACTTTCGTACGGACCCGTATATTCGTTGTTGGACTTAAAGACTAGGCCCCAGGACTTTTCCAAGATTATAGGTAGTTTACTTTTGACCTTTTTAGATTTTTGTCATTTAGCTAGCCGTTAAATATCTTCTATACCTGCTTCTCAGATATCTTGATGACCTCTATTTGTGTTTTTTTTTTTTTTAATATCATAGCTGTCCTTTTTTACTATATGACAAAGGTCTTTAACCGACAGAGTTGAAGATTAAAGTGCATATTTGCATAGAATAGGACCGATTGTGGTAACACGAATTTTCATGATTCCGTCACATAGTCTAATAAAACTGAAAAGGAGGTGTTATTTTAAATGAACACCAAAATAGACCAATTTATCACTTTAGTGCTTAAAATTGCAATAAATAAAAACAGTAAAAACTCAGTCTTAAAAAAGCTAAACGCCAAAATGCAATTTTTATTTTTATAACGTTGCCAGGGTTCGTTGGTTCCATTTTTAAAAGTGCAAAGTACCAGTAACCTCGGTGCTCCTTTAATTTCAATAGTGGGGTCGCGCTCAAGGTCACCGCCCGCGAGGGGACACTTCACGATCAGCTGATATTCTCTTGTTACAATATTTGCCGCGTTTTTTAATCTGTGCAGTCTTATTTTGAGCACCCAAACGTTTTGTTGGAAGTTTATGCTTTGTTTTTGATTTTTTTTACTTGTATCCCAGTGACAATTTTAGATATAGAATGACAATGAAGAATAATATCTGTTTATTTTTACTGTACCCAAGGGAAAACCAGTAAGATATTTTTATGTTTTCTGCCCTCAAGCCATGCCTTATTTTTTATCTTATTTTTCTCTTCACATAGTATTTTACATCGTTGTAAGAAAATTAAACTTGTGTAGTGTTACAGGTAGTTGGCACCCTTAAACGCTAAACAATAACGATACAGATCCGTCCGCCCTCGAAACGATCCATGCGCAAGTATTTGATTAAATAGTCCAAAACTATTACATAAACGGTTACCAATAAATTATGTAACCGCTACCTTCAAGCCAAATATTTCTAAATCATAACGAGCGAACTTCC
Organism: Dryobotodes eremita; assembly: GCA_917490735.1. Taxonomy (NCBI): domain Eukaryota; kingdom Metazoa; phylum Arthropoda; class Insecta; order Lepidoptera; family Noctuidae; genus Dryobotodes; species Dryobotodes eremita. Next base: position 7,448,464 of record OU823256.1, read on the forward strand.
AAACTTTTCACAACTCGAAACTACCAGTTGCATCCCAAGTTTAGGGGCTCGATAAAAGTAGCAATAAACCACAAGCGTGGGCAGAGGGCAGCTAGGGGGTCGCAGAGGGAACCGGGGGGAGGGGGTGCCGGTCATCTCCCCCTTTTTATCTCCGCAAGTCAAGGGCGCGTGGGGCAGGTTCGGCCGGCCGCCGGCTATTGACATTCTGTTTTCAAATTTACCTACTTTTTTTCCATTGTCCGTAACTTTTTAATATGGCGGGGTCGACGAACCGAGTGGCCAGTGCGGCCTATTGCGTAATCCGTTTTGTAATGTTGCCGTTTTAAAGAATCTTGTTTTGTTTTTAATTGAGCGTTTAGAATATTGACAGATTTACGTAATTTATTTTTTGTTTGCGTTTTTTAAGGTTAGTCAAGTTTTAATCGTTTCGGATATTTTTATTTGTCGAGCAGCGGGATATACAAAACAAGTAAAAAGGTTGAAAGGTTATTTTATGGATACCCATTGGCTCATAAAAACAATGATTACCCAATTATTTCCCCATACCTACATGACATTATTTTCTTTGGTCTTTGGACATCTAGCAATATACAACATTGTCAATTCTTTTACGTTTTGTGTACGAGGCTTTTGGCTACTTTTTATTATTGTATGTATTTTGTCTACAGTATTTTTTTTTGTATTGTGGGTCTTGTTTGTGCAGAATAAAAAAAAATTATTTCTATTTTTTTCATTCTTTCTTACATATCGTCGCCCACATCAAAAAAGTCCTATCAATTTTTTAGCTGATTTGAGTTAGGACAACTACATTTTTCTATTCGTGATTCTTTACATTTTTTAACATATGTTTTTTAGTTAATATGAGATACGTTGCCTTTCAAAATGGTTATTAAATATGAGATCCAAATAAGATAGAGGAACGACGGTTAGTGAAAAATGTAAAGAATCACGAAGAGAAAAATGTAGTTGTCCTAACTCAAATTAGCTAAAAATTTGATAGGACTTTAGTCATGCGAGCGACGATATGTCGGCACAACTACAAAGTAATTTCTACAAATGACCATTACGCCAATAATAATTAAAACAAATAAGTCATAAGGGTAATTATTAACTAGACAATGCAACATTACAATTTATGCGCCATTTTATAATTAACCTAAGTACGGTGTTTAGTAATATCGGCGAACATAAAAGAAGGCAATGCGATAAGACACTATTAGGATTTCTATGTATAGGTTTTGCAACTTTTAATTCGTTAGTAAATGTAATCTGCGGTAAAGGTATAATATTACCTTAATCGTATTAATTCAACTTATTGCAGTCGACGGTTTTCTAATGTCATTCAAGATCAGCAAAATCAAGCAGAATCGTATACAGACTCGTACTAGCCTATAATATTCCCACTGCTGGGACACAGGCCTCCTCTCGGTGAGAGGGAGTGGGCCGTAATCCACCACGCGGGCCCAGTGCGGGTTGGTAGATGACACATGTTTTCGGATTTTTGGTTCTAAGACATGCCGGGTTCGTCACAATGTTTTTCTTCGCCGTTTTTGAGAGCAGTGGTGGTGAAATAATTTACACAAAGTAAAGCGCCTGTCTGGGTTCGAACCTACGACCTACAACTCATAAGTCACAGCCGTTACCACTGGGGCACCACTGTTCTAGTAGACAGACTAAATATAATAATTAATTACCATATAGTTTTACTAGACGTATTCTTGAAAGGAAACCGCGAATCGGCCAACATAAGGTTAGACGCCATCAGGCTAAGTGGAGCAACGATCTTCGCAGGATGGCTAGTAGCAACTAAATGAGAAGTCCGCCGGAAATCGAGCTGAATGTCGTGCAATAGGAGACGCCTATGTCCAGCAGTGGACTGCTGCAGGCTGATAATGATGTTTTATTTACCTCAAAATTATTCTTGGTATCGGTCGTCTCCAATGTGTCAAATTAGCTAAAACACAAATGAATGCATTAGGTACTTAAGTATTTTTCAAGGCGCGACCCTACTGTTCAATCTAACCAATATTTCCTAGCCGTGCAAAACTTATCATCATAGCTTTTTTATATGTAACTATTTGACCCGACATACGTTGCAAAATTTCAACAAAGCATACAAAAATCCCATAGAAATAAGGACGTTCAGTTTTTCCCGAATTTGAAATTGTTCCGGGAAAATTTCTTATATTTTTTTTCCTAATAACCTTTTTCGGACTATTACAAACATTATTTAAAAAAAAATTATCAAATCGGTTCAACCGTTCGCAAGTGATGCGCTTGCCAACGAACAGCATTTCATTTTTATTCACATAGATAGATATATTAGATAAATAGCTATTCAGAATCCAAAGTGCCAAGAGTTAATATAATAAACGTCAACTTCACAACTTAATTAAGTTAATATTAAGAGATTAGCCGTGTTAAAGCCGTGTACAAAACATATAGTATCTAATGTCGAGTGTTCGTTATGATCGGTCGAGATGCGAGCGCGATATCTGTCATCTTACACAACTTAATATCACCAGCACTATCGATATATTGCCATCTGTTGCGGGTAAACTATAGGTTTGGGAGGCAGACGGTTTGGGAAATTACTGATTTTAAATAAGGTGGCTTAAAGTATGGGTTAGGTAAATATTTGTAGGTTTGGTAGCTAAGATCAGTCATGCTGAATTAGGCAAAGGCAACATTTTATCCATATTTGTTAAATCAGTAATAAAAGTAACAATCCAATGTAGTGAGAATCTTGAACTTAAGTTTATTTCTAAATGGATTTCATTCTTATAAGAATAGTAACTATTTACAAACCCACTACAAACTCCTACCATTATAACTCCTGCGATCCAAAACTCCTGCCAAGATCCAAAATGGTGACGAAAAACGAAGAAAAAAGCAAGAATTTCTAAATCGCATCTAATATGAATCGAATAAGAAAACCTTCTAAGTTGGAACTGGTCATCACGCGAAATGAACTTATCATAACTTTATCTACAACATATCGATATATCGACGGGCACACAAAAACTCCGAAAAGTTTGAGTGACAGGACCGCCGTAGAAAAACGATGTCGATAGTCGATAGTGCAACAAAGCACCCGCCGGCCCATCTCTATTGACAGGATGGCTAGAGCGTGTGCTACGTGTGAATGCTATCGATAATATCGAGATGTGTTCATGTCGATAGCTTGACCATTACGTGCACGTAAAAATATCTTGGGAACCGAAATGAGACCGATATAATCGATCGATACGGTTAGTGAGGTGTATGAGCCGGGAAATACGCGCGATTGTTTCGACTTTTTACTGTTTTAGTACCTCCTTAAGTTATAGGAGTATGTAAGAAAATTCTATGTAAACGAAAGAAGTAGGTGTCTTTCAGAGTCTGCAAAAAAGTTCATAGAAAAACATACCTACTACTATGGAAAATTGGAAATACAAGGGGTATTTCCACAGGTTATTCTAAGAGATATATCTTACCTACAAAGACTTAAAAATACAAGTCAAGCATACCAGTTATTCAGACAACTTTTCAACGAACAAAAGAGAACTCTACAAAAATGGTCACAAAACAGAAGTCTCAATTAAAAGTAGCCAGTAACGTCGAAGCGCAAAACTACCAGAAACAAAGTAAACAGATCGCTCGCTACAATAAAAAAGATAGTCTTCCACAATGCGACAGACAAAACGTGTTCGTTGACCTCCGGAGCGGCGCGTGCGACGGACAGACAGATGTGCCAGTCACTTTATAATCATAATGGCGGATAAAATACAAAGCCAAATCAAATCTATGAGATATCTCGACAGGATTACGTTACAAATTTTAACTACAATTATGTTACTGTTAAGTCGACGCAGCCGAGTAATGAACTCGAATCTGATCAAACACTCCAAGACAATACATTAACGTTTTAACTTATGTGAAGAGATCCTTACGAAACGTAAACATGCGCAGAGACAAACAAAGAACAGAGAGAAACGAAAATCAATTTAGAAATCGCTCGACGCAATCGGAACTATTCGATTGACGATTTCGTCGCGGACGGTGGGCGTGTGTAGTCGATGAAAAAAACATATCACTCCCACTCCGACCGGTTACACAACGACAATTTTAACGAAGCGCCAATGATGATAATATCAACTCTTTAACCAACAGAATAAGAGTCACAGTGCACGAACAGTTACGATTGCAGATTCGCACTGGCCACACCACGCCTCGACACCCGTCATTGGCAGAAATAAAAACGGCGACCACGCGTAACTCGTCACGTCTCGCCGGACAGTGAAATCGTGCGACCGGTGACAATGTGTCACTTTGCCAATTCACCGAGAGCCGCCCTGCCCCTGCAACTGTTTTATGCACAGGTGTCGACACGAGGGTTGCGAACCCCACCAGGGGTCAGCCGAGACTGGACGCGTTACTGTGAGCCGCATTCGTGCCGTTGCATCGCCGTGCCTTATGAAATGACAGTTGAAGCTTCAATGCGCAAACGTTTACCCGCAAAAGGAAATTTCATCGATCACGCTCACAAATTGCTACGTAACTATCGAGATGTAAATCGCTTATGGCTACCGTTATTTTGAAAAATCGATTCTTGATAATCGATTCGTCACAGTTGCGTTCCGTTTACGCAGTGGACTGTCCCACGGTCGGTCTGTGTGCGACAAAGCTTCAAGGCGACACAGTGCGACACTGTGACCCGTGTGACAGCACCGTGTCGACCTGTCGTACCACTACGAAATAATCGACTGTAAAATCGTATTTGAAGGACCATTAAGAATTGCCACACACTATCTTTCCAAAGACATTCGAATTGCTGAATGTTTTTTGTTTAATATATTTCATAGGATTAAAACCTTATAAGCCAGCAACATTGCAACATTGGCTGCTGTTAACAAGGTCTACCTCAGGTTTCAACTTTCAACAGGTATTTGAGAAAAAACTAGTGCATTGCATTGCAGTGTATCTGTTCGTAACGGATAGCTTTATGAGCTCCAAAATTGTATAATTGGTGAAGAAATCGAACCGACCGAAGAAAAGGTGTTAGCGGTGAATGAATGAGTCACTGAAACTAAAAAAATATGTGAACAGAGCGTCTTAAAAACGTAATTTCAATAAGCAAAGAGGTACAATAAAACTATTATCTTAATGTCCCTCGGGAATCATCGCTTTTCCGAATACAAACGAATGCTAATTTCCATGTACATCAAAAATCTAATAATTGATCTCTTTACTTATTGATATTACATTTTAATAATAATAATAGGATAATAATATAATAATCCCACTAATATTATAAATGTGAAAGTGTGGATGTTTGGATGTTTGTTACTCAATCACGCAAAAACGGCTGAACGGATTTGTATAAAGTTTGGCACACAGATAGACAATGACCTGGGTAAGGACATAGGCTATTTTTCATCCTTAACCGCAGACGAAGTCGCGGGCAACAGCTAGTATCAAATAATCATAGAAATCCAAATCGTGTTCATAAAACCCTTGTAACTTCAAAACGCATGCTAACTTCCAAATTTAATCCACTACAAACTTTCATCAAATATTTACATAAATAAACTAACATTAAACACCTATTAATCTAAACGCCTAGTAACTGTCAAACCGAATAAGTGAACCATCGTAAAACTAACTTTCAGTAGTAAAAAGTATTGAAATAAAACGTTAACTTTTTCATGTATTCACTGGGCATTGCGATATGACGAAATAACTCACATATTTATACAAAAATAGCCTTTATAACCTTATCGATTTATGTTTATAAGTTCATTATAGCGAGAAGTTGATAAGGTCTGTATTTCCGTAAACGGCCTCATTAGTTTGTATTGGGCAAACATTAGTAGTCATACAGGCATACGTGAAGACAGCCGGCAATTATACAGGGTGGATAGAGTACGGCCTGGCACCGAACTGCCCGAATTTGCGCCGTTTACACTGTATACAGGGTGATAATTTTTTTTAAATAAAATGTACCCAAAATTACAAAAAAAATTAGATTGTTTTACAATAAACAATCAGATTCCCTTCAATGACTTAAATGCATCAACATTCCAACAATCTCTAGGAAATTTAAAAATAAAATTAGCATAACCCACCAACTTATCGTACGGAATTCAGAATAATTTACAATGGTTACTTCAGTAAAATCTTGCCGAATGTCAAACCTGCAACCTGATTACGTAACACACTATCTATTACAATAAACTAATAATCCATTGCTGCAATAAAAAACTAATCCATTGCTTCATAAGTTCGAAAAATTTGTCTGCTCAACAACGTAAATAACGCAATGAATGTTGTTGAACTGTCAAAAAGAAACCCATTCCTACTGTTAGTGTGTTACGTAACTACCCCGCTGCTCCGTTAACACACAACATAATATCACGCTTGTATTACCCGAATGGTCAGGCAGAGCTGTACCTATAGTAAACCAACATTTCATCAGTTATACTCTGCTAATAAAGTTATTAAACAAACAATACTCTAACCACGACCCAAAATGACCCAATTATTCCTCAACACTCACAAACCCACAATAAACTGTGCTATTAATTACAAACGCCCGTTTAATTGCAATCACCCTATAAAGAGTTAATATGAAAGCTTATTCATTTGCATTTGTCGTGGCAAGCACGTGTGGCGGCTCGCGTGCCACCGATGTATTACGAAAAACGAATATTGCACGTACATCCTGTATATACGATACTGAGTATGTTATGTAGATGTGGAAATAGGCATAATACTCGAATATTGTAAGGAGAGTACAGAAATAAGTGTTGTAATGAGTACTTAGTGATTGACTTTGTTTTTGTACCTTTATTTATTTAACCATTTATGTACACACATATATAAACAGACAAGAAGAAAGGAACAGAAAAATAGGTACAAAGGTGAGGCTTATTTCTAAAGAAATCTCTTCCAGCATACCTGCGATAGGAGAGTATATTAAAGAGATGTAGATGTGTGTAAGAGTAGAAGGGAAAACAAAATACATAAAATCTTAAATAATTTTCCAATTTAAATATAAACATACAATATGAGAATATACTTACATACATAAATAATAAAATTTAAAAAAAAAACACTAAGATATATAACAATATAATGTAATTCAAATAATAAATACATAAGCAATTATGACAAAGTGGAAAGATAGTGCTCTTTCACCCTACTTTTAAATACTCCAACAGTTAGGTTAGGTTAGGTTTATTTTATTATATCATAGATGAAAAAGAATGGGTACTAATAAGAGAGCTACGTCTGCCAATAAACTGAAAAGCAGTTTGACAGAGGTAATACATAATCAGCTTATATAACGTTCCCACTGCTGGGACACAGGCCTCCTCTCTGTGAGAAGGAGTGGGCCATAATCCACCACGCGGGCCCAGTGCGGGTTAGCAGATGTCACATGTCTTCGAATTTTTGATTCTAGGACATGTCGGTTTCCTCACGATGTTTTCCTTCACCGTTTTTGAGAGCAGTGGTGATGAAATAACTTACACAAAGTAAAGGGCCTGTCTGGGTTCTAACCTACGACCTACAACTCGTAAGTAGCAGCCATTACCTCTGGACCACCACTGGTAACAGGTAATGATTAATCTGAGAGGTAACGATGTAAAAAGTATTATGTCTGTGAATAAACACTTCTTCTTTTTTTTTTTACTTGTCGGTACCCACAATCCACACGCGGGCTGAAAGGTATACAAATTAAACCTTTTTTTTTTTTTTTTTTTGGGTCGGAAATCATCAAATGACCTCTCCCGCTCTGGGCGGAGCGGAAGGGCGTGTCAGACTCTTACTGACTAAAACCCACCCGTGTTCCTTCAGTTGCCTGTGCGCCAGGGCCACGGTAACTCTTTCGAACAATCCGCGACCCCGGCAGGATACAAATTACACCTAAGGTAGTGATCGTCCAGTGGTTACTGACTGACAAGTTCTAGGTCGTAAGTACGAACCCAGGCAGCCGTGCACTTTACTGTATGCAATTCATTTCTTCAGCACTGCTCTTAAAACGATACAGGAAAATACCACGAGGAAACCGGCATGTCCTACAACCAAAATTGTAAAGATAAATATGTGACATCCACTAACCAACCCGCATTCTGACCGCCTTGTGGATGATAGCCCCTTTATTTATGAATTTCTAAGAAAACTAAGGTTTCCCGTTATAAACATGCTTCTTAAACTGGGTTTCTCCATAAGCCTACATTTTGACTTTTGTTCGCCACCTCATCACATTGATATTCCTCTAAACCCCGCTCACTCTACAAATCACATATTTAAAACATCGTTCTGTTTCTGTCAATCCTTTGAAGATGACAGAGACAGAATTTAAGAGGGCGCACAACGGTCCACTAGCGCCACTCCTTTGAAAAAATATTATCTCGTGACTGAGAGAGAATTATGAATAACGGCTTATAAGGACCCTCGGTAAGTGTGTCTAGAATTTTCTAATACCGTTTATAAACTTTCATATTGAGATACGAAGCAACAAAATACGATCTAGAGGAATGTGGCCGCTTTTCTTTAGACCGAATTTTGTTGCTTCGTGTCTCAATATGAAAGTTTATAAAAGGTATTAGATAATTTTAGACACACTTACCGAGGGTCCTTACAAGCCGTTATTTATAATTCCTTCTCAGTCACAAGATAATATTTTTTTAAAGGAGTGGCGCTAGTGGACCGTTGTGCGCTCTCATACACATTTAGTGATTTGGGGTGCAAGCGAGCCTAGTTGTACTATTAATTGCATCTTAGTCTTAGTTTTTCCGAAATTAATTAAAAGCCAATAAAAAAGAGGGTGTGTGCTTATGACCACAAGAAGTGAAAACTTATGACTGGAGCTAAGTATACGCCATTCAACGTCACCGACCTACTGGAGCCGAGTATACCCCATTCAGCGTCACCGACCGACTGTGGCCGAGTATACCCCATTCAGCGTCACCGACCGACTGGAGCCGAGTATACCCCATTCAGCGTCACCGACCGACTGGAGCCGAGTATACCCCATTCAGCGTCACCGACCGACTGGAGCCGAGTATACCCCTTTCAGCGTCACCGACCGACTGGAGCCGAGTATACCCCATTCAGCGTCACCGACCGACTGGAGCCGAGTATACCCCATTCACCGTCACCGACCGACTGGAGCCGAGTATACCCCATTCACCGTCACCGACCGACTGGGGCCGAGTATACCCCATTCAGCGTCACCGACCGACTGGGGCCGAGTATACCCCATTCAGCGTCACCGACCGACTGGGGCCGAGTATACCCCATTCAGCGTCACCGACCGACTGGAGCCGAGTATACCCCATTCAGCGTCAACAACCCACGCGTGACGGTTCCGGGGGCCTTTTCTCTAAACTCGAAGTCCGTAGGTCCGGCCGAAGTTACCAGATATTTCCTACTCCGTATCAATTTCGGACATAACATTAGTCCGGGACTCGAACTAATAATTAATGACAAAACGATTTGACAGTTGTCCTTACTCCCGATGTGTTAATGGTCGTCCGAATGAGTTAATTATTCGGGAGTAGAGTTCACTTCTAAGAGCTGAAGGTATTTTGGACGGGCCCGTGTCTTCGTTAACGGACTTAGAGAATAGGCCCCCAGTTTCGATAACAGTTCAAAAAGAGCGCAAAACGCGTCTAAAGAAGTTTTCGCTTCAAAAGGTGAACCCTCTACCTTCCACCAAACTTAATCTATACCCCAAAAGCGATTGCAGGACTGTATGAGCCGATGTATCACCCTTAATGAATCAGAACCAAAACAGTTGGGTAACTCGCTCATTAATACGAATTGTGTGATCAATATCATGCTTGGTACCGCTGTAGTATGATATACGACACTTTTGGTAGGAATACGACATTTTGACGGCAAATTGTATGGGAGTTGGGAGTATGTAGATTCAATTGGTCGTAAACGGATTTGAAGTGGAATGTTTGTATTATGGAACCCTTTTTTTTGTGATATCCATTTTGGTTTTTATCACATACCTAAAGGTAAATGAAATTAACACATGCGTTGAAACTTTAGTACGTTTGTGTGCAGAGACCTAATTAAACGAAAAGCACTAATTCTGAGCAGTTCTTTTATGACATACGTCGAGCTCTCCCTAGATTTGACGTTGACAGTTTTTTAACCTGATTTCTGTGGTTCTGATCAGGAAGATTCGGTTGACAATTGATAGAGATTACCAAACATTTGATTGCTTAACGATAAATGTAACTACATCATCATGATTGATTATGGATATGATCGCGATCTGACGATTACTAACCCTCCACTGTTGAGTATGAGCTTACTAACACAAAGAACTAAAACAATTGTGAGGAGAATTATACAGGGTATAAGGAAGAGCCCTCCGCGAACTAACAGGGCGTATTCAGCTCCTTATTTTGAATCATATTCGAGCAGAAAATTGCTCAGGCGTTTTATTTAAAACGTTTTTTCGGTTCAGTTCCCAAATAACGGTAGGTGGGGTTCACATCGGCGTCGATTCGACGATGAAGTACCTGTGACTCGTCCTCGACAGCCGGTGGAACTTCGTGGAGCATTTCCGACGTTTGGCTCCCAGACTGGAGCGGGCCGGGGCTGCCTTGAAGCGGCTCTTGCCCAATACAGGAGGTATTCCTTTATTTCAATGTAAAATTACATTCTCTGTACGCAGCAATCCATTTATGTCATTAAAATAGCTGAAATAAAAAAAACAGCAACGGATGTTGAAATAAATCACGTGGCGCGAGCGCGCTGTCGGCCGACCGTTCGCTACGTGTGTTTTGCCGCGGTAACGATACATTGCGTGTGAGGTAATAAAACAAATCAGTAGGCCTAGACAAAAACTTTTCTGATAGCGTTACCGCCAGACGCTAACGTCAAAATGTATGGCAATGACATTACCTGCGGAAAAGATACGTAATGTCACGTGGTAAGCAAATGTCAACTCCATACAATTGATTTTTCCGATGGCATTAACGGTTACAGAAAAGGGATTTTGTCTAGGCCCCCTGGTTTATTGGATTCCCATAACGTTCCTTAAATTATTTCATGTGCTGGTCATCTTAGTACTCAATACTCAATCATTTATTGCATTCCACAATGTGCTTAGGTAGTAAGTAAACATTAATTGTACCAATCGTGGACCCTGTCGGGCACAGCAAAATAAAAATTTGAAGGAAGAGGACTTACATGCAAAACAAAAAAAACAAAAAAGTTGTTCTATTTTAAATTAAACGTAACATTTTGCTAATTAAATTAATTAAATCTAAATATTTATTATTCATTTATATTGTAATAACATTTATTTAGTAATATTTTTTTTAATTTATTGGTAAAAATAGCAATTTTTACCTCATTTCTGAGCACCTCATGTAGTTTATTATAGATTTTTATAGACATAACCAGTGGACTAGATCAGTGCATTTTAAAACTGAGTGCATTTTTTTTTTAGTATGATATACTGAATTCACTCCATCAGTCTGCGGAGGGCTGTTCCTCACACCCTGTAAGTTATCTCTACCTGCAACCCCTGCACGTTGAAACATTAATGTTTAAGAGTATTAAATTACTATACAATAATATTTGACAGCCAAAAGCCACTTTCACTGTAAAATCACATGCATTCTATAGGAAGAGCATTTAAAACAAGTTACAGTTTTACTTATGAGCCCCTTTCGAAGACAATTGTTTGGACAGGTACAGTCAGGGCAATAAACATTACTAACGTGAACATTGTCTGTCCGTCTGTCGGCACGTTTGTACGAAACATGTTACTGGGCGTTCCCGATGACATATTTATTTTAAACAATAAACTTTTTAGAAGGTAAGGATAGAAGATGAAAAAATTATACTGCTGTTACAAAAGAAAAGTCACTTTACGTGATGGGTAGAGTACATGCATGTTGTAAACGATTGTTTCGAAATATATTTTTTGTAGGATTTACTTGGTTTATAACATTCCCCTTTTGTGAGGCCTCTTTTTGACTAGAATTAGATAGATTTCTAAAGCGTTACTTAACATAAAAAACGATAAATCGTGTGGTTTCCTTCTAGCTTATTGTATTCTGTGAAATTATCATCAATCAATCAATTCAGCATATCGCAGTCCACTGCTGGTCATAGGCCTCTACCATGCTGCGCCACAACACCCTGTCCTCCGCCTTCCGCATCCAGTCTGTGTCCCAGTCACCTTTTTAAGGTCGTCGGCCCATCTAGCTGGTTTGAAATTATAATACAGAAACCTGATCTCAGTTTCTTCTAAGGATAATAAAACTGGTGTTAATAATAATACGTTATTGCCCAACTTTACTAGCCCTTCAAACACATACCCTTTTATGCTATATTTTTCCTTTACACGTCAGCAAAATAAGAAACTTAAAAAAAAAATCTTTTAATTTCACATTTTCACACAAACTTTTCAACAATCTACCCGTTTAAGAACAAAACCTTTCTATTTTAAAGAACAAAAACTCTAAATTTGAATCTGAAAGTTCCCGACAAACATAAATAAACGCGACACGTAATAAAGAAGTCGATATAGAGTAGTTACTCATGTTAATTATAAGCCACGACCCACAATCTCTTGTTAATACAAAATGAACATGGTTTTGTTACCGACTGTACGCGAGTACGCCCACTCATGACAAATAACGTGCTATTTTAAAAATAGGTGAAGGAAGTTTTCTTTGTAAGGAAATGTTTACGTAATTTTGTTGGGAGGTAGAATTGGATTGGGTTTAAAGATATCGGGTGCCGTTTACGTAGGTATAAGGAATTCCACGGTGTATCTACTGAACCTAATTAAAGGTCACCTTTATATCTAAGTAGCTCAGTAAGGAATGTAAAAAAAATATCATCAACGTTCTTAAAGCTTTTTAATATATACAGCCTGGGAAACTGAAATTAATTGTTACGTCAATTTGGCGTGTTACAGCCATTTCATACAACTAAAATAAATGCCAGTTGTGATTTGAATGTGGAGACAATTTCAATTGGTAGTTAATTTGCTGAACAATGAATGCCCATTTTTTTTTGGGTTGGAAATCGTCTCATGACCTCTCCCGCTCTGGTTGGAGCGGGAGGGCGTGTCAGACTCTTACTGACTAAAACCCACCCGTGTTCCTTCAGTTGCCTGTGCGCCAGGGCCACGGTAACTCTTTCGAACAATCCGCGACCCCGGCAGGCATCGGCCCTATCGGACCCCGTCAGTTATGCTGACATCTCTTTGAGGCGCGCGTGGAACACAACGCGCCGTCGACCCGGGCCTCGTCCTTACCTGACGGCGAGCTGCCCATTGCTCGCCGTCCAACAATTAATGCCTCTGACTTTATATTATGTATTGATAATGATAATCATAATCAAGTGCCAATTTGTACCTACATGGCTGTGGCACATTACAAGTTTGCTTCTTAGGTAGGCAACGCCGTTAGTATTACATTTCAGATGCCTTTAGGCGTTAATCACCACCAAGACTGTTACCTTATTGGCCTTCAACTTATTCCCTTTAAATTATAAAAAAACTATAAACTTTTTGTAGTTTAAAACATGATGTTGTGACAAAAATTTAAAAGAGTATGGATTGAAAATCAAAAAATCAAAATCATATTATTTTATTTCACATAAACCTACATGGGCACTTATGAAACGTCAGAAGCTCGGTGCACGGTTCTAATTGGTCGTTTCCTATGGAGAAGAGCCGGCAAGAAACTCTACGATTACTCTTTTAAAAATTATTGGCTTGTACAATGTAATCAAATTACAGTGTGCAAGTACCAGGTACTTAACAAAATAGAAAATGGTCTCACAAATCTACAGTCTTCTAGTTAGGCCTACAACGTTCTCACATTCACAAAATATAAAATATTCTATATAAAAGATAAATATAATAATAAAAATAAAAGCCTATTTAAATCAAATGACATGATTGCCATTACAACTGTAACAAATCTGAATTAAAATCCTTTGATGGTTTGGTAGTTTTGAGAGGAGGGATGAAAGGCGACTAACAAATGGTAAAGTGAGGGGAAACGCCGGGAGGCGACGCTCTAGAAGGACATAAATATTGCCCTTATTGGTGATGTTCTTCAGAAAGGTCAGGTGCGTAGTACTCGCAACCGGCGTGCGTGTATGACCACATATATGAAAGTAAACGAAGCCACAGGGGTATGTAAGGACCGTAGCAGGTGGCTTTCTGTAGTTTTGCCTACCCCCATGGAAAGAAGGCGTGAGTTTATATTGAAACTTTTTCAAGCATCACCTAATAAGGAACCAAGGAACCTTCTCCACTTCCCTTGATCGCCACAACCACTCAAACTCCACAACTTCTTTATCAGAGCACCATCAATTAATCACGAGGGGCCAACCAATTACTGGCAACATTAACCGGGGGTTAACTATAGTTAACCGTACTTAACCGTAGTTTGGACGAGAGTTTAATCGTTGCGTATAACTCGTCTGATGTTTATGATAGTTAAGTGTTGTGGAATGGGCGAACAATTAATTTTGGTTTTTGATAGGACATTGATATATGGCGGGTAACGAATGCTGTTTCCGGGGCTGTGAATGAGCGAAAGATACGGATGCAAAACCTCTTGTTCTTATTCAGAAGGTAAGATGGACTGAGAAAACATATGACAAACCCACATAGAGAATCATAGGATGGCTGATTCAATGAACAGTCCTATTTCCATAATAAATACAGCTGGTAGATTTATTTCTACCTCGTTATCCAAAAAGCACGCTGCACGTTTTTAAAGCAGCCCTCTTGATAGCCCAATATCAGCAGCCTATGGATTAGCCACCATTATTTCCATATCAAAGGACCCTGGTGGACAGTACTTTTGTTAAAATCCTACCGGTTAAGTTGAGCTACCCTGCGACATGTATGTATGGCAATCGAAATAATGCTAATGACGCGACTTCTCCAAGACTTAAAATACGAAAATACTAGCAAATCAAACCCTATCAATAAACCAGAATTAACTAAGAAGCCAGTAGCGAAGCTCATTTCATATTTCTAAGAAATTGGTCACCTCCAAAGTATCGTCGAAGAAACTAGTGTTACCAACAAAAGAAATCCGTTAATCCTTACAAAAACTCGCGTGTGCCGACCCCACATGACCTCAAAGACATACGGCCAACATGCTATCGAAAAATGCTAATGCTTCCGATCCTAATCTCAGCCTTAACGCGTGAGCCGGACCACGCATACTTGACTAAATGTAACCCTTGAACTATCTGATAACACCCTTAGATTTCCACCAGCTTAACATGGCCTCCACACCCCTTCGAAATTCAAAATTTCCCAGATGGCCGAAGAGGACTTGTTCGGGACGAAAGAGGTCTTGTTACGTTGGGTGTTGCCAGCATGCGACGTTTGAAATATGTGTAGTGACGTCACATTTATGTCAGCCAATCCATTAATGTCCTTATCTGGACTTCCGAATTCGTGTGTTTCTTGAGGAAAGTGTGTGGGCTTTATTGAGGCGGGGCATGACACAGCAGGTTTTTTGGAGTAAGGAGTATCTTTTGGACGTAAAAGTAGGTTATACGAGTAAGTACGAGTAGAATCGTCTTTGATGTTTATCTATATAGTAATTCGTTTCAAATTGAATATGCTTAGGTGCGTTGTTTTGTTTATCATTCAAGTTTGGTCTTTAAAATATCTTCAACCTCAAGTTATTTGAACGTTTCTTCTCAGAATGAACTTTATTTTATACGCAAACTAGTTCAAGTGGTACGTCAAAGAACAGTTTTTTGTCCATTATATAGGTACCCATTTGGATACTTTAAATAAAACATTATCTGCTAGAACCGTGATAATTCCGTGACTCATTGACACACAACTTTCCATTCCACATAAAAGCACTAATTACTAAGGATTACCTACACTGCTTACACAAATGGTATCTTCACATAATCCTACAAACATATTGGAAAGACCCGTTAGGGTTCGCTAAATTCCCAGAAAAAGCATGTGCTGGTAAAGTTCCCATTGATCATATACCCGGACGGTATTCGTTCTAAGAACCAAACACAACTATATGTGTAGTCAGGTAGACACATTGTTTTAACTTATAAAAAAAAATACGTGGGTCTATGCGATAACGTCATAAAGCCTCTTTGTTAATTTTATGAAATTACCATTGATCGTCAGTTGTTTCCAAGTATGTGTAAAGAAGAGGTGTTGAAAAAAAGGCTACAGAAAACGAGCTACACCGGGTTTGTAAAACAGAAAGACCATAAACTCAAGTTTGAACTAGTCGTAGGGAAGTAATAAAACATTTATGGTAAAAATACTTATGTATGAAAAAATGTTAGAAACCTTTTCACCTCTAGAAGAGTCCAGGACATCTGAAATATTACGCAACCGGCTTCATGTAAAGATGTCAATTTAGGTGTAGCTTTAGACTAACATAAACATAATACAAAACCACACCTTTACACCCCGTTCCCCAAAACATAGGTACCTAAATAAATTAGCTCAAGCTCCCTTCAAAAACAAAAAAACAACATTCCCTGTTATCCACTCCTCGTCCTACAAAATCAGAGGCAGCCCCGTATACCAGTAAGTTTAATAACTCGTTGAAGTAGACTAGGAACACAAAACGAAGCAGACATTCGACTAACTACGTAACAGCGATGGCAAAAAAAATATAACAAAACCCACGTGTAGGCACGAGCTTGAACCGCCAGGCCTGATAGAACGTGCACATAGGAAACGTGGGGTCAATGGAAAATGTATAACAATTTTTGTTCTAGTGGCTCCTGTTCTGGGGCTTGCCTCTCCTTCTGTTTCGTGACCTTTTTGCATGTTATTTGGGGCTAACCTATGGCAAGAATTCACTGTTCTCATGAGAAAAGAACTTGATCGTGTCTGTTAATAACAATCTCACAACGAAAGCAAATTTTGCCCCTTTTACTGTTCTAAAGGAAGATTAAGATGATTCGGAAAAAGTTAATTATTAGGAGGCCCAATCAGAACTGAAAATGATGTACAAAAACAGGAAAAACGGATATCTGTTTGATGTGTTGATCCTGTTTCATTATCATGCTCTTATCGGTACCTAAAACAGGCTAACCAAAATCTTCCCCACATCTATCACGATATTTTCTCTTCACATTCTAACTTTAACATTCTTCTGTAGGTCACTTAAACTTCCTTAAAAAAGGTCTGACTTTACTTTGCCTCATCCACCCAAATTCTGACCTCTCAAAGTTATAAACACGTGTGCTATGCAGGTACACGGAAATCCAACGGTTAAAACTGTAGGGAAAACATTGAAAATTTGGGCGCTTATCAGCCGGCTTGCTAACTTTTATTTTTGGCGCCCGAGGCTCACTCCGTGTGTGCACGAATTGTTTGTAGACCGCTGTGGCTATTAGACATGGCTTTGTTTTATATTTGGAGCAGAATACGGTCAAGAATAAGCAGCTACGGACCTATTTTCGTGGATGTCATGAATGACCAGTAGGGAAGTATATCAGTCAAATCACCAACTTTGAACTTTGAATTGGTAACATGATTTAGTGATCACTAAGGCTACCAAGTGGCATGATTTTGTAGTTATCCCCAAGCTTGTGGATTTATTTGGAAGATGGTTGACAGGTAGACAATCCACCTGATGATAAGTAGACGTTCTCCTAACAAGGGTTCAGTAGGCATGACGATGATACCATAGATCGGAGACCCAGAAAATACGATGATTATTTCAACATTCGTTTCAATAATAATTTCCACATTGAACATCAAACCTATTTGCTTGCAGTATGTATATTATGCTTATCTACGCAAGGTTGCAAAAATGTCGGTTGCACTTGCTATTTATCATTCTAAGTGACGTCAAATACAAGACACGTACATTTCAGTGACGTCAAACAACAAAGCCGCGTCAAACCAACATTTTAAATCGCTTTTTCCTCTACAATATCGTGATGACACACCATTGCAGTATATTATAGTGCGCTAGTACTTGAATGTGACCCACTGGTTAAGTCCGTGTAAATAACAATTCAAATCCGGGCAAATTATACTAATCACCAATGTGACTTCTTCAATCCATGTGTGATTTTTGGGTTTTAGTTTGGACATTACTGACATCGGTGAAAGAAAAACATCGTGAGGAAACCTGCACCCTAATTACGTAACACACTTATCTATCACAATCTGAATCATTTTGAAGCCTATTGCTATTCCATTACTTTATATGTTCGAAAAAATTGTCTGGTCAACAACGTAAATAACGCAATGAATGTTGTTGAACTGTCAAAATGAAACCCATTCCTACTGTTAGTGTGTTGCGTAATTAACCCGCTGGATAGTCTGAAATCGCCAACCCATCTTGAGCAAACGTGGTTATAAATGCTCGTGCCTTATCTGTACGAGAAGAGACCTTTGCTCTCCAGTGGGACAATAATACGCTGGTATTATTAATTATTATTATTATTTCCCACTGCCGCGTCTACGCCGCACAAGCGTAGCTCTAAAGCGCACGCGAGCCAGTATTTACGGCCTGTATTTCGGCCGTGTGTTCTCACACGTCGACCGATACACATCTGATTCATTACCAGCTGTTCTGTCTATACCAGTACGTACACGTAAGCTTGAGCTTTGATTTAGATGTAGAAGTTTTGGCGCGGCTAATTTAAAATAGTGTTTTGGCGGTATTTTATGCGCTGTTCTACGCAGATTTGGATTACTTACTGCCTTGTCTATGTCAAATTCTTAGCTATGATTTATATATGACAAGCCGTGTGATGTCCCATTGGCAGAAATTAAGAACTTCTATAGAAACTTTAATCCCTATTTAACCCCTTTAGAGGAAGAATTTTCAGAAATCCGTTTTTAGTCAAAAAGTTTTTATATGCAATTTTTATTTTTTATTTTATTTTAATTCTGTGACCCTTATAATGACATAGGTATTATTTTAATTTCAATTCTGTGACCCTTATAATTTATACCTGGTCTACTCATTCGTTTACTTTTGCATTTGACATTTTATTTAAATTTTAATTTTGTGGCCTTTATAAGTAATTTGTACCGACTCATTGGTTTATTTTTGCACTTGATAGATTATTTTAATTTTAATTCTGTGACCTTTATCATTTATACCAACACATTCGTTTATTTTTGCATTTGTTATTATATTTTAAATTTTATTCTACGACCTTTATAATTTGAAACAACTCATTCGTTTATTTTAATTGCATTGACATTTTATTCTATTCTGATCTATTCTGTTGCAGAATTCTGAAATTTTATTTTATTTTATGATAATATTTAATTTATTTTAAGGTAATATGTAGTTTTGCCTGAATTAAATTAATTTTATTTATTTTTATTTATATAAGGAGCTCTTCTCAAATCTAAGTCAAATTTAAACGCAACATCATGTTGCGATAAATTTTACTTGGATTGTTTCGTGATATTATTAAAGTTTTAACTACAAAGAGTGTTTTGGTATACACAATTCATTTTTGACTATTTGTGGTTTGGGTCCTTTTTGTTTAACTACATCCAATTAATCTTGCCGTAATTACATCATCACTTGCGAACCAACGACAGCATTGATATTGATGACATGTGAAAGTGCGGAAGCGATCGTTAACAATGACATTCCTTGTCCTATGAATCATATTACCGACACACTGATTGATATTGATAAGTCAATACTAGATTATGTACATACAAATAAGTTTAAAGGCTCCACGAAGACCGCCTGTCTCGCCACGAGCGGTGTCTTCGTGTCGCGTGAGATACGCATGTCGCGCCTGTTTGGAGGAGCCTTTATGCTACCTATAAATACCTACTTTGATACTGCAAAATGGATTCTAAGCTAGCCAAATTGGCGATTTTTTAAGCTTAATGTGCTGCAAGGCAACATGTTGTCAATTCAATGGCAATGAGACTAATTTGGACATACGAGTACTCTCACGCATATTTCGAGCAAGCTTGACTAATTTCAGTCTCGAACAGAGCCCTTCAAATCAGCGTTGTTGAGAGCTGAACGGGAAATAATTCGGGCTGACCCATTAGAAGCACACGAGGTATTCCGTATACATTCATTCATGAAAAGTACCTTTTAATTTCTTCGTGTAGATATATTATTTATACAGCGTGTATGTCTAACGTGACCATACGTCCCGCTTTAGGCGGGACGGTCCCGCTTTCAGGCTGTCCGTCCCGCTGTCCCCAGTGAGAGCATAAAAGTCCCGCTTTCGCAAACAGACCAAACGTTAATTTAATTTACAATTATTTTGTACCGTGTCAATTCAACACGGAACTTCGAAGTGTTTTGAATGGGCAAATTTGACCAAAGCACCTACATGGTACGAGGAATAGAATGTGATGGATTTGCTTATAACGCAAGGATTTATTACCAGCTGCCAAAATACAAAAGTGTGCGACGAGTTTTCGCTAATTTCAAGCTTCACGACACACGAAAAAATCTCTGGCTAGAATGCTGAGAATGTTACTGCTGAAAATCGTTGGCTGGAACGAAATTCACTTTTCACATTCACACACAACGAACTTTTCTATAATTGTTGAGTATATAACACCAAAATGTTTTTTCAAAATTCCGCAGGGGACGTCCCGCTTTGTCAAACAAAATAAATGGTCACGTTATGTATGTCCCACGCACTTATGTAGCGTGTATGTGTAATGTCCCATACATATGGGTCGAGTAGGTATTGAAGTTTTGTCCATGGCAACTGATGCGTTTTCTCGATTACGATGTTGGTCCGATGGAGAAAGTTGATCAGTTTTATGGTCTGTGCCCTTAATTATGACCACACATTACTGAAACACGCTGTATAAAAAAATCCTTAATAAAAAAATATTTTAGGATTTCCATCACACATTATAAAGTAGGTACCTAATAATTGTTGTTATTTTAACAACTTAACGGTCAATCCGAGGTTATCGTTCTAAAATAGTAAAACAAATCTAATTTGTTGTGGGTACCGCTGATTTCTAAGTGTCGTCTGCCCCGACCTTAACTGTTTTATTTTGTTGAGAGAAAAATATCAAACAGTGTTTTTGAGATATTTCACACGCCTCGATTTTGTGATTGAATTCAAGTAAGTTTTAAAGCGATTTGTCCTTTTCCTGTGTAAAGTTGATAGTTTAGCAATCATTTACGTCTTAGAAATATTTTTTTTGTGAGTTATTTTCATGTGAGAGTATTTTATAGCCTCAGTCAGGAAAAACCAGAGGGTAATGTCACAGTACTTCAGACCTTCGAGATAATTGCATAACACACATAAAATTATAATAAAATAGATCGCAATTTCTCAGTTTGACAGTTCAGCTACGTTCATTGCGTTATTTACGTTGTTGAGCAGACGAATTTTTTAAACTTATGAAGCAATGGATTAGAAATATCCTTCAGAACTCCCAGATTGTGATTGAAAGTGTGTTACGCAATTAGGGTACTGCGGGGTGATTACGTAACACACTAACAGTTGGAATGGTCTTCATTTTGACAGTTCAACAACATTCATTGCATTATTTACGTTGTGAAGCCGACAAATTTGTCGAACACATGAAGCAATGGATTAGCAATAAGCTTCAAAATTATTCCGATTGTGATAGATAGTGTGTTACGTAATTAAGGTGTTGGTCATGGTGGAAATTCTCCATTGAAACTAAAACCCTATTGCTATTGCATCATGGCATCTTTTTGCCTACCTATCCTACGGTAGGTTATATATAGGCACCAATATTATAATACCTACCTACTTGTGTAATGTAATGACTAACTCAATTAATATATGTTCTTATCAATTGTACATATTTAGAAGCAGAAAACAAAATGAGCATAAATGAATAAACAAATACCCTCAATTTTTCCTGTATCCAAATGAGTTACGTGACTAATTCTGAGGTGAATATGACGTCCTTTATGCAGCATAAAACTCAAAACATTTCTAGATATGAACTTACGTATAAATGCCGGTAGTTTCTTTTTCTCATTTAATTTGAATCATGATCTGGCAGTTGGAGTAATTTATGCGGCCTACCCAAATGTCCTTTCTTTGGTATTGTTCGTCGAATCGTTGAGCTCCTTAAGTCCTGACTTCCTGAGTCGAGCTGCACGATTACTGACAAATGCGTGCACTGACTGGACAGGTCCACTCAATCTGTGTGGTTCTTACCTCAAAAGACCATTTCAGATACCAATCTACGTGGTCTTCACATGATCTGACCAAGATTATGTCTGGACTTTAAAGAGACTGTGACCTCTGAATTTGTTTCGGCCTTTCTTCTCAGAGTACTCAGATAGAAAACGCCGACCTCATCTAGTTTAAAAAATATGATTGACGTGTAAAAGTGTTTGCACAAACCTACTTACAGAAATAAAATCATTTATCATTTTATCATTTAAAAGAAAGATACCTGTACGACCCTTGTGGTGGGAACACATAATTGTTTATGTGAAACGTAACGTTGGAACAAATTCGCCCAGTTTTGTTACATTTCATGTTGCATTGCACATATTTGGAATAATGTTCGTTTCAACGTATGTTACATTTCATATCACGTTTCACTGATGTGTGGCCACCATTATAACTTAGGGCAAGATTCACAGACCGCACTTTGACTTCAGGTACTTGGCTAAATAATCGTCGCGTACGAATGAGAACTTTATTCGTACAATGGTCATGTTCATATGCGAATGAAACACTTGCTCACATTCGCTTATACGAGTATGATCATTATTCTCATAAAAAATAAGGTTCATATTCGTATGGAACGCTTGCTTTACTTAGTAAAGTCTAAGTCCTTAGTCCTTTTGCTTCGTCCACGTTCATACATCAGGCTATGCACCACGTGCGCCGATCACGAGTAAACCTGACCTTTTTTGTTCCACCTAAGAAGTTTCATATGAAATATTCTCAAAAATTCTTAGGTGGAACAAATTTCCAAAGTTTGACGATTGATATGAAATTTATGATTATTATTTAGTAAATATATCATTCGTACAGTCGCGAATCGCATTTTGATCAACATACGACGTAAAACAGAGCTGCAATATGCAAAAAACCCAATAATAAAAAAAATTGGCGGGATACAGCTGAGGATTCACCTTAAGGTCAACGTCGTCATCCTTAGGCCTACCATCATCCTGCCGGGGTCGCGGATTGTTCGAAAGAGTTACCGTAGCCCTGGCGCACAGGCAACTGAAGGAACACGGGTGGGTTTTAGTCAGTAAGAGTCTGACACGCTCTTCCGCTCCGCCCAGAGCGGGAGAGGTAATTCGATGATTTCCCACCCAAAAAAAAAGGTATACCATCATAAGTTTCC
This sequence comes from Dryobotodes eremita, assembly GCA_917490735.1. Classification (NCBI taxonomy): domain Eukaryota; kingdom Metazoa; phylum Arthropoda; class Insecta; order Lepidoptera; family Noctuidae; genus Dryobotodes; species Dryobotodes eremita. The sequence goes on from OU823256.1 coordinate 7,471,781, forward strand.
AGTAACATCTACTTAATCAAATTATTAAATTGACTGACAGATAACACACAACCTAAATCGCTGGATCTAGAAGCAGAAAATTTTGCACAAGAATTCCTTAAAATTAAACAATGAAAGTGAGCACCACAGAAGAATTTTTGAAAAAAAACGATCGCCTAGTGATGTTATAGAGGTATGAGAAGCAGGGTGTAAAGTTTAGAAAAGGGAGGGTCCTCCGGCCAGACAGGTGTCGTGTCTGGTGGGCAACTGCCCGGCAATTGATGTCGAGACGTTGTACACATGCTAGTTGCATGGTAAACTCTGCTTGCGCGATGCAGGATTTTGCTTGACGTCAGTGTGACGCGTAGCTCGCATATGGCGATGTAGATACCGCTTCAGTGTTAAATAGGGGATGAAAGTTTGTATGGAAGTTCGTAATTTTTACCGATGGGATTACCCTTCGGGCACACGGTTTGTCCGTCCTATAAACTGCTTTTGTTAATCGTCTCCCAACCATTATCTCAATACAAGCAAATTATCTAAGCATACCCTTAATTTTTTGTCTCCACCTTAAAACTCCACGCCACACAACCTACCTTCCAATAAAGCATGAAAAAAAAACTTCCTAAGTTGAGCGAAGTGAACACGACTGTACCAGTACCTACAAGTTGGAAACTAATCTAAGTGGCGAGTACAAGTTGGCAGACAAGTGCCGACGTGGACGGGCCATGTTTTTTTTAGTTTTCACCCTTCAGCCAACTGCTCCGAGTGATATGAGCATCGCATGCATGGAGGAGCCACAGAGTAGTGAGCCTCAGAGACATACAAAAATTAAGCTGTCAGATTGTTTTGTTAAAGAAAAGTGTAGATGTCATGTTTGCTCCTTTTTTTACTCTGGGTGAAAGAAGAGGAAAGAAAATACATTTATTGTCACTAAATATGACGACAACGAAATTTAAAAAAAAGGCGCCAGCAGACAATGAATGGATGGATAGGATAGGGATAGGTCACTGGTGGAAAGACTTCTGCGCTCGGTTTGTAGGTTTTATTCTAAACATGAGTAAAAAAAAATGAATAGGGGTTAAAGTTATCAGCACCCTAACAGCGTAACACACTATCTATCACAATCTGAATCATTTTGTAGCCTATTGCTAATACATTACTTCATATATTCGAAAAAATTGTCTGCTTAGCAACGTAAATAACGCAATGAATGCTGTTGAACTGTCAAAATGAAAGCTTTTCCTACTGTGAGTGTGTTACGCAATTACCCCACTGGTCTGAAGCAGAAAGATCATGGTAATTTGTGAGTTTTTAGAAAGAAGGCTTAAAAAATATTTCGAACGAACCTAATTATTTCAAAAACTAAATTAAATGGTCGCAATCTCTAACAGCTTTCTAAAGAAGGTAGGAAACAAATAAATAAAACTTAACTCAATTTTCACCCATTTCGTAATTGTCACGGAAAACCGCAATAAAATAGATTCTAAACCACTTCTCTTTATTATATCAACTGTTCTGCCTTTCGAAAATGGTGCCAAGTACGTGTTGCAAATGTAACAATGCATTTATTTTTACAAAACATACCAAACGGACAAATAATGTTAGTGTCTCTTAGGGATCGTCTTTCTTAAACTGCCACGTGGTAGATACAGCATGTATCAGAAAGGTGAGAGTTTAGTACAGATCATCAAACTAAATAACTTTCTCCGTGGGCCCAGCAACGTAATCACGAAAAAAAATTTAAAGTATCCCAAACTACAGGTTGTTTGGAAGCTGGGTGCAAAGCCTTAAGGGGATGACAGTTGACACCATTTTGAGCATTTTGAGCCATGGATTTCTTAGACAAAGTCGGTTTAATTTTTATTTTTTATTGCTATTTCTAGGTTTTTTTTTAGATAAAGGTATAGCAGTCAAAAATAAAAAAACAGACTTCGTCTCAGACATGTATGGCTCAAAATTCTCTAAATGGTGTCAATCATCACCCCCTTAAGGCTTTGCACCCAGCTTCCAAACACCCTGTATAACTACTTGACCCAAATGTATGGGACGGCTGATAATTTTATTACCACACCCTCAAATATGACCACACCTATCTAGTACATGCACAAAACATAGCCAAAACATTCTACTACCAAAAAATTCAGTTCACAAAAACCGAAACAATAACTTTGCAGTCTCTACCCCGAAACTACTCTGTGCAATGCCTTCGAAGACGTCTGGAAGGTACGTGCTGCCAAAATATTCATTTCTTCCACCTCGCCGCCGCTCGCTTGAACGCCCAAGCTTGCGTTCTGATTTATACAGGGCCAGTACACCTTGTTATCGCCATATATGTCTTTCTTACAAGAGCTCTGAAGTATCTATGGTCTTGAAACCTGAAGATGGAGTGGTCTAGTCGTTTTTGAAGCCTTGGGGACGTTACATTTAAAGTATGTCTGGAGTTCTGGACTATGCGAATCTGAACTACGAGTATGATTGGTTTTGGTCAAGTGTTCCTTCGTGTCATTTGATTTGAATGAATGAGTTGTCCAGAAGAATAGGTATCCAGCCAGCACCCTAATTCCGTAACACACTATCTATCACAATCTGAATAATTTTCAAGCCTATTGCTAATCCATTGCTTAATTTTTTCGAAAAATTTGTGTGCTCACCAACGTAAATAACGCAATGAATGTTGTTGAACTGTCAAAATAAAACCCATTCCTACTGATAGTGTGTCAAAAACCCTTTAAGACCAGCGGAGTAATTACGTAATTAACCCTACTGGTCTTAAAGGGTTTTCGACACAGTAATAAAATTCGGCATTTTTAATTCCATTGAACGTAACATATTATTGTACAGAGCCAACACGGACTGGGCCCACGTGGTGGATTATGCGTATTATGACCCACTCACAGAGGATGCTTGTGTCCCAGCAGTGGGAACGTTATAGGCTGTTATGGTGCCGATTCTCTTGTACACCGAACTAAACTCACTAAACTATCACTAACATTAATTAATGATGCTATGAGAATCTTCAAACTATTCTGCAAAAAAATAAATAAATAAATATCTCTTTTGACGTAACTAAAATTTAATTTGACAATCGCGACTCCACGTGGTACTTGTTTACCCTACCCCGTGAATTTTTTTTAGAGCCGGGGGCGCGCTTGGGGGGCAGCCTCGACGTGGTTTATATGGAATTTTTCACTTTTTGTATGGAAAATATGAAAATTATTACCTACATGTAGAGTATTAAGGGTATAAGGGTTACATTAAGCGGGTCCAAATTTGCATTATTTTTGCGATAGGACAACATTTTCGAGATATAAGCATAATAAAAGAAAAAGAAATACAGTACTATTTTTGCACCTGAAGTCGAGGTGTTGTGGTGAATTCTAGTTCATGAAAACTAATTTTATTCCACACCTTTTTAATCGCAATTAAAAATTGTCAGATTTAGTTAGACAACCAAAATTTTTGGTGAAAAACGTCAAATTCAGAATAGATAAATTGCTATTTTCACTAAATTACTAACTCAGTGGCATCGTAGTGTTGTCAGACTAAAATATAGTTAAGTTGTGTTACTTAAGTCTATTTCAGCATGGGATATCGTCGTTTGACAGGAATAAACAAAATTTTAGAGATTTTTAGTCTAGTTTAGAGAATTTTGTGACAAGAGAATCGCCACCATTGTCTAGCTTATCTTGTCCTGAGATCTATGAAATTACACTTTTGGACTATTTTGACTGGTTCCCAGGAAAAAAATAAGTTCCTCAGCAACAAACATCAGCGGGTTAAGTACGTAACACACTAACAGTAGGATTGGGTTTCATTTTGACAGTTCAACATCATTCATTGCGTTATTTACGTTGTTGAACAGACAAATTTTTCGAACATATAAAGCAATGGATTAGCAATAGGCTTCAAAATGATTCAGATTGTGATAAATAGTGTGTTACGTAATTAGGGTGCAGAACAAGAACTCAATTCCTCTATGATAACACAACCAACGCTGTAAAAAAAAAACCTCGGTACTGACACCCCTATGACTTAACCCTCACCGGCCGAGCCATGAAACTCATAACCCATATTTAGGCCAATAAATCACAGTACATTATTAAGAAAGCCGTTCTTTCCCCATTACAAAGTGAGGTCAGATGTTATCAGCCCACATACAGGTTACACTTTTGACGTGTGCCCACGCACGAGAGGGTTGACTTCGTACGACGTCAGTAACAATTGAACTACGAAAATCGCCCTTACGGCTACGTAATAAAGACGCTGTTGAATTCGAATTGTTACCGTTTAAGTATAGATTGACTATAGTACGTTCGTGACTTTTCGTGTTAAATTGGTTGTAAGGTGTTCAATGGGTGCCTGTGTGCACGTATGTGCCATGTTTTCTTATTTTTCGCTTTTTTGGTGAATATTTTATTGAGCACATCGGAAAACTGTAATGTTTTTAGGTACAACAAGACACGCGACCTGCGCATGTACATGGCATTTATAGGATAGATTTTACCGTGAGGACAAATGTCATTTTGAGGGCAACTGTCATCACAAATGTTTTATCTGCCATCCGAATAAATAGTTCATATGTCAGGATAAAAAGAAGGGGACACTGTTCTCCTGTCTAGAATAACTACTGTGACCTTACTGTCGATGTTTCTGCGACTACCAATTTGTCTGCAAATTGTGGTGTGATTTAGAAATATTGTGAAAGGCCATGTTTATTGTTAATAAGTGAAATTGTGCATATGGAGGGATGCCAGAAGTACGGTTTTTGACCGGGCAGTCAGGTTTTCTTTATATCCGTCAAGTCAAGAAAATCTTAGTAAACTGGACCAAAGATGTCCGGACTCAATTAATAAAAACATCTAATATCTGGCACCTATATCTTGGGCCGACTACAGACAACTAGATTTAGGAAGCGCGCCACTCGCACGCTCCACCGAAGACTGGGATGACTAATTAAGGAGACTACAGGACCTAAACGTAAGTTTTATAATGCCTAAAAATATATGATCCACTGCACTAAACAAAATCAGAAAAATATATGTTATTCTTCAGGATATTTGCTAATTAGACAGTGCGTTGAAAACATAATAAACTAATTTGATACGATAGAAAAAATCACGAAGATACCTCTTCCTTTCACGATCAAAAACCATACTACTATGCATTAAATCATTCTGATTTTTTGTCAGATTATTCTACAAGCTACATACTAACGTAATAGTGTTTTATTTTTTTATTCCAATCAATAGATTTTTTGTAAATAGATAATTGCTTCGTATTTTGATATAAATTACCAGCGTTGTGTCACCGCGCTTCTCTTTCTTTTCTATGCAGTCCGACAGTGACCGCGCTTTAGCAGTTGTCAGCCTCTTAAATACAGAAGCGAGAAACAGACAGCGTTGCGCGCGGTTTGTTAAAGAAACATTAGTGAAATCATAAGTGAAAATGTATGGACAGATGAAAGACATCGCCTCACTGTAAACTCTTTAAAAAGTGAATTGTGTGTTTATTTAATAATGCTAGTTGCACTGAATTCAAAGATGCCATCTCTGAAAATAAACCTTTAGAATAAATTATCGTAATGTTATGAATATAAAAGTTGCACATGAGGCTGACCATTAGAGACCCTCGACCTTTTTGGTATTATAAGGCTGGCAATGACGATACATTATTAATTAAAAAAAGAAGAAAAAAAAGCCGGGCAGTCAGATTATGGCCGATCGAGAAGCAATATCCGTGAAAATTCTAAAAGAAACAAAAGAAAAACGAAGCATGCTTCAAAATTACTTACAACATTGCAACAGCCATTTATTCTAAAATCTACAAAAACCCAGTTCGCCGCCATCACAAAATAAGTTTCCCATATCTGAGCCGGCCATTCACAAATCCATTTTTTTTTCCCGCGTAAAGTAGGTTCAAAGCCCGGGAAAGTGACGGATGCTTTCACGCCTTATCCGCTCTTGAATGAAACCTTTTTACTCAAATCCAACTATTTCAGTCCCACGATTATTATTTTATGGTAAATTATGAGACAATCAATAGAACGTTTATTGGAAAATAATTTGAGGTAATGGAATGAATTTTGCCCTTGAATTAGGTCAGGTTTGAAGGTCATTGAAGACTGCAGACTGCTACTAAATATTTATCGGTGTTTTTATTCTTCTAGTTTGATCCAAACTGCCTTGTGTAATAAATAGTTGAGTTTATTTTGGCTATTGGACATATTTTAGATAGGTAATAATAATAGATTTGATAACTTTAATACAGTACCTATACTCGTAGATATTTACTTGCTTTTGTGTGTATTTATGTATAATCTCTGATGTTATTTTTTTTAGTCCATACTTTTACATGCTGCCAGTATTGTATTTGAAAAAAAAAACTATTTTAAATGAATACTAGTGACCCGCCCATACTTCGCACAGGTGCAATCTACTAACAAGGCGACATGTCAATACATCGAGATTTTAGTGCTATATTATCTAAGTTAAGTATGTGTTCATTTAAGTATTATACACATAATCCTTTAGAAATACTGATGACTTCTCATAATTATGGTGAAAACCGCATCAAAATCCGTTGTTAGTTAAGAAGAACGCGAGCACAGAATTAGACACGAAAATCGACTTTAATTTAGAAGATTCCTTAATTACTGCAATTAGATATTATTATAGGTATACTGGCTGCCCGGCCCGACTTCGTTCACGTGGTGTCCTACCCCTACCCTACCCCTAAACCTTCGCGGGCGAAAGCAGAAAAACTCACCAAAGTTTCATCAAAATCGGTACAGCCCTTTCGGATTCCATAGAGGACAAACAAACATTGATTTTTACAACTGACACTGCGTAAAGTAAGTAAAAGCACTAGGTAAGTCCTATTTAATTCAATGATTTTTTAAAAGATGTTATCTTTAAAACAAATTGTGAAGTAACTGCCCACTTACTTATGTTCTAAATAAATGTGTATTTCATTCCGTACACATTGCCACGCGAACTGCTAATTAACTTCGTACCAAATATATATTAATATGACTTTAATACAAATATCATGAACTTCGTTAATAAAAACACTTCGAATTAAAGTTTTGATTATCAAATTAATTGTTGACTTTAATGTGTCACCTGGTTTTTGAGGGTCTCATGGCAAAACGATAACAGCCGCACGGGTTGATCGAAGGTTAAGCTGCACTTGCCGGGGTCGGTTTGTGGATGGGTGACCATCAATTACATATCAAGGCCCCTCCGTGCCTCGGAAAGCAAGTTAAACTATTGGTCCTCGCTGTCATTCGTAGATCTTTGACAGTCGTTACGGGTAACCAGAAGCCCAAGTCTGACAACCAGTCTTCCCAAGGGGTATCGTTTTACCCAGTAACTGGATTATGGAGGTCAGATAGGCAGTCTTTCCATATAAAATCCTGGTATTCAGATGCATCCGGTATGACTGTATGCCGACCCCAACATATAGTTGGTAAAAGACTACGCAGACCTGGTTTACGAACCCGTTAAAAAGGTATGAGGTTGCAGGTTCAAAACCTGTCATAAACTAGTGCGATTTTTCGAAAATACTATGGTACTTTTAAATTAGTCTTCGTCACCACTGACTCATGGTGAAGGAAAACCTCTTAAGGCTTTCCTTAAGAGGTTTTCCTTCACCATGAGTCAGTGTCGATGTCAGATTCAACGTGCAGTGAGCAAGTCTCACAAGAGCAGAAGTCATTGCCCTGGCCAGTAAACAAAAGTGTAATATATTGATTACTAGTGTCTCGCTGATGGCAGCGCTTGTGTTGGATCATTTAGCTCCCTTCAAAATTTTTGAGTTGAATGATGCTAATCCTTGCGTCATGTTCGTGAACGGGCGCCGTCATTAGGGACTAGTCATCTCTTGGCTGCCACGGCTTATTTTAATTTAAGTTAATATTTGAATTGTTGTTTTTGTCTTTTTATTACGGACGCTTTTACCGTTCTGCATCGTTCTCACTTGCATAATTTCAACATGAATGATGTAACCAATATTTTGTAACCATATTTTGATTTAAAAAAGTGTCCGTGAAGTTTCTTGCCCCCCGTTCTTCTCCCTAGGTACCTACTACGCTTTGGAATGGGCAACTAGCTTCATCTTTCTGACCGACCGACCCTTTGCCAATTCAAAAGTGTTTATTTCAAATAAATGCTTTGAGTTTGAGTTTAGTGACCCGCCCCTGGGGGTCTACTCCCTAAGCGAGATGTCCATAGTTTCGGAAAAAGTTACGGGCGCTGCTAACACCGCATCACCTACGGACATAAGATTACTTCGGAGCCCGAACTAATAATGAATGACAACACGATTTGACAGCTGTAACTACTCGCGATGTGCTTTTGCCGTTCGAAAAATTTAATTTGATACTGTTTTTCTTGGATCAACTACTTTCGGACGGGCCCGTGTCTAGTAGACCCCGTGCTTCGCAAGGGTTTTTCACCTTTACACATCGAGATTTCTTTAATATAATATGTTCGATTAATATTAATGTAAATAAACATATGAACCTTCTGGAATACTTTTTACCGTTTCGTTTAAAGGGTCGTTTCCACTAATGAGGATTAAACATTATTAGGTTAAAAAAAAACTAATTTACTCAAATTAAAAAACGAAATATTTGAATAATGAGTTAAAAAAAGTTTTTTAAAAGACTCCAGTTCTAGTAAATTATCATATTATTATAAGTATCAGTAAGTACCTAACTATTAATTAATTATAATGTATCGATAATGCCCTATAACGGCAGATGCTCTTACATGGCTTACTTTTAATTATTAATAATTCAGGGATAATCTTATAAATCGACGGATTATTAATCTAATACTTGAAATATTAGGTCTAATGATAAGTATTAAAACAATATAATGACAGAAACTTGTGAATATTTAAGTGATTCGCATGACCAAGTTTTAATAATGATTCGATATGGTTAAATTAATTATTTTAGTTCTGTATGTACACTAAGTTAATTTCTGGTAAACACATTTCGTCGATTATGTTATACTTATAATAGTAATTAATACTTAAGCGGCAAGTCTCCAAGAGTGTCCCAAGGAGAAAACTCAAAAACACTGTCCGATGCTGCAGGGTAATTGCGTAACACAGTAACAGTAGGAATAGCTTTCATTTTGACAGTTCAACAACATTCATTGCGTTATTTACGTTGTTGAGCAGACAAATTTTTCGAACATATGAAGTAATGGATTAGCAATAGACTTCAAAATGATTCAAATTGTGATAGATGTGTGTTACGCAATTAAGGTGCGAGAGTGGAACCCAGAACGACTGACGAGCTTAAAACCTTAAGGCGCAGTAAAAAGCAAATTTTTAGTTATTAATTGATGATAGCGCATCGCGACAACAAATAAGGTTCAAAACAGCGATGTGTTTGATGCTAGTTGAATCGAATGACCACCAAATTTTTCAGTTTTAATTAAATTAGAAAATAAATGCATGGCTCAGTGAAATATTTTTTAGGTATTTATTTAGTTGATTGAATTCCCTTTATTATCATTAAATAAAATATGATAGTTTACACAAAAAAATATTTTTTTGAGCTCTGTAATACAAATTTTGTATCATGATATCATGAAATATTGTTGAATAAGTCTTTTCTTTGAACATTTTATAATAGACGCAATTTTTTTTTCTGGCTTGTAATATCGAACAATACGCCTAACTGTGGGACAAAAAACAGCGTTTCTCGTTGTCGTACGTTTGGACAGCGCCTTAAAACCTCACCCTCGGAAGTTACGCTACTTAGCGACGACTAGATCTAAGAACATTAACATAACATCACGCCTGCATTCCCCGAAGGGTTAGGCAGAGGTGTACCTATAGTACACCCACATTTCCCTAAACCTAAGACCTAAGAATCAGTCAGAAATCATACTGACGATACTCGTATCTTCTAATTCCGGGTATAGATTGGTGAAACGTAACATTAAAGGCAACATAAATTAACCGTCCTGACTTTGCAATGCAACGTGAAATGTAACACAACAACTTGGCGATTTTCTTTCAATGTGTGTTACATTGTTGCTTAAGAGGGCCCTTCCCGGTCTGTCTATCGTCAACGCGAGCATGATTGAAAAGCTTGTTGTTTCATCCAACGCAATGTTTGAAACAAGAAGCAAGAGTGAGAACGCGATAACATCGAACGAAAATTGGCACGCGGAGATTTCACAAAACTTGTTACAGGCAATACGTGTTTTTGAAAAAGCCATACAAATTTTTGGAAAATATGTTTGTCATTTAGAATCTCCATACATGTGCAAGGTTTCTATGATGATGTTTTCTTTACGTTTACAATTTATGAGTACATTATGAACGGCCAAAGTTCGGGTAATATTTGTGCAAAAAGCAGATTTTTGGAGGCTTAGACTGAATTTGTTTCTCCAAATTTTGAATTTTTGCTTGCATAGAAACCTAGATAAAGTACACAAACCACCTATTAATTCAAAAAAATCAATGAAAGATGTGTGACAACGCCATAATCACGTACGAGCGTACGTATGAAAAGTATGACGGGTTGGCCGCTCTTAAGTACACATACATACGCACACTGCAGTATAAAACTGATTTACACCCGTCACCTCACACTTCACGTTCAGTTGGAAACCAGCGTCAGGCACTAGTTGTGTGACATGTTTGCTGAACTGGACCTATTTAGCGCAGCCGCGAGGCACACACTTTCCTGCTAATTTCTCACAACGTTCTTTACACTTTTTATTTGTTTGTTTTATTTTTATTTTTTACTTGTAGGTATATGTTGTGTCTGCGCTAAATAAACGTATTTTCTTTCTTTCTTTCTTTCTTCATTTCATGTTACGTTTCACCAATCTATACCCAGCATAATGCTAGCACTAACGATGCTCATTATACGGGTACCTACCTAATATAACACAGGTATAGGAAGGACACGTTGAAACAATAGGTCAGACGGGCATTGTCTACCAAAGTTTACCTGACGGTGACGCCCGCGCCGCCGCAACACCTATATTTTTGTACGTGGTATTATGTTAGCTATGGGTTAATAAATACTAAGGCCCGTATTAAGGCTCGTTCATACTGGCGCGACGTGACAGTGCAACACAAAGGCACCGCGTGTCGCGCTACGACCGGTGCCTTTGTGTCGCGCTGTCGCGTCGCGCCTGTTTGCGGAAGCCTATAACGAAGCTCACTCAAGACTCAAGCGTTACTTACTTAAAATTAGTTTCAACCAATCAAATGGCTCTAAACAAGTTTTAAGCAATATTTGAGTTGTGAGTGAGGTTCTGTAATTCGGGCCTAAGTATCTATGTTATGTTTCTCAGTTGCAGGCTGAGTAATAATAGCCGCACGAGTCGTTCGATTAGGTTAAGCTACGCTTGCCGCGGTTGGCCCGTGGATGGGTGACCATCTTTACATACTCAGAACCCTCCGTGCCCCGGAAAGCACATTAAGCTGTTGGTCCCGGGATGTCATTCGTGGATCTTTGATAGTCGTTACGGGTCGTCAGAAGCCCGAAAGTCTGACAACCAGTCTTACCAAGGGATATCGTGTTACCCAGTGACTGGAATGTGGAGGTCAGATAGGCAGTCACTCCATGTAAAATACTAGTATTCAGCTGCATCCGGTTAGACTGGAAGCTGACCCCAACATAGTTGGGCGAAGGCAGGTAGATGATGAGCCTGGAGTCTGGATTTGTGCCCGATTGATGGCAATAGACTCGCCCCCTATTACAAGGGGCTTAAACATAACTGACGAAATGTATACCATACTGTTATAGGTGCTACCTCTGCCTATAACCCTTCGGAGAATAAAGGCGTAATGTTATGTGATGTGTATCTTTGTTAATTAATTAATATCTAGTCTATTTGATATCATTGCCAGACAAGGAGAGGAGACATGTCAGTAATAGGTTCTTCTCCAATCGATAGTTGAAGAACACTAGTTTAGTTCGAAAAAGAAAAACTACGTAAACGAATGAAAAAAAAAGGTAAATTTCTATCTGTTTTTCAATTGAAAAGGGTACGCTTAGATGGTTTGGTCATGTTGAGGGGATGAATGAAAGGCGACTAACAAAAGGTATTTACAAGGCAGATGTGAGTGGAAACGCCGGAAAAGGACGCCCTAGGAGGACATATAGTGACCTTATTGGTGATGTTCTTCAGAAAGGTCAGGTGCGTAGTACTCGCAACCGGCGTGCGTGTATGACCAGATGTATGAACGTAAACGAGGCAAAAGGAGTAGGTATGTAAGGATCGTAGCAGGTGGCGTTCTGTAGTTTCTGCCTACCCCCATAGGAAGAAGGCGTGAGTTTATGTATGTATGTAATCTAACACCAAATAAATAGATACCCAATCAGCGGGGTAATTGCGTAACACACAGTAGCAATGGCTTTCATTTTGACAGTTCAACAACATTCATTGCGTTATTTACGTTGTTGAGCAGACAAATTTTTGGACATATGAAGCAATCGATTAGCAATAGACTTCAAAATGATTCAGATTGTGATAGATAGTGTGTTACGCAATTAGGGTGCTGAATTACATAAAAGTAAACTTTACAAATGGGCAGTAACCGTCTTATGCCAGGAAAATAATTTTGGTAGTTGTTGACGTTCTTGGTATTGCTTGAAAAGAAAAAATATTACCAATATCTCTTACTACAGTGGACTTAAACATAATTGGCGAAAAGAATAGAATAGAATACTCTTTATTATATACACCATAAAAATTACTGACATAAATGTAGAAAAAAAAATGTAGTAATGTGGGTGTAAGTACAAAACACCTCTGCCTAATCGTTTGAAGAACACATAGCGTGATGTTATGTGTGTGTCATAGGATACCCCGTGACGAGCAAAGTGTTATTGGGTTTTTCCTTTAGGAGTTCTCAGTAACAACCCACGAACGGAGTATGGATTTGTGGCCGGTTATGGCAATTGTCTTGGTTCCTTTATAATTCATGGGACTTTTAACAACTGGCTAAATATGGGTGTTATTATAAGACACTCAATAAAAATTAATAGAAAAACAAATTTGGTCAAAATTAAAAAAGTATCTCCACAATTTACATTAAAAGTTGCCATAATTATAGTTCTATTTATTTTTTGAGTAGTATCACTGGCACAATCTCAGTAGAAACAGACTACAAAAATAATAATTTTATTTACATAGTGTGAAACAATTTCTGAAGCCGTGTGAGGTTTTTTTTTTTTCATAAATACAATCTACAAAAATAAAACACACCGCTTACAATTTTCCAACCTGCCAGTAACGGTCAGTGTACATTGTCAGGTAGGTATATTTTTTATATCTCAAGGGTCTCATTCATCCGGTATTGGGCAAAAATCTTTGTTTACACAAATCATGCGAAGACGGTGTGATAATTACTTCTAAGTCCACGAATACTATGGAATCTTTGTAGTTCAAAATGTTGATCTGAAGTGATGTTTCCTCAATGACATTTCATTGAGGAAACATCATCATCTTCATCTATCATTATAGATAAGGAAATGATAAGGATAACACAAACAACTCACGAAACCAAATAATGAAAATTAAACTTTAGAAAACATTAAAACAACAAATATTGTTAAGCAAAAATAATATTCAAAATTACTTACAATACATTGATATCTCCTTTAATCTATCCTTATCCCAATTAGGTTCCTACTTCTTCAAATAAAATCTCGGTACTAAATTTGTTCGTGATTTGTGTAGTATTGCCATCCGTCCGCGTTATCTCGGACATGTCCTAATTTTCGCTCGACCTCGGCTTGACTGGGGGCGCGCGACAACACCGCATTTTGGATGCAAAAAAGTTACGATCTTAAATTCTTCATCTAAATAACGAAGACACCCGAACGGCCAGTACCTAACTGCTGTCGGCGTAACAATTTGCGTACCTACTTTTAAAAAAGTTGCTGAAAAACTTACAGTAAAATTTTCTTCGTAAAACTTCAGAGCCAACAGATAAATAGAGTGTAGGTATCCGAAAAGTATATATTGTGAAGGAGGCGTCACATGTGTGTAGGTATTCAAGTAATGTGACACATGTGTGGTGGCGGGAGCGGGCGCGCGGGGGGAGGCGTGCTCGCGTCGCGCGTACGTGTGTGTGTGCCGGGGCGGGGCCGGGCCCGCCCCACACCGGCGCGGGCGGCCAGTGCCCGCCGACCGCACGCCGAGCCGATATTCGGCATTCGCGCGACACCGCCGTACCGCGCGCTCGTCTCTTCAGTTCACTTCGCGTTCGCGAGCCACCCGCGACACACGTACGTGCCGTCCTCGCTCCCGTCGCCACCCTCGACGACAGCGCGCAGCCACAGCGACGCAAACTGTGTAGTGCTACCAAACTTTTCGGTGACTCAGTGCTTACGGACACAACTGTTGTTGAAAAAAAATCTGTGTGAACTCAAACGGAATAGTGCAATGCGAAGATTGCGGTCCGGCGGAAAGGCGATTCTTTGAGCGACGAAAGGGTTGGGGAGTGCGGGGTGCGAAGCGGGCGGAGGGCGGCGCAAAGCCGCGCACGCGCCCGCTGCTGGACCGCGCCGCGGATCCAACACACGCGTTGACACCGGCGCGCGCGATGGACGACAAGCCAACCGCCGTCGGCGGCGAAGAACATTACAGTCTGCGCTGGAACAATCACCAGGCCCACCTGCTCCGGTCCTTCGAAGCGTTGCTGCACGCTGAGACCCTAGTGGATGTGACGCTGGTGTGTGCCGAGCGCCGTGTACGCGCTCACAAGGTGCTGCTGGGCGCTTGCAGTCCACTGTTTCGCCGGATATTCAGCGAGAATCCATGCAAACACCCGGTGATCGTGTTGAAGGACTTCCAAGGATGGGAGGTGCAAGCAGTTGTAGACTTTATGTATCGTGGAGAGGTGTCTGTAGCGCAGGAGCAGCTCGGAACTGTGATTCGCGCTGGAGAATCACTCCAGGTTCGGGGCCTGGCTGATCAGGACCGTGAGGAGCATGCGAGGTCTCCGCCTCCGACGCCGTTAGCGCGGAGCCCGGTGCAGACGACACCGCCAGCACCCTCACCACCAGTGAGCCCAGCGAGTCCTCAGCCGCGACGAAAACAGGCCCGACCTCGTCGTCGCTCAGGAGAATCAGATACACCAGAGAACTTGTCGATGCGCCGTTCTCCGAGTGGAGGCCTGAAGGCAGTGCGTCTGTCGAGGCCTCGCTCACCACCGAAGCAAGAGCAGGAGGAGCCAGAGGCCGAGGTGCCGCCGCCGCCACGTATGTTCGCGCCGCACCAGGACATGTTCCCACCAGTACCACCCGCCGTCTCCGCGATGTCATTAACACCACCGCACAGTAAGTACACAATTTTATATAATTTTGTTTACGAAATATTCAACAGTATTTTTCTAAGTTACACCACTTGGAACCACCGCCAATTTTACAAAAACTATAACCAAATTTTTTAAAATTAACATTTTTTCTTTAGGGTTAGGGCGACAATGTTTTTGAAATATTTAGCAGTGGATAATTTTATACATTCTAGTTACAATTTTTTTTGCATTTAGGGTATTTAATTATTATTAAATGCATGTTAACAAGTGGGTAGCTGCACAAAATTATTGTGTATATCAAAAAACAAAGGTCGGTCATACCAATGCCGTCATGGGCGAACAATTAATAAGTAAACAAATAATTAGTGGTAAAAACTGACCTCGCTCGCTCATTGTCAACATCTCCAAAACCAATGAAGTTGTTTTTTGTCCAAAACGCACCATATTTTAATCAAGTATATGCAATCGACCTACAAAGTGTTAACCAAAAAACTTTTAATGATATAATCAATAAATTATTATACAAGTTCAAATCTGTTATTGAGGTGCTTCCAAATAACATTCTTCTAATATTTTCTAATTAGAATCTAAAGAGATGTGATCTATGTTACGAACGCTTAATCGGAGCGGTCGATGTGAATAAATCTAAAACTCTAATTAAACTCGAATCATCAAAGGATCCGTTATCATTGAACGCTTATCGATTTTATAAATCGCATACAGGTTACCAGTGATTCGATTAGCGACCGATACCGAGTGTTAACCGAAACGTTTCACAGATAAATTAAGATCACCTATTCATACGTCGGGTGCATTATCTCTTAGATCGCGTGAAAGGTTTTAACTTTATAAAGTCCATTAAGTGAGCATGTCGCAAACATTCACCGTAAAATATCATTATAAATGGACGGTGGTGCTTGGTGCTCGAGCCATGATCGTGTATGGTACCCATAAAGGTGTGTCAGTATAAATTTTACACCTCAATAATTATTGCTTGTGGGTCTCCTTATGCGTATAAAAGAGGAAGCAATTCCAGCAGTCATCTTGTTTTACGAGCCCTTTTCGATTTCTAAACTTGTTTATGGTGGAAATTCTCTGATTGTCTTACCATAATCTAATCTAGTAATCGTATTTTAATCCCGTCCCATCTCTGTTTATTTGTGTCATAGGTGTTATAGTCTGCTATACAAATATTGAGGGTTGGGTGTACAGAATGCTGAGTTGAAAAGACTGATGATTTATGTTATCTGAAAACACACTTCTCCAAATGCAAACTGAGAAGTATTTTGAGAGCAGCCAAACTTCATTCTCAGCGTAGGGACATTAATTTGGTCAATTAACGTTGAGTGCCCAATCTATTTGCAGGCACACTCATAAATTACAGTTCTAATATATTTTACACAACAGACCTTAGAGGCTCAGGTTGAAATTAGTCCAAGGAGTGGTTTTATACGTCAATTTTGTTTTATTGTTTCCTCAGTTTCGCGTATGTGCCGAGTGCTTGATTGCGCCATAATAGTCGTAGGTTGTAATGAAGGGGTGCACGCACTCGGCTCTTGCCGCCGACGTGCGTGGGGATACTAAACGCAAGGGGAGTTTGAACGTTTCCGCACTTGTCATCCCGTTTCGAAAATCAAATTTCAAATTGCCCCAACTTAAAATGTTTATTCGTGTTTACATTTTCGTTATCTGGTAATTCGAACGTTCTGTAGACAATGCTTTTTCGTTTTCCTGCTGCTTTATATTGACCTGCCGAATTTGGCGGAGAAATCATTTTTTGTTCGGGTAATTTTTAAGTGGACAGTTTCTGTGGCGGTTTATTACAGATTTACATTTTATTGTATCCATCTCCGTGTGTGATGAGCTTGATTACAGTTAATGGTGGTGCGTAAATGTAATGAGGGGTTGGCAGGACTGCTGGCAATCACGGTGCGTCGGCGAGCCTTCCTGATTGGACTCGAGCAAATCCAAATTTTGTGGCTTATTCCTTCATTACTGTTTTACTGCAATTCAATTTGAAAAATATTCGTGAAGCTAATGTGACAGGAACTCTTTTTTCTTGTACCTATAAATGGTTTATTACTGAAATAAGGTTTCAAATAAGGCTTTTTTTTTCTAAAATGTCTGAAGGTTTGCAATACGTCTGATAGGTACTGGGAATAGGTAAATTACTAATAAGTTTTCAAAATACAAAAAGCTTTTAACCTAATTTCCAATTCGATGCAGGGACCTGACTATGACAGAAATACTTTAAAAACCCTAGCGAGAGTTGTCATTAGATTTAACAACCTTGTCAACTTTATGGCCTACTTATAATGTGAAACATCATAAGGAGTATTTTGGTCCCATTGGAATTCTGTTTACTCTGTGTTCAACAAAAGAGTATTTATCAACAATAACGTTAAGATGCAGGAAAATATTATCTAGCAGGTAGGTACCTATCACATGCACACATTAGAGTACATATAAAATTATTGGCTTCCATTGTTCAAGATACTCACTAACGGAACCGGTTTGAAAATGTCTCACTTACTTACTTGATTTTATCACACCAACCAGATAACTATTTGCATAAATAAAATATATAATAAATGTATCTCCAATAAAGTTGATAAAAGAACTAATAAACTTTTCGAATATAAAAATATGTATATGAAAATAATCTTCAACAAAATTCCCCAGTGACATGAAAAATCAATGGCAAAATATCTCTCACAGTATCAATTTTTCCTTCAAATATCCATATTGTGATAAGTAATTTGTTTACATTAATTCACCACCTGACACGCGAGGTTTTACATCAGGTACACGACCTTCAAGGGTTGCAAAAAAAAGAGAGAAAAAACTGCGCAGGCGACGACATTGGCACGAAGCGCTAGATACCGAGCGCACACGCAAGGGCGACTACGATCACTATGCGTCACTGCGGTACGGGACAATCTACAGTTTCTGTCATTTGTACTTTAGTGGTACTTGTCCGTCACACTGGTCACTGAATAATAAGTATAACGTTGCTAAGTTGGCATTTTTCTCTCGCAAATCATTTGTTGAAAGGGTTATTTGGTCTGTTGATTTTAATGTCCAGCTGATCCAGTTTTGAGATTTACTTTCCGCGCAATTGAAACACAACTGAGGATAAGTCTTCAAGTTGATGAAAGATTAGTTACAACTGATAAAAGCTTTTGAGTACAAATGTATGACGTCATTATTACTTATTCCACGGCTTTAAAATTACAACTTTATATAGAACACATAATATCACGCCTGTATTTCCCGCAGGATTAGGCAGAGGTGTTCCTTTAGTACACCCACATTTCGCCAGTTATGTTTAAGTCCCATGTAATAGGAGGCGAGCCTATTTCCATCAACCGGGCACAAATCCAGACTCCTGGCTGCTACTGAGAAATACCTCATGTCGTATAGCTTTGTTAATATTTACTAAATAAGAGAAAGTTAGTATAGAATCAGCATAAATGAAGCTGAACTTATGACCGCCACTACAACAAATAACGTCACAATTTATGAGCATATATAAAATACGTAATATTGACAAGCGTATGCGCGTCCAAAACATTACACGGTCATTAATGAGAATTACTGGCAGTTTCTAATTAGTCATCCTGTCTATTCCAGCAATTAAATTATTATGTTTCAATAAATTACTAATGACACACTGTAGGGATGTACACAAATTAATTAGTAATCATAATTTGAATACCTAAACGGCCTATCGTAATAATAAAGAGCTGTCAATCAATAACATTGTTTATTGCTAGAAATGAAAAGAGAGATCATTAGTACAATTCAAAATATCAATAACAAAATATTTTGTTTCACATAAACCTACATGGGCACTTATGAAACGTCAGAAGCTAGGTGTACGTTTCCAATTGGTCGTTTCCTTTGGAAAGAGCCTGCAAGTAACTCCACGGTTACTCATTTAAATATAATTGGCTTTTACAATATTTCCAAATAACAATGTTAATAGGTATGGGAGAACAGTTTAGGCCTGTCAACAAGTACCAAAATGATAACCACGTAGCTACTGTACCTCTATAAGTAATGCAATCGATAATATCTTACACCGCCCGCCGGCTGATATAACTACACAAAATTAAGTCAACAAAAAAAAAAATACAATGTGACGGAAAATTGGAAACCTTAAAGCGAATTTAAAACCACATTTAAAAAAAAAATTAAACGACAACAATTTATTATGCTTTTAAATTATGAAAAAGAAACAAATAAAGCTCAACTTTAAAAAAGACAATAATAATCGCTTTTATAGAAAAAATACTTCGATTTGTCCTGTTTAAAACCAAAAGAGTGTGCTGCCTACAAAGGATGACAGCACGGCCTGCGCTCGCGCATTCATTCAATCGACACCGCGTCTGCCCGGTGACCTACTTGTACATGAAGTTTACTGTAAGAACCATAAAAATACTGAAAAAAAAACCTTATTTTTTTTCTTGAAAATGTATTGGTCATTTGTTATTATTGTTAGGTATCCAAAGAAGATGACGACTGTAAGGCGACGAAGAAGATTGTGAAGATAGTTTATATTTTCTTATATACTTTTTTTACTTTAGACAAGCATTAAAAATAAATAAGAGAGACCACTCTCACTGCATAATAAAGATCACTTCGCTCGCGCCGTTACTTCCCACATATCTTACAAAAAAAAACACCACAAAGATAAAATAAGGGCCAAACAAAACACGTGATCTTTTTAAAAGACACTTACCAGCGAGAAATTCTATACAACCGTTTAAAAAAAATCGAACTTTTAAAAAAGAATGCTCAAAAACTAAGATCAAAACTCGATCATTGCCCGAGGGGTGCCTTAGACATCAAGTCTGACAGACTGTCTGAGCAAGACTGCCACCTGCCTGTCTGCTAGTCTGTTACTGACCTAGCACAACTAAGTTACCAGAAGTAATACCTGTTTTCTAAAAAAAGATGCGAAACTTTGTTAAGTAAAGACGGAGTAGGTATTTTGAGCCTTGTTTATCTTTTCTTACGGGATCAATTCCTATTTTAAAAACTATACGTTTTTACTAAACTAATACATCAGTCAGGCATTTTTTTTTTAATAAGAAATATATAAATATAATTACTGTAACAATACTTTTGTTTTACACAAACTTAAACATAAATAACCCGTTTACAAACAATGAAAAATTATCGTCCTCTGAAAAATACTTGCAACTTTGCATATGTTCAGGAATTTATTTTAGGATTGTACCAACGATTAAACTTGACCTAATTCGTCTACAACCTGTATAATATTATATAAATTACAAACCCAATAAATACATTACCAATCTAAAAAGTATACATAGAGCAATTAAAAAAGTCAACTCTAAAACCAATATCCACGTCAATTCCCATGAAAATAATGTAAGAACTCCTATAAACGTTTGGTTTACGTCGACCAATTGTTATAAGGCCATAAAAACTAGTAATAAAATAGACACACATTACTAATCCTACAATTATAATCACGTAACATATCTGCGTGTCGCGAGCGCATGCAATTAACATTCTAATCAAGCATTGTATTACTTGAGCTGAGCGAGCAAAAAAGCGAACAAGCGTGAACGTGGATTGTGTGAAAGGGTTTCGTATGTTAGTTTAATATTTTTGGCACCCGTATAGGAGGTATATTATATATTATATATATTTATATATTATTATATATTTATATAAGACCTATTTCATACGTTTTCTAATGTTTTACAAAGTCATCAAAACATTAATAAGATGTTGCTACAAGAAGAGCTATTTTATCAATCACTAAGTAATTCGATTAATCATCTGCCACCAAGAAATTTATTCGACAATTAAAAACTACTACAGCTAGCTTAGAAAATGAAAACAAAAGAATTATTTCATTACCAAGAAATCTTATTGTTATTCTCACACTTCGAGAAAATAGCGACCCTGCCGGCCATGCAACAAAAAACGAGCCTAATTGATTCTTTAAGAAAGGAAACATAACATCTAGCCTTGTATTTCTTGAAGTAGTAGACAGAGGTGTATCATGATAAACCCACAAAGTCGCAGACAATAGGAGTCTATTGCTATCAACCGGACACTAACTGACATACTCTAAGCAGCAACGGAGAATTTCGTATTAAAATAACAACTTTGGGAAAACCCAATAACCTTTCCCAGCATTGGAATGGTAACCAGGATCCCATACTCAACCACTAGACCACGAGGCAATCAGAGAAAGGAATCTAAATAATGATTTTCATGCGGAATCCTAAAAGTGATGTAAACTTTTTGCGGCGCCTCCGCCATGCTACGTGTTGATACACGTGTTTAATTAGTACTTGATGATATGTCGAACATACAAGCTACTGTGGGTACAAATAAATTGAATTCATCAGATGGTTCGATTGAAAAAATCTTTGTACCATTATTTCTTTAAGACTGATTCAATTTCGATTTCTTTAAATAACATTGCTATTTCCTTTGTCATGGTGAGATCTTCTTGGGAGGAATTTTTCTGCTTATGTTGTACTAGCTTCTTTCCTCAGCTTCATCCGCGTGGATGTCGGGAATTTTCCCACGGGATCGTAATACCGGGATAAAATGTATCCTGCGTGTAAATTCTGGTTATAAACGACGTGTCTGCCAAATTTCATCCAAATCCGTTCAGTCGTTTTTGCGCGATCGAGTAACATACATCCAGACATACAAACTTTCACATTTATAGTATTACTAGCTTCTGACCGCGGTTTCGCCCGCGTGGATGTCCGAAATCATCCCACGGGAACGTACTACCGGGACAAAACTAGTAGCCTATGTCCTTCCCTAGGATGCCATCTATCTCCCAGCCAAATTTTATCAAAATCCGTTTAGTGGTTAAGGCGTAAATAAGTAACATACAGACAAAGTTACTTTCGAATTTATAATATTACTATGGATGTATTATAAGTAGGATTAGTGATATAGGAAGACAACCTTTCATGAGCTCTTTAGTGAAACCCAAGGGGCCAGTTAAGGGCCCAGTAGGTCTTCGAAGCATTTTGGACTCGTCTTTCGACTTCCTTGTCTTGTCTGTTCTTGAAAGACACTATCTGACCCAAGTCAGGTTGTTTTTTTATACCATTAAAAAGAAAACTCATCGATATGTGCCTAATGCCCGTCCAAACCCACGACGGTGCACAAAGTTGGTCACTTACTGAACAACAGAAGTCAAAACTCAAGATTTGCCAACGACCAATGGAGCACAACATAGGTGTCAAGCATACAGATCGAGTTAAAAACACCACCTTGCGGGTCATAACTCAAGTAGCGGATGTTGGTGAAAAAAACAGCCGCGCTGAAGTGGGGGTGAGCCGGACACGTCTCACGAATACACCCGGACAGATGGGCAAAGATCGTCACTCATAGGACGCCAGGACATCGCCGTCGAGGTAGACCACGACAAAGGTGGTGTGACGATCCGATAACGTTTGCAGGGCCAACATGGCCAGAGATTGCTCAAGACAAGGAGGTTTGGAAGGCTAAAGGGAAGAGTTTTGTCCAGCAGTGGGACACAATGTAGGTTAACAATAAAATTAAATAAAAACGTTAATAGGATTTAGAACTGAACACCGTCATGTATTATTACATTTCTCATTTCCGCCAAAACCAAGTCGGACAACTCTTCGAACAAATGAACACTTTCGTTTAAACTATAATTTTCTTGAGCGAATAAAAACTGACACTCATTCTTAAACCTTATTGTAGAGCGTAACAGACAGTTTTAACATGAACATAAAAACAGAAAAACAATAAACATTTTAAGACTTCCGATATGAAATATTAATTAAACTAATATCCTAGTCGTAGAGATTTTAAAACCCATTCATGCTAAACAACTATTAGCCAGATTTTAATTAACAGCAACACCTATGACAGCTAAAACCAACAACAATTTAGAAACACAATCTAAAAGCACAAAACTACAGCCTAACAATAATTTACATGTACATATCTATCAGGCACAATTTATTCAGCAGGTGACCACGTCGTGAAAGGTGAGAGTTGTCGCAACGACACACGGCCACACGACCGACTTGAATAAGTGATATCGCGAATTTCAATTCGCGTTTACATGTAAAGGCTGTTTTACTAGCGCGGTCTAGTTTTAAGAAAAATAGGTGGACTAGAAAGGACGATAACAGTAATAGATATGAATATACTTCATGAGATAAGACTAGATTATTACATGATAGTAATAGATTTGGAAAGTGTTTTTTGTCAAAGTCATTTATGTATTTGTTTTAAATGCGGTAATACAAAGGTGGTAAATAAATATTCTTGTATGATGACACATTTCGCCGTCAAAAAATTAGAACACATTCTTCGTCTTTCAACAGAATTATGATGATGACGATGATCAAAGTGGCACGATTTCTAAGAACGTCAATACAGAAGATATGAATGTTAATATATTAAGAGTTCCTTCTTGTATAGTCTCTGCTTAAAAAAATAGACAAAAATTAATACAAAATCAGATGCAAAACAGACCAAACAAAAATATATCGGACTAGGACCACAAAAACCGTTACGCCTTACATTACCTTAGGTTTCCTACATACATAATTCTTGTTAGCTTAGATACGTTAACAAGTGCATAACAACCGCACTATATCACAACGAATTTAATACCAAAGATAATGTGGACCGGACACATAATTACAAACTTAATATATTAGCAATAAAACCGATTAAAAGCCAATGCGGACCAGATTAAAATTGTATGTATCAATTATAAGGATATACTCATTCCCTTATTAATTGATAATCATGAACAGTTATGTGAGTAAATCTAAAAACTATAAACAGATGAAGATATTATCGATTTGGAAGTTGTAGGGGACGACCAAAGAAACGATGGATACAACCCGTATTAAAGGTACAGCTTGAAAGGGGGTGAAAACTGAGATGACGGCTTATAGATATGAATGGAAGAAGACATGCTGCCCTGATTTCAAAAAAAATATGATAGAGGAAGATGATAATGATGATGAGGAAGGTAGAACTAAAACATACGTAAATACTAGAGATACCAAAGATTAATGTTAACGGTAAAAGGAAATAGGAACAGTAAAACATTCTCATTATACATAGTTTTAATTACATTACACTATTAATTCCTTTTTAATTCATTGAACGTTAAAAAGTTATTAATATCAAGATTTAATGCTAACGAAGAGAAGACTGCTTATCAATAAAAACGAATGTTAATTCAATTGACTTTTGATAACTCATAAAAAAATGGTGCCAAAGCAGACTCATGTGTACTGTGTAAAGTGAATAAGCATTTGGGTGAAATCAATACGAATTTTATTGACATCTTCAACGTATTCATGCAAATCATTCGATTTAAATTAATGTATGATATTCACATACATATTAACAACCCATTTACTATTGCACAGGCCTATCGTAAAAGTCACAAGTAGCGATTAAATCTATCGCATATTAGAATTCCTTAAACTAATTAGCAGAAGCAAATCAAACGGTTTATAGTGGTCTGTTAAAACTTAAAAGCTTAACGCGTAAATCAGTAAGCAATTTTTCGAAATATAACACGAACTAGCGCTCTTTAGTTTACGCATATTGTTTTTGTCAGACGTGCGAAAATGAAGCATAAATTATAATTTAATTATTCAATGTTTGTGTTCGACTTATGTGGCAACTAGTTGTTCTCAACTTTGATGTTTTTACGGGGAAACTGAAAAAACTTTCCAGTAAAATGTGAAAAATTTATTTTCTTGCAATAAAAATCAAATAGAAGACTGATATTGATAAAAAAATTACTGTACAAGACTATGAATTCAGCAGATTATTATTACTTGTTATATGGTGACGAAAAAATATCCAAAATCACATTAATGGACACAATACAAGATGATGACAATTTTTATTATGTGACAGTACTTAAATTGATTTCTCCTCAATACAAAATGTTTAAACAAGGATTTAATTAATAAGATAATTTTCCTTTAACTGTCAGCAAGTCCTTGAGTGTAGTACTTTGATATTATTTTACAATAAATTAATTAATTTATAAGTTGAAAATTATAGAAATTATTTATTGGCAACACAATTATTATGTAATGCCTATACGTAGGTTCACACTGACGTCAAACACCTATTATGCATAGTACATATAGAGGATATATAGCTTAACCACACTATGATTATGACGTAAAGGTTAAGCACATCATATATATGAGAAAATATCATAAAATTCAAATAAGACTAATGACACCATGCCACCGCCATTATGCCGAACTCGTAAATCCTTACTGTTATATATCTAACATTATTTTTAATAAATCGTTTGTCTTTAAAATTACTCCCATAAGCCAGAATTTACCAAGAGTCACAGTTGAAAAATCTAACTTAGGCGCTTGGTGTCCCCCGGGGAAGTATCTTAGACCTAGTTCGGAAATTAACTTAAAAAGTGAATGCATGAATCGGAAAAGCCATTAGCAGTATAACAAAGATGAGACATAGCCTTGTCTACTATTTTGTTGTGGTGTCAGAAACTATTTATGAGAGCCAAGTTGTATCAATCTAGGATTAGGAACTCGTATTTTCTGTTTTCAACCCTAGAAGATTAGAATGACAGAAAGTCATATCCATTCAATGGGGGCTATCATTTTTGTGCTCACCAGTTGGCGCCACTGTCGAGTAAGGTCCTGTTGCAGTACTTTTATTTGATGTTTTGGATACGTTTAAGTACCCTTATATTCATATTATGTTTATTTTATTACATTTTAAAACTTCAAATGAATATTTAGATTATAATATTCCTAAAATTGGCAAACAAATCTTATTCTTTCTTCAAGTGCTACCAAATTAGATCCTAACTTTTTATTTAAAGTCTTAAGCCATAATTATTCAAGAATGGCACAACCATTACAGCTATTATGAATCATTCGACAAAATCTGTGATAAAAGATCCCGCAAACTGAACTTTCAGTACATATTTTAACACCTTAGTCTACACTAGCGCCTCTAGCGGCAAACTGAAGCGCGGTAGCCCTCATTGCCTAAATCAGACATGAACGTCATGCCTCATCTGTTCTGATGCAGTGACGGTTACGCCATCTCGCAGATTCAACTACTTCAGTAAAAGTCGTAACCAAGGGCACGTACTCAAACATTTAAGATAATTGTTTTACGAGTACAATACTTAATCGTTTCCTGCGCAATAAGATGGTAAAATTATTAATTTGGATGATCAACAATCAATAATTACTGTCATTTGTACTAATGCATGAAATATCCTCCTTAGCAGACGGAAATACGACCGTTTTTATTTTTCCTTGTTTAAAAATACATGCCGTATACGTCCGAATGGTACTCATTAAGTCATTAATACGGACACATACCTACTGTGCAACGAGCAATGTTGCCAAAATCATCCCTTTGGAAAAACTGCAGTGATGTGACCAGATGATTCCAAGAACTTGTTATTCCGCAAAAAAGAATAATTGATACCTACTGAAGCAAATGCTATTGACATCATCTGGAAAGAAAGGGAAGGTGTCCTCTTAAGTGTGCAAATTCGAATACAAAAACTGCTAAACAATATTTGATTGAACTAGAAAGAAGCCTTAAAGAAAAGTTATATGAAAACAATGACAATATAACTCATTAAAGTGGCATACACTTTGAAATACTGTGAGGATTAGATTCCGACCATGCGCGGGCGCCTGCAGTCAATACCGCGTCGTTAGTCACGTGCATTGACAAATACTCGCAGTTAATTGGATGAAAACGCGCACTCGCCGCTGTCCGTGCAGTAAATAACGCGCTTTACGACGACGCACTGTTATCAATAACCCTTGTATTGAAAGCTGTTCCGTTTATATGTTCGCTATTTGATAGGTGCAGTTATATTCGCATATCCGCTTCGTATGTCATTTCTACGGAGTTTCTAGCGAGTCGTACCTACCGAGTGATTTGTTGGTGCTAATGTACTACCTCCAACTATTCGTAGAACTTACGTTGTGGTTGTGGACATAACAACAGCTGTGACACAGTGATATTTTTCAGGAGTAGCCCTCGTCATAAACTTCATTAACAAATCATGAATGGCCAGGAATATGGTATTTTCCTTATTTCCGCTCGTCTGGCAGTGGAGTGACTAACGCCATGACATGAAATGTACGTCGATTCTAGTACACATAATACTGCTGCGTCATTCGCTCTTCCGATACCAGATGGTGACGAGGTTTGTTATGCGTTTAGCGACGTAAGACCCACAGCTCGCGTCTTAGCTTTTGGTTGGGAAAACCCGCTAGATACTGGACAATTACCTATTTAAGTATTAAGTAACTGTTGCAGCAGCACATTAAAAACAATCTAACAACTTTAACCTGTAATTTATTATTTAGTAAAACAACGTCATTAAGATTAATCAAACGCGTTTAATAATAATTATAGAAATGTAGATAGCTATCTCCGTAAATACGGGGGCATCACAATTATATGTAAATCGTTGCCATTTTAGAACACAGATTTGTTTGTTAGAAAATCTCATAGTGAACTGTTATTCGGGTTCCCATCACGAAACCGGAACTGAAATCACACATTAGATTTAATTTTATACGAATTTAATAACAAGTGAGATGCGCGCTCGTCCATTGTGCTCCGTGACCATGAGAAAAAAAGCACTGCTCGATTTTTTTGTTGCCGATAAAGAGGTGCCGACGTACAATTCGGAGCAAGATTGATGCGCATGCATGATCGTATCTACCCGCTGTGAGCGCCGCGGTAATAATTAATATTCCATAATCCATTCATCCCCACATTACGCGGCGACTCCTTTCACCGCGCCTCCCTGCATCCCGCGCGGCTCCACGGCTCCACGGCTCCACTCATGACCTCCACCGGTAGCAATATGTTATCGTCACACATCCGTAATTGATTCTGCCCGTTAAATTCGAAATTTGAATGAGCTCTCGCTGAATGAGAACCGAAATAAAATCACGAGTGTAGTGCGCTCGGAAACGCTGACGAGTCTCGGCGAAGCTCTCGGTGAGCGGCACAATGACCGCGGCGCACACAGCCAGATCTCTCTCTTGATAAACTTATAAAAAACGTAACGAAAAAACTACATGTCATGCATCTACGTGTGCTAGTCAATTTCACAGCGACCGTCATGGGAATCGAGCGACGAATGGACTTTAGAAAGCAATTAAAATCTGTGCCCACGAAAAGGAACGCGACCAAAAAGTGCGATCGACACATGAAATCGGCGAACACGTCGCACTTTGTGCACGAATCTCTTCGATGTAACTCCACGCCCGAGCACCGCGTTGCACGGAGCCCGGCCTGCCAAATAGTTCTCATTTACTGAATGATTTTGACAAAAAACGTACAACGCACACCGGTAACAAGACATAAAGTAGACAGGAAAAAGAAAATCAAAGAATGATCTCGTCTACTTTACTCAGCGCAATTGGTTATTACTTTAAATATCCGTGTGGCAAATAACTGTTTAACGTTTTAACGATTTTTACCTTGGCGCCACAAGTTTTATTTGGTCCTAAATCAAAGAAAATACCTTTGCAAACAACTGTTCAACTTTGTGTACCTTTTACTTTAGAAAGACGATACAAAGGGGGACTACTTAGAGACCAAAAGTGGACTTTACTTTTTTACAACCACAAAAAGCTCGGTATGAAATCGAAATCAGATTACGGATCCTGCGATTATAAAGTTTCGGCCGCGGACAAAGGGACGGCGACCACAATTTGGTTGCGACCACACGGCCATGCATTATGGAGATACGTTAGTGAACGTACGTGTTATTTCGGACGTGACTTCCGAGATTGAAAACGATGACAAAAAAGCGATTGGAAAACAGTTTCCGCGCTGTTTTTGGGATCAGCAGATTTAAAGAGAAACTTATCACAGAAGTTGGTATGTTGTCAACAACATACCAACTTCTATGGTAAGTTTCTCTATAAGTTTTTCTATAAGGTTTGCTGGTCAAGTCGATATATATCATGCTGCACAGATGCTACTATTTACTCATCTTGGAATGTTGTTAAGACTTAAAGTGCAATAAATCTTGTAGGCGGAGATTCTATTATTTCTTTATTTTTGGCACAATAATGAGAACCGACTGCCAGTCGGTCTCAATTAGTTAATTATATCTGTGAATGAATCAGACCCAAACAATTCGTTGCTGCAGTTCATCAGGCTCATTAATTAGCATGTTACATAAACACGTGCCGTTCGACTTATTGACATGTTTGGCATCCAATTAATCTTGTAAAACATTAGTTAAAAACATTACTAAGAAATAATGGATGTCGTTGTATTATTCCCAGTAATTTAATTACAAATTACATAGGTTTCTTTATCTGCGCACGAGTGACTCACTCATGTGAGTAATAATGGCGGCGCAAGCGCCGGTTACCGGTGTTGCCAGACGAAGAGGGTTTGCCCATTTTAGGGGGCTTTAAATTATTGCTCGGGTGTGTTTGTGGGATAAACTGTAGGATGTTTTGAAAGGGATTGCTTGTAGGTTATCATTATGTATAGGGTAGATGATGGATGTTCTCTGATAAACATAACCAGTTTCATCCTTTATTATAGTGGAGAGTAGATAACACTGTATAAATCTAAATGTACTAAAATAAATGTTAATGTCGATTTTTATAGATTAACAAACAAGGAGTTTTAATTTCTTAACTGGCAACACAGGTTGCAACAAATCATTTGCGCGGTCAACCGCACTTGTAAATAGCAATTTTGAAATCAATCTAAACTTTTCTATAAGTAACTTTAATATCAATAAACTTTCATTCTATGCATATGCAAATTTTTCGCCAAAAGGAAAGTAAATCGGAGAAATGAAAAAAGACACATTCATTGATAACTTCAAAAATATATTTCTCGTGGTAAGAAAACTTATGAATGAGAATTAATGAATGGTCATCCTTGGACGGTATCCTTAGAATAAGCATAATCAGCCATACAGTCCCACATGCAGCATGTTCCCACTGCTGGCACTTAGGCCTCCGCTCTGTGAGAGGAAGTGGGCCATCGTTAATAAAATTGAAGGTTTTTTTTTAACTACTTGCAATAGAATGGGAAGCAACTGCTCACTATGTCCCACTACTCAGTTTTCCAACATTCGTTTGCCCTCTACATTAAATGGACCTAGTATGTAAAGAAATAAAGTAATAAATAACCTAACTACACACCCAAATTTGGTCATCAATCAGACGTAAAGTGTGGTGTTTGTTGTGCAGTGTCATGACGCGAAATGACGCTTTCAACACAAAAACAAATGAACATCGAACGCACCACATACGTTAAACAATAATTAAATACATTTTCCTTTAATACACTTACGTCGGACGTTTGACAAGTATGGTTGGTTTTGTGGTCACAAGAGTAACTTCTGGGTTGTGATTTCCAGGTCGAGCAAAATGTTATTGGGCTTTTTCATTAGGAAACTCTCAGTAGCATCCCGGTTTTTGGAATTTGGTGGTGTATATTATCGTCATTACGTTCGTAAACGGGCGCCGTCAGTAGGGACTGGTCATCTCTTAGCTGCCATGGCTTATTTAAATTCAATTTACTATTTGAATTGTTTTTGTCTCTTTATTACGGACGCTTTTTAACGTTCTGCATCGATCTCACATGCATAATTTCAACATGAATTATGTAACCATATTTTGATTTAAAAGAGTGTCCGTGGAGTTTCTTGCCCGTTCTTCTCCATAGGTACCTAGGTACTTACTACGCTTTGGAATGGGCAACTAGCTTCATCTTTCTGACTGACCGACCCCTTGACAAATCAAAAGTGCCTGTAATTGGTTTATTTGAAATAAATACTTTGAATTTGAGTTATAATTTAGACTTGGCTATAATTATAATTTAAAATAATAATTATAAATTTAATAAATTATAATTTAGACTTATTTAATTTAAACTTAGCTTTTGCCCGCGGCTTCGCCCGCGTGTACGACGTAAATAATTCCACGGTAATGTACTACCGGGATAAAAAGTATCCTACGTGTTAATCCAGGTTATAAACTATCTGTGTTCCAAACTCCATCCAAATCCGTTCAGTAGTTTTTGCGTGAAAGAGTAACAAACATCCATCCATCCATCCTCACAAACTTTCACATTTATAATATTAGTAGGATAATACTCCCTCCCATGCCTCAGAAACCGCGAAAGCCCTTGGTCCTGCGCCTGATTTCTCCTCATCTCTCCTCGGTCGTATCGGATTGCCGTCCCATCGAACTATGAGAGTAAAGGAACAAAGTGTGCACCTGCGTTGTGCACACACTTATGCACTATAATATCTCCTGCGTACCTGGCTAATCTGCGTTGAAATTGGCCACCGTGACCGAATTCGGTCTGGAGAATATTATTATTATGAGCAACACATTTGAACACATTCACTCTTTTGTATAACATCATTCGTTGCGTTACTAACTTAACAAAAGGTACTTAATTTATAATTGCCCCTCACTTTCCATTACACCAACATAATTTATGTAACGTTTGCTTTGTAAAAGAAATAATTTGACATTTATAATGAAAAACACGAACATGGACTAATTGATAACGGATTCCGGATTATCTTGATTGAATTGTGTGAATCTAGATAGACACTTTTGTTAGATAGATTGGCTACGTAACCATTTAACCGTATAAAAGATTTCAAATAAACTGTATGTGAAAATACTTGGTCGGTTATAGCACCCAATTGGTTATAAGTAATAATAGGACTCGGATAATTGTCTATGATTGGCTAAAACTATTCTCACCGAGGTAACTGTAGACTATGGTCGTCATAGATTCTCAAAGCTGTCTAGCTTTTTTTTTTTTGATAGACGCGTCTGCGTCTATCAAAAAAAAAAACCCGGGAAAATGACACCATAATTTTGCCGCCAAATATCATTGCTTTATTTCTGTAGGAGCGGAGAGTTTCGTTCCAACCTCTCAACATTAGCTAGACAATAGGAAAACTTTGTAAAACAAAAGAAGGTACGTAATACGTATTAGTGAATAGACATTAGTAAATGAGCTACACTCAAAACTGATATTGCATGTCAAGCCAAAGAATCAACTTAAAAAAGTTCTACAAAAACATTATCTCTCATTGTGTCCATAGCTCTGTTTGTAACAAACCTCTAGTTTGCGAAAACGCCTTTTTCTAAAATGTGAGATTTTTGATCTCGACTGTAGATATATAATTTTCTAGTCTAAGTAGCATAATTAAGTTTTTGCACATTCATTTTCAAAATTTCAAAATGTTTAATCCATTGCTAGACAAGAACAACTGCCGACAAACTGTTATGCAGTTTGACTGACTTTATATATGTTATTGTTAATACAAATTTTGAATAAATAAAATAAAAAATATTCATTAAAAATGCTTATGTGTTAATGTTAACTTCGTTTCTTGCTGATTCAGTTCAATTTATTTGAAGTCGGCGCAACTTGTATGAAAATGTCTTCCATACTTCTAGTCTTCATCCATCCTGGTAGTCTCCCCTTTCTAGCCATATTATCTTTCACACAGTCTATCCATCGTTTCTTTCATCTTGTCCTACTCTTATAACCATCCACATTCATACTCAAAACTCTCCTCGCGACATTTTTCTTGTTGATTCAGTACTGTAGGTAAATCATCTTTCAAGTTAATTTCCCACAGGTGTTAAGACTTTAATTTCCTTTCCTGTTTTGTCAAGCCGGTCATCAAACCTGTGCCTCAACCATGTCTCAACTTAATTCTACTAAACATGCGTCAAAACTTTAAGTCGATTTTGTTTTGTTCTTGAATGAAGTACTTACCGACTATTGACGTCTCGGTCTGACGCACCAAAAATCAAGAACTGACTTCTGCGTAAACTCGCATTCTTTTAATTACTTGTAGCATCACATCAGGCTGGTTATTTAATTAAACAAATATTGGTTAAACAGTGTCATGTAAATCCCAAGTTTCATTACTTCGGAAACATGGTTCATTCATGATGTTCTTGAAATGATTGAAAGTCAATCACGCTCCTAATCTCGGCAATTTTGACCGACTATCCTCAACATTGTCCGTAATCATACGATTTTATTTTAGCAGTAGGCTGAACAAACTTCAGTGTTAGAACACTTAAGTTAAATTAGAATCCACGTAACATTTCTTAATTTATTTACATCCCACCGACCCACGTTTCAAGAAAAGATTTCCGTCAACGTGCGAACAAACAAAACAGTAATTTAGTAATAATATTCCGTTAATAAACCTAATAGAATGAACGCCGCCAAATTCTATTAATATCTAATTCCAAAATTACGTAACAAACTAATTTCGTATAAATTACAATGAACTTTTTTGTTAAGTTTACAGAGAAAGTCGCTAACACTTGATTATAAACCGTATCGATTTTTTATTTACTCGTATCGTTTTGGCCTCTCGGAATCGATTCTCGCGAGCGACCGCAATCGTTTTGTATATCATTCCACATGCTAGATTACATACGCAACGGAAGCGAGTGACCGCAAAATATATTATGAGAAACTGACTTCCATTTGCAAAGATCAAACAAATAATAATTAACTTATTATAATGGTGCAACGTAAACTAGTTAAATTACTTTATTCAATCTGTGGCAGAAAAGTAATGAGTATGACAGTGAAGGCTGTACGACGAATTACTTTTGCCTATAACAAATAATTGTATGATTCATAACCTCAATAAAAAATTAACCCTTCGTCTGATTCATTTTGGTATTTGGTACATAAAGTGCACGTATATTTCTCGGTGACATAGACGTAAGTCGCAAATCTCTTCAAATATGAAATATGGTGGTAGAATCTAGTATATCTTAAAGCTGTGCATGAATATAACTCGGAACTTTGAAAGGACTGAAAGTTATAGTGTACTTAAACATAACGTACGGTGAAAGTATTTTAAGATTTAGCTGTTAACCGCATTATTTATTCATGGCTTGCAGTAAACATAAATCGCATTTTAAACAAGTGCATTTTATAACAGTGACTATAAAAACTACTTTAAGTAAATTACGATAGTAAACTTCATCTCATGATCTCGTGCACTTTGTACTGTATTCCTTAGAAGAATTATTATATTAACTGTTATTGTTTAGAAAAAAATCTTTATTGTTTTTAGGAATCTACTTTATAAGTACATTCTTATAAAGAATTAAGATATAAAACATTTCCAAGCTGAAAATTTTTAGATGTTTCTAGATTTTGGAAGGAAAAAGACGATAGTTAGTGAACATTAATTTGTCCACGAATAAGCGTATATTTTTGCCAACGTAATCAACATTATTCGGTTGTGTTTGTGTTCTATATCTCAAATTAAATTGATTAAATTGAACCGTTATAGAAAAAAGAACCAAAGTTTCATACAAAAAGATTTCCCTTCAAAATCAATCACACGTGTAATTAGATGACTGGGCCAATCTCCATACAACAATGGCCAATTCGCCGTTCTAGTAAGAATGCTGTGTGGTCTACTAATCGAGCATAGAAAAATGAGATGTCTGGTATTAAAGCCTCATCTATGGTATTCCGTGCGCATAGACAATGAGCGACTCATTTTGGAAGCTCGTTCGGAAACAATAGAAAGCGGGGCCTCCTACAACTTCACACGGGACGCGCAACCGGTGGAAAGTTAACGAAAATACATTTCAATAGCTAAAAGCAAAATTGGATGAGTGGCCTTACGAAATTATCGCGTTAGCCGTAATTCATTTGTGAATGAATTCTCCCAGGCGTCGTGTGACCGTGTGTGATCACGCTAATGTGATCTTGTTATAACACCTCTTGCGCTTCGTTTTGAAACCGTTCTGTCATTGTGCAGCTTAATTACGATTCACACATCAACAAATGACCACGATTTTTTTATATAAATTATGAACCAGTTCATTTTATCGAACGCGAGATTATATAAAATAACGTTACCAAGTAAGTGGCCATTGTTTTATCAGTGATAATCAAACGGCACTCAAGGTTTACCAGTCTTATAAATATTAAGTTGCCTTTATGAGCATTCGCCGGTATTTACACCCCATATTATTTATGTAATGGGGACTTATATTGGACACGCGATCTTCTCGAACAATGCAAGGAGACGATGCCCATCATCAGCGACCTAGACTTCTTTCCACTTTAATTATTCCTCACATCGATTATAACGTATATTTCACTGAAACAATAGATTAACCCAGTTGCGGCATGTTCTTTAATAGTTATGGCGTTTCTCGTCCCGCGATATTATTGCTTTCGTATCCTTGGCGTGAGCGGCTATCTATCATGTGATCTATTGTACGTACAGTCGACATCGGTATTAGATTAAAGCGATAATTAATGCTGATTCCATACGACCTAGATTCGGGCCCGCTCGATAAAGTTAATTTACAGTTATAGTTGTAAATCTCGTTGCAAAATAAACGGCGAGCACGCGCGCCTACCTGACCGTAGACAACACGCGGAGACTCCCACACACACCTCGATACGTCAGCGTCCTCCCCCGCACCGCCCGTGTGTGAACCACACCGCGTGAATGGGACCCTTCCCGAACCGTAACATTACGTCACGTGGCTGCATGCGCGTATAACCCGACTCGGACAAAGTACACCCTCGCAGGAAGCCCCCAACGTGCAACAGGACATTCTTAATCCCGCCGGGTTTCAGGGAAAACGCACGCATGTGTGACGAGACAGACGAAACAACACACGTGCGTGAACCACGCGCGAGAGAGAGGGTGCGTCAACTGTTGTCTGAATGAACGGGGTGAAGTTTGACAAGTTGTGTACACATGGCCGCGAAAGGGTTGAGCCGAGTTGCGAACTAAGTTTGTGAACGCTTTCGATTTCGACGCGTGTTGCATATGGGGCGAACGTCGATCGATCGTAAACTTTGTTTTAGAGAAGTTCAGTGGGTATTTCGTTTAAATCAGATTAATAGACTGGAGAACAACTTTGTTAACTGCCAGAATATGTTGCGAAAAGTCTGTTAAAATGAAGTTGTGAAAATTGTGGAAAAAATGTCGGATCGAATCGTCGTCGTCGTGCTAACGTATTGCGTTCACGTCTGGTTATCGGGTGTGTTTCGTAAATCATTGTTTATGGTCGAATAGTTCTCTGAAGGGGTCCGAGAGACCGGAATTAGAAAGCGTCAAGCGCGCCGACTGTGCTACGACTAATTGACCGCAAGGTTTACGCGATTCTGCTAGAAATTGTGACGTAATAGAATAATAAGTACTGAAAATGGCACCTGTTATACTTGGGGTAGCAAAACGAAGTTTATTTTTACCAACGTCATAACAGATTTGACAACTCAATTTTACAATGATGGTAGAAAGTAAGCAAAATCTATTTTGACTATTTCTTTTTTTAATGTGACGTTAAATTACTTTACAAAACTGTCAACTTTCGCGATAACTCGCTCCTATTTCCGAATCGATATTTAGCCTGATTCGATGATTGAATTTATTTCGGATTATAATAAACTTAAAAGGCAGTTTAAATCTGGAATAAATTTCGACCTATAATGAGAAAAGTGGAATATGATAACAAAAAATGCTACACTTTGCATCAGAAGTGTTTGTATAGTTACCTAACCATGTTTTTGCCACCACTACGATTTTTATATTATACAATTTAATATGTAATACCCACCTTACATCTCTGAAATTGCGTTTAACATAAAAACTTTTCGAACTAACTGTACATGTTTCTTATGACACTAACCTTGTGCCTGCGTTATAATAAAACAATAATAATAATTACCATTTTAACAATCAGTAATTTATAAATTATATCCTTTACAATATTTTATATTTCACACAAACTATAAAAAGCTACCAATTAAAAAAACCCAGTATATTTGCGTCTCGATCTAGATTTGTCTACCTTTATTAGGGTACTGCAATTAAATCATAAGAACCGTTTACTGTATTCAATTAGATCTGTATAATTATAGTTCATAACATCTCAAAATCTTTCGTGTTATGTTGTGTTCCTTCGCAGAATGCATAAATCTAACGTTTAAATATTTTGTAACCGCCGTTTTAAGTATCTACGCTTAAATCTAAGATTACCGCGATAAGTTTAAAAGGGCCATGGAGTGGACCGTGCCATGTTAGGCATATCATTAAGAGCTCGAGTCCGAAATACACAGATTCTATGCTGGACCAAATTCCAAGGCATCGGACAATGCGTTTGCTTTAAAATAGTGACGGATAGGACAGAGGCAAGAAATACCTAATGATCACAGAAGAAGTAACTTTAAGTGAAAAGTCATGACATCGTCATGACTTTGGAAGGTGTTGTGGGAATAACCTGGGATTGTATCAGTGTTCCATCTTTTGTACTGGGAAGGCTTACCACAACAGAAAAACCTGTGATTAAAATATTAGGTAATTAGTAAAAATTCTTCAACTAATAAACCTAATTGTTATTCCCAATATTATATAATATTTTGTAAAACAAGTCAAACCAAATATTTTTAGTTATAACAATATTTGTGGAACTTCCACCAATATTTTCTTGTCTGTCGAGAATCCGTCATTCCTTTTGTTACGACCTCCAGTTACGTTCTATTATCCAATTATTACGAGCTACAGTAAACCAATAATTCCAAAAGGTATAAACCGCAATTAACTACTGCACTCAAATAAAATAGAGGTAGCCAATGATCAACAGAACCCACTTTCCAAATCAACATATGCACTTGAAACGTTTATTTTTAAGTCTTCGATCCGAATGTGGGCTTATTGATTGTCGGTAATTATGCAAAATAACGAGTCGCGGACTGGCTCGCTGCTCTAACTAGTGACATGTATTAACGGTTCGTTAGGACCGCCAGCAGTAAAAGTTAAAGCCGACGTTACAAAGACACTGCGTGCGGAAAATTGAACTAATTCAACACAACATAAGTTTAATGCGAAACCGACAAACAAATATGCGTTTAAATGTGGAATATAGTTTAAATTAGGAACATAATTTCTAAGGTTTATTAGTTCCGAGATGATGCAGACCGTACACATTATAGTCGATAGTAAAACTCCTGTCTGTGTGCACATATCGTGGTAATGTACCTATCTGCAGTTTACCTAATTAGACTCACCGACGTTTAGTGTAGTAATGCAGGCAGATAACATGGGATTATGGCATAAATGAACAGTTACAGGTAACTGTGAAGAAAGTTGCTTTTAGTGGCAAAAGCTTCACTGACTTGATTGGATTTCCATATGAGTTAATGTCTATAGAGATGGACGTAAATAGATGCATTCAGCGTATTTTATAATGTCAAATTGTCAACTAAGGGTGATTGAATGTTACAGTATGACAGTTAGTAGATAAATAATGATAACTTTTATTGACAATTACGCCTTTGACATCAATTGCAGTATATGCAAACGGTGGATTTAATTAGAGTGTAATGCTCATTTAAATTGAACATTATGACCGAAGAATAAATGCTGGAAGAATCTACCGCATAGGTATGTTTTATGTACCTAGTTGAAACTGAGTTACAATCCATAACTATGAGAGAAAATTTAGGTGGAAGAAGAGGCTCACGATTTTAAAATCATAGAAGTTTTAGGCAGTGCGATGTTCATTTGTTTTTCGTTCTGACTTTGGTGATTCGCCATTTTGTCATTTTTGAATTTGGAATTGGTAATGAATGTCTTCTATACGACATAACGCTACTTAAATCATCTTTCTTAGTTAATTTTTCTTCCTTACTTCTCTATTAATCGTCATCTCGGTAGTCACCCTCTTTCTACTTTCTAGCCATATCACCATTCACACAGTCCATCTATCGTTTCTTGGGCTTCCCCTACTCTTATGTAGCCATCCACATTTCATACTTAAAACTTTCTTCACGACATAACGCTTCATAAAACATCTTTGAAATTCGAATCTCCATGTCCACAATAATCTTGAAGATAAGAATACTAGATACATCTACATAAACTACTAAGCAAGAGGTGTCTCGGTGTAAAACAGCGCCAACGGTATCGATTCGTCGCACAATACGTTGCTACTCCTTGAATCGCATCTCATCTGAATACAGAGTAAATGCAATTCTTCATCTCGATTTCTGTGAGTTCGGCTAAATGTTTGAATTTTTCTCGCTGTCTGTCTGTCTTTGAATTAAGCGACAGACTAAGCATTCCTTTGAAGTGTTACTGTATGCGATGTAAGACCATGCACTGTGTCTGTTTGGGCTTGGCAACATTATTCTTTATACAAAACCATGTATTTAGTTTAAACTTAAAAAACAAAATATCCAAGTTTATATAATTACTAGCTTTCGATGTCGGAGATGTCGGAAATTATCCCCCGGGAACGTACTACCGGGATAAAAAGTATCCTACGTGTTAATCCAGGTTTTAAACTATCTGTATTCCAAATTCCATCCAAATCCGTTCAGTAGTTTTTGCGTGAAAGAGTAACAAACATCCATCCATCCTCACAAACTTTCACATTTATAATACATATTAGTAGGATTTTATTTTATTATATTCGGGAAACTTACAGCTAACTAATACAGTATTCTTAAACAATATGCAACTAAAGGCCATTTACAAGTTTCCTCTGACAAACATTAGAAATAAAAAAGGTTGGTACAAAATACCTATAACTTATAAGTATTAGGAAATAAATATTACACGATTGACGAATACAAACTAAGAATCATTTAGATGCAACCAATACTTTTCTGTAAAGAAAGAAGATTTTCACCAATTATTTATTTTTTTCCCCTATTGATGATATTAAGAAATCCTCGCTATCATACTTCGTATAATATGTCGTCCTTAATTACTTTGCAATTTTAATGATTAAATGAATTGAGACAACTCTGTGACTTTGATCTCAAACACTTCAATTTACAATTACAATGTTTTCACACATTAATTAATTAACCAAATCAAACTATGCAAACTTGTAAGACAGTCACAATCTCAAGTAAAAGTACCAGGCACACATAAACGCAAAGTATTACACTACAGAACAAAAGATTCGCAATGAAGCAACGAAGTCGATCGATTTGTCGCATTCGATTAGCGGGCGACGACACTCTAGGTACGCGAGTTGTTATTTATTGTACCTATGTATGTAACAGTCTTGTTACCGACCACTTCAAGCCCTTCAGATAGGAAATAATTATTGTAATTAGTGATGGATTTAGAAATTATTTTATATCATTGAAGACTTTCAATTAAAATTAATATCAGGAATGCACTAATTAATGTTGATAATGGCAAATGATTATTGCATCTAGCAATTAATGAAATGGAAAATATCTCTACTATACTGTTTTCTGTATAGTTTCCTACCCACGTAGGTATTCTAAGTAAGATTTTCAGTCAAATTCCATAAAAAAATATGCTAGTATATATTGTACAAAATATACCAAAGGACCAATTATGAAAAGCTATTTAATGACCCCTTATCATTTCATTAGACAAATAACTAAAGTAACAAAGCAAACTTTCGCGATATTGGGTAGACTCGAAGGTTTGCGTTGTAAGTACAGCTAGCGCCATCTAGCGCCGAGTAGCAACACTACGCATCGCAACAAGTGCCTTGCAATAGGACTTACTTTAAAATACATTTTAAAATCGTATTAGTTTCTTATATGAATACAACTAAAATATTTTTTTTACTATGTTTATTGATAAAATTAATGGCGCTTTTTTTTTTACGAAAGTACATGTTTTTATTTTTCTGTGGTAAACGGCAATACAATATAAAACCTCTAATCGTGTTCTAACAATAGTATTTCTGACTGAAATGTACGCGAAGGCGTTTTTCCAGTTTAATTCAGGTTCCTAGACTAGCGTAGGTTTTAGTGCCAATTCATGATAAAAAGGCACCCAAGTGTGAAATAAATAAATAGTTAGGACGCTAAAACTTTTTAATATTCTATAGGTCACCGCGCTTTATTTGCTGAGTGCGCAATTAGAAATATGTCTTATAATTTAAAATGTCATTAGGTATTTTACTAAGTGTTATTATAATACTTGATTTTAATTCTGTATTGTGAGATTGAATAATTAAATCCATCGATCCAAGGAAAACTTATAAGGCACTTTGCTGAGAAGTTTATAACTCTCAGGTATGCATCAAAATTGTTTATTTTGATGCATCCCTGGTTATAAACTTGTCATATTGGATACTATGACTGTCCAACCTGTAGGTTTATGAATGGCGACTAGACATTATGTCCAAACTAGCTATCGGCTGCATGCAGCATCCCTTTGCCAATAACATCTGCAAATATGCGGCAACTGATCAAATTTAAAATACAACTTTTACGTAGGGCACATCATTAGACAGAGAAGCTAAGCGAAAACTAAGCTTTACCGAAGTAGCAGTACCGAAGCAAGAGTGATTGGGAGGTTCAAGTTCAGTAAGCTGCTGTTATTCTGGCTTTTAGATTAGGCACAAGCTTTTGAATTGTATCTTATATTTAGCAACAAATGATACCTAGGTATAGTGTGGACCCGGCCGTAAATTTTGCACATCAGGTTTGGCGTTGTGACGCATCTCTGTCGTTCATACGCGTGCATTTCGAAATCTCTCATTATCAGCCTATAACGTTCCCACTGCTGGGACACAGGCCTCCTCTTGGTGAGACGGATTGGGCCGTAATCTATAACGCGGACCCACTGCGGGTTGGTAGATGTCCCATGTCTTCGAATTTTTGGTTCTTGGACACGCCGGTTTCCTCACGGTGTTTTCCTTTAGCGTTTAGGGAGCAGTGGTGATGAAATAATTTAAACAAAGTAAAGC
This sequence comes from Dryobotodes eremita, assembly GCA_917490735.1. Classification (NCBI taxonomy): domain Eukaryota; kingdom Metazoa; phylum Arthropoda; class Insecta; order Lepidoptera; family Noctuidae; genus Dryobotodes; species Dryobotodes eremita. The sequence continues at coordinate 7,513,894 of OU823256.1, forward strand.
GCTTGTCTGGGTTCAAACCTACAACTCGTAAATCGCGGCCGTTATCACTGGGCTACCACTGTCTTCGAAATCTCAATGTATTCTAATTAACGCTCGGGTAGATAATAAAGCTATTTCAGAATTGGTATTAGATTTGATGGTATTAAATTATCTCATATCCAGCCACAATATTTATTTAATTTATTTAAACTCTTTGGAAGACTTACAGTTAGAAAATGAGTGAATCAGCAATATGTTTCTTCCTTTTCTTTAACACTTGTTTTTCTTTCTTGATTGTCTAACATGGTTGTCTGTTTTGTTCCAGTGTTCGGCATGGACTCTCCACTGGGGCTGTTCCCGCCAGGCATGGAGCACAAGATGTACCCGATGATGGACGTGGAGCACCGCGCGCCGCTTGATGCACAGTTATTTACTAACGTTAAAAAGAAATGTAAGTAAGAATTTTCTTAATTAGGATTTATAGGCAATGAGCTCAAATTAAAGCAATTCACGGGCAGTCCCCAAAACGGACCCGAAGCAGCGCAATACATTCCACAGCAACACTTTTTTGTAATAATAATAGTGAGCAAAAAGCGTACCAAAATACGCCACACCGAACTAGGTAGCCATTTGATAATGGATCTTTCTCAATAAAGCTAGATCCTTACTTTCGCTAAGCATTCTAAAGTTCGCACTCCCAATCAAGAATAATAAACCACCGGTTTCTGTATTACGCCATAACAAAAGCCTACAGCAAATATTCTTTGAAAGACTCACATACGTATTCAAGATATCTATGAACAATGGCGCTCATACACTCACATCGCAAATAGTAGACGCGTGCCGAGCCGCAACAAAGGATCGAAGCGCAATAATGCACGCGCTGCATGCTCGCGTCCCCATCACACATCGAGTGGTCCCGCAATCTCGCCGCGCGAATGTTAAACGCCCATTGTTTCTGAGCAAATGTTTATTAAGACGATCTGATAGCGTATCTCATAGGGGAACAGACGCCGACTCTAACGTATGCTTTGAATACGCTCCGTGGCTGGTCGGCGACGGCTTCACCGACGCCCGCACAATAGTCTCCGATCGATTAGCTCCATCGCTCGAGACAGGTACCCGTGTACCCAGCTCCGCTCCCTCGCTAACGAGCTACAAATAGAAAACATCCTTTTTAATTTTCTAAGCTCGCGTGTCCCTCGACGACTATTAAAAGAAAAACTAATTTCCATAATAAAATATCATTTCTCCGACGACGACATTCCGAAATGTTCCTTGAATTATCTGATCGGAATCGAGTTAACGTGCTCCGTTGAAATTATAAAACTATAAAGTTAGGGGCGACGTCGCCGGCGTATGCATGTCCGCGTTTCTTTTTGACAAACCGCCGTAATAGTCGCGTGCTCGCATCGAATTAATGACAAATCGCCGCCAACAAAATGTCGCCGCAACCCGCTCATTTCACTCGCTCGCTCCGTACACAGTTATTGCTCAGCCGAAACATGGTTATTAGATAATGGTGCATTCGCGTAATGCCGTCGCGGTGGCGCGGCACACGGCACATGTCGTGCCGCGGAGCCTGCACTTCGCCGCTCGTAAATCACAGAACTCCGCGCTCGCGGTTGTTTCCTTACGTAATTAGTTAGCTAAACATTTCTGATTCGTTGACACGAAACCTCAAACCGCATTGATAGATTTATAATGTTATCTGTGTTCCGCAGGGCGACCGAAGGGTCAGCACAGCGCGCCGCGCGGTGGTCCGCCTCGATCTTGGACGAACGCCGAGCTCACGGAGGCGCTGCAGCACGTGTGGAACAAGAAAATGACGACAAGCCAAGCCTCCAGGATCTTCGGAATACCGTACAACTCGCTGCTCATGTATGTGCGCGGAAAGTACGGGAAGAGCCTAAAGCTGGAGCAGCTCAGGAAAGACTGTATCGGCGGACCCCTGGACGTACTAAATCTTAACTCCGGCAACAACAACAACAACCAACCCTCAAGCAAACACCACGACAAAGACGACCACTCACAACGACCAGCGAGCTCCGAGCCAGACATCGCCTCGAATCCCATGTTCAATCCATTCCAGCAAGGGTTCTACCCAGAGTTCCCGCCAGGATTCCCGATGCCGCTCAACATGCTGCATCTACTCCCGCCGAACGACAAAGCGAGGGAACTGTATCAGTCGATGCCGATGGCTCTGGACTCGCTGTCAGGAGTAACGAAAGAGGAGGATTGTAAGAGTGACAGGTCAAAGGAGAACTCGGCTGATGAGGAGGGCGACTCGTACCGCGCGTCCTCGCACCTGCCGCACCCGCCCGACACACGCCAGCTGCTGCACCACAACGGACAGGACTAGGTCCTTCGCACCGACATGTCTCCAATATGCATGTACCTTCAACTGTTAACAAACCACTAGGTGTATTTGAGCGGGCTCCGGTGTTCCCGCCGCTGTTGCAGCTGACATCTTCAGGAACTCGCTTGTTCTATCTGTTGACGGACTAAAACTGGAATTTAGTTAGTGTATTAATAAGTCTCGTAACAAACATATTTACGTGTTCTAGAAATTAATTTTATATCTTGTGGTCGATCACTGGCGACAGAACTTAAAGTTGGTGTGCTTAGTGGTACTATAGTGAAACTTTTAACAACTTGTTAATGTCTACGAGCCAAATGGTGAGGTGACACGTTATTTAAAATTGGTGTAGTCACAGAAGTATGAAAAATGGAGAGATTTTACGTTAGACGCGTGAAGACATTTTTCATATTTGTGAGACACAAACTATTTATTGTTATTACTTTTGTAGAGGTATCACTCGCGAGGAAATCAATAAGGATCTGGCGAGGCGGCCACATAGTGTAATATTTCGATTGGAACCTAAAACTCGCTTAAATAACTTCGACGGTAGCTGAACGCCCGTGTATATTTGCTATTGTTTTAATGTGCAATACTAAATTGGAACTTACTATGAATACACTAGAAAGGTTTCAGTTTTACGGATAACGTAAATTCTATTAGGAAGTATTTGTGAATCTCCGGGATCGCGACCGGCGACGTCCGCATTAAATTAGTTAAATTTATATTTAAAAGATGTGTTAATATTGTAAATGTATATTAATATCGCATATTAAGTGATAGGCGATAATTTATTTTGAAGGAGTGCAATAAGTATGAAAGGTGTTGTGATTGTTATCGTTAAGACATTCCGAATTTCATTATTGTTAACACATTCCGTTACATTCCCTATTTTTAGATAATCAACTATAATTTCTTACGGTTTTTATTATTGAATATAATAATGCATTGATTTCTTCATTCATAGTGAAACCTTTGTAGATATAATACGTTATACGTGCGAATTCACTTCTGCATTTCACCAAAGTTTGTAAAATATTTCGTAATAATAGTTATAATTCGATGATAAACAATTTTTAAATGTAAATAGTTAATGATAAAAAATTAATGGGATATAAATTTTTGAATTAACCAGTAAATAAGGTGGACATTTATATGTGTCTAAAATGGTAAATAGTAGTGTATTTGTAATTGTTGTAGTGTTAGTGATGTGAATCAGTGAGCTGGGCCGAGTGAGGGACGTGACGTCACAGGGGGCCGCGACGCACTAGTCACACACATCCACTCACCAAACGTTCGAAATAGCGTTCCAAACTCAAATGTCACAAAATTCAACAGACCACCCACGATACAGCACTAACTGGCGCAAAACGAGGACCATGTCCAATAAAAAAGAAATTTAATTTCGTTTCGGTATTTTTTTTCAAAATAATTAATGAGATGAGGAAAAGAGCTGCAATTATTATATTGATTAGTACATAAGAAACTTAGAACAATCTGTGTATTCCAATATTTATAAAGGTAAAAATGCCGTTAAAATTCAGTATCAACTTTTAATAATGGCCAGTCTCTTGAACTCTTCAGAAACAATTTCAAAGAATTTCCACAAAAGAAAATGACAGTGCGCGCCACGTTTAGACAAATAATGTATCTGCACTCAATGTTCAAATAAAAAGGAGCTTTCAAGATTTTAGTAAATAATGAAAGTTAGAATAAATCGTTCAATACTATCTGGCTTTAGATAAATGTATACAGTCTCACTAGAGATACCGTGTGGTTACGTAGAACACATGATTTTACCTGTTGTAAATATTATTTGTATAATAATGACTATAATATCTGTTGAAAAAATCGTTTCCTTTATACGCTATACCCAAATCTAACAGTATTTACGTTCTATGACAATTCGATTCCTTTTAACATAATGTTCTGCGTGTTTTACTCGGAATAATCGATATTTTCATCCAAATTAATTAACTATAGTCGACGGAACATGAAAATCTCTCAACAGAAGACTGAACACTATTTACGATTCTATTTTATAAAAAATATTGTACATTTCACATAACAGTACAGCAACAATGGAATCCTCATACCTACATACAGTAGTAACACATAGTGTCACTTCATAATAACAATATTATCATTACAGGGATTTTATATATTAAACGATTAAATATGATTAAAATATTGTAATAGTTTTAACAGATTTTATATTGCTTTTTTCTCATTCCGTTTACGCTGGCAACATTGAAGAATGCAAAAACCGCGCACTTTTGTATTTAAATGTAACGGATTCACATGTAGATAATAAAATAAGGTCATGTATTGAATAAATAAACAATTGTCTTGTCTGTATGAAACGTAAATACATGTGCCAAAAATTGTAAAGAAATGATTTCACGAGTTGCGTTGGCGATGCGTTACTGTTCCACAATGTTCACTGAGCTTGTGTTGTGACTTGTCACCATAGATTACGTTCAATATTTACCTAATTCGTACAAATTTCAGCAGTATTAGAGTGATTTTGTTAAAGTTTTAATTGAGAAGTTTTTTTTGTAATTAAGTTTTGTTATTTGTTAATGTGTAGGTCCTGCGATTGACGAAATGGTTATGATAAGAGAATGTTTTACAAAGTTCAAACGGAATATGTTCTGTATATGTCTATATGTATATTTATGGTTCTGTGGTTTACCTTATTGCTTTAACACTTTGTTATATAGTAAATTCTGTTTATTCTCGACCTCTACGCCGCTAGACACGTTCTTATAAAACTACGTTCAGCTTTTCAGCACTGTTCTCATTAAGCATAGGTGACATCAGGAGCCAAATGTAATAACGTAAAGAATTAATAGATAATATATTGTACGACATTGAGTACTTATTTTTAGTTGATAAAATGTGATTGTATTAATTTTAGTAAAAATTCAAAATATTTAGTTCCTTCAATTTTTGTTACGAGTATTTATAAATTGTAATTGCAATGATTTTTAGCTTTTAGATAATTGTTCTCTCCGATAAAGAGTATAATTAATTGTAAGTTTTATTATTTTGTAATTTAATTTGTTGTATTTTTGCTTAATATAATGACAAATTAAATTAAATGATATCGTTACATTAGGGTGTAAAAAAGATTATCTATTTGATCTTAAATAAAATACGAAAAAATATTTATGTTCTAGTATCATTCTAAAGTGTAATTGAAATCGAAAGATGGAGCGTTGTAGTAAAATTCGTTTACGGTCACCGACGTAAAGTGTAAAAAATAAAAATATGAAATACCAATTTGTCGTTTCATTTTATTTATGACACCGACACTCACGAGTCCAATTTGTTCACGTATTGTGTTACATCTCCATTTGTCATTTTTTCCTTAATAATGGGGAACTCCAAATGATATGAAAAAGTGGATAAGGATAATATTCAGAGGGTCATAATGACATTTCTATGACAATCAAAGTTTGCTAGATCGACGAAGGTCTCTTTCACTATTTACAAAATTAATATTAGGTACCTACACAGTTATATTAATACCAAAAAAAACAAGGTTTGCAAAAAAACAGTTAATTTCTGTCCATTATATTGAAAGCTGCGTCCCCACTTGTAACAAACACTCCAACAACTCTCCCAATAAAGTAACAACATGTAATGCATAATGTAGACAGGGATTTCTCCCACCGAACCCTCGAACTGATTATTCCCGATGTCCACCACTGGAGGATAGCGAAACAACTTTTAAAAAGTATTCTCGATGTCCACCACTGGAGGACAAATTATTGTTACCTAACCTTGCGGGGAGTGCAACCCCTTCGCCCTTACGTAACAAAGGATAGGCACCCATGCTCACCTCTGCAGCTTCGGTTTGGCGACCAGCCTCAACCGCTACGGCTCGCCCGGGTGCTATGCTTTGTTACAGCGGGCGGGGGTTGCTCTTCCTTCGCGCCTCCGGTTTTTATATACACTCTAGGGGTAGCAGCCAAAAGACTACGTGAAGTCAAGGGTGGTGCCCAGATTCGGTTTTCGAACAGATTCGACTTATTCAAACCATGAAGTGTCCCCCAATGGTGGACATCGAGAATAGCGGCGGCTGCAACAGTTCCAGGTTCGGCATCATAGATACTTTTAGCAGACAGCGTTAACAGACCGACCCCTTGACAATTCAAAAGTGCCTGTAATTGGTTTATTTGAAATAAATGCTTTGAGTTTGAGTGGAAATCTTGGTCATCAAGTTGCATAATCGCAACGACAAGCTAGGGAAGTCGCACGCTCTCGCTACTTGTCGAAGCGACTAGATGCACGGTGCACACGCACAACCGCGACAGTCGCATGCGATAGGGTAGCGTTAATCTTGCTGTGAGCACTAAGAAAGGTGCACGTGTGTTTGTATTGCGCCTTCGTCTTCGCATGATAAGCACCTTCAAGCGGAGCTAGGGGAACAACATGACCGTATCTCTCGAATACTCAAAGAAAATGATCGCTTCCTGCATAACGTCCGTCATAACAACTAGCTGCAGACGTAAACGACAGCTCTGTTTCTATGAGAATTTGGAATGGATAGCTGTGTGACGTCACATTTTGCTACTCGTATTTCACATGTCGGAAGTTTTGTTGGAGAACATGTCACAAGTGGAGACGCAGATTAATCTACAAAAAAAAATGAACATCTCGACACTAATTGGGGTATGTTAGATGGATCGAAAAGTATTGTACCTACGCACATGTCGTTGAAGACGTGTCCTAAAGTTGTCCAATGGCTGCTAAGCTACGCAATGCTCTATGTAATAGCCAAGACCCTCGACCATCATCTGAAGCGGTTACGAAAAGCATATCTATCGGATAGGGTCCTTGTCACAGGTGGTCATATTTGTGTGAACCCCCCACCCCCGTGTGACGTCAGGTATTTTGTGTAATGTTAAATTAAACCTCACAATCGTATTGATAGAGTTGGTAATATTTTAAAGTGTTACCGTTAGAGTTGAAGTTAAGAGTTTGTATACTTTAGATTTATAAATGTGACGTCACGTAATTAATGGATAGCCCCATAGCTCCAAAAAACTGTAAGGTAACATTAGTGTACTCACCGGGAAAAATATCCTGCAGCTCAGTTGCAGTCAAAATGTAGCCCTGTTCAACAACATACGTCTAGAGGAAAACCTCTCCTCTCCTCTTTCTAAAGAAAGTGATGGCCTTTTACGGCTGGTGCATCCTTAAGATGATATGCAAGGTTATGCTATGACATTCAGACCTGTAATCAAATACCTACCAAGTTAAGGACCGTTTCCACCAAAGCGGAGAAGAGAGTTCTCTGGTCTCATACAACCAATAGGTTTGCGTTATTTACACTTACTTCTGCTTAGCTTGAAGAAAATACAATAATTATGTAGGTAATAGTAGATTTTTATACAAGGGGCTAAAATGACCCATTTTATACGAGGTAGTTTTACTCTCGAGCTTTAGCGAGGGAATAAATAGAATCAAAGTTACATTGGGTTTTTAGCGCCGTGTGTAACACTCTACTTTTCACTACGATAACGAGGAAATTAAATAATGCAATACAATATTAAGAATAAATTACAGTCACCAATTCAATTTGTAATTAGAGCAAAATTCTAAGATTTCGCGCCACCGCCTATTTTTTATTTCTTCTGTAGCTGCAACGCAATGCACGCATTCTACCGAAGCGATCGCCGCTTTTAGTTCCATTTTCAAAAATAAAATGTTCTTTTTTATGAAACAGTAATAAGTTGAGTATTTATTCATGATTATTCTACTTATGAATAAAGACTTTCGTCTTGGTAGGCTCGTTGTTACCAGACAAAAAATTAAAAAAACTTTCCCCTACAGGAAAATGTGCTATTATATCCCCGCTCTGGTACCCTACAATGACGGACTTTTTGAGCAAGAGGAGTGAAAAATATTTTGGTTGTTTTCAAAACATCTCTTCTCCGCTTTAGTGAAAACCAGGCGTAAGCTGCAGACTATGAACGTCGCTGACAACAGTACTTTCTTTTCGTTTTCCATCAAAGAAGTTCACTAAGGCCTTGTCCACCCGTGTACCATTTTGGTGTATCAGATCTCCATTACAAGCCATGTGGGCGCAAAATGATACGCGATCACGCAAATAATTTTGCGTCCAAACTAGCAATAATGATACAAGGCGGCACCACGCAAAATCAAACTCAAAATGATACAAGTGTGTGTGCCTAAGGCTCAATTCTGCATAATCTTAGCATTCAATCGTAGGTGTATCTTGACACTCTTCATTCAGAATATCCTCTTAAACCTCAAGATTTTGGAGCTAAAACGTTGTAGCGGTGTTTTATACTGACCTACCTACTACAAAAAGAAAGCTGAATTACTGCACAATTACAAAGAATTTCACTGTTACCTTTCAAAAATAAGCACGGGAAGTAGGAAGGTAAAGGCTGTGTCCTAACTGAAAGCGACAGTCGCGCGAGTACGCAATCTTTACGCTTGTTTATATGAATGTGACGTACGCGCGCGATCAATCAAATCGCGTTTGTACGTCATATATACAATGTAGAGACAACAATACGACAATAAATGAAAACAATGCCAATACTAATGCATAAGATTATTTTGGTATTATCAAAAAATTCTAGCATCGAAATTAAAAAAGTGATTTATTCAAACAAACTAAATAGTGATGTGTCGACTGGTTCTGCCAATCTATGACTAGCTATAGTGACTAAACTATTGGATATATTTGACTGAGTTTTCGTATGTAGACTGAAAACGGCTTTAGAAATAAGCAGTTTAATTTATTGTTGTACTAGCTGCTGCCCGCGTGGATGTCGGAAATTATTCAACGGGACCGTGCTGTCGGTACAGAAAGTAGCCTGGTACTCCTTATAACATCAGCTATATGCCAGTGATAGTCCCGTCAAAATCAGTCCAGCCGTTTCGGAGATTACCCGGAACAAACACACAGACAGACAAAAATTTTAAAAATGGGTTTTTGTTAAAGTCCCGTATATACTTTTATATGCGTTTAGGAAAAAGCTGTTATTTTGACATTACAAACAGACACTTTAATTTTATTTATTTGTATAAATGTATAGATTTTCGTCTCAACCTTGTATAAATTCAAACGATCGCGTATTCGTGCGACAGTCGTTTTCGATTAGGACACAGGGTAAGGCCGCGTCCTATTAGAAAGCAATCGTCGCGTTCATGTATTATGTCACTTTTTGTTCGGTGAACCGGAACGCGTGATCGCAACGACAGAGGGCGCCTTCTGGTTTTCAAAACAAAAAGTTTCTATCGTTTTCTATTAGAACGCAGGGTCCGAGGATAGACAATAAAACAAAATATTCGATATCACATGAAATTATACCCTTTTATTTTCAGTTTCATTAAATATGATTTTATAAATACAAAATAATACATTAATCGAACGGTGGATACTGTCAGCGCTTACAAATATCGTACTTACTCCACTTTGAGCAAATGCAAGCAGTTTTCATTAATTTTACACATTTTTTTATAATCTGTCTTACAATTTTATAGCTTTTTTGAAGTTCTATCTATTGAAACTAATAACTAACTTGATTAAACTGTGATCTAAGGTAGAGTGAGTAAATAAAATACCACATCATTTTAGTTTATTCGAGTTTTCTTATTTATATATTTTTTTAATTCGATTAACGTACGCATTTACGTGCGTAAATTACTTAACGACGTACACGCAGTATTTCAACTATATATCATAGAATATGGACGTCAATTATGTAAAAAAAATACTACATGAACTGATATTAGTACGGCAGGCGCTTCAATGATGACTGAATCCATTTCGACAACACGACAAATTCGGTTTAAAATGGTTTTATGCCCGTTTTCAATAACACTACGTGACATGAATGCCTAAAATAGGGCACATTGTTGGATTTTCAACTTTTGGCGCTGAGCCGAGCGTTGAGCGTCCATCAGCGCGCCTTTTTTTGGATACGGTAGTCTAAGGGAACAGAGCCATAGACAGCCACTCCGAAATACTGAAGAAAGCTATCATAGTTCACAGGTTAAACAAATTATCCCCCCTCCCCCTTTAGTTATACATTTACGTCATACTTTATATTCTATACCGACAAGTAAAAAATTACACATTACTATACCTTCAGACAAAAGGGCGTAAATGATGTTACGACAATTTCACTTACGCCCTTTTCGCCTCAGGAAGTAAATGGGGTACGGAAAGTTCTGAGGTAACTATTTTGTTTAATATATGGGCTTTATGTTGAGTATATTCCATCAATATCACACGGCTTTGTTTCTTCGACAGTGTTATTTTATATACACATTATACTGAAGAAATGTTATAAGTTATATATATAATTGAAGTATTTTAAGTACTAATAAACCAATATTAATGTTTTCTCCTTACTTTTAAGTTATGTGGAACTTAGTAAATGTAGGTTTTCAAATAATCATAAATTACACGCTTTTAGTAAGAAATTAAAGTCATTAATGAAATTTATTTGCAGAGGACAGCTTATTACCGAATTTTTGTAAAAGAAAATGGACAAGTGGTGTGTAAAAAGTTACAGCAATTCGTTTAAATATCTAATAAGTAAGAAGCTTTTAGTTAATTTACCAAGTGCTTTAAATAGCAGTTATTATTCTAAACGTGCAGTATTGTCTTAATAACATCTACTTTTAAAATCATAACTGCAATTATAACACCTAGCAAAATGTAAATAAAAGTCAATTTCATATGCACCTACTCGATTCGATCAGACATTCACAACTCGTATTTAAGTCTAAGATTTTGTAAGCATTTCCCTGTCTTATAAGCAGAATTTAATTTGTACACTTATTTTGAATCTTAGAGGAAAGTTTATAAGGTTCACTTTACCCAAATATCAAATGAACCTTATAAAGTAAAAGGAATGATGATCTATACGTCTTAAATTTTAGTGAACAAATCAAAAGCTGCCACAAATCATTATACTGTATACAGTACAACTAGTTTCTTAATGTCCCTCGCGAATCATCGCATTTCTGAATACATACGAATGTTAATTTTCATGTCGATCAATTATTAGATTTATCGTGTATAATAATTTGAATTTAGAATTTGATTTCCGTGTGAACTATAGTACTTAGTTCTGAATTCAAATTATTATACACGATAAATCTAATAATTGATCGACATGGAAATTAGCATTCGTATGTATTCGGAAATGCGATGATTCGCGAGGGACATTAAGAAAACAGTTGTACTGTACTTGACTATCCCAATTATGTCATTGTTTATTTAGTTAATGTTTCTTTACAATTTATATCGACTTTACATGCAGAACTTTTACAACGCTTACCACACATTAGGCACTGTTCTAATAGACCGCCACAATATGCGTCCTATTTGGTTTCCGCACAAAACTTTTGTACTGCTTAAATTCGCGTCATATTCGCATACTTAAAACTACGGTTTCCTAGAAAAGCGGTGGCCGCCACATACCGTCCGCAATTTTCCGGTGAATGACGTCACTGGAACGTTATTCATGAAAATAAGGCTACATTCCGAATTACGCCATAATCGCTCACAGCGCTCACATCAATAATTTACGTTCCAATTTAGATATCACGATTATGACAGCTGAGAACTGTCAACAATTCGGAACGCTCGTGAACGCGCTTACAGTGCTCGCTCAACGTCAACCCCAAACCTTGCACAAGAAAGAAAGACCGATTGGATATTTTTTTGAAAATAAGTTCTACACATTGGCACTTCTGTTTTGTTGGTCGAGATGTATGAGACCAAAGATGCGACTCAAAACAAATCAACAGCACAACGGACAATTGTCATTTCTGACAGCGCTCACGATGATATTAATATAAGGCATGGTCGGCATCATCGCAAGATGGCACATGTCATGACGTCATCTATGACGATTCACTGGATATCATAATCACGCTCACGCTAATTCGGAACTGGCGCAAGCACGCTCAAATCGATTACAGTGCAATTCGGAACGTACCCTAAGTTGATGGGTTTTCCTAGAGAGAGTTTACCGACACTGAAAAGTCAAATCCCGCCGCCATCATTTCAATGATGGCGGTCACTTCGGCCGTTATGTGACCGCACTTTTAAGAAACCGTAGAACTCGTATCTATCTTCAATAAAAGTGATTTTAAACAGTCAATGGCCATAAAACACACCCATAACATTTACATCCTAAACATTTGCTATCTAAACAACATCAATATTCCAATGATTCCATAAACACTCCGATATCGACCCATAAATTCGGATGGACACAATTCCATAAAAAAAAAAAACGCCACAGAAAAACGAATAATAATTTAAATATAAAAATTAATTAAACATGAATGAAAATATCTAAAGTTACTTTAATGTTAGTTAACCTTAGCCTAATTTAAGCAAGATACGTTAGTTCAGCTTATTTGGTAAAAATCTACACAAAAAATCGCAAATCAGTGCACATATTTTTTTTACTGTCACACCTAAAAAGCCAAATTGTTTATAATTCTGGTACTAAAGGACTATGAATTTTATTCTCAATAGGAGTTTATATTTTAGGCGCATGACTTATTTGATTGGCCGTATAGTTCATAAAAACAAAAGGGTTACGACTATTTTTTATATGCACACATTTTATATAATTTAATAAGGCTTAATATGAGCTTTAGTTTACAGTCGGTTTTCTATAACAATATTACTTCATTTTAAATATACAACATTATATTATTTCATAATACTTTACGATAACGGAATACATTTTGTTCTGGACTTATCAAATAGGCCATGCGCATGAGCAAGCGCGCATCAACCTGACACGAAGCGAATAGGGACGTATATACAATGTAATATAAACCTTCTGTACATATCACAGACTAGCGGGCTTTTACTTGTTTATAGTTTTAAACCTAACCTAGGAGACTTATTGAAATGCTATTGGATATTAGGTATGATTTTTAATTTATCTGGTGGTAACAATAGTAATAGGGTTTTGAGTACCTAAAATATAATTTGAGGACCCTAGTAGAGATTGCGGGGATCCTTTACATAAAAGACTCCCTAACTTTTTTCTACCAAATCTTTCTTTTTTTCGGCTTCCTCTCTTGTGAAATAATAACAACCGTGAGCGTATGAAAAGATCCAGAATGGTAACGATAAGCTTTATAGTGAGCACCTTATAATTATTTATTTAGTGGACCTAATAAATATCAAATAGAATCATTTGACTTAAAAACAACTGTTTTGAGAACAGCGCCATCTCTTGTCCAATAGTATGAAACATGAGGATTAAATACAAATTACATGACAGTGTTTAACAAGTTACCTAATGACCATGTGATGAATGTACTAACTATAATAATTATAAAATTGTTGAGGAATGAATTGTGAAAAAGATGGATATTGGTAATACGAAAATTAATACTGTTTGATATCTTACAAGACAGATGGCGTTGTCCACAGTTCTATGGATATGTATAAGAATTACGCCTTCCTACTTATACATACTTTCATCATACCCTTTCTATCCGAAATAATGTTTGATTAGAGCACCATACACAAAAGTAAAATGCGATTGGTGCTTTTTAAAGACCTCTTTTATTTACTATTCTCTCAAACCAATAGCATTTCAATCAGACGTTACATATTGGTAATCTCACTCACAATTTGGCTCATTAGGAATGGTTAATATTGGACTATTATTGGGTTTACACAAACCTGACGAAACATAATCAACTCTTTTGCTATCGTAATAAAGTCGAAAATTTAACATTACACATTCATAACCGCACCTTCATAAGTAGTAATGCGATATTCAACCTTACACCAATGACACAAAGTTCATTATTGCTTAACATTGTTTGGCTCTTCGACAAGTTTGCGTCCACCGCCACAAATCATCCACAATTACTCGTTTTAATAATATTATCGCAAAGGCCATTTAGGCAGTGATCGGTACGTCCTTATTGAGGACCACAACATTCGTCTTTTTTAATTATCGAAGTTAGGGTGGGTATAGGCATACTGCTGTCCGGCTGAAAGCACGCAGAGTTTTAACACGCTCTAGGTCTAAATACAGTTTGTCTGTATCCACCCTTAAGCGCCTCGTCCACAATACATAGACTTTAGTATTTTGTAGTAACCAGCTGACTACTTTGAAGAGACTACAGGAAATTAAGAATGATTTGTGCCAAGCCAACTCAAGGTGCAATTGCAATATTATATATAAATGTTTGATCAACATTGGAACGTGTGAGCAGCACAGACGTTTCTAGTGGTCTATAGAGCTAGGGCTTCCTAGAAAAGAGTTTCCGTCACATATAACGGCCGTCGTGAAAATCTACCATTTTTACCAGTATCTGACATTAGGTGTCAAAAAGCCCTCTGTATTTGGACAGCCGTTGTCCGTTTTCATAAGAAACCAAAGCTTAACTGAACTAGGATCTCTTGATGCGTGACAAAAATCGAAAATATCCATCCATCCGCCATCTTGTTTTTTCATTACAATTTGGCGAAACAATTTCACCAAATGTTTACCAACAACGGTCCGCGTCAATGTCATTCAAGCGCCAAAAGATCCTTCTAACAGTCTAAAGAGGTAGGTACAGTCCGATCACATTTATTTTACCTCTGAGTTTGCATCACTGTCAAAATCACAGTGATCTTTATTGCCGTTGCAATAAGGTTGTCATTGAGTTGCCGCCATTGACAAGTCTGTCAAATTCATAATGATCTTTATAATCTTTACAATAAGGTTGCTATTGGGTTGTGCTGTCAGAGGTAAAGTAACTGTGAATGGACTGTAGTCACTGCGCTATAATTCATACGACATTTTTATAATAATACACGGCTTAAACCAGACTCGGCTTAGCTTAGATCATCCTTTGACGTCATGGACGAGGCGCTGTAGATATGATCGAATTCGTATAAACATGGAATGTTAAATTCCAAAGGTTTCATCTACGATCTATACTGATGGCAGTTAATACTAATGGTAAATCGATACTAGAAACACTACCGATTTTAACTCGATACTATTTCCAAACATCAATTAAAATTTATCGATACCGATATCCACTTCGATGTTGTAACAAAAAACCTTGTGATACGTTTTTAAATTAATGTTTTTAGTACGTTCTGTTACACAAAGCAAGTCGCAGGAAGCATTTTTAACGTACAATTCGTGTAATTGTCATGGCTGTTACAGCTTCATACATTAAACTATCCAGATTCATTTTAAATACGTAATTAAGAATTAAAATCGCTCGTTTATTTGATCTACTCGTTTACAACCTGCCTCATCCTTGCGAAAAAACAAAAACAAACGTCACAACTGTTCGTTTTTCAAATTCATCTACCTCGAACTTTCTGATGAAAAACATTAGACTAAACCTCATTTGTACATTTAACCAGGCTTACATTACCACAATCAATTTGAAACGACAAACATAACTTTTAACTTACAATTTTAGTCCAGGCGACCATTTTGGATGTTCATTTCTTGGCGTGTTGCAAGTACCTAGTGACTGTGGCATGAAGTTCTTGCGGTAACTTCGTTCGGTCGTATTTCGTGGAGTATGCTTGGACTATGTGAGTCATTTGCGCGTGTAGATCCAGGATCGCTTCAAGCCCGATGTTTCGCAGTGATTTCGCGTTCTTATATACAACGTTATCTAACTCAGTCTTGTTTATCAGTACTTTCTCCGTGTCTAGAAAGGATGGAAAGATTCAGTTTAAACCATAAATGATTTTATTTCTGTAAGTAGGTTTGTACAAACACTTTTACACGTCAATCATATTTTAAAACTAGATGAGGTCGGCGTTTCCTATCTGACTACTCTGGGAAGAAAGGCCGAAACAAACTCAGAGGTCACTGTCTCTTTTAAAGTCCAGACATAATCTTGGTCAGATCATGTGAAGACCATGTAAGTGTTTGGTCGTTTGGATGGAGAACAATAAAAAAACTTTCTCAGGAGAAACCGATTTGGTCAAGAGTTAAGGAGAAGTAGTAGGATATTTGGCGTAGATACTGCCAGCAATGAAGTCAGACAAAACAAGGAAAATCAAGGTCTATCAAACCCAACACCAATAAATAAGGTGACTCAAAGTATACAAACCTCCACTGTGGTCGTGCCCTGAATTCCTCTTCTTTGGTGATGTCTTTGTCGGCGTTTTCTCTGACGACTTCGTGGGACTGCAAATAATAATATTTTGAAATGATTCACAGTTCACAAAAAATAATATTAGAGCAAATTTAGTAGCTACCCCAAGAATCCTTAAGTGTCAGTGTTTGAGCTGGGAAGAAATGGCACAAAAACTTCCCAATAACACTTCGGGAATCATCGTCTATCTTCGGAAATACCAACGCGCGATGATGAGATCTAATATAGAGCTGTTACGACCATGGAAGTACTTGCCTATATTGTAATACCATGTTAGCAAAATTATAGATTAACAACTCTACACAATTCCAAAAAGTTTTCAAAACTTTTGAGTGACAAATGACGATCCGCAACCGGAGTAGGTAATCCGACAGAGAGAAAACTTTATACAAACACGCTATGATAGGTGCACTACTACAAAACGCGGTAGTACAAAACTTAGAAGCATTGCCTCTGTGGGGGTTACTCTATGGCGCGACGTTCGATCCAATTCGGAAACACGAAGATTACCGAAGCGGCTACTTTTAAGCTATTGCATAGCTTTTATCGCGGGCTTTGAGCGCGGCGACCGAATCAAGAAATTCTGTAACGAAAATAAAACCTAACACCCCCCACTCCGCCTACCATGTAGCTCGGCCGAGCGTTCGCTTAACGTGTATGTATATGGTACGACTGTACTTGAATTAATATCAAAGAAAAAAAAATACTGCATAAATAATTATAATTGCATAAGTTGATAAAAAATGCTATGCAATAGCTTTACCGCGGCAGTCCCTGAGTGCCACGCGTTTTTTTTTTTTCTTTTTGATCTTTTTGTGTGTCTTAGAACCCTTACCTCTCTAACACGTGGTTGTTAACCACAGACTGCGCAGTAATATTGAACATGGTGTCGTTGTCTTGTGGACGTCGCAGCGGCGCGTCATCGTCTGAAGCTGATGACGTAGTGACCTCGCCGTTGGGGAGGGGGGTTGATGTGATCGGCTTGTTCTCTTTAGACTCTTCGTCTGTTATCGCCATGCTTGAGTCTTTGTAGTTCTGTGGAGAGTTGATAGTATTGTTTAAAGTGTCGAGTACATTAATGAACTTTGGCAGACTGAGTTAAGTTGATGTATGTATCATTGAAACAGGAAAACTACAAAAATGCAAGCATCGTAGTTTTCATTTCTCATAGTCCGTGCTTGCGTCTCTCGTGATGGCTCTGGTCCACCCACGCATAACAACAGCATACAAAAAATAATCATTTTAACAATTTTTAAAAACCGATTATTGGTGAGACCTAGGGCAGCTTAGAAAGTAGGTAGCATAACTTGCGTTTTAACGCATCTGTAAATAATCGGCGATCGAGAAAAGTGTGACAAATTCCTTTAAGTCCAATTCTTTTGTTAATGTTATAGAAACAACTTACACTTTCACAACATACCTTGGCCGTCTTCTGACGCTTAACCACCAGTCCTTTAGACCAGGCGTTCATGCGTCTGCGCTTACGCTTGTGTAATTGCGGATCGCTCTTGTCACCGTTTTGTTGAGTTCGCGATTTTTCACTCACTATTGAGTCGAAGTGATCTGCAAAACAGACAACTCTTTTTTAAACAAATCTTTATTGAGTTCGTTATCAAAACTTCAAACATTCGACCGATAACGTTGAGTTTAAAAGCCAGCCGTATATTTAATCAAGAATGTGCTTTGAATGGACTGCATAAAATTCAATTCCATCTTAGCTGTCAACCTAAAGGCAAGAAGTAAATTGTCCCAGACTAAAATCTATGCAATGTTTGTTTTGATCCAATGTAAACCTTATTCCCTTGTCACAAGCCACAATATCTACTACCAAAATAATCACTACTTACGTAAATTAGACGCCGTACAAATAAAGTCCGGTAGATCATTGTCAGCTATATCGCCTTCCACCTGCCGTCTATTCGCGATCTCTTGACATTCGAGCTCGAAATCGCTGTCCATTTCGACGTCGATCAACGCGTGCGCATGGTCTCGTAACGAACACGCTTCGTGACGTATCTGTTTGTCTGATGATGTTCTGTGTGAAGAGATAATGGTTTTTATTGGTTTTGGGTAACCTGGTAGGTTTGTGACTGGTTGTCTTGAATTGAGTTCATGGTTTTTTTTATATTCTCGTATTAGGATTAAGTTCAAAAGTCACTGATTACAATCCACCCGAACCAATTTTGTTAGATTCTAGATGTAAGGTCTGGTCAGGGGTATGCGGTGCAGTCTTTAATCGTGATATTTACTTTTTATTATCAAATATCTATTAAGAATTTGATTATTTCAGACATAAACTCTATTCAAAACCGCTTAGCTAAGAACAAACTACGATTCACTGCTCGCGATTTATATAATTTGCTGTTCATAGTCAAGAGACAGGGTGTAAAAAGACACATCAGATAGCCAGACACATTCTGTACATCTAACTAAGTAACATTGAGAAAAAAAATATTGCTGGGAAACGACTCTTATTTTTAACTGACTTCAAAAAAGGAGGAGGTTCTCAAAGCGGAATCTTTTTTGGTGTGAATAATCGCTGTTTACGGCAGCGCGCAATGCAACGCATGCAATGGATGTAACGGAGTTGTGGGGGTATTTAAAGTTAAGTTATAACATGTGTGTATGTGTGTGTCGGGTATAGTGTTATTGGGTTTTTCCATTAGCAATTTCTTAGTAACAGCCCGGAGTTTGGAAGGTGGCGGTGTGTTACCGGTGCCTCGGTGCGCACGTGTCGCCATTGGTCCTGTGCCTGATCTCTCTCCGGTCGTGTCGGATTGCCGTCCCATCGGACTATGAGAGTAAGAGAAGAGTGCACCTGTGTCTGCGCACACACTTATGCACTATAATATCTCCCGCGCTGAAGGCTAGTTTCCGTTGAGATTGGCCGCCATTACCGAAATACGGTCAGGAGTACTATATAATATGTGACTCTCGGCTTTGTTAAGCATCTATTTACACCCGTTATTTTATATAAAAAAAATGCACCTAATCGCAACAATATAATCGTAGCATGTTTAACTATGTTAACTAAATTATCAGAGGAGTTCTTAGAAGCAAATTCCGACAGTAAATTAATTGTATAGTATAGTAACTATGCGACTACGCGCTATTCGCAGAAACCTAATTTTATTTATTTATTTATGTACTTACTTATTTATTTATTTACTTATAATAACGTATAGACACATGGCGCTTTTACGTCGCATTTTATATCTCTGTTTATGTAAATCTATTTGGAAATGAAACCAATTTTACGATGCACAAAAGATAAACACCTTGAAAAAAAACGTGGGAAGTGGATTTCACATTTGGCTAGCTTACGATATGGAAGAAGTCTCAAGAGGGGGATCCCTTCTTTTCGCATAATGTTCTTTGTCCTAATATACTTCGGCATAACGATTTTAGCACAATTTGTTTTGGCATAATAATACTTCGGCATAATTTTTTTAGGCATACATTTTATGTTGGCATAATCATCTTAAAGACTAATTTGTTTTGGCATAAATTTTATTCGCATAACGTTAGTAGGCCTAATGACTATTAGCATAATATTGTTGGTTAAAAATTTAATATGCTGTGCAACAAAACTTAGTGACAGAACCGATTTGCTGCAAAACCGACTCCACGTAGTCTTGTTTGTCCTACCCCTAGAGTGTAATTTAAAATCGCGTAGGCGCGTAGGGGCGAGGCGGCCCGCGGGCTGAGGAACAGGCGGCTGCGAGCGAGCCGCCGCGGCTGAGGCTGGCCGGCCAAGCCGGCCAACAAGCCGAAGCTGCGGTGGTGAGCGAAAGCCGTCTGCGACGATTAGCACGCGTGGGGCCGCCGGAGGCCCGCAGCGCCGGAGCCGTGACAGAAACCATGCCTGCTGCATGCTGCACGCTTGCTTGCATGCTGCATGCTTGCTTGTTTGCTGCATGCTTGCTTGCATGCTTGCTTGCATGCTGTATGCTTGCTTGCATGCTGTATGCTTGCTTGCATGCTGTATGCTTGCTTGCTTCATGCTTCCTACAGCGAAAAAAAAACCCACAGAATTATTCATAAAAAACTTATGCTTTAGAACTTTATGATTAATAAATTTATGCTTTAGAATATTATGCTTAATCATTATTATGATTAGAGAAATTATGCTTAAAAAAAATATGCGTAAGCTGTTATGCGTAATTATATTATGCGAAAATATAATTATGCCAAACAAAATTATGCTAAGTTATATTAGGTCTTAAAATTTTATACAAATGGATAGGGAACCCTCAAGAGGACTTCCGAATGATCAAAATGTAATATATCTGGATTTGATATTTTTTTACTTCCTATATACGTGATTATCATCTTAACGAGAACTTTCCCATTGAAAACATATCTAACTATCTACCTACAGATCTCTCAGCAAACTTATGCGTTTCAGCAATCTTCGTATATCTGAAATCTGAACGTGCGATGATTATATCTAAAACAGAGTTGTAAAAACCATGGAGGTACAATTTGAATTCAGATCTAAGTACTTTATTGTTGTTTTGTTTTGACGTAACAACACAATAAAGTACTTAGTTCTGAATTCAAATTATTATACACCATAAATCTAATAATTGATGGACATGGAAA
Organism: Dryobotodes eremita; assembly: GCA_917490735.1. NCBI lineage: Eukaryota > Metazoa > Arthropoda > Insecta > Lepidoptera > Noctuidae > Dryobotodes > Dryobotodes eremita. The sequence goes on from OU823256.1 coordinate 7,535,000, forward strand.
TTAGCATTCGTTTGTATTCAGAAACGCGGTGATTCCCGAGGGACATGAAGAAAATAGTTGTACTGTACATACCTATTTGCTATTATTACCATGGTTGCAAAAACTGAGATTAAAAACTCTATCGAATTCTAAAAAAACTTTATATTAACTTACTAGCTTCTGCCCGCGGCTTCGCCCGCGTGGATGTCGGAAATTATCCCACGAAAACGTGCTACAAAAAGCTATGCTATGTCCTTCCCCAGGATGCCATCTATCTTCTTGCCAAATTTTATCTAGATCCTTTCAGTGGTTTAGGCGTGAAAAGCTAACATACAGAGTTACTTTCGAACTTATAATATTAGTATGGATGTCACGCTGCAACCAGTGGAGGTAACCCAAATGAGAGAAAGCTTAATACAAACGCGTAATGTTAGGTGTACTAAAACAAGGCGCGGCACTACAAAACTTTGAAGCTTTGCTTCTGTGGGGGGTACTCTATGGCGTGACGATCGTACTAAGTCATAAATATAAAGATTATCGAAGTGCATATCTTTTTTAGCTTAACTGCAGTCATTTCACTATTGATGAAAGACCTTTTTGTCCATAAAATTAGTTTCATTCATCCGTAACTTCTTATAAATAGTTCTAATTCTAATTATTTCTAAGATTATTGATACTTATTGCTACCTAAGATTATGTTAGTCGCTAGTTAAGCTATATACATGCTATTTCGCTACATGCATATTGTCCGAAATATTATAATTAGCGGACAAAAGGTTAGAGGTTGTGGTATACACACGGAAGTTTTAAATATTTTAGAGATGTGACAAACTCGATAAGATGGAGGTATATCGATAGTTATGTCTTTGTTAGTCGTAGCAAACAAATGAGGCGGCAAAAGTAAGGATTAGAAAGCATTTTAAGGTGATCTCCATGCTCTGAACATATCAACGTATCTACTTAAAAAGTGAATGAGCCACAACTCTAAAACCAATCAAAAGTCCGGGTGTATAATTCATATTTATATCATAACAGCAATATACTTAAATAATAATACGTTCTATTGTAATACTGTGCTATTAATAATAATTTTATTATTTACAAAGCGTTGGTTTTTCTCATACCTATACATCCCTCTAGCCCTTTGATTTGCGCCGGGAATGTGGAAAAAAAACACATTCAAATAAATTAAAAATTACTGGTCGTGTACACAATGGCGTAAGTTTGCGATATATAATATCGAGCAAACAATGTCCTTGTTGAAAACTAGCTTCACATCTATTCTGTAAAAATCTTACTCGCTCACTTGTAAACTCATTTCACCAAAATATTCACGGTGAGATTTTACTGAATAGTACTGTTGATGTTAATCCTGCGTAGTTAATAGTCAAATTTAGATGCAGCGTAGACGCTGCGCGAAAGCAACATCTCCGGGACGTCAAAGTGACGTCAACGCCAATAATAGTCATACGCTCAGTGCAGACTCTCAAGTTGATAATATATGTCGTCGGTGAAATATCCACATCTTTACGCCATTACGTAAAAAACAGGTAAATGGAATGGAACGGTTAAGTAAATGAATATAGCGGTGAGAAAATAAAGGAATCAAATGATACGCCAATTTATTGTGAAGGGATGACGTAATGAAAATATGAATTGCAATGTAGGCTATTTAGGTTCTTCTAGATGACACTGGTCTCGCGTTAAGTATGAGACCCACTAAATTTATTTAGTGCAAAACGAATTTTAAACATCTATTTCGGTCAATCGTTTGGAGTAGACAGAGACAGAATTATATTTTAAATATGTTTAGCTCTAAATGTATTTAGTGATTTGTGGTGCAAGCGGGCCTTAGTATATCTTTGAACGAAATCTTTTTTCCGCCATTTAATATTTCGACACCTGCAAGGAATAACATTATATCTAATATTTAGTAACTTTACAGGAGAGCGGGTCAAAGATTTAAAAAAATCTCCCAGATTTAAAACAACCTTGAAATTCAGCTATTCCCTCCTAGACTCATATTTGCAAGGATGGTTGGCATTAAGACTTAACCGAAATCTGCGAGAATTTTTTAAATCTTTGACGCGCTCTCCTGTAAAGTTACTAAATATTAGATACAATGTTATTCCTTGCAGGTGTCGATTTGTGCCATCGTGTTATTCGTTTACCCTTATCAAATGTTATTATTATTTCTATATACAAAATGTACATGTAAATCTATATCTGTAGGATATTTGTAACTGAATATTCCAACGTATTCCTAAAATATTCGTTTCAATCAGTATTCCAATAAATTAAAGTAACAAATAACCTAGCACCCTTGATTATAAACATAACGTCACAATACCTGTCCGGGTTATACTCGAGTGCGTTTGCGCAAATGAGATCGATGTCATCGAGAAACTCCTTGGCGCAGTTGTATTTGTGCAGGTCCACCTTTGTCATCATTGACTCTAGGTCCATCGGCTGTTTTACGATGTCTAGGTAATCGGTAACCTGGGAAAAGAAATGGTCCTTTTAAATGATAAATGATTTTATTTCTGTATGGTTTGTACAAACACTTTTACCTGTCAACCATATTTTTTAAACTAGATGAGGTCGGAGTTTCCTATCTGACTACTCTGAGAAGAAAGGCCGAAACAAACGGAGAGGTTTAGTCTCTTTTAAAGTCCAGACATAATCTTGGTCAGATCACGTGAAGACCATGTAGACTAATGTCTGAACCACACAGATCGAGTGGACCTGTCCAGTCAGTGCACGCATTTGTCAGTAATAGTGCAGCTCATACATTTAGCAAATACAAAACGAACCTTACAAGCTTTTAAAATGTATTCTTCTTTTCTCGTATCAGCTCGAGATTTATGAGAAAAGGGCAAAGCCGTAACTGTCTTAAGTGCGTCGCTCGGAAATTTAACTATTGCCACTCGTGAAGGCTGTTTTAATTCGTAACTTATTCTGTTGGCGGATACCGTATATCTGAAGGTACCGTTCAATAGAGATTTCTTTAGAAATAAGCATTACCTTTGTACGTATTTCTCTGTTCCTTTCTTCCTGTCTGTTTATATGTGTGTACATAAATGGTTAAATAAAGAAGATTCGTAAAGATATTTTTTATTCAGATATTTGCGTAGATTCTTGCAAAATCTTAGAAAACGTAGTCGATTTTATAATTGAGCTTGTAATTGCTTTACCGCCCTAAAGTTGGATATAACTTGCATTTTATAAAACGACCAACACCCTAATTGCGTAACACACTATCTAACACAATCTGAATCATTTTGAAGCCTATTGCTAATCCATTGCTTCATATGTTCGAAAAATTTGTCTGCTCAACAACGCAAATAACGCAATGAATGTTGTTTAACTGTCAAAATGAAAGCTATTCCTTCCGTTAGTATGTTACGCAATTACCCCGCAGGTTTATTTGTCTGTGACATTTAGATAGTTTCAACCATAGTGTAGTTTCAATTTACTGAGGTATGTTGCATTTTTGACAATAATCCCCAGAAACTAATTGTACTATTCGTGCTTTACCTATATTATGCATAGACCTCGTTATTATAACGAGGACTACTATTCGTATTTCTGATCTTTCATGCCACGTCTTTTGAAGGAAATATAAAATCCTTATTTCGTCATCTTACCTCCTCCAAATCCACAGGCTTAGTGAACTTATAGAACCGCCTGTTGGACGCCAGTTTGCGGCAGATGTCTCGGAGGAATATCCTCAACTCGCGCAGTTTGTAGTCCTCCTTACGTTTGCGACGCGTCACCTCTTCCGCGGTCTCACGAGGTGGTGGGGGAGGGGGGGCTACGAAAATTAAAAATGGTCACTTCCAAAACCTCCATAAAAAGGTTAAGGCGAAAGCGTCAGGGTAGCCCGCGGAATTCAAATTTTCTTACGTTTTTTGCAATTTGCAGGTCACTATCAGGTTGTAGAATGTCGATCTAAGTATAATTTTCGGCCGTAGCAAATATTTATTTATAGAATTATAATCACAAAAAGCATAAATACATCTCTATAAGTTCATATTACCCTATTGAACGACTATTTCATGAAATCTTGACATTTGAGGTCAATTCTAACTTAAGGAGTTGTATTCCTGATTTTAATGATTATAATTCTGTAAAGCCATATTGGTTACGGCCGCGAATCATATTTTAATCAACATACAACCTGACACTGACCTGCAAATTGAAAAAAACCTAAGTAAATTTGAATTTCGCGGGCTACCTTATCGGTTCCCCCTTAAAGCAGGATTCTAGCATTGGCCTGGGTACGGTAAACCAGCTTGCAGCTGCATAGAAATTTTCGGTATAGCCAATTGCCCAGTCTAATACGAGTCCATTCGTAAAGTAGTCAACAGTGGAGTTCAAGTTATAGAGAAACACGAATCTCCATAGAATAAAAAACTTTATGTACGTAAAAGCGAATTTCCTGCTACAAATGTGTTCAAAATTGCGCTACTAGTCCAGGATCGTATGATACGCCCAGGGCCTGCAGTCTCGACATTAGATAGTGACAAAAATCGGTCGCTAAGTCGTATCGATGTCAAATTCCTTTAATAGATATTCAACTTTATTTCCAAAGCATAAGGTTGAAAATCTATTAAAGAAATTTGACATCGATTGGACTTAACGACCGATTTTTGTCGGTATCTATGTCGCGACTGCCGGCCCAGTTTTGCATCAAATCATTTATTTACCTAACACTGGTTTATTTTTTACAGAAGATTAGCTTTGGCACGCTTTAATAACGTCATGAGGTCTGCAAATCAAATAGTTTGATTCGATTCACATTCATGAGGATTTTTGACGACTAACAGTAACAAGGCTTTGATAACTGACTAATCCAATTTAAATACCCCAAGTCATGGCATTCTGTCATTTTGAAAAAGAAGTTTTTGCCTCTTATATCCTATTTACTCACCTCTAGGTAACGGAGGCGGAGGTTCATTGCTCTCAATAGGCGGCGGTTCCAACAACGCATCAGCGAGTACTGGCTTTAGGAAACTGATCACTTCCGACGCGTTCGGCTCACGCACCCTGTATACGCAGTCTTTGTAGACCGGGAATAGATCTTGTAACTGAAAGAGAGCATATGGCATAGGTTAAGTAATTGTTTCTTAGATGTATAACCACATTTTTTAGTTAATTTTCTTAAATCTTTTTGTGTTTTTTGAAATGCAAGTGTAATGCTAACAGTGTGTACTTCTAATTAGAAGTACACACTGTTAGCATTACACTTGCATTTCAAAAAACACAAAAAGGACATGATTAATTAATCATGTCCGTTTCCTAGAATTGTTGAAATTCTCATTTTTGTCGTAGCCCTTTTGACAGAACGGTCGAAGTCGCCATGCCGTATTTTTATCACGATATCTCACATCTGTCTCCAGTAGCACACTTGTGGGGATGAATTTGATCAGGCCTTCGCAACGGTGACTTTTTTGCTACCACTCTAAGCTATTAACATTAATAATACCTCTATAGGCAGCTGGTCATGTCGGCAGTCAGCTGTAGCCAGTAATAATGTGTTTTCTCCAGCCGCTCTTGCGCGACACAGTTGTCGCAGTAACGTTGATAAAGCAGCCCATACAAGGACAATGTCGCGAATGAATAGCACGCAGCCGCGGTCTGCTCGACGGCATTCGGAGAATACCTGTGGAACAGACAAAAAATATCAATAAATTATACAGTCTAATTGGTATTAAATGCGTTTTACTCGCGTAGGAATACGTGTATACAAAAACGCGCATATCTTAAATACTAAAAGCCAGTAACTTTCGTCCAAATTTACGCAGTTTATCGCGTGCAATACGCGTAAGTCCTGATATTCTGAATGCTTTGTTGCATCTTGTGTCACGCGAGTAAAACGCCTTATCTGAACAACCATATAGTTGCATAATTTTTGTTATTATGTTTTTTGGGTGGCAAATCATCAAATGACCTCTCCCGCTCTGGGCGGAGCGGAAGGGCGTGTCAGACTCTTACTAACTAAAACCCACCCGTGTTCCTTCAGTTGCCTGTGCGCCAGGGCCACGGTAACTCTTTCGAACAATCCGCGACCCCAGCAGGCATCGGCCCTATCCGACCCCGTCAATGATGCGTATAATTGCATCCTAAATCGATGACTTTGCAGGTGACTGAATCGATGACTGCGTTGGACTGTGTCCGTCAATTCGGCTTAAATTCCTTCGCTGTGACAGCATACGGACGAAACGTTTTTGAAAGAGTTCTACATGTCTTCGTTCTGCCATTCTAATCTTAGCTGGATGATATACAAGATACTGACCGATATAAGCGCCTGTTCCTGCGTGAAGGTGTGCGAGGAGTGTAGAGTAGACATGCTGAGCTCCTTCACGGTGCAGTGTTCCAGTTGGGCAAGCAGAGCGGGTGCTATGTGTGTTTCAGCGCACTCGCCTGTGATTAATAGCACGCTTTGTGATAGGGATGGGTTGCAAATCCTGTAAAAAAGAATGAAACATTAGAATTTATTGAAGTTTTAAATAAAAATATTAGAGTTAGGCTAATCGTTTTTACGCAATTTCATGTCAGTTTCATAGAGTGTTATGTTTAGACAAAACTTTAAAGTTATCACACGGAAGTCGTGGAAGGACAACGTAAAGAATATAATTTTAAGTAATGCATGGTAAATGGCGTTTTACTAACCTAAAGACCACCATCACAGGCAGAAATGAAAGTTAATTACAGGAATAAATGTATCACCGTTACACTCCTGATAGCGAAATAAATAAGCGCTCTCTAAACCTACCTCTTCTTAGTGAAAGTGTGTAGCGCGAACACGTTCTGGAACACGTTGCACGCGGCCTTTACTTGTGCTCGTAACAGCGACGCATAGTGTCAATTTTGAAGGCCATCTCTTGGCTGTTCGAGAGTGCTACACTTCCTAGAACGTTGCTGTAACCTACCTCTTCTCAGGACGTGTAGCAGGAACACGTTCTGCAACACGTAGCACGCGGTCTGTACTTACGCTTGTAACAGAGACGCATAGTGTCAAGTGTGAAGACCACGTCTTGGCTTCTCGAGAGTGCTACACTTCCTAGAACATTGCTGTAACCTACCTCTTTTCAGTGACAGAGTGTAGCGGGAACACGTTCTGCAACATGTTGCACGCGGCCTGTACTTGTGCTTGTAACAGTGGCGTACAGTGTGAAGGTAATCTCTTCGCAGCTAGAGGGCTTGTTCGGGCCCCGGCTGCTACTAGAGAATGCATCGCTTCTAGGAGATCGATTCGCGTTACTTCTACCTGTTGTTTTTAAGAAATTGGGTTGTTAAGTAATAAGCTTTTCACATAAGGTGATCAGTGTTACGATTTAACCTCCAAAGGTCTTATAAATCTGCTGGGATAGATCAAACTTTCCATTTTACCATGAGTCATTTTCCTCCCTTATAACTAAAGATCGGATATTCGTATGCATATTCACCTAAAGTTGAGATGTTGGTTAATATGAAATGCGCTTTTGTATCGAAAAAATCCTGATAACGTATCATAGCGATCAAAAGGTAGTAATTAAAGTTGTTGTACCGAGGTAATATTTACGCCCAATCAGGATGTAGTACGTACTTTAATAAAAAAATATTATTTTAATTTGTGTATTTTTTTTATTTTAACTAGCACACACCACTCCTCCCCTTACACCCTACATACGCATATTTGCATCGGGGTTAAACCTTAATTTTAAATAAATATGCATCAGATTGTTTTACAAAAAAATATTTTAGGAAGCGACTTCCATACTTTCATAGTTAAAAATTAACTTTAGGTAAATATGCATCCGAATATCCAATCTCAGCTTATAACACAGAAAAAACACATTTCTAAAAAAAAAACTCAGGATAATTTGTCATTGCCAGAGTGTTACAAAAATTACAATGTTCCTGTTCTATTGCACCAGATATAAAATTGTACCAATACATTTTACTTACATTCTTAGCATCGATCATCAACGCGTGTTCACTTTCATAAACTTGTGGATATACTCGTCGCAGCGCTTTCAGCACTGCTTCGGAACAAAGTGCCTTTAGATCGGAACCTAAAAACAAAACAATATCACTCCACTATTTGTATGGACACTGGCTAAGAAAAGGGTCTTTTCTAGTTTCAGAGATGGAGTGCATGTTTTTTTTAAATTTTTCTTTTGCTTATTGACTTGTACTATGGGTACACCTCTGCCCAACCCTTCGAGGAAAGCAGGCGTGATGTTTATGTTATGTTCATGTTATTTCCACAATATTAAACAGTACTTTAGTACAGGGTCATTACTAATATAGTGTAAAACAATAGACTTATTCAAATAATTAATGATTGAAACAGAACTGCTGGGTAATTGCGTAATACACTAACAGTAGGAATAGCTTTCATTTTGACAGTTCAACAACATTCATTGCGTTATTTACGTTGTTGATTGAGCAGACAAATTTTTCGAACACATAAAGCAATGGATTAGCAATAGGGTTTGGCATGAGGAGGAAACAATAAAATATATTTGAAAGTTTGAGATAGGAGCCCCGTGGTCAGGAATCCACTTTCAGATTTCGAAAAAGGACCAAAAATAAACTGATCTTCAGAGCCGTTGATTTTCATATGATCGTGTGTGGTAAAACCCATAATAGCTTAATTAGACAAATCTGACGAAGAAATTGTGGGCTTTCTTGACTTTGAAAACTCAGATTTAGATTTATTTTTAAAAGGATATTCAGGGCGAATGAAAGTTATTATGTGCAATAGTGTTACATGTCCTGATAGTGAATATATAAATATCTAACGGATTGATGGAGCCTTTTGGCAAATATGAAGAAATTTCATAAATACCCAAAAATGGTCAGAATTTTGCATTTATCCATAAATCAAGGAACCCATAGCTTCGATTACTATTTGAATTTGAAGCTGACACGTTTGTAAAGATTTCCCAACATTCAGAAGTTTGAAAATACCAAACACTTGATCGAAATCGAGATCGAAATCTGAAACTTTTCAAATATATTTTCGGTGTTCCCTCCTCATGCCGCATTAACTCAGCTATCAACTTTTCGCCCCGCATATGCTTGCTCAAAAACCCTCTGGGGTCCCCGTCCAAACCAAGTTATTTCAGCATAAAACGCAAATTGATTGAACTAAATATAACCATGCTGGAATGCAGTGTTGATTAACAGGCAAATTAGAATGCCTAGGTATTTATCTAATCTAATGGATTTTTATAAATACATTGACATGAATATTTACGAGTACTTTGTAAAATAGTATATAATTTTAATTATTGTGAATGTAAAGACTATGTAGATCATTGTTTTTCTTTTTTCTTTCTTAATTAGTTTTAATCATAGTCTGGCAGTTTGAGTAATTTACCCGGCCTACCCAAATGTCCTTTCTTTGATATTGTTCGTCGAATCGTTGAGCTCCTTAAGTTTTGAGTTGAGCTGCACGATTACTGACAAATGCGTGCACTGATTGGACAGGTCCACTCATTATGTGTGGTTTTTCCTCAAAAGACCATTTCAGACTCTAATCTACATGGTCTTCACATGATCTGACCAAGATTATGTCTGGACTTTAAAAAGAGACTGTGACCTCTGAGTTTGTTTAGGCCTTTCTTCTCAGAGTAGTCAGATAGGAAACGCCGACCTCATCTAGTTTTAAAATATGATTGACGTGTAAAAGTGTTTGTACAAACCTACTTACAGAAATAAAATCATTAATCATTTATCATTTATCAATCTACAGGTATTATGCACACTGCACTTATTTTCTACATCCATCAATTAATATAAAAATTTTCGAAGATTCTTACCTCCATACCCTCCAGTGACTTCGGCCAGATAATCCAAGGTGTCCTCGCTAGGTCTCGGCTGCCATTCCTTAGTATAAATATCCAATATGTCCCGTCTAGCGTTTGCATGTGGTGGAGGGAAGTGTAACTCCCGGTCGAATCGTCCCGCACGACGTAATGCGGGGTCAACGGCGTCTAAGCGGTTGGTAGCACCGATTATCACCACTTCGCCTCTGAGAATAGAGGTAGTTATTGAGTGGCTAGTTTGTGTTTAAATTTAGCATAATCGCTATTATGATTATTTTGATTTTTGGATACCAATGAAAATAAAAAACATTTTTAGAGCTCTCTTAGATAAAGTAAAGCGATGTTTTATATTTTGTTAGGCTTTGTTGTCCTACTCCGAGGCAATAAGCATTATTTTTATTCCATTCATGGTTGCTTTTAAAAATTCAAGATGTATTAGAATGGATTTTACTTAAAAATCTTCTGTCCATCCAATATTCAACTTTACGCCTTATGAAATACAGTTCACATTACAACAAACATCACTACATAATACGTACCTATCACACAAGCCGTCCATCTCCGCCAACAATGTTCCAACGACGCTAGTGTGTACTTGTTCTTGTCGCACGCTACGTACCGGCGCAAGCGCATCGATTTCATCGAAGAATATTATTGACGGCTTCATTTTGTTCGCCTGGGTATTTAAATTATCAGTTGGTTTAACACGGTTAAAAAAAAAATTGAATTGAATAGCATATTTTATCTACAAGGAAAGTATATATTTTGAGTCTTTGTTAATCACTCAGTTCGTTTATCAAGAAAAGAATGCGCCATCGTCATTATCTACGACACGACTTCACCCATTCCTGCATAAGCGTAAATAAAATAAGTATTTTCACGCAAAGAGAGATTGTAAATACATGTCTAATTTTAATCACAATAAAAGCTGAACTTTACTTTTTTGAACACATTTAATTTTTTCCTGTGTCATTACTGCATTTTTCTAAAATAACACGGCACATAAAAAACGCCTAAAAAATAAAACAAAAAACAAATCTAACATCAAATCACCTGTTGGAACAGTAACTTCAAGTGCCTCTCGCTCTCTCCAACCCACTTCTTCAGACAATCAGCTCCCTTCCTCATGAAGAAAGCGACCTTCCTTCCACCTACCAACGTACATTCGTTGGCTAAAGCCCTGGCTAGCAAGGTCTTGCCTGTTCCGGGAGGTCCGTGGAATAAAACGCCTTTTGCTGGTCGCGTCTTGAATTTTTGGAATAAGTCGGGGTACATCAGGGGAAAGAGTACCATTTCTCGGAGACATTTTATGTGCTCTTCTAAGCCTCCAACCTGAAATAAATGATGTCTATGTTTAAAAATGCTTAGCAGGTTATTTAATACATTTCATCGTTCAATGCGGTTGAGGTATTGTTCCAGTGCGAAAAAGGAATGATACAGAATAGCGCCATCCCTTCGGAACAATGATGGCTTTCGACACTCATATACAGCTCTGTGTGTGCTTAATATGAACTCAAACTTAAACTATTTATTTCAATTAAACCATTTACAGGCACTTTTGAACTGTCAAAGAGTCGGTCAGTTAGTCAGAAAGTTGAAGCTAGTTGCCCATTCCAAAAAGTAGATCTCTATGGAGAAGAACGGGCAAGAAACTCCAAGGACACTCTTTTTAAATCAAGATATTACAAAATCCTGGGTACATTATTGTTGTTGCTTCTATATGCGAAAACAATGAAAAAAAAATATATATATTAAGAAACAATTCAAAATATAAGATTAATAATAAAAATAAGCCGTGGCAGTTAAGAGATGACCAGTCTCAACTGACGGCGCCCGTTCACGAACATGACGCGTGGATCAGTACCATCCAGCTTAACCATTTTGTAGGGAACCGAATGATCCAACACACGCGCCACCAACAGTGAGACATTTAAGTGGACACGACATAGTCTCAACTGCCATGCTGTCAAGTCAACATATATAATAATGATATATATGATATAAACCGTTTTACTTTCCTCATTAAAAAATGTTTAGTAGTTTACTGTGAGAAAACTGATGAAAAGATGAACTCAGACTTTTTAATTTTATTACTGATTCTAAATTAGAATATATAGGTAAAAAATTCTGCTGTTTCTTGCATAGAACTGATTAATTATTGTTTTTTTTTTTGTCTAAAAAGTGTTATACGTTATGCTTGATGGCACAATATTGTTAAAACCTATTTATGTTTTCTCTTATATGAATTTTTAATTCTTTTGAGAACTAATATTTAACCGTATGTAGGTACTCACGGAAGTAAATCTGACGCTTCCGTCAACTTCAACAGGTTGTATGTCTCTCAATGCTCTGTCCGTTTTCTTGTCATCCATCGACTTCGACTTTTGTCTAAAAACAAAGGTAATAAATTAATCACTGCGAAAAGCTTTCAAAGATCGTGTATAACTTTTTTTACTTTGGCAAGAAAAAACATGTCTATCCGTTTGAATGTCACATACAGTATAACTATTTCGTAATGTCCCTCGGGAATCATCGGATTTTCGAATACAAACGAATGCTAATTTCTATGTCCATCAATTATTAGATTTATTGTGTATAATAATTTGAATTCAGAACTAAATACTTTATTGTTGTTTTAATCAAAACAAAACCAAAAAAAATAAAGAGAACGGATTTGATTTTTTGTATGTTTGTTTGTTTGTTACGCTTTCACGCTAACACGGCTAAATTTGGATGAAATTTGGCACATGGGTCGACCATGACCTGGATTAGGACATAGGATACTTTGTATCTCGATATTCCCACGGCATCAAGACTTATATGGGTGAAACCGCGGAGCGCAGGTAGTTACTAATATTTTTGCCAAGAACAGTAATACGGGCAATATTGTTTTATTTCCGCAGCGTAAATGAATTGAATAGTTACTAACCTGCCCTTGGTCTTGTTCTTCATAGACACATTAAGATCTTCCTCCGTATCTGAACTAGAAGTACTACTACTAGTTGAACTGGACGGCGATTGTGCTGCAAAGAGTAGTACCCATGTATTTCAAGTGTTAAAGTAAAACCAACCTTATGACAAAGGTGTTAAGACTTACATCTGATCGTCTTTCTACGCAAAATTTTTGGTTTCCTCTCTCTCAAACAGTATGGCTTCTTTCTGATTGTGAATGTTTTCGCTAGAAACAGAAATAGCTGTTACTTTCAACGATATTAGTACAGATACATTTCTTTCTATTGTAACTTATTTCCATTTACATTATAAGAGGAGCATCCAGAAGAAATTTCATATCTTCGTTTTCCTGCCCATCGATTAGAAACGCAAACTTTTTCCGACCAATTTGTAGCGAACTCGCCGGCCATGTTATTGGCGCTATTCTTCTCCATTTACTAAAGGTTGCGTATAGCTTGCTAAGTAAATCTATTCATCTTTTCACGTATTCGGTCTGTTCTTCTAGTACAGCACGAAAAGTGCCTAAATATTTTGTTAACATTTCACTTTCTTATGCCAATAAACATGTCGAATATAAAAAAGCGCTAATGCTCAAGCGCGCTGTTGTATTTCCAACGCTCGGCTCAATGCCGAAAGTTGAATATTCAACAGCGTGCTTTTATTCAAGCATTAAATTTACTAAGACTAGTTAGTGAAAACGGGTATAAATACCTCTAGATCTAGTCTCGTCCTGCGCGATCTGCACGAAGGCCGGCTTGGGCTTGCGCGTGCGCTTGGAGCGGCGCGGCGCGCGGCTAAGCGTCAACTCGCTGCCAGACTCCGATGATGATGACTCTAATATAGATACAATGTTTATTGTTGTTAAAGAATACTCTCTTAGAAACATCACAATCACATGTTCAGAAATAAGAAATTGTGTGGTCGAACTAATGTGCTTAGCTTTTAAGGTTACTAACTGGTGGCTGTGATATCCAATTAATTATAGTCAACATGATGAGTGTTATGTTGGCATACATGTTTTTTTTAAATAAAAAAATGCTGTTTCTTAGAAAAGTGCAATACCTATGCGGTCAAAATGTATGGAACAGCAATTTTTTTTTTTTTTTTTTGATATTGTCAAATTTCAAATAACCGTGTAGGACTTTTTGACTGCTTTTTTCAAATATAGGATGAATATTTACGGTATTTTCGAAAGAAAAGGGTATGATATCGCGAGTTATACCAATAGATAAGCCTATTTCATTGCCTACGCTAAGAATTTCGTACAAAACTCATCACATGATTGTACAAACACTGCAGTACTAAGCATTCAAAACAACGACAACAATATATTTATTTACATTACTCAAACTCAACTCAAACCATTTATTTCAAATAAACCAATTACAGGCACTTTTGAATTGTCAAGGGGTCGGTCAGTCTGAAAGATGAAGCTAGTTGCCCATTCCAAAGCGTAGTAGGTACCTATGGAGAAGAACGGGCAAGAAACTCCATGGACACTCTTTTAAATCAAAATATTGTAAGGTTAATTAGCCAAGATGTGGGTATTATTATTTATAAAATCCTATCTAGCATGCAACCATGCATACAATGTATTAATATTAAATTTAGTAAATATTAGAATAGAAGTTATTATTATAACTGTCAAATATTAAATCGACTATTTAATTGTATCAAGTCACAGTAAATTATGGCAACACTTGGTATGACAATTTTGACGTTTGGAAGCGAGGTGATTTTGAGGTATTCGTTGTTCGATGGTTGAACCGAACTATTGTCAGTAAATAAATCCGTTTATATCAATATAATCATCGTTTAATTTGAGAGATAGTGAATAGACCTTTTAATATGGTTACAAAATATTGGTTACATCATTCATGTTGAAATTATGCATGTGAGAACGATGCAGAACGTTAAAAGCGTCCTTAATAAAGAGACAAAAACAATTCAAATATTAAATTAAAATAAGCCGTGACAGCCAAGAGATGACCAGTCCCCACTGACAGCGCCCGTTCACGAACATGACGTATGGATCAGCACCATTACAAACAATAACAAACTGTTCACGGTGGCGTCGTAATTATTTTTGAAATCAAGTCAGTAAGAAGAATAGTCCCAAAAGAGGATTTATCTTTTACATGAAAAGTAAATCCTCTTTTAATCAGGCCTTATTAACTGTCTATTTTTTATATCTTGCCAATATTGTCCATATACATGGACAGGCAGGTCGAAAGGGCATGTTTTCAATTATATAAGACAGTAATTACCAGTTTCCTGTTGACTGTCTCCCTTCTTAGCTTGTCTGCCTCGGACAGCCTTTCTTCTACTTCTTGTGGTAGCTTGATTGCTGCAAATAAAAACGAAATCATATACAAGGTGCAGTTTTGAACCTGCAAAACATTTCAGGAGGTTGTTATGAGACTCGTAACTAATCACATAACAATACGATACCAAGTCAATAATCAATAATACTTTTTATTTTCGATTTTTCAATTTTATTGTTTTTCAGAATAACCCTCTTCAAAAATACAGAATCACCCATTGCGATGTATCGCGCGTCATGTCACTGTGTGCGTGAATGCGATGACCAGTGACGACATGCGACAGTCTGTACGAGGCTCCGCCCACATTACTACGAAACACTACGAAACGAACGCGGCGCGTACGTTGAACTAAAATGGCCGTCGTTGCTTTGGTTACACCGCGGGGACTACCCGCGATGCGAAATCACAATGTACCTACATTATTGTTTACATTTCGCTAAATAATAACTCATTTTTAAGCATCATTACAATGCGAAAATCTTCATCATCTGCCGAGCCTGTTCCCAACTATGTTAGGGTCGGCTTACAGTCTAACTGTATGCAGCTCATTACGTGGAGTGCCAGTGAATCACGTAGGGCGACTGCGTATCAGACCTCACCAAACCAGTTACTTGATAACACGATACCCATTTGTTAGAATAATTGTCAGACTTTCTGGCTTGTGACTAGTCGTACCAACGACCATACGGCAGGGCTGTAAGGTCGTTGACCCGTACCGACCCGTGTGGTACCTAACGACTGTCCGAGAGCTACAAATCAATTCGAACCAAAGGCTTTAATTAAGTGCTTACCGAAACACGGGATTTCAATGATGTCCTAGATAAATTTAAAAAGTACTTACATTATTATGAATTTAAAAAATAACACAGTGGTACTTGCTCAGTTGCGAACCCGCAACCTCATGTATGAGAGGAGAACGCCTTAACCACTGGGCTATAACGATAAATAATAATAAGTAAGAAGTAGATACAACTGCGCGAAAGTTCACGTTGGTGTCGTTAGTTACCTATCAGCTGATGAATAAAATGATAGGCGGAGATAAATAAACCTTACATAGCACGTAAGCAGTTCCTGTTGCACAATTGTGAAACTATGATCGCGAGCGCGTGCGCGGGATTTAGGTAGGCACCTAATAATAATAATAAGGCATGTAGGTACTCGGCGCAGTCGGCGCGCTCTGTAGGTAAATTCAGCCCCAAGGACGGTTTTCGTTTTTATCTGTAGATTAAATTGGTTGATTTAAGATTTTGCTACCTACTTTTTAACGAGCTGAGGACCGACAAAAATACCTACCGATAATTTGTGCTAGTAAAGTAGGTACTCATGTGTTAGGGATTTTAAGTGATTCATTTTGTCTGATAGGTATTTTTGGCGTAGTTAAAAATTTTAAATCAACTTATTTACAGTAATCAAGTTGATTTAGCTAACATCGTATTTACAAATTATTGTCTATGTACAAATAAATAAATTACCTACTTATGTTACCTGGAGGTATTGTTCAAAGTTTCCACCGTCACACTCCAGGCACAGTCTAGCACGACGTTGCTGATTTTCCTTCAGCTTACGTAACACAAACACATTCGTTTTTATTGTGTCGAAAGCACTGATCACTTTTGCACGTAGTTGGGTAACACTGGTGATTTCGTCTGTGTACACCAATCTTTTAACGTCTCCCCACAGATAAAAGTCCAGGGGCGTGAGGTCCGGAGAACGCGGAGGCCAAGCCTCTGGACCACCGCGACCAATCCAGTTGGTGCCAAACCTGTCACTCAAGTACTCACGTACTTGCCGACCGTAGTGAGGACGTGCACCGTCCTGCTGGAAGTACATGTTGCGATACACTGCCAGGGGAACTTCATCCAACATCTCCTCGACGACGTATTGCAACATCTCCAGATATGTGGCACTAGTGAGGTGACCATCGATAAAATGGGGTCCAAGCAATTGGTCTCCTATTATGCCAGCCCACACATTTAAGCTGAACCTCACATTAAAAGAATGCCTCTGAGTCACGTGCGGGTTGTGTTCGCGGTGAGCCCACCAGTGTTCGTTATGAACATTGTAGCCGCCACACTGTGGAGTGGTGCACTCCAAACCGTCGACCAGCCTCCCGCGTGCTTGCCCGTGGCTCTCGCCGGAAGAATTCCAGGATATCTTCCTACAAGGCGATAGACAGGCCTTCGTTGCCGCGACCTTCAGCATGCTGGGGAACGTCGAACTGCCGATGATCGCGCAGTCTCTGCGTAGCAGCCAGCATTACCCTGTGTGAGGGACGTTGCCGATTGGGGAATAACTCCGCGAACATTTCGATGGCTCGAGATACATTGTCTCCACTGATGGCATACAAGCGGACCATCTCTACATTGGAGTGTTGATCCGTCATTTTTACAACTAGGTAGTAGGTACCTATCGCGACCGTTAATCGAAGGCGCACTTGCGGGGCGGAATTTGCAAGCGTATGCACACGCCGGCGACATCAATTACACTAATAAATTGACCCGATTTATGTGCTTGCGATGGCCGCGGGGGCGTGGCTAGTGGGAGAGGGAGCGGGCGGTGGTTGGTGCTTTGGATTTATGAAAGAAATTTCGGTTGCGTTTGTTTGTGTGTGTGTGAAAGCGCAGTTTAAGGACACGTACAGATTGGCCGCGTTTTAAAAAGGGGAGTTTACACTTACCGAATTCCATAAATAAGAATAAAATGAAAAAAAAAATACCTGCCCATTTTATTGTTGATTCGGGTCGAGAATCACTAACATAATTACCTCCTAAAATTTTTTGCAGATCCAAAACTGCACCTTGTATATGTATCGGAAAACTAGGTACTAAAAGAACAAGAAATTACGCCTCTACGTTCGCCAGTCTGTAGCTACAGTCAATGGTTTACTGTCACTTTAAAAAAAAAAAAATTATCGATGAAAAGAAGGTGGATCTCAAGTATCATTGTTTTTGTTTTTTGTAATTCCGGTTTTTAAGCAGCTTACCAGATTCAAAATCAAAATATTTTATTTCACATAAACCTACATGAGCACTTATGAAACGTCAGAAGCTAGGTGCACGGTTCTAATTGGCTGTTTCCTATGGAGAAGAGCAGACAAGAAAGTCCACGGTTACTCTTTTAAAATTAATTGGCTTTTACAATGTTTTCAAATTACAGTGTTAAAAGGTATGGTAGGACAGTTTAGGCCTGTCAACTAGTACCAGGTACTTACTAAAAAAGAAGATGTTCTACAAATCTACAGTCTACAAGGCCTACAATGTTCTCATATTCACAAAATATAAAAAAAAAAAAAAAAATGACATGATTGCCATTACAAACACAAATAAAGAGTTGAAATTAGAATTGTAGATATATAATGTCAAATAATGAGAACATTATGTCAAAGAAGTATGTAAAAAATAAAATAAACATCGTAATTTGGGAGCAAGTAATGGACATTTATATAGTTATACTATTAATGATTACCAGCGAAGCCAGATTGCAGAAATAGGCGTTATTCAATATTCTTGTTTTTAAACCCTACTAGTTTGTGCAAGATAGTTGGACCCATACCTTATGGTATCGTTTGCACAGCAGCTTATGCGCAAAGCCAACGTGACAGCTATAGTTGGTGCACATGCTCCCTAATCACTTGACATGGCAACTCACTTTTTTTTTTTTATCATACTGGCATTCTATAAGAATGCATGGTAATCGGTAATCGTCCCCTGCAGTTGAAATCCATACTTAACATACCTCTCACTATCCTGACCCTGTACCGGATGTTCTCCTTCCTGCTTAACTTCCTTATCATCCTCCTTCTCTTTAGCAGGAACTTCTACCTCCATTTTGTC
The DNA here is from genome assembly GCA_917490735.1 of Dryobotodes eremita. Lineage (NCBI taxonomy): Eukaryota > Metazoa > Arthropoda > Insecta > Lepidoptera > Noctuidae > Dryobotodes > Dryobotodes eremita. The sequence goes on from OU823256.1 coordinate 7,553,909, forward strand.
ATCTTCTTTTTTGTTCTCTGCTGGTTTCTTCTCGATGACCGTCTGATTGTTATCCTCGTCGGAATCCGATTCAGTCGCGTCCTGGACATAGCGATATAAACAATGTTTGAGGTTTTTATAGTGTCTTATTAAATATTTATTTTGTGCTGTAATAAAAATATTCTTTATCTTTTAATCTGAGAGTTGGATTGGGTTGTTCTAATTGAGGAGTTGTGACGCGCAATAATTATGTCTTCCTACCCTTATACCAATTTAGGTGCAGTACCTACGCATTTTTATTATTCAAATAAACATCTTTATCGGTGGTCATAGCAAAAGTGCCCGAGGCACTTACGCTACGTAATTCAAAATTGTTGCGTATTGAAATACGAAATAAAGTGTGTAGTGAGGGTAAAAACTATACACGGATGAGTAAGTAGAACTTACATTCGTTTTTTTATTGTTGAACCTAGCTGAAGTTCTTCTCTGTCGGGATAGTTGAGTGTCTTCGTCGGTGTTGGTAGGGGGGTGACTACGGTTCTGTGAAAGATAAAATATTCACGATTCCGAGCCCAACATATCACAGAGAGATTACCAACTCAAGCATTCAATGCTAGAACGTAAGTTGAATGCCAAAACAATTGATACGTTACATCGAACCAAAAATGAGGCAGATAAAGATTCAAAAGATTTGTCTGTATTTCTAGAATGTACTGTAATGAACGCTATTTAAAATTCATATTTCAATGCTGCTTTCGTTCTTTGCTTCTAAAGGATGACTCACCAGCTGTTTCTTACTGGCGAATCTCGCGACCCTGGCTTCATCAGCCGACGAGAATTCTTCTCAGGAGCTAGACCCGGGGAAGCCGTAGAAGTCAGGGTAGCCCTTCACTTATAGTGGACAGACAGACAGATGTTCCGTTATAATATGTAAGGATGACTCACCAGCTGTTTCTTACTGGCGACTCTCGCGACCCTGGCTTCATCAGCCGAAGAGAATTCGTCTGAGGAGCTAGAGCCCGGGAACCCGTAGAGGTCGGGGTAGCCCTTCACTTTGAGCTCGTTGGTGATCCAGCTCTCATTGAAGTTGTGGTGCAGGAGCTTGCGTTTGCGACAGCTGCGGCGGACATCTGAAAAAATAAATAAATTGGAGATTTGAATGTCGACACGATCTTGCAGGTACTCTTGACGAGGTGAGGAATATTTGTAAATATCTCAAACATTCTTACTATGCGGAAGCCAAAATCGGCAGTAACTTCAAGTAGGTTTATTTATTGAATTATTCACTAAGTATTTACTGTATTGTTTTATTAAAAAACACTGAGATACAGTATTTAACCAATGTCTGAATATTTTCAAGGTCGCGAGATATCTACAAGGATGGAGGATCCAATGTAACCAGTACAACTTGGTACAATTAATTTGTGTTACATAATTTATTCTTTAGCATCAGGAGCCGAAATTAGCGCGTTGTCGAAGCCGTTCTGCCGCACTTCGAAGCCTGGCTGAAAAGAGGGGAGCGCATCTCCTTCAGGCTCACCCAGGTGCTCACCGGACATGGTTGCTTCGGTGAGTACCTGAACAGAATTGGGCGAGAGGCCACGGCAAATTGCCACCACTGCGGAGGTAGCCTAGATTCCGCACAACACACGCTCGAGGAGTGCCCTGCGTGGGCCTCCGAGCGGCGGGTCCTGGTTGCCAGGATTGGGCGAGACCTGTCTCTGCCGGCAGTAGTGAGGGCTATGCTGGCAGAGACTGAGAATTGGAAGGAAGTAGCCTCCTTCTGTGAGACCGTGATGGTCAAGAAGGAGGCCGCCGAGCGGGATCGGGAGAGGGCTGATCCTGCTCGGAGAAGAAGGCGTCGGGGAGGCAACCGCCTTGGCGCCTAATACGCCGAAACCCACTTACAAAGCAATGTAGATGGACCTTTGGGGTCGCAGGCGCACAGAGTGGGGACTCTGTCCGCCCACTGAGTGACCCCAGGGAAGACGGCGGCACAGTGGTCACGTGCTGCCGCGCATAGCGAGGCTCAGGGGAGGCCCTTTACAGTCTCCCCAGGGATGTGCTTTCCAGGCGTTGCACAGGGGGGGTTCCGGAATTGGTCTTTTAAGAGGAACCGGGACCCCCTCTATGTGCTGATGGTGATCACCGGGGTGGTTTTAGTGAGGTAAAAATCCCACACTCCCCGACCTCCATCCCCAGAGGTCGGGTGCCTTTTGAAGGTTTCCCCCCGAAAACAAAAAAAAAAAAAAAAACAAAAAAAAAAAAAAAAAAAAAAGAGCCGAAATTAACTGGATGTAAACACATGAGTTATAGTATCATTACAAAATACTTACTCTCCTGTATAGGCTTATCCTCACTATCTTCCATGTAGTTCTTCCTGGGACCGCGACTGCGCCGGATCTTCACACTTCGGTTAGTGGTGTCATTACCATCGGCGAAGAACACTCGTACTTGTCTGGATCTAGAAAAGTATATCATTAAATTAAATACCTACTCTATTTTCGGACAAGCTACTATCTCTTTGCATTTGGAAGACCATCGCCGCAGACCGCGATAACATAGTACATACCCAGTTGCAGACAAAAACATGTATGAAAGTCTGTGGCGTTTTGCGGCGATAAGTGGGTTGGGGTCTAACCGCGAACATCCGTGGTGTGCCACCGACGTGGAATCTGTGCACTCAATATTCGGTGCGTATATTTTATGTGAATTCTTTTATACATGTCCTGTCACGTCCGGTCCCAAGGGCCAAAAAAGACTAGGTACTTTTAGTAACGGGGCGATTGGCGATTCAGTAAATTTTCGGAAGCTTGATACCACTTCCGAACGCTCCTATCCGCACACAGGTTAAAACGCCAGTCGCGGTGATTGAGTCGCATTTAAGAAGCTCGATGCAACGACTGAATGCTACACTGGCGCAATTATAATACAGCAATCAAACGCAGAAAGTCGCTAAAACGCGATCCAGTATCGATGCAGTCGCAAAATCGCTGACTACCGCAAGAAGCTGGGCCTGCAGTCTCGACATGAATAGCGACAAAAATCTGTCGCTAAGTCGTATCGATGTCAAATTCCTTTAATAGATTTTCAACCTTATATTTTCGAAATAAGGTTGAAAATCGATTAAAGAAATTTGACATCGATACGACTTAGCGACAGATTTTTGTCGCTATTCATGTCGAGACTGCAGGCCCTGGTCTGCCTTGGACCTAGCACGGCACGAGAATGTGCAGTTAGACCCTTATGGTGCTACATAATGAAAGCTTACCTTCTGGAATATTTCCTGGTTTCTGGTTCTGTATCACTTTCGGGGAACACGATCCGAGGCATCTTGATGGTACGAAGTCGCCGGCTATCTGCAATGTTACTAAATCATTTACTACCAGACAAGGCGAAGGGAACGATACTACATTTTACGTAAATAATGGAGGCGCATATAGTAATCTATTTCTCGCGCACATAATATTTATAAAACGACGAAGATTTTTTTGTCGCAATTTTTTTACAATCTGTTTCTATGTAATAGGGCATTATGTCACTAGCTGTCGAAGAATGGCGCTGACTGTTTTTATCATATATTATTATATTGCCTATATGGCTTATTTGAGCTAGGAAGCTAAGCAGCGATGAGAACTTCAAAACCAATTTAACCCTTTTGACAGTACTTTACTGTAACATTGACAAAAGTTGACCTAAGATATGGTGGCCCAAGTTTGGCCAAGATATTACAGTACACCTTAGAACAGTCCCATGTCTAGCCATAGACTGCCTTGATTTGGGGATCAGCTGACTTGATTTTAATTCACAATTCAGACTTGTTGCAAAAAAATCAAGATTCCTATTTCAGGTACACAAATTTTATTTTAATTTTAGAATAGTATTATACTCACATTTAGTAGGCCAGCGTTGTATTTTCCTAGTCACTTTATACTGGCTACTCCTCAACTCTCGTGGGGTCCAATTAGATGGCTTCGGGGTCTAAAATTATTGAATTAAATATTACTTTTATGACAACACTGACTCTTGTTACATTATGTAAATAAATAAGATCCCTATAGAGAAAATAAATATTTAGGAGGAACATAGCATAGACCTTACTACTTGGTCCCCAAAGGGAAACTGCCGTAACCCACAGTACACAGGTGACGGTATTAGGTCACAGGAAGTAGGGGGCAAGTCTAGCCAGCTAATGCAGATACAAATACCAAAGTGTATTGGGTATTTGTTCGTAAAGGAGAAGCCATTTATCTCTAGAATTTCAAGGTTGCATGGATCTGACCAATACACACAATATTCATAAATGTAGGAAAATGGTATGTCCATAGGTACATATCCACATATTGCACCTTTAACCCTTTGACCGCCAATGACGCCTTAAAGCGTTAATTACGATTTCACTCCAGACGCCGACGACTCTTTAAAGCGTCAATTTTTAGCCTTATGTTTGACATTAAAATACACAGTAATAAACACTATTTTACGTAGTTTTAGCAACAGATCACATTTAAACATAGACTAGGCCTTTATTCTTAATGCATAAAAATCTACAAAAATCCATATTTTAAGCAAAAAATGATATGAAAAACCAAAGACTACAATTTGAGTTTTAAAGCATTACACTGATCGCCATTGACGACTTAAATCGTCACGTAGTGACGTGGCCATTCGCACAAAAATACAAATATAGGAGGTAGATGTAAAATAAAAATCCCCACTTAACAGGTGGAGATTTTTATTTCCACCTCATTTCTTGAATGTTTCCACAAGCAACTGTTAACTTCTTAATTGAATTGGTGCGTGTGTGCATTTTTAAATATGGAAAAAAATAGAGGTAAGTTGTTTTAATCATATTTTAGATATACCTAAGTACGTAATTGTCTAATGGATTCATAGGTAATAGACTATGAACATTGTTTTTACTTATGGAGCATGTATCGTCCAAGTTCAGTATTTTATCCCTTTGTACTTCTTTCTGTCTTGTGTTAGAATGGGCCATTCTTTTAAAGAGGTATCAAGGTCATTCAGCGATTCTTTATTTTATACTGTGGGAACCAAATAGATGTAATTTTATCTATAATTCATTTCTCGCTTACTTTTTTTCAGATTTAAAAAGATCGAGGGGATGGACGGCCTCGCCAAATATTCTTGAGGCCGATACTCAAGATCTTTATGAAGCATCAGTTGCAACTAAGCAGGCGGCAACAAATAATTCTAAATGTAAAGATTGTGAAAAATACAATTCAAGCGACAACCGACATGAGCATTTTTCTCAATTATTATGTGAAGAATTTAGGTATATACAACCTTGCATACGTACCAGTTGTTTTTATTAAAATTTAAAATTTTTTAGATGAAGCTAAACATAATCACTGTCATGAAATAGATATAATAAATACACAACAATAATAGATTTTGTGTATTTGATTGTCATGGTACAAAATAAAAACGAGTCAAATTTGTATTTTATTTACTTTTAAGAATTACTTAACAAATAACTCTGAATATATATACTTGCCATATTTAACAAGTGTTATAGTAGATAATTGAAATGTCATATTACTCGAATGTGGGTAAGTAAAAATAAACATCGATATATCTATCGTACCACACTATTTCATGCTTATTTATCCATATCGCGGACGCCAAAGACGCTTTAAGTTGTCCGCTAGTGACGTCATAAACGCTTGCCTCGTTCTTATTAATGTGGGGACATGTCGGTAGAGTGAAATAAAATCTACCTTCAAAGGAAATTATAATATTTATTTATTATTATTTTAAGGTAAATTTTATTTAAGTCTACCGACATGTCCGCTTTCCAACACAAGTTTCTTTTCGACGTACCAATTGCTAATTGGCATCCACACGATTTGTTTTACTATTTTGAAAAAGAAAATGGACAGTGAAGAACTTATTCGCATTTTGGAAGGCCGCCCTTATCATGAAAATAAAAAATAATACAAGTTTTTAAGTCAGTTTTTGATATTTTTGAAGTAACCTTACAATTTAACGTCATGTACCTATAACCTGTATCAATATGGTGATTATGTATAATCCAATTATGTATGTTACATTGAGGGTAAGTAATAATTCAATAAATTCATTAACAACATTGAAAGTTATTTTATTTAATTTTATTCCTACAACATAAAACATTATTATTAAATTATAATATCGATAACAGTTACGAACAACACTATTAATTTTATGAAAATGTGTTGAAACTACAATTTGGTGTCGCCGCTGACGTCTTAGGGCGTCGACTAGTTGCGTCAAATTTCTGAATTGTATATTGTATTTGGGAAGCAAAAATTGATATTGTATTGTGTCCAGTCTTAATTTTATGGCGTAATTAGCTGTCTGTTATATTCTAATACGTTTTTAATGCATAATTTTAACGTTATGTATAGTTTAATCATAAATAAACTCAATATATCACGTTTTGCAATAATTATATCGTAAGAAGGGGGCACATCACTACAGTATCATGCGAGAAATTATAGCAAAAATAGGCGTGGCGCTGGTGGTCAGGTTTTTAAGATTGAGCGCGGCGGTCAAAGGGTTAAAGACAAACCGTTACTAAACGAAAATATAAAATTTTACACGGGACATTAAATTAAAAAAATGCACGACTTTTTTGCAATAGAACTTATGTTATAGTGTAAATAAATACCCATCATTATGACCTCAGAAGATGGCTCAAAGCACCATAATCCTAAATTTTATTGCAAAAAAGCCGTGTATTTCTTTTTATTTAAACTCCTGTGTAAAATTTTATATTTTCGTTTAGTAACGGTTTGTCTTTAAAGGTGCGATATGAAATGGTGAAAAATCTTTATTAAATATTTATAACTTGAGACGGGTTCATAGTTTAAATCTTATATTATATGTGCTACATAGTAAAACACTACTATAATATTTAAAATAATCACATTATTTGAACCACATACTCCCCATGCAGATACTAAATTAAATATATTGTACCCCTCTATAGTAAATTATAAGATTATCACATTTTGAGGAAACTTAGTAACATGTTAAGGTGTGTGTAAATTCCAAAGGGTTTACATAAAGAGTTAAAATATTCATGGTGCGGCAAATGGCCGAATACATTTTACTAGAAAACAACTTGTTTATATGGAAACATGTGCTAGAAAAACAGAAAACAGTATAAGAATGACAATCTCTTCATCTTAACTAAAATTTTATACGTGATACCAGCAGTTCAGGTTTAATTAATAAATAAATATAAATAAATAAACTTTTATTTCTCAAAAAACTTAGTAATATTTTACAGCAAATAGTTTGGCAATATTAGTTTCTAATAAAATGGATGTAGCCACTGCAACTGAATTAGGCAATGCCTGTATTTCGGTTTTCAGTGCCTTTTCCCTTGATATTTTAACAATAAAATGCCAACAAAGCAAATATGTTTGGTTGTTCTACTAATTAATTTTGAAAGACTAATAAGTAATAACTAACTTAAGTGTTACATTATTTAAAATTATATTGCCTATAATATAATAAGTAAATAATCTAAACGTGTGTGAAGTGTTTATGACTATGTGTGGACTAGTAGGTGATTTATGTGAAGTTTGAGTGATGTGGGTGTGTGTGTTGGTGTATGACGGCGTGTGAAGGTGAGTGTGTGTAGGTGGGGGCGAGTGTGTGTGATTGTGAGTACATGTGCAAGGTTTTATTTAAGATTATTTTAAATAATTAAAACCTAATTAATAAACCTAAATAATTATAATTAATAGAAGTTGCTTCTGTAAAAGAAGGCATATTGTTATTATCAAGTGTTTTCTTCTTACAGTATACAAATGAAGTGGATTTACACGATCCTAGTATTAATTGTGTGGTTCACTTTGAAACACATAATCCTCGATATGTTAAAAAGGATTTTGCCAAGATCTATGGTGGATAACAGTAGCTGCACAAGTGCACAACAATACATGTAGGAATAAAAAACCGGCCAAGCGCGAGTCGGACTCGGGCACGACGGGTTCCGTACCATTATCTTTAAAAATGGTAAAAAAAAATCATTCCTGTTGTATGGGAGCCCCTTAAATATTTATTTTATTCTGTTTTTTAGTATTTGTTGTTATAGCGGCAACAGAAATACATCATCTGTGAAAATTAGAACTGCCCAACTATCACGGTTCATGATACAGCTTGCTGTTAGACTGACAGACGGACAGACAGCGGAGTCTTAGTAATAGGGTACCGTTTTATCCTTTGGGTACGGAAGCCTAAAAAGGATAAAACTATGCCTCATCCTTGATAAATGATTTTATTTCAATTCATTAATTTTCAAATACTTTTACACATCAATTGTTTATATGATTTTAAAAACTAGATGAGGTTGGCGTTTTCTATCCAACTACTCTTGCGAAGAAATGCCAAAACAAACTCAGGGGTCAAAGTCTCTTTTAAAGTCTGGACATTATATTGGTCAGACCATGTAGATTGGTGGCTGAAATGGTCTTTTGAGGAAACAACCACACAGAATAGAGTGGACCTGTCCAGTCAGTGCACACATTTTTCAGTAATCAAGCTCAACTCAGAACTTAAGGAGCTCAACTTGAGCTTTATACTCTCTTATACCCAAAATCACTGATGTGCAGAATGACTATCATACTACTTAGTATCAAAAAAATCAAATAACAGAATTGAAATCAGTCATTCCACTTGATACATGATCATAGCTCCAACAGCATCCTAAAAACTTTATAAGTGGACAGTCCCTGTATAAGGCATTTGGTATAGAGGTACGTGCCCACGTGTGTTGACCCACATAATTTTTAATAATTTTAGTTTGTGAAAGTTTACTAATATCGTTTTTAACTCATTGTTACTAATACTATATTGATTGTGATAACTTGTAGTCCGAAATAAAGAATACATATATATACATCATAGGAGTGTTATTTTTCACTATTTTTTAAGTGTACTTTTTACTGTTTTTTATTGACGTTGTTTAAATGCGTTTTAATAGAGTAATTGGCTTTGGAAGTTATTTTTAATAATAAATAAATAGGTAGTGGATATATGTAGCACCACTAGCAGCAAACATTGTGGTCATCAATGTTTTTTTTAAGTCTAGTTATTATGGCTCAGTTCATTGATTGAGGACAGCTGTGAATGCTATTATAATTTTCAATACACAGTCTATTATGAGATTAATCAACAATATGAATGAGCAACAAACACATGGTTATATTTTTAAAGTAAGCTGTATTTGGTGCGTGAACCTTACCAATTTTTTTTAAAACTTTTTTTCCCCTTTATTTTTGCCTGCAATCAGTCAGTCAACTATAAGCAGAGGAACTTTTTATCTGAAACTGAACTTATTCAGTGACTTAACAGTTTTGAAACTGCTGCTAGTTTTATTTACTAAAGATTTTTAGTAGAATACTGGAAATCAAGCCTGACATGAGTTAAATGCTATGTTATACATGTATTCCATGTGTGTAAAATATACAAATCCTTTCTAACATAAAATAAATCTAACAAGAATGTAAACAAATAACATCTTCAGTCTAATTCACAACAAGTCCACAGACTGCAGTATTGAAATGACATCAGTGATGCAAACATCACTATTGACATAGAATGTGTAAATTAACTGTGTGTAGCTTATATTTGGATACCAATAGCATAGTATTCATATTTATATAACATACTTAAGTGACATCACAGCTATGCAAAATCATATAGATATACAACAATGAGATATTACACATTCAAGTAGCTTATAGGCTCAGGTAATAAAAAGTGGAACAACTTATTCAGTACAAAACCCCAGCTGTATTCATAACAACTATATATTTCCAACAATAAGCACTAAAAGCGCATGCATCGACGTGCACTTACGACAATCAAGTACCTACAGGGAAACAGGGACAGGAAGTTGGTACAAAGTGTAGCATACAAAGCCTTGATACCAAACCACTGCACAACAAACGAATGACTTCACAACGTCACCTTCTCATCAGTCACGATGCTCACGTCGTTCATAGCGTAATTCCCATCGTCCACCTCCCCGTTTTCTCCATTACTACGACGGGTTTTCACCATTGCAGTAGCTGTGTCGTAACTTTACATACAAGACCCAAAATCCGTTATGTAACAGCCCTACGACGTTACAAACACACGCAACTCGTAAATCATTAACAACACAAATGTTTTACACTCAAAATAGAAAACTAGCACGACAAAGGACGAGCGTTATCATCGGCACATGTCGTTGCACAGCGCCATGTTAAATGAACAATGTATGTACTTCTGCTCTCAGCTACTTTTACAGTTGATAACTCACCAATCGAACGCACCGTGTTCTCTAATACACTTTTGGTTAAAATAATAAACTATTCCATTAAATAAAATCACGAAAAATCAATGAATTAAACTGATACGAAACAAAATCCACAACTCACGATGTTTTTATTGACAACTGTCAAAAATTCCCGCAAATTTGTCATTTTTCAAATTGTTACGGGAAAACACCGTTGTAAGCATTGCAGTTTGTCGATACTCTTTTGACTTGCAGAAAATCGCATTGCGTAATTATGGTGCAATTCTTCGTAGTTATGCTCAAAGTTGTACTCTAGAAACCCGAAACTTAATTTTAAATGAAGATACTATTGTACTTTAGACGGTTTATTTTTGTATGGTTTTTAAATACACCACACTACAAGTAAATACACAATTATTTTGAAAAAAAATCTAACCTTCGAGGTCTAATCTCATGATTAGTCATTAAAATTATATCACTCATTAAAATTATATTCATGAGGCGACAGTACAGTTTTTTTTTTGAAAGGTTTTGTCCAAGGAAGAAAAATAATAACTTTCAAAATAAATGACAGTAAAATGTTTTAATTCAATTTTCAGTCAGGGCTAGAGTACGCGACGCTGCCGGGATTATTATTTTAAAAAGTGGAGTTGGACCCCCTATATAAAATGTACTCTGTGGTTGGACCGCTCCTGAATGAATGTATTGACTTTCTACTGTAGTGTTGGGAACCTGATCGGTTTTAGTGATACACTAGATTATAGATAAAAGAAATCATCGAATAAGTCAGGAATGATAACAAAAACGAAACAAAATGCAGATATTATTGCCATCTATTAGGATTGGAATTTAGTGAATTGTTTGTAGAGTAGACTAGATACCACTTCGGAGAGACATACTACCTACCCGTGGCATAAGTAGCATAACTTGTTTTATTGTACTAAATTTCTGTTCTGTTTGTACAAATTGTCCTTTGTCCTTGTTGTTGTTTTATAATTTTATGTTATGGAAGCGACGAGGTAGGCAGTAATACAAATAGTTTTACCAAAAATCCCATCTTGATTGACCCCGTATCACTCCATGCAATATGCGGGTATATTTTAGCAATGTGTGTGCAGTGAGTGGTGCCGCAATTTTGGTAATTTGCTCATTTTTCGGACGCAAAATGACGGCCGTCATGAAAACCGGTTATTTTCACCGCTGCAGGGTGTTTGTTTATAAAATGCATAAAACAGTCTTAATATGCACGACCACAATTTTGCGGCCGCTATGTGATGGCACCACTTCCATAGGTTACCCAAGCTTTAATCTTAGCTCATTTAAGAAGAGCTATATTTCGATACCATCATGAAACCATAACATTACCTTATCGACTTTGACCAATAAACAGGATAAGAATACTTCCGTACATCACTAAACGTCAAACTCAAACCAATCAAATTGTGTTGTCTTTGCTTTCAATGTTTTTGACATCGTAATAGATTGGAATAGAAACATTTATAAATAATGGTGTTTAAATAAATATAGTGATAATTTTTAAGGAAACTCCATATCTTTAACACTAGCGCTAATTAAAATTGTAAGTTGCTGTATATTCTCATTTGTTTACTTGTCATTTGTATTTGTTCAAACACCTGCCGATAAAACGAAAAACAAACCTTTACCTTTACCTCTGATAATACTTAACTCATTTTTATTGATTTTTATAGTAACTATATTTTCAGATTTTACGATGGCGGAAAATCCAGAGCAAGTTTCTCCATTGGGAGAAGAGAAAGAAATATTAAATGACTCGATAGGTAAACAGCAATCAGAGATTGACCTGGAAGAGGAAATATCAGCAAGAATGACGGCATCGTATAGCGAGATATCGTTCCACTCTGACCAGGGCCAGCCTGAGGAACAGCAGAGAGTGGCAGGCCCGTCTAGACCCTACGACTTACCATCAGAAAACCGGAAACAAGAAAAGCTTCCCTTGGATTTAGATGGACATGTAAGAAAGGAAGGAGAAATGACACACTATGTAGCAGATGACTTAGAATTCAAAATAAAAATATCAAGCCCAATAGCAAAAAGAGGTGAAACACCGGTATTTGGTAGTTCTAGTGCATCTCGCTCCAGTACCCCTTCAGGGAAGTTATACAAACAAATATTGGCACCTCAGATTGGGCAGATAGACATAACAGTATTACATGACCTAGAATATGAAGCACAGAGGATTGCACAATCAGTAGATAATTTAATTGAAAACCTTTCCAGTATACTGCATTCAAATTCTTCGCTTACTGCAGAAAATATGGAAGTGTATAAAGATGCGGTTGGCAAGACTTGTGATGCCATGGATAATAACATCAAGAGTATGTACACAATTCTAGCGAAAGGAGAAGAGGTATCTCAAGCAATGATCCCTGTGCAGGCACAAGCGGCAAGAATAGCAGAAATAAAGAGACTCCTCCTACTGTTTGAGGATAAGTTCTAGTTAACAGATGAGAGACCTATGTTCAATGTGTATTATATTATTTATGTATAAGTATAAAAAAAGACATGAAAAGCTGTTTGATTTAAATACCATAATCTATACAGGCCAATGATTATCATGATCATGACAGGTTTTGAATTTAGAACCCTGTTATTACATAAAATGATCATCATTTTATGTTCTACAAAAACCCTGTATGTTATGTTTTCAATTTACAATTGAGACTAATAAAATCGCACACCTTGACTTTTCAGTTGAAGGCTGTTTTTAACCTCCCAACAGAAAGAGTGGTGCTAGAAGTTTAATGTGTGTCTGTCTGCATCGTAGCTCCCAAACGGCTGAACCGATTTTGACAGAACTTTCACTGGCAGATAGCTGATGTTATAAGGAGTAACATAGGCTACTTTTTGTCCCGGTAGTACGTTCCCGTGGGATAATTTTCGACATCCAAGCGGGCAGCAGCTAGTCAAACAAAATTATTGTTCAAAGTGTTTATTAATAAGGTGTATTCCCTCGCCTAGCCTTAATTACAGCTCTTAATCGGTATTTCATAGCCCGCAATAATTTTACAACGAAATCTTAAGGTATAGCGTTCCACTTCCTTCTATGGTAAGTTGAAGCTCTTGGAGACGCGTAAGAGCCGGGCTTCTTGCCCGAACTCTTATTTTAAGCTCATCCCAGACATGCTCAAACGGATTGAGGCGGATTGACGAGCTGGCCACTCCATCGCGATGATTCCAATTTCTTCCATGTAGTCGCGAATAGGGCTGTCCATACCGGTATTCCGGGATCCCGTAATACCGCGATCACGGATTTTATTTTGGCCTTTTTCAATACCAGTATTGACACTCCAATACCGTGATTATGGTATTACAAACATTAGATGTGATCTTATTCTCAGGCTTGTTTTCACCAGCGCAAGCGTCCCGCCGTTATCTTTAACTCACCCTCCCGCGTCCCGCCTGAGACAATGCCCGAAATCAAGCTGTACTTATGTCGTTTTTGTTATTGTTAGTCAGTTTCGCATAGGCGACGGGATAACGCGTAAACTTTGTCATTGTGTTGTGTTGATGACTAAAATGGGAAAAAGTTTTGAGGGTCACCATCAGGTCTGCCTGGTGCTTGGAATTCAACTAGCGGTTATAGACGTGTTGTATAAACACCAGTTTCAAAGGACTTTATGCTGTTCCTTCTATCTCAATCGCCTCACCGCTAATACTCACTAAGTTTGAGACTGAGAGCGAAGACGGCAACGCTGACCAGACTAATAAAGGCGAAGACGATGCTTTGAATTATGTTGAAACACAACCGCTCGAAATAGAAAGACCTGAGTTTATTTACAAAAACCTCGTATTTATGAGGTTTTTGGGTTTTTTAACTGAGAAAACTAGTCAAACATACAACACTGCAATATAAAACTGATTTACAGGCTTATTCCACTTTTCCCCGTTGGATGATCCCCATTGATGGGGATTAGTGAACTTTTTGTTCACTATTCCCCGTTGACCCAAAATTTTTATTTAATGGGGATAAGTGAACTAAAAAGTTCAATAATCCCCATTAGGTAGGTACGTTAAAAAAATAAAATATATGAATCATGTTACATTTATTAATTAAAAATATAACTTTCTTATACCTAATAAAGTCACAGATTGTTACAATCATTAATTTAAAATTGTAGCATGAAAATATTTCTTTCTTATACCTTGTAAAATCAAAGATTACAATCACTTAAGTTTTTCTAATTAGGTACGTTAAATAAAAACAATATAAAAATAAAATATATGAGTCATGTACTTTTATTTTTATAAGGTAAGAACAAAATTTTAAATTACCTACATACCTACTTTACGATTTTATTAGAACGAAAAACAGATTGTTGCCCCAACGAAATTGTTCTAACGATGTTTGGGAATAAGACCTTATATCTATCTATCTAATAAGATACACAATACTGTAAAAGATGCTCATTTTCTAGAGGCGCGCGCGCAAGGCGGTGGCGGAGCGGGGTGCGAGTTAGCTCGTATGTGATTGGTCGACCCATCTTTTGTTTTTGTTTCGTAGTCGTTAAGGGTTAGTAGTGTGTAGTGTAGTTCAAGCGTGCAGTTCTTATCAGTTCGCAGTTATTAGTTTAATATAGGAATAAATAAAGGAAATGGCTGGTAGTTCAACTGACGTTTGTTTAGAGTACGTTAAAAAAGGTAAAGCTACCATACTTCTCCGGGCCGGACATCAATACAGTAAAAAATGCAAATATAAAAATGGTGGAGTTTTGTGGGAGTGTACCACAAGAAAACAAAGTAAATGTGCCGGATCCATCACTGTCATGGTAAGTTACTTATTAGATTTTGTGATTAATAATGACAATAATAACTCAGGTTATGTGTGTTATCAATATCACGTTTATCAATATCAAAATTTAAAAATCAACGTTAAAGTTTAAACACTGTTTCTGTCATGGCGGCACGTGTGACGTCATTCTTTTGTCAAACAAGTCTATTACACCTAGTGTAGTAAAAGAGTGTAGCTGAAGTGAATTGTATATATTTAATTATTATTACATATTTTAGTTAAGCATAAAGTGAAATATGTTTTGTTGAACTATTCTGATAGGATAACAACAATTTGTTATAAGTTGTAAAGGTTGTTAAATAGCCTATTTAATTTTGTATTCTATGTAAGTGCAATATTGTTTACTTAAAAAATAATGTAAAGTAATTAATTATTATTACTTAATTTTACAGGACAATCAAGTTGTAGCTGAGAAACGACACAATGTTTGTGAACCTGATTTTGCGCGGAATGAAGTTACCTTGAGGTTATTCAAACTAAAAACTACACTTGCGGATCCAGAAGCACCTGCTATTCCCACTGCTTACAACGCGGCTGTGAGCTCACTAAAAGATACCGGAATTGACAAAATAAAAAAATTCCCTGCCCTGAAGTCTATCAAAACAACATTATATAAACACAGAAATGCAGCATTTGAAGTAAGTAAAATTGAGTTCAAAAATGTTGAAGAAGTTAAAGTACCTCCAGCTCATCAGGAATTTATTTTAGCAGACTACAATGACAGTGGTATCCGTGTAATAGCTTTTTGCTCTGAATTTGCCCGACATCAAATGAAAAATTTGAAGATGTTCTTGGGTGATGGAACGTTTTGGATCTGTCCATCTCCCTTTTACCAACTCTACACCATTCATGGGGATTTGGGCAGTACAGAAAAACACATAAACATTGTGCCACTTGTTTATGCCCTCATGAGCCATAAAAATCAACAAACATATGAAATTTTATTTAGTATGCTAAAATCTGCATTACCTGATTGGAATCCAGAAATATTTAAATGTGACTATGAAGTGGCTCCGATGAACGCAATGCGAAATGTTTTTGTAAATATATCTATTAGCGGCTGTTATTTCCATTTCACCCAGGCAATATGGAAGAAAGGAAAACAACTCAAACTAACAAAAGATAAATTAACCAGAAGACAAGTTGCACTTAGCACTGCTTTGGCTTTGTTACCATCAGATAAAATCATTGCGGGTTGGTTTTATGTTGCCTCTCAAAGCCCTGTTGATGATAATAGCAAGGAGTTTAGAAATTACATGCTCAGACAATGGCTACAAGATGATTTTATTAAAACGTGGTGTGTATTTGGACAGACTCATCGCACTACGAATTTAGTCGAAGCATGGAATAATAAAATAAAAAAGCGTGTGAAAATAAAGAAACCCAACATTATGAAGCTCCTCACAGCGTTGGCTGAAGATGCATCGTATTACGAAGTTCTTGCATTGGGGGTTTCTGAAAATAAAGGTATAGCGGAAAAAACAAAAAAAAGCATCAATCGCGATAATTATATACAGGTGGTCCAAATGGAACTCATTGATAATGAAATTACGATTGGGCACTGTTTAGAAAAACTTAAGTGAGTGTAATCTTTGATTTTACAAGGTATAAGAAAGAAATATTTTCATGCTACAATTTTAAATTAATGATTGTAACAATCTGTGACTTTATTAGGTATAAGAAAGTTATATTTTTTATTTTAAATTAATAATTGTACAATCTGTGATTTTACTAGGTATAAGAAAGTTATATTTTTTATTTTAAATTAATAATTGTACAATCTGTGATTTTACTAGGTATAAGAAAGTTATATTTTTTATTTTAAATTAATAATTGTACAATCTGTGATTTTACTAGGTATAAGAAAGTTATATTTTTTATTTTAAATTAATAATTGTACAATCTGTGATTTTACTAGGTATAAGAAAGTTATATTTTTTATTTTAAATTAATAATTGTACAATCTGTGATTTTACTAGGTATAAGAAAGTTATATTTTTTATTTTAAATTAATAATTGTACAATCTGTGATTTTACTAGGTATAAGAAAGTTATATTTTTTATTTTAAATTAATAATTGTACAATCTGTGATTTTACTAGGTATAAGAAAGTTATATTTTTTATTTTAAATTAATAATTGTACAATCTGTGATTTTACTAGGTATAAGAAAGTTATATTTTTTATTTTAAATTAATAATTGTACAATCTGTGATTTTATTAGGTATAAGAAAGTTATATTTTTAATTAATAAATGTAACATGATTCATATATTTTATTTTTTTAACGTACCTACCTAATGGGGATTATTGAACTTTTTAGTTCACTTATCCCCATTAAATAAAAATTTTGGGTCAACGGGGAATAGTGAACAAAAAGTTCACTAATCCCCATCAATGGGGATCATCCAACGGGGAAAAGTGGAATAAGCCGATTTACATCCGTCACCTAACACTTCAGGTTCAGTTGAAAATCAGCGTCAGGCACTAGTTGTCTGACATGTTTGCTGAACTGGACCTATTTGGCGCAGCCGCGAGGCACACACTTTCCTGCTAATTTCTCACCACGCACTTTATACTTTTTATTTGTTTTATTTTTCTTTTCTTTTTACTTGTAGGTATATGTTGTGTTGTGTGCTTTGTATTCTATGCTAAATAAACGTATTTTCTTTCTTTCTTTTAAACTTTTTCGTAAGTCCCCTACAATGACTGATACTAAAATAAAAACACGTGTGGCACTCGGGGACTGCCACGGTAAAGCTTTTGCATAGCATTTATTATCAACTTATGCAATCTGCTTACGTATTCGTCCGATTTCGGAGCAGCTCGTCGCAATCCGTGCGAGCTTCCTACAGTCGTACCATATACATAGGTACACGTTAAGCGAACGCTCGGCCGAGCTACATGGTAGGCGGAGTGGGGGGTGTTAGGTTTTATTTTCGTTACGGAATTTCTTGATTCAGTCGCCGCGCTCAAAGCCCGCGATAAAAGCTATGCAATAGCTTAAATTGAACTTGCGTTCAATACCAGTATTGATACCGTGATCACCGTAACGACTTTTCCAATACCGGTATTGATACCGGTATTTGAAAGTCCTAGTAAGGACGCAGACGGTGCGAGTGCGAGTTTTATCAACTCCGACATATTTTATTAATTTGTGAATTAAGAGCATGTATAATCTAAATTCTCAGGTTAATTCACAAAGAAGCCCGCAATGACATATAAAAAAAAAACATACAACACACTTAAAAAATGTAGATAAAATAATATGTCATGTCAACGCGGAGTTTTTATAGGCCTTTTTTCGTAAATTAAAATAAATAATTTTATTTTTGAACCCGAATAAATGGATAATATTAAAAATAACGGACTATCCGAATGGCTTCGGTTGTTGTGTCGAGATGATTTAGCAACCAAACCTTATTTGTGAAAAACATTTTAATGTACCTAAGTACAGGACAGACTACCTTCAACAAATCGCAAGGTTTTAAAAAAGAATTCTCTTCCATCGCAAAGTCGCACATAATTATAAAGCACAGTTACAACAAAAGTGAAACAGTCAGTCAGCAACCCTAGTGCGTGTTTATTTATCTACCGAGCGGCCGTAAGTAATTATTTCAAGGACACTACTGAGACGTAATACTGCTTACTTTATTATACTGTGGTTTCAGTGTCCAGCATTATGCCAAAACAAAACATACACGATGTACACGATCCACCTCCAAAACGTTCTGATGACTTTCTGTAGACTCTAGGGCGTCCATCATGACCATGTAGTCATGATTGTATATTGTGATTTATATGCATAGCCATAGGCCGAAGCTACGCCTTGCCCAAAATTGGATCGAATTATCGAATTAATTTTTGACGATTGTAATGTTTTCAATTGCCGGAGTTTCTAAACGAAATAGTAAATGTCAAAGTTAAGTTGGGTATACTCAGGCTAATAGCCAAACAAGTTTTTTCTACTACTATGTATGCCGTTCCTGTAATAAACATAAACTCATATTTCCTCATGTTGTACCTTAATTTTATTGTGATACGAAAATTTCGATTATCTTTGGCAATCTTAGCAATATTGTTAAAGCAGTTTATTGCATGCAGTTATAGATAAACTATACGTACATCTCCAGTGTACGTATAGCTTTAGGGATTTTGTGACTTGCCACCCTCAAGCATTGTCATACGCGATTTGCTGTCAGTTCGTGTGTTTGACAAATTGACATTGTCATTATTTCATTCCGCCATATCGCATCGACCGAGGTGGTTGTAAAATTTAAAAGATAGAAAAATGTGTTATAAATCTAGAAAAATGTAAATTGAATTACTAACATGAATGTTAACATCTATATTAGATTAAGCGTGCAGTTGTTGGTCTCATGACCATTTAGTATTCAGCTGCCATACAGAAATAACGTATAAATGGGTGACGTTCTAAGCTTGTTTTCTGTGATAATAATGAAATTTAAATCTAAGTTCAATGAAAGTAAGATTTATTTCCACTATGATCTTCCGTGGAAGAAGCTGAAGTCGGTGAAGTGGATGAATGAAAAGGCCACCGCGAACAGGGCCTATGTGCCCACGACGGTGAGTGCTGTTTCGCATTTTCTATTTATAGCAAAACATTAAAAAATATTTATTGTATACAATCGGAAAACTCGCAACTAGTTTTATTGTTCTTGGGAACTTAAGAATTGCCGGACAATAAAATTCTCGTCACAATTTTAGTGCTACAATTTTTTTTTAGTTTTTTATGTTAGTTCAAATATTATATGCGTTAGGTTGATGTTGTGTCTTATTTACGCAATTTAAATAATAGCATATATTTGTTTGGTTGTTGAATATAAAATATATATTATATTAAGCTTAATAGAAACATGTATAAATTCTGTGTAATCATTTTGAAATTATACGTTTTTAAATGTTATCATTTAACTACTACTACCGTCCCTATTTTACTTTAAAAAACTATGCTGTTGATAAACAACAGTAGCTATGTCATATTTCCCAGCCTCCGGTAAAGTGTTGCACTGCCCCATCTCAAATAAAAACTAACATAATATATTCCACATGACATGATAAATATTAATGATAAATAATTTTATTTCCGTTAGTAGGTTTGTACAAACACTTTTACACGACAATCATATTTTTTAAACTAGATGAGGTCGGCATTTCCTATTTGACTACTCTGAGAAGAAAGGCCGAAACAAACTCAGAGGTCACAGTCTCTTTTAAAGTCCAGACATAATCTTGGTCAGATCACATGAAGACCATGTAGATTAGGGTCTGAAATGGTCTTTTGAGGAACATAATATTTAGAAAACGATTTTGATAAGTACTAAAGAACAGCAAGTATAGTCATAATAACTATAGTTTGGGAATACAACATGCATTTTTTAATCAGTGCTGAAATTGCTAGCAAGCCTGCAAGCTTTAAAAATAAGTTGTGATTAAAAATAACTACTAATTATTTAGATACTGTTATTGTTTCATTTGTAGTTGTGCGAGCTTTCAAAATAGCCTTTAAAATTTAGTGGTCAGTGTTCATTGATCCTATGTTAATACTAGTTTGTGCCCGCAACTTCATCTGTGTGAAATTTGGCCCCAGACACACCGTGCGCATCACATCGCCTGCCTGTGCTATTACTTCGTTTTCACTTAGCATTCTTTCTGGCTAATTTCTTTTTAACCAACGAAAAAAAGGAGGAGGTTCTGAAGTCGACCCGTATATATATATATTTGTTTTTTGAAGCATTATGTTCCTCAAGAATTGGACTATCTAATGCAAAAAGAATTTTTCAAATCTGACTGTGTCTTCCAGAGAAAAGCACGTTCAAACAAACAAAAAAACAAACAAAGATAAAGATAATTTCATTCCTCAAAACATGCGTATACATGCTAATTAAGCATGCAGGGTGTGTCAAACTCTTCAGCTTTGTTATATTAGCATAGATTTTTGTTAAATAGTTAACGGATGACTTTGATATTATATTATTTCCTAGCATTGTTTAAAAAAAAAAACAGAAAAAAAAACATCATCCTTATGTACTTACTTATATAAATAATAAACATTGTAATTTGTAAAAATATGCAAATAAAATAATATTTAATGAATCTAATGTTTAAGTATGTATTTTTTTAATTAATTAACTTTTTATTAATTTTCCAGACAATTGTTGTTATTCATAAGAAATTTTAATAATGCAATGTACTATTATTACTTAAACAAATGAATTTATTGTGTACTAAAATCTTCCTGATTGTATGTAGATTACTTCTTTGAAAAAATTTTCAAAACAGATTCATTAGTTTTTGGGAAAAACTCAAACTTAAAAACATACAGGTCGAATAAGGACCCTTTTGTTTAGGAGTTGGTTAAAAATTTAAGTTAAATGATCAATAATAGATCAGTAATAAACAAAATATAAAATTTGTCAACTACACTGACAAAAGAAGTCATGCAGTTTTTTCAAGCATAGTGAGTGATGCTGACATCTGAAGAATTAAGTTGATCTTGTCATGATTTTTTTTCTGTATCAAAGTGTAAGTAAGTATAGTATACGAGTATGTGTATATAAACTTTATCTTACCTATCTTTACACAATATCAAATAATTAAAATATAAAATTAACATTTTTGAGATATCGTCTCTCAAATAGAGAGCATGGGGTGGGCCAATTTTTTTGCATGCAAGTGTATTTTGATATGAACACAATTATTTCCAAACTTATAACTCAACATGTGTTCACTGGTATATTCATGAAATAATAATGTCTGTATGATAATATATATTACTAGCTTCTGCCCGCAACTTCGTCTGCGTGAAATTTCTTGTAACCCCGACCCACCCCGTCGCATCGCAACTTTCTTACTTTTTTTCCGGAAGAACCTTCTACCAAGTATTAGAAAACTTAAAAAAGTCGTTCTCAAGTTATGGCGTGACCAAGGGAAATAGGGATTCATTTTTATATATATAGATTTGTGAAATACTGAATGATGCATACATAATATAATATTGTTCTTGTTTAGCTAATACTTCCCCACTGCTGGGCACAGGTCTCCCCAAGTCCTTCCAGGAACTCTTTTCCCGCGCCACCTCTAACCATTCTTCGCGGTACGCGTCCAGGTCATTTCGCCACCTCTTTCTAGGACAGTATTTGCTAACCTGTTCTTGAAATACTGACCGACTGCTTTGCTTTTTATTGGCACCCGTCTTTTCTTACATAAGCATTCGTCGAACGTAAATGAAGCGATAACGCAGCGTCATAATTATTCTCCTCAAGCTAGCCCAGTTATAGTATTTAAATTCCTTCTAACATTCGTGATCATCTCAGTACCCATACACAAACTCACGCCTTATCCTATGGGGTAGGCAGAAACTGCAGAACGCCACCTGCTACGATCCTTACATAGGACATAGTCCTTTTGCTTTTAAATTACTTCTAACATTTGTTATCATCTCGGGATTCACGCCGAACGATTTCGGCCCCGACATTTACAAACAGAAGTTTTATTGCTTATCTGATGGTTTGCAGAGTCCATATAAGTTTACACATGTAAACATGTTTTGTAGAACGCCACTGATAACATTCTAACGTAAAATTAAATGTCCGCAATGTTAGTTTTCCTGATACGACATAATATAATTCATCATCAAACACTTAAAATTCGTTACAGATAACTAAAGCTGATTGTGTAACGTATTGTGTTTACTTGTTTACATGCACAATAAACCGTATCCTGATGTTGACATGAAACAAACAAAGGTATTGCCTATTAAGTTTTATTACTACGTCAAAACTGTCGCTACAGTAAATTAACTTTACCAAGGGTCTATTCTATGTCCAATTCACTAGTCAATTTCACGATTGACATAGTGACCCGATTCTGCGACAATCATCAGGATACCACTCAAGTTAGGAATTTTCCAAACTTTCCCTGAGCAACAAGCGATTTGTAGAATAAACCTTACAGCATCATCATTCTAGTCTACAGAGCTTGTCCCCCAAGCATTGCCACAAAGACCAGTCTTGTGCTTCCTGCATCCAGCGGATTCCCGCGACTTTAGATTATACCTACAAAATTCAATATGCATAGCATATACATAGCCCAGTTATAGTCTTTAAATTACTTCTAACATTCCGGATCCTCTCAGTACACATACACAAACTCACGCCTTATCCTATGGAGTAGGCAGAAACTGCAGAACGCCACCTGCTACGATCCATACCTATCCTTTTGCTTCGTTTACGTTCATACACACGCACGCCGGTTGCGAGTACTACGCACCTGACCTTTCTGAAGAACAATACCAATACGGTCACGTGTATGTTTTTCTAGGGCGTTTCCACTCACATCTGCCTTTTTCTAATAAAACTCTTCAACCCTTTTGACTAAAACCCACCCGCGTTCCTTCAGTTGCCTGTGCGCCACGGCCACGGTAACTCTTTCGAACAATCCGCGACCCCGGAAGAACTCTGCAACCCTACTATACAATGCAGAATTTTACTCATAATCTTTATTGCACTCCCAAAGAAGCGTAACAGATATTTACACAGTACGCTCGTGACGAGAGAAAAGTAGCGTACGCCGTATAAATATTATGTAAACCATGTTTATATACAAAATAAACTGTCCGTTAGCGTCTGTCTCGTTGATATGAACGTACAAGCGTACAATCACGGACCACGTCACGCTATGAGGGGATGTTACAGTACCTACACGATTATTTCACGATCGTCAATCATGTACACCGGCCTTATCGTAAATATTGCCATTACATTCGGTTTATTGATTGTTATTTCTTTCCAATTCTATTCATGTGAGTCTTCATTCAATCGTTATGTTGACTCGTGTGGTCTCAATGTCTGTTTACCTTTATGCTCGCGTAAATATCGAAAATTGCTGGAACTGATTGCTTGAGTTTTCATTAAACAAGGTTTTTAAACGCTTTGGTTTTGATCTGTGGTTTATTATGTCCTCGGGAAAATAGTGGTCGTAAAAAACTAGAAACATCGTACTGATTTTCTGAACGTCAGAAGAATCTGTTTGTTTTATTTTGAACATTTTCATGATATTTAGCTCCTTGTTTGTTAGAGCAGCGACAGGTATCATTATGTACAAGTTGCACGTTAACAACAACTTCGTAAATAATTCTTGTCGCTGATAATAATTTAGTTCTGTTTGTCTTTAGCTTATGTAATACGGGTCGGGACTTCAAGATGCATAAGTTTCCTTATCAAAATCTCTTTTGCTAGCCTTGTCATTCCGTTTAATTTAATTTCAAGAGTCTTGGTATCATGATATCGATCACACAGGTCATATCGGGCACAATTCAGCTCCGTGGATCGCCAGGGGAGGACCAGCCTAATTTCTCAAAGACTAAAATGTGCTGAGATCCTCATCATCTTTCCATCCTTATTCCAATTTATATAGCGGTGGCACAGTACGCCTAAAAAGAACCCGAACTAGGAACCTGATTAGTCTTTAACTTCGAAAATTTATAACAAAGCATTTTATATGTGTGTTACATTTAATCCCATAGAAACCAAACATAAAGAGCCTTCTAACTGCCCCAATTACTGTAATTAGTACGTATAAGGTACGCATGTACCAATTTATCCATAGTAACCACATAATTGCGTTAACCTAAGTCACGCCAAGTACGAGTAAGTTATCCAGCCTTGAACGTAAATGTAGTGACTCTTAATATTTCTAGAGATTCTAGAATCTTAGCACCATTAGCATAGGTACATATCTGCTAAGATATTTTAAAGTAAAATAACAATGAGAAAAATGGGTCCGACTCCTAGGATCGGATGTCCCAAAATCCGGCTACCAAACGACCTCACAAACTCACAGCATTATTGAATACATAATTTTGTAATTAGAGTCCCCTAGGTAGATCCCATGGGCCCCGAGCGAATCACGACGGTCGGGACCTCGGGAGCTAAATTAAGCGACTCCATGAAGGTCTCACATCAATCGTATTTGCCATTTTCATGCCCTACCCTTAGCATACAAACAGAAAACTTCGCTCTATAATATTGAGTGGATACGGTCAACTAAGAAAGCGTGGGAGGCCCTTAAACGGTCGGTCGACGACATTAGAAATATTACAGGTCACATGTGGCGCCGATTAACGGCCGAGAAAGTGACCCGAACAAAGACAGGCCTATACTGCATTAGATAGATACAGACAAGGTGGTTGTTATACCCATGAGTATGAGGTACAATAAGGGTTTTGTTTGAAGTAAAAGAGTAGATGCAAACTATGCATGAAGTCGATATCGGCAACGCAGATACTGAAAGCCTATTCAGCTTGATCAGTCAGTAGTCATCCCGTGTAAATAGTGATTAGTTGTTGTGAACTTGGCCAAACGATCACTTATTTTATTTCAGCTAACATAGCATGAAATTATGCTACTAATGTACTGATCAGCAACTTGATTAAGTTTAAGTGTACAGGGGTAAGAGTATGTGCATCTCAATATCAATGTGCCAATATCATTAGGCGAGTTAAGTAAGCCGCTTATTGAGCTGTTTACTATTTTCATTTTTTTTATCACGGCTTCATGCGCCAAATAGTGAGAGCAGTGGTGGTCTAGTGGTAACGGCCGCGACTTACGAATTTTAGGTCTTAGGTTCGAACCCAGACAGGCGCTTTACTTTGTGTACATTATTTCATCACCACTGCTCTCAAAACGGTGAAGGAAAACATCGCAAGAAAACCGGCATGTCCTAGAACCAAAAATTCTGAGATATGTGACATCAACTAACCCGCACCGGGCCCCCGTGGTGGATTACGGCCAACTGCCTCTCACCGAGAGGAGGCCTGTGTCCGAGCAGTAGGAACATTATGCTTATGCGCCAAATATGGCTCAAGTCCATACCATGATTGAGCACCACCTGTCTTTGTTTAACCTATCGGTCTAAAGGTCTTTCGTAACTGGGCATTTATAGATAACAATTAAAATGCAATGAACTTTGACTTCTCCTAATCCTTAGCCATTTGTTTTAAATTCGCAAACTATGATTATTTAAGTGCTAAATCATTATTCGTTATAAATTATAATACTTTTGATGATAGCTTTCATATCATTCATCATTTACTTCGATAATTTATCGTTCTGTTTTATTTAGTATGTCCGCCAACCACGAGATCTTTTTTATGCTTCTGTTATTTTTGGCTTCCAACTCCAACGGAATGATTGAAACTAGATTACCCTATGGAAATATAAATGGCATGGTTTTCCTTAGTGAAATCGCTTGGGAGTTGGGGACTCGTAATTGTACGCTCGTCCATCTAGCAAGTTCCTTAAATTGATGGGCCACCATAATAACGGTGATTAGGTATGACTCCGTCTCTAAAGATAACTATTTATGGTTTCGGAAAACCATATCCATACAAATATTATAAATACAACAGTAACTCTGTCTGTCTGTTACCTTTTCACGCTTTAACGGCTGAACGGATTCGGATGAAATTTGGCACACGGATAGACCATGTCCTGGGTGTATGACGTACGGTTAGATAGTCCGTTTCCGTGGGCTAATTTCCGACCTACACGCGGGCGAAGCTCCGGGCAAAAGCTAGTTTTTAATAAATCCTTACCTTCCACGAAGCGATAAGCTGACCTCGAGTTATTACATTTCTAAAGCTTCCGTTCTCCAATCTTTCCAGTGAAAACAAGTTGCAATTCTTTGCAATTTTTCTTAAAGGAGCGGAGGAATTTTTAATACAATCTTATTAAAGTGCGAAGTAACAGCGAGTTGCTAGTTGCCAGTAAGCCGGTTAGTGATGGGCGTACTTATAAGTTGATCCAATGTTTCGACGTGATCCAATTTATGGAGTACTCCATTTTCTATTATTATGGTAGGGTAATGTTTATCCAGCAAACCGTGGAAGACTTATAAAGGCAAAACGTTCACTGTAGTTCTTTTAAATATTACTTATATTAACTATCTATATATATATTTTAAAGACTTAAACTATCTATATCTTTTAAATATTATTATAGTAACTATTTTCTCTCCCTTATTGTTGCAAGCTTGATTGATTCCTTTGGCTGCAGACTGTTCTTGCGTTTTTGCAACCAATATTGTCATGAAATTCAATAACTTTGCAACTAACGTAGTTTAAGTTGACTACTTTAAAACAGAAACAGCTATTGTTATATTGTCGGTGTATTTCTTCCCTTGAGAATTAACTTTACTTTGTTCGCAATAAAATCCTTTTCATGTTATTGCGTGGTACTGTAAAGAAATACAATTTCTACTTTTCTAAAGAAATGAAAGTAATATTTTGTAATGAACTCATGAGCATGACACTGGTGCATCATCTTTTAAACATTAAGCTGGTTGTAAACTGTAATGTTACTTGAACACGATGACACGATGCAGAATGATGAATTCATGATTAAATACTTAACTAAAAAATAAAACACGGTACAACAAAAAAAAAACTGTCGAGTTCAGAACCTCTATTATATTTGGGCCATAGAGGGTACAAGTACCTAAATTGATTCGGCCAAAAAATTTAGTTTCAGATAACTGTAAGGCCAACCAACTGTTGCCGAAAGCTGTCGAGATAAAAATCCAATTTACCAGCAGTAATACCCCACGTCTATGTCGGTCACAAATGTGTCTGTTTTTGGCAACCCGCGAAAAATTTACTTAGAAAAGTTAGGACTTATAACTGGAAGCTAGAATACCAAAAAAAATCAACCGATTTCCAAAAAAAACACAAAAAATGTGAAAAATAACTTTAATTTCGGAACTCGGTGGCAAAAAACGAAAATACAAAACCAAAGATACCGACTTCCGAAATTAAAGTTATTTGTCACATTTTTAGTAGTATTCTAGCTTCCCGTTATGAGTCCTAACTTTCCTAATTCAGTTTTTCGCGGGTTATTAGCAGCTTTCAAATAAAAAAAAATCAACCAATCCGTTCCACCTAGAAAAAAGTTCTGAGCTAACACACAATTAAAAAAAAAATACAGTCGTATTATATATTTTATATATATTTTAACCGACTTCAAAAAAAGGAGGAGGTTCTCAACCTCCTCCTTTTTTTGAAGTCGGTTAAAAATCATAAGACTAAGTGAAATGTGTAACAGTGGACCTAGTCGACATAATTGTCTTTTTTACTGCCTTGTGTTTGTTAAGTTGTGTTCGCAAGCGTGACTGCTGAAGATGGAGCTCTGCGTTCGATTTCTGGGTCAGGCTGAGTCAAATGTCATAAGGTTTTCCCAGAAGGAGTTTCTCACTAGCAGCCCGGGTCTGGAGTTGTGCCTAATTGATAGCAATAGGCTCGATCCCTAAGGGACTATGTAACTGTGAACTGAAATATGGGTGCACCACCTCGACCTTCCTCTGCGGGGAATATAGACGTGATATTATGATTATATTTAATTTTTTCAATAAGTTTTCCCTTGTCCCCAGGTCGAGAACTTAGCGAACGTGTGCACACACGCACTATGCGTTGCGCCCGCGTCGCTAGGCGCACGGGAGCTGCTCACGCGCTCCGTAAACGCGCCGCAAGCGATCGCTGCCGTCGTCTACGGGCTAGCACTTTGCCTGCTGTTCGCGGTGTCCACCACCTTCCACTCAATGTGCTGCTGCAGGTCTGATACGTGAGTTGAAATAGTAAAAGTATTTTGTGCTTGTATGCTTCTCATCGGTTAAGTTCTGTCATTGCTGAGCAACGCGTCGCAGTTAGGAACAACAATTTTATGTTAAATTTTGAAAAATGTGGTGTGTCGCGGTGCCTAGCAGGGCAGAAATAAAGTATCCTGAAACTCATGTTATTAGAACTAAAGTTGCAAAGTAACATAAAAACGGTATAGGATGATTTTGATCACAGCGTTTTAGATAACCGTGCTCCAAGGCTACACGTATACATAAATAAATATAAACTCACGCCTTCTTCCCATGGGGGTGGGCAGAAAGTAAAGAATGCCACCTGCCACGATCCTTACA
The DNA here is from genome assembly GCA_917490735.1 of Dryobotodes eremita. Lineage (NCBI taxonomy): Eukaryota > Metazoa > Arthropoda > Insecta > Lepidoptera > Noctuidae > Dryobotodes > Dryobotodes eremita. Next base: position 7,582,997 of record OU823256.1, read on the forward strand.
TACTCCTTTTGCTTCGTTTACGCTACACGTATGGGGTCCTGAAATTCGTGACAGCGTTTCGCATACAGGCTGAAAATAGTTACGGTACAGAATTCAATATACTTACTCCTGTTTTCTCCTAAATTGTTCTCAGTACCGTCTAATAAACTCGATCGCAAATACTTTGTAACTCAATAAACTGACTGATACGCCACTCAACTCTTTGAGTCCCGAGGTCGCGTTATCGAGAGACACACAATAGATAATCATTGTGTCTCATTACGCGGGATTCAAGAGGTTAAGGACCTCTTTATGTTCTAGATACTTTGGTCCTTTTGACTTCATGGAATCTTAGACCACAAGGTTTGACTTGACGTGTTCTCGTCTCTATCTTGCAGTTTTAGTTTAACAGCGACAGTAACAAGAATACTCGGTAACGCTAAGCCAAAGGACGTGCTAAAATAATCTCGGCCTTAAAGTTCTTAAAATCCTTTGAAGTCTTAAAATCCGAAGGCGACTTGCTGCATTCCTTGGTTCAAATGGCCAACTTGATCCATTTCAATCACTTGTATTGAAAGTAATGTTTAAAGTTGGCAGTTTCGCGCAAACTTTGGCCGTTGCGCTCAAGTTTTTTCCAGTAAAACAGCAGTTGGTTAACTTAAAGCAACAACTTGGCCTCTTTACATACTTTTGCAATGAACCACCCCATATTTTACGTAGTAACGTAGGGGTTGGCCTCGATTAAAAGCAATGAAACGTACGTATTTTTTCCACCCTGAATGTTACGACCGAATAATCAGACGGGAAAAACATACATATTTAAACAGAGTACGTATTGTTTTGCAGGATAATAATATCGCAAGTATGAGTTTATGAGTTTCTACATACATATTTACATGAATGTTAGGCCAGTAATTCACAAAAGAAGATGTATCAGGGCACTAGTTACTAGATAAATAAGTTCACAACACAACAATTTTTCTTTCTTTTTTTTCTTTCTAAGTTAAATAATTCGGCATTCACCAGGGACACTTCTAAATCCGAGCTTCTAATTAAAAATCTGACTGAGTACACATACTCTTAACGTAATGATAATTTAGACCCTTGCAACGCAACGACTAAGGGATACATAAACTCACGCCCTCTTCCCATGGGAGTATGGTAGGCAGAAACTACAGAACGCCACCTGCTACGATCCTTACATACTCCTTTTGCCTCGTTTACGTTCATACACGCACGCCGGTTGCGGGTATTACGCACCTGAGCTTTCTGAAGAACATCACCAATAAGGTCACTATATGTCTTCCTAGGGCGGGCGTCCCCTCCCAGCGTTGCGCGTTGTAAACCTTTTCTAAGTCGCCCTTTTTTTTTTTTTTTTTTTTTTTGGGTGGGAAATCATCAAATGACGTCTCCCGCTCTGGGCGGAGCGGAAGGGCGTGTCAGACTCTTACTGACTAAAACCCACCCGTGTTCCTTCAGTTGCCTGTGCGCCAGGGCCACGGTAACTCTTTCGAACAATCCGCGACCCCGGCAGGCATCGGTCCTATCGGACCCCGTCAATGGTGCTGACATCTCTTTGAGGCGCGCGTGGAACACGACGCGCCGTCGACTCGGGCCTGGTCCTTACCGGACGGCGAGCTGCCCATTGCTCGCCGTCCGCAAGCCCGCGCCTACGGTGGCCGGGAGTCGGCAATCGACTCCCGACGCCCAGGGTGTCTCCTCCTCCTGCGGCGGCTAGGGGCGCGAGGGCGTAGAGATTGCCTCTCCCTCTCGCGCTCCGCCTCCTCCTTCGCGAGCATTACTGCTTCGCAGAAGGAGGTGACGGCTTCCCATTCCCTCTCGCTCCGTACCATGGCCTGAACCAGGGCTGGACGCGAGAGGTCGCCGCCGCCGATCGCCGCCACGAGGACACGGCGGTGCTCCGCCCAAGCCGGGCAGACCTCCACCGTATGCTCCACCGTGTCCTCCGGTCGATCCACGCAATGATAACACCCGGGCGTTTCCTCCCGCCTTATCCGAAACAGGAACCTCCCGAAACAGCCATGTCCGGTGAGGACCTGCGTCAGGCGGAAGGTGAGGACGCCGTGGCGCCTCTCAAGCCACTCCTCAAAGAGGGGTCTTACCGCCGCAATTGTGGCGTGCCCTGCGCTGGGTTGCGACAGTCGCACTCTCCATGCCGCCATGAGATCCCGCCGGAGCTCTGTCCGCTGTGCCGTGATTTCTCGCGGCAGCGGAGTTACGCCCCGGCGTTTCGCCTCCTCGCGCCACTCCCAAACGTGCGCGAGGACCTTTGCCTCCAGATCCCACGGCGGCAATCCGGCAAGGAGGCTCGCCGCCTCGCAGGAGACCGTGCGGTATCCCCGTACCATCCGGATGGCCATGACCCTTTGGGACGCTTTCAACCGGCGGGCTGGCCGGAGCCTCAACGAACGCGCCCACACCGGTGCCCCGTAAAGGGCCATGGACCGCACGACCCCCGCGTAGAGCCTCCGGCAGGAGGCGTTTGGCCCCCCCAGATTGGGCAAGAGCCGCTTCAAAGCAGCCCCGGCCCGCTGCAGTCTGGGAGCCAAACGTCGGAAGTGCTCGACGAAGTTCCACCGGCTGTCGAGGACGAGTCCCAGGTACTTCATCGTCGACTCGACGCCGATGTGAACCCCTCCTACCGTTATTTGGGAGCCCGACAGTGGCGCGTTCCGAGGACCATGAAAACACATGGCCTCGGACTTGTGCAAGGCCACTTCGAGTCCCAATTGCCGGATCCTCTCAACGACTGTCGCAACCCCGCGTGTCATGAGTTCGGCCGCCGCCTGGTGCGACCTCCCCTGCGCCAGGACCAGCGTGTCGTCAGCGTAGCACACTACGCTGACGCCGCTAGGGAGGTCGGCGCGCAGCACCCAGTCGTAACCGATGTCCCACAGATGCGGCCCCAGGACCGATCCCTGTGGGACACCGCACGACATCTCTCGCCGGTTCCATTCTCCCTGGTGACCGGGGTAGATTACCGCCCTATCCGTCAAATAGGCCTCGACTAAACGACAGAGGTAGGTCGGCATCCGGTGATACCGGAGTGCCTCCCTGATGCAACTCCAGGGCAGGGTATTGAAGGCGTTGGCGATGTCTAGAGACACCGCCAAGACGACCCCACCCCGGGCCACAGCATCCCCCGTCGTGAGGGCTCGCACGCGCATGATGGCGTCCACCGTGGAGCGCCCCCTGCGGAAACCAAACTGGCTCTCCGCCAAATCCGGCCCCACCCGCACCAGCTGCCCGACGAGGCGGTCTGCAATGACTCTTTCAAAGAGCTTGCCCGCCTCGTCGAGCAGCACGATGGGCCGGTAAGCGGACGGAGAGTCCGCCGGGCGCCCCGGTTTCTTAATGAGGACCAGTTTCCCCGTCTTCCAACGAAGTGGGAACTGGCCCTCCTCCAAGCATGCGCTTAGGAGCCCTCTTAGTCGAGGCCCGAGAGCCTCCAAGGCCAGGACCCAGGCTTTTCCAGGTAAGCCGTCGGGTCCTGGGGCGGTATTCTTGGCACTCAGCCTACGTACCGCCACTCTCAACTCTACCTCGGTCACCTCAGGAGCAACGTCGTCATCGTCGGGTCTGTGGTCCGCAGTTGGCACCGCAGGAGGCGGAGCCATGGGCGGGGGAGTATGCTCCCCCCGCGAAGGGAACAGAGCGCTCACCACGCCCTCCACGAGCTGGGGCCGGAGACTCTGCGTCAGCGGGGGAGCCCATGGGCGGAGTTTCTCCCGCACCACCTTATATGGGCGCCCCCACGGGTCCCTGTTCAGAGTCCCCAGCGACTCCTCACGGGCCAGTCCCCTGGCCCGCAGGATCTCCGCTCGGAGGGCGATCTTCGCCACTCTGTAACCCTCGTACAGCTCCGCCTGAATGGCTTCCGTATCCGGAGGGCGGATACGGAGCCTGCGGTGCCTGGTGTACAGGCGCCGCGCGGCAACGCACGCCTCGCGCAGAGACGTTAGTTCCGGCGACCACCAGTACACCTGGCGCCAGGCACGTCCGGGCTGGACCCGGGGCATTGCCACGTCACAAATCTCGGACATGGCCTCCCGGAACCACTCCGCCTCGACGTTGATGTCTGCAGGCCTGTCCGGTGGTGACACCCAGGCCTGCACGATCGAGGCTTCCAGGAGGAGCTCCCGGTCCAGCTTCTTCAGCGCCCACCGCGGACCACTCGGGGCCTGTCGGACCAGCGCGCTCGAGGTCTGGGCGGAGACGTCAAACCGGATGTACCGGTGGTCGGAGTACGTCTCCACCCCCTCCATGACGCGCCAGTCAATGACACGCGGTGACAGAGCGGGGCTGGCGAACGAGATGTCCACCACTGACTCGCCCCGCATCCGCACACACGTGGGGACAGAACCCCGGTTTAGGACGACCAGGCCTGTCTCCAGAGCCCAGTCCTCCACCATCCCGCCCCGTGTATCCGTGTACCGGGAACCCCAAGCCGTGCTCTTGGCATTGAAGTCCCCGAGTACGATCACAGGGAGGGTACGGTACCCGACGACGACGACTTTCAACTCCGCAAGGGAGTTGTGGAACTCGGCGAGAGTTCGGTTCGGGGAGAAGTATACCCCTACCACGACAATCTCCCCGAACCGTGCTGCCACGCAACCCCGTCCCCTCTTGACTGCCTCAAGCGACGGGGTACCGGCGGCGGCCGACGAAATGAGGGTCACTGAGCCGCTCAGGTCCTCCACCCAGTCATCCCTGGGCGGGACAAAGTACGGCTCAGCGACCACGGCGATGTTGATCGACCACTGCGCCATGCTCTGGAGTAAGAGATCCTGAGCGGCGGCGCAGTGGTTGATATTCGCCTGGAGGAGGCGTAATGGGGCCATTATTGGCACTCCATGTCAGCCCCCTCCCGAGCCCCCTGTGAGGGCCCTGCCGCGATGTTTGCGGCAGCTACGATGGCGGGTGCGGCAGCGGCGGCGACAGTGGCGGCGGGTGCGGCGGTGACGGCAGTGGCGGAGGGCTTGCCCCTGCCCCTGGCTTTGGCGGGTGGAGCGCAGGCCTTACTCCCAGCCCGGTGATCGGCCGGCTTGCCAGCTGCCGCACATAAAAAGCAGTGCGGCGTGGCGTTGCACGAGCCGGCCTTGTGACCGGGCTGACCGCAGCGGAAGCAATGATCGCTGCGGTCCACCTCCGAGGTGCATTGCACTCCCACGTGGTTGCCCACTTGGCAGCGGAAGCACCTCAGAGGTCTGGGTTCCAGCAGTTTCACCTGCGCGGAAACCCAGCCCACCAGGAGCCTTTGGCCCTCCCCGGCGACTTTCCTGGCCGCCGCCACGGGGCAGCTCACCGTAACGGCTCGCAGCCCCTTGTGGTCAGGACGGATGGAGCCCGCTCTCACCTGTTCGGCAGAGCAACCCCCAGTCCTGACGACGGCGGCCACCACTTCAGCCTCCGTCACACAGTCGTCCAGGCCCAGAATGCGCATGTCGATGCACTTGGTGGGCCTGGACACTCGGGCCTCGTCCGCATTTAGGGACGCCCTGAGCCTTTCGGCCAGAGCGTCAGCGGTCGGGCCGCTTGCTGCACCGGGCACCTCTAGCATCCGGGCCCCGGTCGCAGTGACCCTTACCCGGATGCCATTGGTGACGCCCAGCTCCTGCAGGTTCACCGCCGCCCTCGCCTTCGTGAGCACGTCGCGGTAGGACACGCCCTTCTTCTCCGCTTCCGGCTGTAGCGTGATCACTACAGCTGCGGACTTCGGGGCGCGGAGCCTAGCCGCGACGCTTCGCTCTTTGCGCCGCTGCCGCCTCTCTTCTAAGTCGCCCTTCATTCACAACTCAGGGATGTACAAAGTTATAATGACTTGCCACATAATATGAGCTAGGTTGCATATTGCATAATTAGGTGATTAAACCCTCGACATTACGGCAAAATCCGTACCTTTCTCGACTTGTGCCGGGCAAATGCATCTGAAATGTCCGATTCCCGATGCTTAGGACTTCGAAATTCGAAATTTGCGCTGACATCAACACCACGTATATATACCGTATACTAGTTCGGACTAAGCTTTATACGACCACTTCAAATTTCCTATTTATTGAGCCATAAATTCCCCTAGCGTATAGTGCAGGGGTGGATGTACTCATTAATTAGGACAAGGTCACATCGGAATGCAAGTAAATGCTTTAACGTTCGCAGTTACAATTCCCCTGTTACAATCACAAGACCACTGGTATAAAATGTACACTATGGAATCTCTGAAATAAAACCTTTGTGACCAATTAACTTAATTAGCCTTTAATAAGTCATGCGCCACGTTTTGGTAAAGGCTTTTGGAATTGCCAACGAGTGTTGAATAACTTCATTACTGTTTGTGGCATTGTTAGTGCCTTGTTTAATCTTTAAAAGAACAAAGAGGAAAAAGCAGTTGATATCCAGAAAGACAATTGTAGTACGATGAAGCTGTAATTTCACCTCTCGGGGTAGGCTCATTTAGATACGTCTTTTTACGTAGAAATTGGATCTGGAAGTAGAAAAACAGGCGAGATTATGAAAATTTTCCTAGTTTTGTGCTTCAAAGTTTTAATACTTACATTGTACAAGCTACGTGGAAAAATTGAAAGTGTGTTTCTCTCATAAGTTCAGTTTACTGGAGGGATTTTCTCACGACTGAAAAATCAATCAATCAATTAATTTGTTTTTTCATCCTCTGTAACAAGATAAAAAATCTGCGTAGTCTTTTCCCAACTATGTCGGGGTTGGCTTCCAGTCTTTCCGGCTGCAGCTGAATACCAGTATTTAACACGGAGCGACTGCCTATCTGACCTTCACAACCCAGTTACTGGGTAACACGATACCCCTTGGTAAGACTGGTTGTTTGTGAGAAATACATCTTTGACCTATTGAAAATGATAAACAGCTCCCAAGACTACGCCGCCGCCGTTAATAGGCGGAGACCCCGCTGTTTTTGCCGCGAGGCAAAGGTGACCTATTAAATGATGAGCAAGCAATCATCTACAACTACTCACGATAATTAGTTGGTTTAGGAAACATTCTCTGTTTCACGTGAGAAATTTAAAGTCGTTTGATGAATACAAAATACAAATTCAAAAAATATTTATTGACATAAAACAAGTTGTACAACAAATTATAGAATTCTCTGACTCCTGCGTTAGTTGTAACTGTGTCGCAGGAGCCAGTATCCTTCCGTAATAAAAATACGCAAAGAAGGATGGCGAGTTTGGACCCAGATTATTTATAAATTAACGAAGTGTCGTTCACTTGCAAGTTCATATTTATTATAATTAAGGGTTTGTAAGAGGATTATATAAAAAATATTGAGTCACTAGATGATGGGAATTAAAAGTTAGAAAAGATTTTTATTTACTTAAAAATAAGTCATCATGCAGTTATTAAACGCACTGTGTTTCGTATTACATTCCAAACTAATAATTACATGATTTGCCTACGTTCTTACATTTGCAGACGTTTGCGCTTGTCAATTTTTTTTTAATAAACAAAACGAAAAATAAAAGATTTGTTTTTATATAAATATTGTTTTATTCAACAAACCTCTTGTTTAAAAATTCAAGTTCTTAATAGTCTGTAAAATCGCATCTTTGCTTAATTGCTTTTCACGGAGGGAGTTCCAGGAGATAGATATTTATTCCTAGTAGGTATCTTTACTTCGTTTTCGACTACTTTGTTGGTCTAGTGATCGTTAGCACGACTGCCGAACGTGGGGTCCTGGGTTCGATTCCCAAATCAGGCAAGGTGAAATTCTCAGTATCAGCACGAAGTCTGAATATGTGCCCGGTCAGTGACAGTTGGCTCACCCCTCATAGATGAGAGTTAAACGTATGTAACTGGCAAAATGTGGGTGTATAGCACGCCACTCCACACGCAGGTATGACCCGACTTTAGAAAGACTCTTGGTCGCAACTAGACACATCGCGCCAATTGAGCCTTAAAACTACATATTCTGCTAGATATGTACGCTTCTTTCAACTTACTTTTTTACCAATAATAATTATAGTTTCATCCTATATCAATCCAGTCTATGCTTACAGTATTTCATATCTCGTTTTGACCAGGTCACTATAGTTCCTAGCTCCCAGACATAGTAGGTATGTATTTTTTTATTTTGAGAAGGTAAGTACCTATATTTGGCCAGAGAGATGCAGATCCACGATGGTAGTGTTGGTACTTAAATATTTTTATTCTGATTGAACACCTTTTTGAAACTACTTAGTACAAAAAAAGACATTGTATTATCACTATTATATTCGTTTTAGGTTATAATCTTTCACCTTGCATAGCTTTTTTCTCCCAGCCTCTACAACTTACTGCCCAGTTGCTTTTTTGCTAGTTTTATATAGTTCTACAACTAGTTATAAGTTTCCATACTGCACGGTACTCCTAACAGTGGGTCCCATTGGACATGCAACCTCGCCATTCTCCTTTTGTTGTTTTATATACTTAACACAAAAAATTTATAAGGAAACAAAAGCGACTATACTTAAAAAAAAATATGTATAAACTAAGAATGTGAAATATCTTTCATGAATAAGCAGAATATGCAGAAACTACAACAATACGAGACACGGAAAGACACAATCACAAGAGTTATACTACGTTAAATAATGGCCTCTACAAACGATGCTTATGCTGGGAAGTTTGCCAATTCTGATAGTCTCACCATCTGTGGCTCGTCTATCATATAACCAACTGTGGTCTACGTTCACCAAAATCTTCACAAGATAATCTGTTTTACTGCATCTGGCCGAAAATATGGCACGAGTTTTAGAAAAAAATCGGCTTTATAAAGTCTCGTCTGGTCTACTCTATCTGTGTGACAGTCGCTTTCTCCAGCTCGATTCGATATTCAAATTTTCTTAATTTTTTTGTTTTTGTTGCAGCTCAGTATCAGGTTGTGTATTGACACCCGGCCGTAACAAATACGTATTTATAAAGAATTATAATCATAAAAATCATCAATACAACTCTCTAAGTTCATATTACAATATTGAATGACTTTTCCATAAAATCATGACATTTGAGGCCTATTCTAACTTATATGGAGTTGTATTGCTAATTCTAATTATTATAATTCTGTAAAGCCATATTTGTTCGTTCGCGAATCATATTTTAATCAACATACAACCTGACACTGACCTGCCAATTGCAAAAACGTAAGAACATTTGAATTTGGCGGGCTACCTTAGCACATCCCCCATAACGGCCTCTTACTGTAGAATATTCAATCCATATCCAGAAGTAATATCTCATCCATGTATGTCACGCGTTTTATCCAAAACGTCACAGTGACAAGTCGCCTCTTGTATACGGATGTCGTAATACAATATTGAATGACTTTCATGAAATCATGACATTTGAGGCCTATTCTAACTTACGGAGTTCTATTGCTGATTCTAATTATTATAATTCTGTAAAGCCATATTTGTTACGGTCGCGAATCATAGTTTAATCAACATACAACCTGACACTGAACTGCAAATTGCAAAAAAAGTCAGACTATTTGAATTTAGCGCATCCCCCTTAACGGCCTCGTACCGTAGAATATTCAGTCCATATCCAGAAGTAATATCTCATCCATGTATGTCATGCGTTTTATCCAAAACGTCACAGTGACAAGTCGCCTCTTGTATACGGATGTCGGTCTCCGCTAGACGTGCAACTGATTTATTGCCACTTTACACGTACCCATGTTGGTTCTCCTGACAGCTGACTAGATTAAAAAATAGTCCGTCTTCCATCAAGACAAGTGTTCACTGTTCCGTCAATTTCCTCTGTGTTTATGAATGTGTGATCTGATTACGCTTGTTCTTTTTGTTCTCATCCATGTACGAGGGTCATTCAATAAATACTTAGCCTACAAAAAGTAAACGAAAATTTTGGAAAAGTGGCAATTTATTTTTCAACATAGTCTCCTTTTAGTTCGATACACTTAGCCCAGCGATGCTCCAACTTTTTTAACCCGTCCGAAAAATAGTTTTTGTCAAACTCTGCAAAATAGGCCTCCGTGGCGGCGATGACCTCCTCATTCGATCCATATCTATTCCCGGCGAGTGATTTTTTCAGATTAGGAAACAGAAAGAAGTCACAAGGGGCCAAATCTGGAGAATACGGTGGATGGGGCAGCAATTCGTAGCGTAATTCGACCAATTTGGCCATGGCAACGGCAGACGTGTGAACCGGTGCGTTGTCGTGGTGAAACAGCACTTTTTTCTTCGCCAGATGGGGTCGTTTTTTCTTTAATTCGGCGTCGAATCGGCCTAATAAATCGGCATAGTAAAGCCCTGTAATTGTTTTACCCTTCTCGAGGTAATCGATGTAGATCACACCTTGTGAATCCCAGAAAACGGTGGCCATAACTTTTCCGGCCGATTTTACAGTTTTCGCCTTCTTTGGAGCACGTTCCCCGGTCTGGATCCATTGTTTTGATTGCTCCTTGGTCTCTGGTGTGTACCAGTGGATCCAGGTTTCATCGACGGTCACAAAACGACGCAAAAACTCCGCTGGATTCATCTTAAACAGCGCCAAACACGTCTCCGATGTGGTCTCACGGTTGCGCTTGTTTTCTGGTGTGAGTAAACGCGGCACCCATCACGCCGACAACTTTCTCATGCCGAGTTCCTCGTGAAGAATATGATGCACTGTTCCTTCTGAAATGCCTACAGTCTCAGCTAGCTCCCGAACCTTCAATCGGCGATCTGCCAATACGAGATCATGGATTTTTTTAATGTTTTCCTCCGTAGCAGCTGTTTTCGGTGCACCTGGACGTGGTTCATCAAAAACCGACGTACGGCCACGTGCAAACTCGTTGAACCAATTCTTGACGGTGGCCATCGATGGAGAAGAGTCACCGTACACAGCATCCAAGCGCTCTTTGATTTCGATGCGCGTTTTCCCTTCCAAAAATAGGAATCGAATCACCGAACGATATTGCTCTTTTTCCATTTTTGTAAAACCGATCGACACGTTCGCTTCCATAAGTTGTCAAATTAAAACAAATGAAGGGATTGGAATGAAAATTTGAAAAAAGAATTAAAAAAGAATGTGCTACACTGTGGTAAAACTCTTTTGAAACTACAGCGCCCTCTGGCGATGAGGCTAGGTACTTATTGAATGCACCTCGTACTTGACAGTTTATTGACAATGTTAAAGGACGTATTATTGTATGTTAGAAAAAGATTGGATTATTCCTGGCTTCAGGTTTTCAGCCGTCATTCACAATTTTTGTCTTAGGAGTTTTTTAGCTGACTTCCAGAGTTTTATTAAAACCTTTGACGGGAATTGAAAATGGTTTAGCCAAAGTTAGGGAAACTGTATAAAATGATAGTCACATCAAACTTTCGAATATTAGTTCTACTATATTTTCTACTATTCTGTGCAAGAATTATGCCTAAAGCCCTTGGGCGTCGTCAGTCCAGGAGGAATCTTAGAGTGAGCCTCCATTGTTATAAACAAAGTGGAAACTTTGGGAATACTCCTAAAACCTATTATAGACTTCAGTACAAAACAGGGACAGTGCTATTTCAATGACCCTAATGTATCGTACGTACCTTCGCGTTTATAATTTCAACATAAATGTTCTAAGGTTCAAGACAGATGCGGAACCAAGGACCGAATGGCTATTGAAGAGGGATCTAAATAAGGATCGATAATCGAAAATCAGCAAATAATGTCTTGGAGAGAGTAAATAATCGTAAGAACAAAGCCATTGCGCACATTTAATAAGTACGTAGAACACAAATGTCAGGAACAGCATTTTATCTAAAAACGCTGTGCCCGAAATTGTAGCATGGTTATAATAGCCACACGTAAACTAATCTACAAAACAAACAACCAAACTAATTGTTAGAGAGACCTAATGAACACGCAATTTTTGGAAAAAACATTAACCTAGTAACGAAAACAACAGGCTATTTCATTAGCAAGTACCTACGTGCTGCAATTATCACAAAACGCTTTCCAGTCTACACGCCCCACCCTATTGTTTCAGTGAATTATTTATTAATTACCGCTTCGGGTCGACACAGAGGGTCTATTATTGAATTCTATTTCAGAACTCAGACACTACCACGATATTGCAATATGCCTTATTATTTATAGAACTTGGTCAAGGTTCTTTCCATGTTATTTCACTAGTTCTGTATATCAGGTGGCGATTAGTCCGTTTACATCCAGCAGCTGTCGTTAGGGCTCAAATTTGGCTGCACATATAGTTCTAATGAGCTATGATTGGTAGTTAAAATTAAAAGCTCTTACATAAGAGCTTTTCCGCTCTTCAACTCTAACAAGCGCCAGTATTCTCGCCAACTCCTTCAATTATCAACTTTTGCCGTATATTTCAATGCAATATTCAAACAATTTTATGCATGGCGTCTTTATGGGTCCATTCTTATTCTCTCTAATGAAAACTGTTGTCGAGCACAGACGGCCTTTACACCCATTGAGCGAGAGGGGACGCGCAACGAAGCAAGAGGGGTGCACTGCCTCGGGGACGCCTCAAAGAGATTAATCCTGAGTATAGACTATATAGATGGGAGTGATATTAGGGACCGGTCTTATCATCTTATGTATACATAGTATGCTATCTATAGGAACTGTTTACAAAGGAAGGGCTGGCTAATTTTGGAACTCTGCCGATGCCGGATTTAAAGATGAAATAACGGCGTTCTAACTTTGAAATAGATTTAGCGATTCTGATAAAAACATACTGTATAAATGTAACTAAATTGCAACTGTAGACGGAACTTAAATTGCTTAGTAAGTAAACAACGCACACAGTACGTAATTTCCTTCGGAAAGTTTACAAATGGCTGGCATTCGTATTGAATGATAAATTACAGGGTAATTTCAATGAACGATACCGATCGTTTACTAAACGCTACAATTTTGCCGTCGAGCACATGGTCATAGCCGATGACTAATGATATGAATTCAATGATAATGTCATTGACATTCTACTTTTTATCGTTTACAATGATAATAATTTGTCGCCGAACTTCGTAAACAATAAACATGGAATGTTGACACCAATTGAATTATGGTTAGAAGATAGATCGTGGAACATATCGTAAGAAACGCAAGACATGTTAACACTACTCACAACAACAACAACGCATCTACTAACAAGTATACCCTTTCTTATGGAACGTTAGTCAAGTAATTAATTTGGCAATTTGACAAATAGGTGATAGAACAGTCTATGGATAGCCCGTTGTGGACAACGATGTCATCTTAACGAAATTTACTTAGCTGACCATATTCTGAGCAATTATTAAAATAATATTGTATGCGGATTTCTCTTTGGGAGATTTGATGACAGCTTAGCTTTGCACTATATTGCAGGGTAACAATCTTCCCTAAGAGCTCTAGCGCCATAACAACCTACGTCTGAAAACCTATTACTTAAGGGATAAAATATTATGAACGGATATTAAAGTTATCTATCTGTTCATAGCTTTCAAGTAAATGGATCAGTGCCTCGTTAGATGTTATATTTTGTTGTATAATTTTTATCCACGATGGAACGGAGACGGTATCTGCGTTTGGGGTTAGAAGTTGTTTGTGTGTATGTATGTCTGTTACCATTTTCCTCGAAAACTACTGGTAGTACTAGAAGCTGTCACCCGCAATTGAAGTATCCAAGCCTTTAGTAATACAACTTTGTGTCTAGACTTACAGACAATGAATACAGTTTACTTAATAGTTATTTTATTCTAGTATTTTTAAAACTTTAATTAGTACCTTTTTTGATATCCTTAATTCCAGCAACTGATCCTACTTCCTTTTATTCCTGTTTCCTAAAACCTTCTCTTTCATTTTCAGGTTGCAATACAGAATTCTAAGAATCCTTGGCCTCGGCAGGTAAATAAGCATAAACTTCTCCATACACTAAGAACTAATTAATTAATTGGAAAACAGGTAAGTATTCAAGGCGTCACATTTAATTAACTAGAAGGTAGAAACTAAAACAAAAGCCTGTCAACAACATAGTTTCATGAAGGGTGTTTTATAAATAGAAACAGTCCTTGTACAAGTTCTAAGTCCTAAGGCTTCATGTACTAGACACAAGGTCGCTTGCAGGAAATGGCTTGTTACGTTTAAGACCACGTCGACCGTTTAGGCCATTCAGATATGGCACCACTTCGTGCAGATTTAAATTAGTCCTTTGTGTGGGTGTTCAATAGGCAAAGATGGATTACCTAAATTGGATTTAAATTTTCCACTCACGAAGTCACGATTGAGGAGGATGTGGGTGTTTGTTACTTTTAACAGACAGCTTTAGAGTCCTTTAAGAGAACTAGTATTCCTTGAAGATACTATATCTCTCCTCTTTTTATTTCCAGTTTCAGGGCAGTTGGCAGGGACATCGACGCGAAACCTGTTTCCATAGATTTAGTTCATGATTCTGAACCCCCCTGCGATTAAATTTTGGGTAGGTTATTAAAAAAAATTGCTGTTCCATATATTTTGACCGCGTAAGTATTGCACTTTTCTATGAAACAGCAGATTTTATTTTCGGTAACCAACGTAACTATTCTACACTAGGGGGTCTAGTATCATGTTCTGAATTCATGGTTACAGTTGGCGCTTCGATGCCCCTGGCACCCTGTATAGACAGCGTAAATATTCAAACTTTAACTATCTTCAACACCAACGGACGGAGTCCAGACCTTATTCATATTTGAAGAATCAATCACCCCAAATCCGGGCCCAATATATTTGGCATTTCGTTGTTTCTTGCCCTCAGGGCCTTTCTTCGTTTATTGGCCCAGCAGGCTTCAGAAGTGAGGTCAGAGTTTTATCTGTTTCCAAAATGAGCCAGGGGTTTTTTATCAACACGGAGGTAAAGCATCTCAAATATTTATCGATAAACCTTCCGCTAAATGGGTTTATAATGCGGGTCTATCGGTAGCACCGGCACTCTAATTGCGTAACACACTTTCGGAGTAATCACAATAAAATAATTTTTAAGGATATTGTTAATCTATTGCTTCATTATGTTCGAAAAATGTGTCTGCTCAACAACGTAAATAACGCAATGAATGTTGTTGAACTGTCAAAATGAAAGCCACTCCTACTGTTAGTGTGTTACGCAATTACTCCGCAGGTCAACAAGACTCGAGATAGATTACACAATCTACTCAATCGACTATTGTTGTCTTTAAATATGCAGTCATTTAAATATTTTATTAGGAACATGCATATTGTTAACATAATTACAGAGTAGTGTTTCAGTCAATGTACATACATTAGCTGAAAGAAAATCAACAATGTTAGTTTTTTTATCACCTCTGGGCATTATATAGCGGATTGCTGATCAGTTACAATGAGATCAGTAAATAAATGTTGTAGTACACCCTATCATATTTCTGCAATTTAATATCTAGCGGGGTTATTGCGTAACACACTATCAGTACCAATCACTTTCATTTTGACGGTTCAACAACATTCAATGCGTTATTTACGTTGTTGAGCAGACAAATTTTTCCAACGTATGTAGCAATGGATTAAGAATATCCTTCAAAATGATTCAGATTGCGATTGAAAGTGTGTTACTCAATTAGGGTGCTGGTATATAGACCAGTCGGGTGCGATCATATTAATCTGGTTATTTACTAGGGCTATGAAGCACCGGGTTACTAGGTTGCGACTGCCACACATTGCCTGCACATTGTTTTATTATTGACAGGCCATAGTCTAATAGGCTTACGTTAAGCTGGCTGTGCAAGTGTGGAGTGCGGTTCCCCGGTATGTTTCATCTACAATAATTTTCAGCTATCGTCCTTTATGAAAAGTCACTGCTTTCGGAATCTTAAGTACAAAGCAGCTCCCGGTGCTTAGCATTTACGTTTTACGAACCTAATGTGACAACAATAAACTTCCTGCTTCAAATGTCAGATGAAAAATCATGCAGTTTTTCTTACTCTGCCATTTGTACATAAACTCAAACTCAAAGCATTTATTTCAAATAAACTAGTTACAGACAGTTTTGAATTGTCAAGGGGTTGGTCAGTCAGAAAGATGAAGCTAGTAGCCCATTCCAAAGCGTAGTAGGTACCTATGGAGAAGAACGGGCAAGTAACACCATAGACACTCTTTTAAATCAAAATATGGTTACAAAATGTTGGTTTCATCATTCATGTTGAAATTATGCATGTGAGAACGATGCAGAACGTTAAAAGCCACGAAAGCTATAAAGACCACGAACTACTAAAAGTCTGAATTTCTAACCACCACTTTTTGATCCTTTTGCTACTTACTGCCACCAAGGACCAAGCAACGCTGCTACGCTATATATTATATCTGAACAATTAACTTTGCACTAATTGTAAACCGACCAGCTCTTTTATCAGTCATTGTGATTTTACGCGAAACAGTTTTAAAACTCCGCGAGCGTGGTTTAGATGGTTTCGTGTCACTGTGTCAAGTTTTGCTTTTGCACACTTGTCTGAAGAGTCGAGTAGGCTTATTTTTGGTCGAGGACTAAGGCCATACAAGCATTGTCTTCGGAAAATAACATCGCATCCAAAGTTCATTTTAGCTTGACACTATTTGCAATTGTGTAGTTATGAATCAGCCTTGCTGGAGTAAAGATAATGATTGGGTAATAGTGGGAAAGGTTACCAGAATTTGCGACTTAATAGATTCTCTAAACTAAGGACATTATACAAAATTCTAATGTATTCGAATAACTCTGCTTATTAAGTAGGACAAGCCATTATTTATTAGTTAAAGCAGTATGAACGAAGGTCGAAGGTCCAAATTTGCAACTTTAGTGTTAGTAACGTAATGATCAACTCGTCCTCCTTTCATGCACGTCCACAAAATTTAGCTAGCGTACTACTACTAAAAACTACTAATGTACCGACTAACTTTTTATTCATTTGCATCTTTCTAGGGGATGAAAGAAATCATGGGCAACTGTAAATATGGGACCGAAACAGAAATAGCGCAAAAATCTGTTTCTTACTTTTAAATTTTTTTGTTTATGATCATGCGGATTTCCAAAGTTGATCCTTTCTTTCACCCTCAGTAAAAGTATTGCCAATGAATTCAAAGTCAGCCTGTATACTCCACTAAAATGTATGTGCTAAATGCGAACTAATTTTCACAGTAAAATGAAACACTTCCTGCACCGTTGCGACCGGGCAATGATTTACATATTCATCGCGAGTTCCTACTTCCCGTGGCTGACGGTCGGCACGCTATCCTGCTGGATGCTCAGAGAACTGCGGTGGGTCATCTGGCTGCTGGCAGTCCTTGGCATCACGTACCAGCAGATCTTCCACGAGAGATACAAGATGTTGGAGCTGCTCCTCTATCTGGTCATGGGGCTTGGTCCAGCGGCCATCATTGTCACGTCTAATGTACGTTCATGGATTAGTAACGTGATATTTTTGGCACGGTCACTGCTTTGAGGATAAATCTGCGCGAAGTTTATTTTATTTGTTTCCTGATATTATTATTTCTATTTTGCGCGAAAATGCGTAATTGTATTAGTGTAATAAATACGTGTCCGAATTCGTTACGGAAATTCTTTCGGATACCTAATATTTTAATATTTGACCGTGACATCGCGATATTGTGTCGTTTGCGGTCGGTTATCTGTACAGTGTAGTGCAAATAAACGTGACCTATCAACTATCAAGTGTAGTTGCGGTGCTGAAAATATCACGTGCGAGTGAGGCCTGTCTGTTTGTGCACGCTTTGTACTTTGGCTTAGACCTCGCGTAGATAGAATGCGTTTGGTGCACAACTCCGACGGTCAACTACCGTGGGTCCTATTGCCAATTGTTGTCAAGACTCCATTTCAAGGCTCGTTTTCAGCTGGAATGAAAAGGTTTTCTCAATAGCCATGGTGTTTCTAGTTCACAATATCTGAGTGCATTATTTTATCGATTTGAACGCATTCTCTCTTTGCGCTTTTGCGTCTACGCTTCTTGCACAGGTATGTATGTGTGTTTGCTTGCTTGCGGTGATGTAATATTACTTACCTGAATTTACTGTGCATGTGTGGTAATAGGGTTAATGTTACTTGTGTAATCGTTTTTATTGTTGTGGCTTGTTAATTGTGGTAGTTTGTTTCGAGTACTATTCGTAAGGTTTTTACGACCGTAGTTGGTGTAAGTTTTGCAAGCAACTAACGAGACTATAATATGCGAGTTAGCGTTTTCTCTTTCGTTCATTAATTATTTTGAATTTACTAGCTGCGTAAACTCGCTACAAATCTCAGGCTTCAGGTAAGTTTGAATAGCTTCCTATAATTATTGCGTTTCTGAAAGCGAAATAGTATAATTTATGCAGGGTGTATAAATTTAAATTAAAGTAAATGCTCGAAATGGGAAAAGCTTTTTTAAACCTTGAACGAGTCCGACATAAAGATTAGGTTTTAGTTTTAAAAGTTTAAAGTTCACACTAAGCTATGCCTGCCTATTTCTAGTGCGGGCTCTGCCCAGTGCCCATCCAGATTCACTGGAAATAAGGCCATTCTTAAAATACCCTAGGTATCAAACTCAAAGCATTTATTTCAATTAAACCATTTACAGGCACTTTTGAATTGTCAGAGTCGGTCAGTCAGTCAGAAAGTTGAAGCTAGTGCCCATTCCAAAACATAGATCTCTATGAAGAAGAACGGGCAAGAAACTCCAAGGACACTCTTTTAAATCAAGATTTTACAAAATCCTTGGTACAATATTCTTGTTGCTTCTATTATCTGTGAGAACAATGAAAAAAAAAGAAACTATTAAAAATATAAGATTAAAAAAATAAAAATAAGCCGTGGCAGTTAAGAGATGACCAGTCTCAACGGCGCCCGTTCACGAACACGACGTATCCACCAGACACCACCTCCAGTAGACATATTGGGCCAGTCTTGAACCCTTAAAATAACCTTATTCACCAAGGGCTTGCAAGCTTTGTTGACGAAAATAATTATGACCAATATATACATATCTTCTTCATATATATATAAATTAATTGCTGTTCGTTAGTCTCGCTAAAACTCAATAACAGCTTAACCGATTTGAATAGTTTTGTTTTTTCGCTCTAATACAGGGGTGGTTTGAAAAAAAGTCGTTGGCTTTATTAGCTAGTTATAAATTAAAGTCCCTTTTCGTGCCTGTCTGTGTCCGCGTTGTTCCTCTAAAATATGCAACGGATTCTGTTGCGTTTTTGACCATCATTTAGACAATTTATTCCGTAAGGTTTGTGCATAATACACTTGCTGCAACTTACATCTAATATATAAAAATCTCGTGTCAGTGTTTGTTATCGAAATCCTCCGAAATGACTTGACCGATTTTTATGTTTTTTTTTGTGTGTTTGGTAGGTCTGAGAATAAGTCGTAAAGTATATTTCATACCGCTGCGGGTGAAATCACTGGGCGCAGTTAGCATATTCTAGAAATCTCCATGTTTTCTCAAGTCGTAAAAACCGTGCGAAGCAGGGGCGGTTTGCTAGTAATTAATTAAATATTTAAACAGCAATAATAAACACCTACTGCAGTAAATAGAAATCCCGTTATGTGATATTAATACATGTATAAATAGCTTTTGCTCGCGGCTTCGCCAGCGTGGATGTCGCAAATTAACCCACGTGAATGTGCTACCGGGACAAAAAGTAGCTTATGTCCTTCATCCCTCTCCTCCATCTCCTTGCCAAATTTTATCGAAATCCGTTCAGTGGTTTACGCGTGACAAGGTAACATACAAACAAAGTTACTTTCGAAATTATAATATTATAATAGTATGGATTATGTATAATTCGAATACGTACTTTGACAGTCGTTACGGGTCGTCAGAAGCCAGAAAGTCAGAGAACCAGTCTTACCAAGGGGTATCGTGTTATCCAGTAACTGGGTTGCGGAGGTCAGATTGGCAGTCGTTCCACATAAAATACTGGTAATCAGCTGCATCCGGTTAGACTGGAAGCCGACCCTTAAAATGGTTGGGAAAAGTCTAGGCAGATGATAAATACGCTCTTTGCAGTATTCCAAAATTTTACGTAATCACTGTCTTTTGTAGCGTGTTGGGCAATGATATACTAGCGGGTGTTGTGTTGACTATTAAGTTCATGGCAACTCGTAATCAACCGCCTGCAGAACTAGGTCACTTAGAAGTCACGTAGGTATGTGCTGATGGTGATCACCGGGGTGGTTTTAGTGAGGTAAAAATCCCACACTCCCCGACTTCCGTCCCCAGACGTCGGGTGCCTTTTGAAGGTTTCCCCTCGAAAACAAAAAAAACACGTGTGGCACTCGGGTACTGCCGCGGTAAAGCTATTGCATAGCATTTTTTATCGACTTATGCAATTATAATTATTTATTTATGCAGTATTTTTTTTTCTTTCATATTAATTCAAGTACAGTCGTACCATATACATACACGTTAAGCGAACGCTCGGCCGAGCTACATGGTAGGCGAAGTGGGGGGTGTTAGGTTTTATTTTCGTAACGGAATTTCTTGATTCGGTCGTCGCGCTCAAAGCCCGCGATAAAAGCTATGCAATAGCTTAAAAAAAGGTCACCTAAAAGTCACGCTAGTTCTGTAGGTATTCAACAAGTCGTCAAGTATTCACCTTTGGGCACCCGCCGCACCACCGACGAGGAAACCACTAGCTAACAACAATTTTCTCGCTCAAGAAACGTATTGTACTATCAGATATAGCTCCCGAGTCAGTTAAAGAGATATATATTGTAGTTGATCGCTGACTTCACACTTCAGGCGAGAACTCTCCACTAGTTTTGAAGAAATAAGAGCTAGCACAGATAATAATCGCTCAGCGACGCTCGCTTGGCGGGCAGAACACTTGCTGAGAAAATTTCGCTCGGTATATACGCATACCACCAGGCGTAGCATGACGCTTTCTATTTCTTGGAAGACAAGACAGCTATTTCTATACAAAGTGACATTTCGTTTCTCCATTTTTGACATCGCACCGTAAAAATCCTTCTACAATCCGTCATTTGTCTTCCGTTTTTACCGATCGTTGTCTAGGTACTTTTATATTATGTAGACTATTTCAGAAGAAAGTTTTCTATCCCAAACGTCAAAATCACACTGACAACTGACATTTGTCTAAGTTAGAGCAGACAATTTGATTTTGTAATCGCCATGCTAAAGACAGTAGAAAACCTTTTACTCGACGGCCACAAAGTATAAAAATGGAATGGAAAAATGGAATTTTTCACTGTTTGTATGGAAAATGTGAAAAATTATTACCTACATGTTTAGTTTTAGGGGTCTAAGGGTTCCACAGAGGGGGTCGAAATTTTCATTATTTTTGCGATAGGACACGCCATTTTCGAGATATAAGCAAAATGAAAGAAAAACGTGAATAAACTAATGAATTTCGTAAAAAGTGCAGTTGACTCTTTCTACTTTGCTGCCATCGTACTGTCTTCACGGAACGTCATTTTTGTCTATTCTTCCGTCGACAAAACCCGTTTCTATGATAGTCATATCATGCTACGCGTGCTGCAAGTGACTGGGCAGCATTCTACTCGTTGTACTCGCTCATAGCCCAGCGACAAAACTATCCGAACTACATACTCGCTGCTCGTTGCTCGCTGACTCGTTACTAGTCGCTAGCTCTACTCGCTTTTCACTAATCGTCTTCTGTGGGACAGGTGCCTTATTTGAAACTCTTACCTCTTGTAATGTATGAGTGACATGCAAAACCTCTTTGTGTGCCGTTAGCTTTGAAATATAACGCTTCGGCGACCTTTATTCGAAAATGTACAAATAAATACTTAGCTTGTACCAACTTTTCATGGGGTAAATGAGTGAGAGTTATACTTGTAATGTTACTGTACTTTCTAATACTTATGAGTAATTTAAAATGGTCATTTTTTGAAACATGTTTGTCCGCAGTTTTTAATTTTCCAGTAATTGGCGAAAATAATTATTATGCAAAGAATTTGATTAGATTGACCGTAGGATTATTTTAGACGTATTTCCATTTAGGTATTTTTTTACATTTTTGTTTGCGTACTGTACAAATGGGGTGAATAGGGATGCAGGGGTGAATTGGGACGCAACTTTAAATGGGATTTTAACATTGAAATAATATAGTTTTTGTTGCCAACAAGGGCACTTAATCGTTAATCCTTTTTGGCAACAAACTATATTATTTCAATGTTAAACTCCCTTTTAAAGTTTCGTCCCGATTCACCCCTGCATCCCTATTCACCCCGTTTGACGGCACCTATTTATTATTGGTACTGGTATTTACCATACCTGTCCAGTTTGAAATTTTCCAATAATTACCAAAGTAATTGTGCAAAGTACGCAGTTAAGTGGTAGTTTCAGTAATCAAATGATTAGGTACTGAAACTGTGAAAAATACCTACATATATTTTCATTACAGTAATTAAATTGACTCTTCGTAGGTGGAGCCAGATATAAATTGTATGTCACTATGTTGTGTGCGTTTTAAAAATAGTGTTTTGTTTATATGCTGACCTGAAACTGAATGAGGGCATTGATTGTATCTATTATCTACATCTACGTACATCTGATGTAATGTCAGTTCGGAGAAATTGCTGGCTCAGTGTGCCTATGGAGCAGGCTCGAAATCTGTCAAATGTTTTAGACTAAAGCTAAAACCTGCTTAAAATGTGTGACATGGCTTGAGTCACACGTTTTATCACAGTTTGGGCGATAAAACCGTCCTTACCGTACCCGTTTGTCTTGTCACAAATGTCTTGGGGACGCCCATGCTCGCCCGCTGAGTGTCTCTAAAATAGTAGATTTTTTTCTGTGGTTTCGCTAAGCATACACTCCTTAACTATTTATATAGTTGATGAATTTTGATGCTGTTTCCAGCCTTTAGTGAATTTCTTCAGGGAGGCTGAAATTACGAGCACAGTTGTTGTGGACGGGTGGCTTATTTATTTATCAATGTAGAGCCAGTTTAATTGATCAAATATTTGCCAAGACAAAGGAACAAAGGAGTGTGTAAGGACCGTAGCAGGTGGCGTTCTGTGGTTTTTGGCTACCCCTATGGGAAGAAGGCGTGAGTTTATATTTGTATATTCGATAAGAATAACGAGAAATTCTTTCATAATGCACAAATATATGATTATAACGTAAAGTTATTTACATGTGAAATTACTTATATACGCATACCTATCAGGCACATCGTTAACGAGTTATTTATTACAAAGAAACAATTTTCTTGTGTACTTGTCTATGTAATAAAAATGCACATATATATGTACATTGTACATACTTGAGAACACTGTATATACAGTGTTCTCAAGTATGTACAATGGATGTACAATACGTACCTAACTGTTATGTCAGTTACACTACAATTATACAACTTGTCACGGAATTATCGCACACCACCAAAAACCCAATTAGAATATTGTGTTGTATAATACATATACATACACTGAATTTTTACTATTATGTATAAAACATTATTTATTAATTAAAGGCTCTTACAATCGGGCACAATATGCGACGCAAAACGCGTGCGTCTCAAAGGCACTGCTCGTCGCGCGGCACTCGGTGCCTTTGAGTCGTGTGCGATTCGCGTCGCGTGTCGCGCCTGTTTGAAGGAGCCTTTAATTAGTTTACTGATTGTGGGAGAAAATTGTGGTCACATTACAAATCTACGCACGCACACAGTCTCACACGTATAAAAAAATCATTTGCGTAGTATGCCTCACTCTGTCTGAAATTCTAAATGTACCTTTAGCGTAGTAGGTACTTCTTCTACTACGTCCATATTGGTAACAGCGACAGTATGACTGTTTATTTTTTCTGGGATAAAAAATTACCCAAATCAATTCAATAAACGATTCTGAACAAATTACTTACTTTCATAATGTGCATTTTAATTCAGTTACACGTTGTTGTTGTTGTTGATATGTAACATCCATGCTTTACAGCTAATATGGCATGTAGGCGGTTATCGAAATAAGATGTTGCGTGACCAACTGGTCCACATACAATAAGGTCAGGTCACAATGCTAGCAGGCTATACCTGTGTGAAAACTACCCAGTTTTGATATCAACTTACTTCGCCTTCCGCTCCGCAGTAACCAGCAGTATAGTCGATATTTAATGACTTCTCCCAAGTCACGGCACCACACTTATGCGATGAGTAAGTATTTTTTACTGGCAGTTCTTTCTAATTTCATGTAATGTACCTTTTTGTTTTCGGGGGGGGGGGGGGTGGAGACTTCAATAGGCGCCCGGGCTCCAAAGCCCGGATCCCCAAGGATAAGACCGGGGAGTGTGGGGTTTTTACCTCGCTAAAACCACCCCGGTGGTCACCAATTGCACATGGAAGGGGCTCCGTTACCTCTCAAAAGACAGATCAGAAACCCCCTCTGTGCAACGCCTGTTAGGGCACATCTCTGGGGAGACTGTAAAGGGGTCTCCCCCAAAGCTAACTGTGCAAGTGTGCAAGGCAGCACGTGACCACTGTGCGCCGTCTTCCCTGAGGCACAGATTAGGACCTGAGGTCACTCAGTGGGCGGACAGAGTCCCCACTTCATGTAATGTACCTAGATAATTATGTGTCACATACTTTAAATCGAGCATAGTAAAACAAAAAAATAAAAAATGACATATTTAAAAATGCAATAATTAGTAATAGGTATGTGCGAGGTTGTACAATATTATTTATTTTAGTTGAGAATTTAGCCTCGGTAGGTACACTCATTTTATGTTAAGATATGCTAAAGAATTTTAATTATGCCAATTATAATATAGGTACTAACTAAAATTACCATGAAGGTAGAGTTTTTCTCAAATTCTGACCGGAGTAAAACAATGTGCCATTTATTTGCCTACGTAAGTAAATGGACTTTTTTATTTGCAATTTTAACAGGTAGGTATTAAAGACGTTCACGTCTTGACCTTGTAAGAAGATAACCATTACTTGACTATACTTATCTTCATAATTACGTCTATATTATACTCAATATTTATTTGCATTCCATAATGTGAACTTAACTAGTAGGTTTAACAAAGACATGGTCATTGTAGACCCTGTCGGGCACAGCAAAATAGGGGAGAGGAAGCGGGCTTTAAGGCTTGTACACAATGCCGCGACGCGAGCGGTGCCTTTGTGTCGCGCTGTCGTGTTGCTCCTGTTTGCGGCCTTTAATCTATTGAATCAACATAGTAAGTCCATTCTA
Organism: Dryobotodes eremita; assembly: GCA_917490735.1. Classification (NCBI taxonomy): domain Eukaryota; kingdom Metazoa; phylum Arthropoda; class Insecta; order Lepidoptera; family Noctuidae; genus Dryobotodes; species Dryobotodes eremita. The sequence goes on from OU823256.1 coordinate 7,608,144, forward strand.
CATGTCATGTCATGTCATGGTAGAGGAAACTCCAAAATCAAAAACACAAGTGAGGACTTGTTTTTAAGTATATCTGCCCCAAACTTGATAAACATTGCTGTCCTTTTGCAAGCCATTCAGCTCGATTCTCGGTAACTCCTGCGAAGATCTTCGGTCCAACTAGCCTGACGGCGTCGAAACTTACGTTTGCCGATTCGCGGCCTCCGCTCAATAGATGTTACCGTGTTATGTGTTGTTGTGATGTATATGTCTAACTAGCTAATGCCCGCGGCTTCGTCTGCGTGGATGTCGGAAATTATCCCACGGGAACGTCCTACCGGGTCAAAAAGTAGCCTATGTCCTTCCCCAGGATACCATCTATCTCCTTGCCAAATTTTATTGAAATCCGTTCAGTGATTTAGGCGTGAATACGTAAAATACAGACAGAGTCTGTTACTGTAATAATAGGTCTTTACCTATGAAATTGCCGTTTTGTATGAAAAAATTTAAACGAATTTTTTTCATGAATTTTTTATTTGTATTAATCGAAGTAATCACCCATGCAATCAATGCATCTTTGCCATCGCAGTGGCAGTTTATTGATGCCCTTCTTAAAGAAATCAGCTGGACGGGAGGCAACAAATTCTTCAAAGGCATTTTGTACTGCCTCTCGGGTATTAAATTTTTTTCCCGCCAAGAAGTTATCCAAATTCTGGAAAAAGTAGTAGTCTGTAGGCGCAAGGTCTGGTGAGTAGGGCGGATGACGGAGAGCTTCCAACCCCAGTTCTTGCAACTTGGAGACCGTCTGCTGTGCAGTATGAGGTCGCGCGTTGTCGTGCAGGAGCAGCGGAGACGAGCGATTGACCAATGCTGGTTGGAGATGCGCCAGCTTCTCCATCATTGTGTTCAGTTCTTCACAGTACACATCTGCAGTAATGCTCACCCCGTTTGGTAAGAAGCTGTGATGAATCACACCGGCGCTAGACCACCAAACAGTGACCAACAGTAAGTTTTCGTTTAGGGCATTGTTTAGGTGCTGAACCAGGATCCAACCAACTTGCTGAGCGCTTACGGTTATCAAACAGAATCCATTTTTCATCGCAGGTAACAATGCGGTTCAAAATTCCTTCATTTGTGTGTCTGTTGAGCAGTGCAAGGCACGTCTCGACGCGTACTTCGCGCTGGCGATCATTGAGTTCGTGGGGCACCCATTTGTCAAGCTTTTTTACCTTGCCAATTTGACGCAAATGGACCAATATTGTTTTGACGCTAACGTCGAAAGCTGCTGCTAATTCAGCCGTAGATTGTGTATCATCAGCTTCCACAATCGCCTTTAATTCGTCATTGTCGACCAAAGTCTTCGGACGACCGCGAGGTTCATTTTTCAGGTCGAAATTTCCAGAACGGAAGCGAGCAAACCAATAACAGGTGGTGCGTTGGTTTGTAGAGTTAGCTCCGTAAACGTCGTTGATGTTGCGTGCCGCTTGTGCCGCGTTGCTGCCACGACGGTACTCATATTCCATAATTACTCGAATTTTTAACGTATCCATGATGACGAAAAAGATTGAAATGCGATGAAAATGTAACACTAATCAATAAAGAAATGACTACTTTTAGAAAAAAAAATCCATGTTTTTAAAATAAAATTAATTTGAAATTAGAATTCATAGCCAAACAAAAATTATTTTGATTTGAAATGGCCAGTACTGCAGAACGGCAATTTCATAGGTAAAGACCTAATAGTATGGATTTCAGTAATTTCTAGACACATGATAATATTTTCGTGATGATTGAAAACTCCATGCATGTATAGCAATTTTATTGATCGGTGTAGATAGGTAGGTACCTATTACTACTATAAATGTTTCTAATCCATTAGCCTTTTACGGCGAGGTAAAAGATTGGCAACTTCGTACCGTTTTAGAACGCAAAATATTTTCATTGACGTTTGCCTTGACTTGCCTTTTAAAAGTACCTAACATGCAATCGGATTAATTATACAGTGACTCTTAGAAGTTTATTGAACTTTGTGATAATTTTGTTTAATGATATTCAATTTGTAGCTTTGTATGTGGTTTTATTGTCTTTGATATACTTACAAGTATATAAAGGCTCCCGCAAAAAGGCGCCACGCGACTCTTGAAGAACAATTTCTATGAAAACTTCATGGAAATTGTTCTACAAGAGTCGCGTCGCGTCGGTCTGTGGGAGCCTTAATGCTTATTTTGCTTTTGCGAAAAATTATGATAGGATAGAAAAATCTGTAGAAAAGAGAAGTTAATTATTCAACAGGTTAGTCATAACTCATAGTGCGTCTTATTATTTATTGAACTATGTGCATCTAAGTATCAGGTACTTATCCAGATACAAGCTATTAATATAACTACCAACTATAATTATACGTCTTCCGTTTTTAGCTCGCCTGACACGCAAATACATACTTACTGTGTTAACATCAAACAACTATAGACAAATAAAACATACACGGTAAATAAACTCTCGTTAAATAAAACACACCCAATAAATAAATCAAAGTGAATTCGTTAATATAAATAAACAAAAGAACAGGCGCCTATAAACTTGCAAGGGCATAGGCGCGTCTAATAAACAATCACAAACAAAACGGTGTCAAATGTAGCGCGCATGAGTTTCGTACAAAAGTGATTGCAAAAATAATTACAATGTTATGCAAAAACTAGCGACCCCCCCCCCCCCCACTTGCTTCGCACGAGTGCAATGTAGTTATGTGGCGACATGTCAAAACAGAAATGTGTGTGCTTTATTTAAGGGGGAAGAGGCAGGTAGCCCGCGAAATTCAAATTTTCTTAAGTTTTTTGCAATTTGCAGGTCAGTGTCAGGTTGTATGTTGAACAAAATATGATTAGCGACCGTAACAAGTATGTATTTATAGAATTATAATCACTAAAAACATCAATACAACCCCCTAAGTTCATATAATCCTATTGATTTTAATTTCAAAAGTATGTATTTACGAAATTATAATCATTAAAATCATCAATACAACCCTCTAAGTTCATATAATACTATTGATAATCAATAGTATCAAATTGCAAAAAACGTAAGAAAAATTTAATTTCGCGGGCAACCTATAATAGAGCTTCTTTCTCCCTTAAGTCAAATATTAACGTATTACACACATAAACCTTCCGGAATAAATACTCTAGATGATGTTGAAAACCGTTTAGAAGAAAAAGTTTAGAAGAACTAAGTGGTCACACACAGATATGAAAAGCCTCTTTGTTTTAAGGCTCCTTCAAACAGGCGCGTCCCACGACGTGACGCAAAGGCACCGCCCCTGTCGCGTGCGATTCGCGTGCCGTATCGCGCCTGTCTGTAGAAGCCTTTATACTGTATAGGTTTAGAAGTAACGAAATATAGATAGGAATGATCTTAAGCTGTAGTATGTATGTTTCTGCTAAGTAATGAGTAATTGTATTAATTAAACCGATCCGTCTTTAAACTGGACTCAGTGTCAAGGCCGTTTTATGCACTTTACGTCTTACTCAACTGGAATCGTAAACATCGTTGTTCTGGTCGCTAAAACTACGTCAATCATTCACATTACTAGGCAGGCTTCACAATATAAGGTTTATTTTATGTCAAAACAAGACAAATATCCTGTCCTCTTTTTCTACCTGCCCTGGTGCCATGTTCTTCTTTTCGTGTCGATTGACTACTACTCAAATTTTGTTCATGTTACTTGGTGTAGGCCTGTGGGTGCAATATTTTTCTCTTTCGTTCTCTCTCTAGTTTCCTGTCTGCCGTCACTTTATTTCTCTACCTTTTCATCGATTTTCTTCCTTTGGTCTACCTTTCCCCCTTCATCTATCAACATTAATATTCATCACTCTCTAAGTCATAATTATATGCGTTCCATTTTCATTCCTTCTCACACACAGAAACAATTATTCTATGTACAGATATCTGTTGGGCATAAATTAAACCATCATAGCATTCGTATTTCATTGCTGTAACACAAAAGTCTGAAACTTAGCCGTCAACATGCCTCTCACAAGTCAGTAAAGTGCCTCTCTACACCATTCTGGCATTAAAAGTTCTGTTTTGTGTCTTTCTAGCCTAGGCTTTTGAAAAAGTATACGTAATAGTAGTTTTGAGGTCGAGCGTTAAATCCATTTTCGGCCTGTATTTTAGGACGTTGCAAAAAGTTTTGAGTTGAGAGATGTGAATGGCTATAAAAAAGAAGAAGACTGAGGAAACAATGGATGGAATTCAAGTGATACGTCTACAAAGAGACTCAGATAACGACTGAAATTGTCAGAGAAGTAAAGTAAGAAGACATGTTGCGCTAACCCCGAAAAAAATGGGATAGGGGCAGGGAGATCTTGCGGATGATTCTAGAAGTAAAATTTTAATCCCGCTTAAAACTGTCAGAATTCATCCTAAACTCGACTAAAACCTAGTTGTTAATCGAGACTAATGATGAAAATAGTTCTAGAATACTGACCTTAAACATTTCATTGTCATGGCGTCCTGCAAGCGCCCCTGATACTTCACCGTGTCGCTGTAATTACATTTTATCTGCTGTCACGTCGAGACCTTCCGTCTATTCCCGAGACTTTGTATCGTGTTACAAAAATTCCATTTAGAAACTGCCTCGTGTCGAGAGATTGAAATGTAGTTAACTTGGTCGCATTCCCAGAGGAGACATGGAACTCTACAATATTACGTAGTACCTACATTGTGTTTATTGTTCACATTGGGGCGGATGTTCTTGACTCCCATTTTATACGAACTAACTATTCAGTTTAATTTCGCTTCTGCTTTCTTTTGGGAAACAATATTTGCGCAAAATAAGGTTGTGAGTTGTGAGTAAAAATCTCGGAATGTAACTGCAGCGGTAACATTGACTGTATTTAAAAAACTTTAGGACGGTATTTTAGGTAGGTACGGGAATTATTTGTTTTGGATGTTATGTATCAATTTATTGTATCATTTGGTAATTTCCGGGGCAGACCATTCGGGACCTTTCGGAAAGGCCCTAAAAAGACTTCAAACTCAGTCATATCCAATGTCTTATCGGCCATAAGTAAAGACAATTTAGGTGGCCCATATTTCATCATGATTCATGACCTCCGCGTCCTGAACCCGGAAAGAAACTAATGCACGCTGACGAAAGCGCTATCCGTGTGACATAGGGCAACTGATAAAAATATATTCTTGCTATTGATACGATATAGATAGAAGATCGACATAATAATTAGCTTACCGACTTATAAAGTGTAATTAAAGTAATGAAAAGGATTCATTGTATTTATAATTACAAACAACTCTTACTATCGGATCAATCACTAAAAAAATACCTGTTTCTTTCATTTTGACGGAGCGAACATATAATTTTCAGTTTTCAATTACACCTTATAGATTACCAGGTAGACTGAAGAAGTAGGTACCCATGTATATTTGATCAGCAGCATATTGAACGAAACACATCACTTAGAACCTACTTGGAAGGCAACTCAATAATGCATGACGGAATTTACAATGGTCGTTTACCAATACGTTAACGTTTTCAGTGCCCTGATTAGGTAACAGCAACATGAGTATAATTATTTAATTTGTAGCTACACAACATTATATGTAGTTAGTTTCTATTGCTCGTATACTTGTAGTTATTTTTAGATTACTATTTGTGTTTTGCGGTATCAGTATATCGGAGTGTATATTTATAGTAAGCGTTTGGATATGTTTGGGTTTATAAAAGCTTGCGTGTTTCTCATTCATAATAATATTTACTTTTCCAAATAGCAATTCCGTGGAAGCTCATTTTATGTAGACTGTAAAGTGTCTGCTGTAGAAAATAGTAACGATGTCAAAACTGTACGTCAAACATTTTTGAAAATAAAGTAATTGCTACGAGATGTGGGAACGAGTCTGATGCTGAAAATATAGTTTTTAGAATTTTTGTCCGTTTTTCTGGATGTATGTTCCGGATTGGCGCAAAAATGGCTAAACGGATTTCGATGAAATTTGTGACACAGCTGATGGTTTATAACCTGGATTAACACATAGGATACTTTTAATCCCGTTAGTACGTTCCCGTGGGATATTTTCCGACAACCACGCGGGCGAAGCCAAGGGCAAAAGCTAGTTCTAAAATAATAGAAAACTTTTGTTACCTACGACTAACTATCCACTGTTTGACCAAAGCTTTTCCATTTGCCAAACGTAAATGTAGAGCTACCTACTGCAGTCACTATTAATATTGTGTACAACAAAACAGTATGAAATGGAACAATCAAAATGAAATTAATTATCAGCCGTGTTCATTATCGTCGAATGAAAGTTCATTAATACCATTCTGTTGATATGGTTGTTACAAATTAATGGTATTTTATATGGAGCAATATCGTGAAGTCTGTGTAATTACTTTTCCGAGGTCGAAATATTTAATGGAAGCGGTGATCGGTGAAATTTTGGGACACTGTCATTGTAGTTGCTGGTGTAATTTGGGTTATCAATAATAACCCGTAATTATCTCTTTAAAATCACAGCAGTTAAGGCTCCTACAAACAGACGCGACACGCGACACGAATCGCTTGCGACACAAAGGAACCGCGCGACGAGCGGCGCCTCTGTGTCGTGCTGTCGCGTCGCGCCTGTCTGTGAGAGCCTTTACTGGAATCCTCTGAATATACAATTCTTCTGGGGATTACACAACTATCAACAAAAATTGTACCTACCTTTACTGCTTATTTGTTACTAACTTGGATTGTGCAAAGTTGTTTTATTATTTGGCAAATTAAAATGTTTTTTTTTATCCATCCTGAATTCTGATAATATAGAAATAGTGTAGATATTGAACGAATTTATTTCCGTCTCTTATAGTCCTCTGCCGTCTCTCCTGTCCTTATCTCCATGTATTCGGGGTCGGCAGACAATGTTCTTTCATCTTTACTATGGTGGTAGACCATACTAAAGGTGTCTCTTTTGTTATTGCCATTCCCATTAAAATTTATTCACTTTTCTCGTCACAACTCACATGCTCGTCATTCCTCCTCAACACATGTTCGTACCACGACAATCGATTACTTTTTCTACTTTTCCATCTCACATTTTTCGAAGTCATTTGCAACAAATGCATTATGTTATGTTAAATGTTTATCCTCCGTAAAATGTTTACTTACCACTTTCACCATGCTGTGTAATGGCACTTCAGTAGCACTATCAATCAATCAATTATTGAGGTAAACGAAATTCAATAATAAACATTGACCCATCAACGTTTTTAACGATCACTTATGTTTGTTAATGATTACGTTTTAACCTGTATATATTTACTTCGTGGGTTTAACTTAAGTATTTATTTCGGGTATGTCCGATTATTTTCGACCTCGAACGGAGCCACAAGGGTATTATCAGACATGATACTTTTAGCATCGGCGATTTTGCACCTCCACAATTGCTGCATCGCGTTTAAGCGACTATGCTGTAGAGGGCAGTATCACTGGTGATAAACGGTGTTTTTAGTATCGGCAGATACTAAAAAGACCATTTTGGCTGAGGCCCTTATCAGCTCAGCCTGTCGCAGTCCACTGCTGGACATTGGCCTCATAGGCCAAGGGCATGAGGCCCTTAGCCATAGCCATACAGATATTATTTTCTCGGTAGACCATAAAGAAATCTCGGTAGACCGTAAAGAAAATAAGCGCACCATAAAGAAAATAAGCGCACCATAAATATTTCCCCCTGGATACACCACAATTATTTTTAAACGTTTATAAATATAGTTCACACTCGATTTCTTTCACGCGGTGAACAGAATTCTAAGCACCGTCACTAAACGTTGGCACTATTCAAATCCACGTGTATTCGGCAGTGAAGCATTCTCTATCTTACATACCGACTCTTGCCAATACTCACATTTTATTCCATGTGAACAACTAAAGATTATACCCACGACGTTATTTTTAGCATTGAGAAAAGCCATAATCAAACTCAAACTCAAAGTATTTATTTCAATTAAACCATTTACGAGTACAGGCACTTTTGGATTGTCAAAGAGTCGGTCAGTCAGTTAGAAAGTTGAAGCTAGTTGCCCGTTTCAAAACGTAGATCTCTATGGAAAAAAACGGACAAGAAACTCCAAGGAAACTCTTTTTAAATCAAGATATTACAAAATCCTGGGTAAATTATTCTTGTTGCTTCTATAGGTATGCGAGAACAATGAAAAAAATAATATATTAAGAAACAATTCAAAATATAAGATTAATAATAAAAATAAGCCGTGGCAGTTAAGAGATGACCAGTCTCAACTGACGGTGCCCGTTCACGAACATGACGCGTGGATCAGCACCATCCAGCTCAACCATTTTGTAGGGAACCGAATGATCCAACACACGCGCCACCAACAGTGAGACATTTAAGTGAGCATGAATCATCGATATCCTATAGAAGTAAACTGATGGACATAGATAGAAGCTTCTCCAATCGAACGCTTTTTAATTCGATTCTCGGCTACTTTAAAGCACATTAAATAGATTTTATTTGAAAGAGACAATATTACTGATTCTGAAAATTCTAAGTAGAAATAGATAAATAAAATAGTTTTATTTTCCTTACACACTTATTCCTTAATTTTCTAATACTTCTTAGTGACAATCTTATCAAATCTTACGTAGCATTATAAATTAAAAATATATAAACAAAAGCTTTTCCTTTTTTCTTTGGTCTCCTGTCGACACCGGTAAAAGCCTCCTCCAACCGTATCCAAGCTAAAACCTACATCATTTTGAGTAATTATAGCGCTATTCTAAAAAGTAACGTTCTATTTATATTATTCTATCAGAATTGTCAATGTTACGGTCTTTTTTATGTGTATTTGCTTTGTAAGGCAATTTCGAGCTATGTTGGTTGTTGAACCGCGTCCTTTTCATTTAACGTACCTTAGCAATTTGTGTTTTGTTGATATAGGACTAGTCGTACCTTTATTATCCAATCATAGCTTTATTTGGTGTAATTATTCTGAGGTATCTTTGTTTTAGTGTGCTGCGTAAATTGCATGTTATATAGATTATTCGCATGTGTGTAAGTAACTGTGTATGTGAGCAGAAATATAGCCAAATCAGGAGTTTACTGAATTCCCTAGTGATTTTACTAAATTAACGGTCCAGTAATAACCCCTAAATGCTCAAACAACGTTTAATTTAATTGAACATATTCTTAAAAGCCTTTCTGCCACCTAGATACAAACGGCTTAAAATTCAGTAACGCTTGATAGATCAGCAATTAGACATCCAGTTTGGCTATCAGCTGCGATTTTACTTTTGTTGGATAGCATGTTAACGTGTATATTTGTTTTCCAGCACCAGTTCCCGGCGATGTCGGATTTGAAGATGGGCGGCATGCTGTACCTGGCTGGCGTATTCTTCTTCAAGTCAGACGGCCGCATCCCCTTCGCCCACGCCATATGGCACATATTCGTTGCACTAGCCGCCACAGTACACTATCTGGCCATCCTACGACATCTCTTTCCAGAACTTAAATCTCAATGAAGACTGCCCGTTTAACTTATTGAATCTCCATTATTAGAGCTCTCTAAAGCTATTTTTGTATCCTAACTCGACAACAAGGCCGCAGATTAAATAATTTAGCCGACAATCGTCCGACGTCGGACGATCGACGGTATTGCAGCTGCGATCTGGCGGCTTTGTTAACGTCTTCGTAATGTGTGTGTGTGAATGTTTTTGTAGTGATTTGGAATAGACTAAAATAGATTATAGTACCTACGTTTTATGCTGTCAGCCGGAACCGATCGTAAATGTATACCTGTGTGATCCAGCCTGCCGTGAGCAACATTTATAATCACTGATAGATCTGTTTTTTTCGGTACGGTGAGCACTTTGATTGAGGTCTTTATCACGAAAGTTTTTGGTCATAATAAGTTGGTTTCGCCTCTGATAATAATTGCGGAATACTATCATTAGGTTTCGATGAATCTATTTAATCTTTCCAGCCTAATAAACTCATTTAGGTGTTTGTTTTTAAATACGTATAAAACCTTAAATTTTCCGGAACTTCGCCGCAATTGATAACCTTTTTTGCAAAGGAGCTGGTGGGACAGTACGTTGCCGGAATAATTTCGTATGCAAGTAGATTATTATCATATCATAGACAGTGCTCGAAACGCTCGGGTAGTGGATTTAATGCCCCATGGTATACGGTTACGTGAGTTTCCGGCCTCTCGGCGCGCCATACTGCAATCAATATTGTCATATCAAGGTCACATAGAGCAGCATCCAGAATAGATACATTACGGCTATGTTGAGGCCCTTATTAAGGACTCAACATAAAACCTCTCTTCGAGATTGAAAGCTAATGAGTTGTTTATTTGTAAATAATGTGATATAAGTTGACACGCGAATGAGTTCAAGAATACATAATTTTAAGGGCGACTCGGTAATATCGATCTAAAAAGCTTAAAAGATACTACCTCTGAGTGTTCCACGAAAACAAAAGTAGGGTGCAGTGCAGTGTTCATTTTAATTAATCTAGCTCATAAAACATGCAGTCATTTTCGGTAGAATTGCCTCTGCACTAGTTTGGAGCTCGTAATCGAATAATCGATCGATCATTTTGTCGGGAAATTGCGAAGGAAGTTTATCGAGTTACCGCGCGCCCACATTCTTAGTTAACGTTATGGACGGCCCGTAAAAGTCATCCACTAAAGGACGGCGTAGGCCACGCCACTCGGTACTAACTTCTGAAAACTTTTCAATCGGTTCAACTCGATTCCATTCTGGTAAATTATTTATTGACAAATGTTTGCCCGGAATGACCGTTGTTGTCGTATCACGAAAGCGATAAACACCGAGTTTCTTCGAAATGGAAAGCAATTTAAGTTTGAAAAGGGCAAATGTTCAGAAGAGGGTAGTTCATCAATTTAAATTAGGTACGCCTTCGCAGTTTCCAGACTTAGAAATTGATTATCCTAGATCCATTTGATGGGTCTCTGAAACTATCTATCGAGTATTTTGTGTGAAGACTCCCTTGAGTATGTTCAGGGCCCTTTGGACAAGACCCACAGATCGCATTTTGTCTTGACTTAGTTAAGTTAGCATTCCATACGAATATGAACATTAAAGATATAGGAATAGTGTCCTCATTCGTATACGACGCATACTTAGCAAAGTGAAGTCAAAGCGCGGTCTGTAAATCTTGCCCTTAGTGTACCTAAATTGTGTAGGGGTTCAGATGACAAGTGACTGGTTGTCTAGAGTTTACGTTGTTCCAATAAGTTTGTGAATTGTTCAGTGAGTGCTTTGTAAAAAAGTTGTCTAGCCAATATAGCTGTCGTGAGACAGTCCCTTGTCATGTGAACGTAGCCTTATAGCGTATAGTTCGGTGTGACGGTAGCTTATTCGGATGTAGTATGGGGCGCCCACTATCGGTTTCCTACCACAATCACTATAGATACGAGTATTTATTAGATGTAGCAGCATGAACCACGTTCGGCCAAACTTACTACAGATGATGGTAAATGTGTGTATATTTTGTAACATATTGTTGAATTTATTGTACTATTGTTGTAGTGTTTGTAGTCGTATCTCAGAATTTCGAGACCAATCCAACCCCTTTTTAGAATAACTATTTAAAGAAAATCGTATTGAGGGTTTTTAGAAACATTTATACCTATTAACTTATTATACTTACTTATATGAAATCCAGTTTTTTCAGCGAAATCTTTGATACACCTCAATGTGACTTTTTCCTTAGTATTAGTACGTTATAGTGTAGCTAGCTGAATGTATATACCATCTCGTGTCTATTGAATAGGATTTTAAATTTTAACATCTTCAAAGAATATTTATTTAATATTAAATTATTATTTATATGTCCCCAATTTAGATTTTTTAAGGATTGCTCAATCGTTCGTGTGACTAGGTAATATTTTGCCAGACTTCCAAACGTTGCACTAGAATCTTCATACTTATACCGTTGATGGTGGTAATTATAGTTTGAACGTGTTTGAAAGGTGTGTGGAGATGACACCGGTGTAGTTATCATGCTGGCACCCGCCGCCATTGTTCGCTATGCTCGAGTTGCGATAGCTAAACAATTGAGTTTGTTCGGAACTGGGACAGCGCACGTCCATAGACAGTTGCTCACACAATGGACAGAGGGACCGAATATATACTCAGACCTCTAACCTGTTTGGACTACTCTTGCTAAAGCGATAGCATTACTATGATAAAATGTGCTAATTTTTAACTATCTTTCAATGGATTAACCTAATAGAATGTTTTTGAGTGTCACATGAATTAAGTGCTATATTTTGATTTTGTAATAATTCTAGTCATTGTATTTCCTACAAACATTTTAAGTGTGTTAAATGTAAATTAATTTTATGCAATGGACATACAGTCGCGTAGTTAACGAATCAAAAACCGGCTCAGTGCCACTGCGACAGGTTAAAATTAGGCTAATTGCAATATAGATGCGCGGCTTATGACATGTTAGTGAATTGGTTGAGAATAGAATCATGAAAACCGGTTAGCCAAGGTTATCACAGGGTAATAATCAGATATTACAAGATTGCACAAAAACTAAAATTGTAAATTCATTTTTAACATAATAATCTCACTACGATTAGTTGAAATAAATTCAAATTTATTTTTAAAATTAGGGAAATGGTGTTTCTTTTAGATTACGGTATCAGGTAGAAATTGTAATGATACCTAGTTCTTATATCATAATAGATGAGAATTCCTCTAAAGTGCAAAGTATTTGTAAGTAGGGAAGGGTAGTGTCGGGTCGTGTTTAAACTGTAATGTTTCGGATATTATTAGGGTCCTATTATTAAATACGTACGCTGGAGACAATTTTCTGTAAAGTCCGTTCAGTTATTTGACTTCTGACAGCAGCAACCTAACAACAACCTTATTGTAACGAGAATAAAGATCACAATGATATTTCCTGACTCGTTGGTCTAGTGGTCGCTAGCGCTACTACTGAGCATGAGGTCCTGGGTTCAATACCCGGGTCGGGCAAAGTGTTATTGGGTTTTTCCATCTGGAATTTATCAGTAGCAGCCCGGAGTTTGGATTTGTGCCCGGTTGATGGCAATAGGTTCGCCTCCTGCTACAAGGAACTTAAACATAACTGGCGAAATGTGGGTGTACTATAAGTGCACCTCTACCTAACACTTCGGGGAATATAGGCGTGATGTTATGATTTTGACAGACTTGTCAGTGGCAGCAACCCAACAGCAACCTTATTAGAACGACAATAAAGATCACTGTGATTTAGTCAGGGATGCAAAATCAGAGGTAAAATAACTGAACAAACTGTACTTCATTCTAGTATACCTAGTCGAATCGTGTGGCGCCGACAGTCCCTGGGTGTAATACTCGTCGCTTTGATTGTACCTAGCCAAATACATGCTGTATATACTCATATTACGACCAATGATATTAAAATTTATAAGCAATAAAAAGAGGTAAATAGGTTACTTAACCAACATTCGATCTTCAAAAACGGCACAATGTTATGACATTGTGCCGGTTTTTGAAGATCGAATGTTGGTCTCTTTTCGCTCCGGATACTTACGAAAATACGATACGTAACTAGGCTAAATAGCCAAGCTTTGATATATAAACTATCTACCTCTTTTTACTTATAAAATCATTAATTACGACTGTTAAATGTTGGTATTAATGTTGATATTGCTAAAGCAATCCCGTGTCTCAAGTCTTCCAGAGATACCATTGATAGGTCTTCTAAATCAAATTAACATTCCTTACTTATTCCATACCTACTTTTGAAAGTAATCAAAACTTTTTTTGTGACAGTCTTCCGTTGGAGTATATTTTATATTTTTCAACCACCTTGGGTCGTATCGAAAATTTATTTTCAAAACTTCGTAAACTGATTCTGATATTAAAAAAAGAACTGTCGACTATGGGTCTTTTGTAAAGATTGTTTTTTTTTTTAAATAATCTCTGTACTATGGGCCTGTTAATACTTTCCCACTGTTGAAAATTGTGCCCATATTATTCACTTATTCAAGAATTATGACGTCACTATACTCAGTATAAATAATACTAGTTTTTGATGTATTACTTACTAGTGAAAATAATCATTTTGTTATAAATACCTTCGCAGGAGGGTCCACCGTTCCAACTATGTAACAAAAAAATCATTATTGTTTTCTATGGGAACAAAGATTTTTAATTTGCACTCTTGGACTATTGACTTAAGATTGGATCTCGCATGTGGCGTGTTGTGTCGGTGAACACTTGTGTGGAGGTATAACTTGTTGTCTGTACGATGTTTAATGTGATGTAACGTGTATTGTTGTAGATGGTAAGATAATACAAGCATCAGATAACATAAGGCAGGTAACGCGTTGGACACGTAGGCTTTACGGCAGCCGAGTTTATATCGACTACTTGTGACCACTACTGCGCAGTTAAGCGCTACGCTCTTATCGATAAATTGTATCAATTTAACGTTTTGTGGTTATTTATCGACAACGGGGCAGCATACTTTACTGGTTTTTAAATTACGAACGTAGAGTTTTTGGCCGGAGGATAGTATGTATGTCGGATTGGGATCCTGTTATCGATATTGCTGGCGCAGACACCAGTCCTAGAATGTCTGATACGCTACCTGCCTTACAAATAAAATCCAGTGACTATTCTATTCTATTTAATTTTTCTAACAGCTGTTACCATGTTACCATTGATATCGGACCCTGGTATAGTTTTGTAGAGGTTTTTGGGAACTCAATAAATAAAAAATTTACAAACACATTTGATGTCTTATTATTTAATGTACAAACCTTTAGGCATTATAAATTATTACTGGTAGGTATAAATTAAAATTGTGATATGCCTAAAACTAAGTACCTACTTTGAGTAGTTACATTCTAGATACTGTTTTGATTCCTAAAATCTGTAAACATTTCTCCATGATCTTGGCTGTGACTTCACAGAGCATTAATCTTTCGTAAATTATCTTGACAACCTTGCCTTCCTTGTCTTTTTCGACACAGTAGCATTTGTCGTAAAACTCTGTGAATGCTGAACATATTTCATATATATACTCGCACAGGCTGTGTATGTAGAGATCAGATGATACTTTCAGTATAATTTCTGGGAACCTAAGCAATACTTTTCCAAGTTTCCATTCAGCTTCATGGCCAAACTTCAAGCCAGATTTTTCAATCTCGGCTGCTAGTTGTTCAGGTGAGATCTGAGCTGTCCTTGCTATTGACCTGATGCGAGTCAAAGCATACAACAGGTAGACAGCAGTGTTACCCTTGTCATCTAACATCTTGTCAAAAGAGAACACATAGTCATTTATTCTGTTATGTGAGAGATCAGCATACTTCACACATCCATAGGCTATTGCTTCCTGAGCCTGCTTCAACTCAGCAGGTGTCAAGACTTTGTCTCGATCTTTCTCAACAAGTTTGTCCAGAGCTCTCTTCAATCCTTCATCGAGTAATTCAATTAGCTTAACAGTGTCGCCCGACCTTGTCTTGAATTTCTTCTTATCCTCTCCTAATACAACACCAAAACCTACATGCTCCAACTTCTGATGGTCATTGAGAATACCAGCCCTACGAGCACAGGCCTCTATAGTAACAAAATGCGTGGCTTGACCAGCATCAGTGACATATATAAACCTGTCTCCCTTTTCTTCTTCCACCCTTTGTTTTAAGGCCGCCATATCGGATGTGTCATAAGTGTAACCTCCACCAGACTTTACAACTGTAAGTGGTATTCCCTCATGGTTGTCAGAGTTGCCCCACATGATTAACCTGCCTTCATCCTCTTCTAAAAGTCCAGCATCTTTTAGATCCTTCACTACAACATCCATTCTATCCTGATAGAAAGACTCTCCTCGATTAGTAATACTGATGTCAAGACGGTCATATATTTTCTGGAACTCCTGCAGAGATACATCACAGATCAGTTTCCAGGCAGCAATGTAATCAGGCTTATGTGACTGCAACTCCACCACACATACATAAGCTCGTTTCTTGAATTCCTCGTCTTCATCAAACCTTTTCTTGGACTCTTTATAGAATGCTTGCAGATCTGAGATTGGTGGAGAAACAGTCTTAAAGTTGGGAAACTTGTCTTGTAAATGTGCAATCAACATGCCAAACTGAGTCCCCCAGTCTCCCAAGTGATTTATCCTTAAGACATCATTGCCCAAGAACTCTAGTATCCGTGCAATGCTTTCTCCAATGATAGTGGACCTCAAATGACCTACATGCATCTCCTTAGCAATGTTTGGAGACGAAAAATCAATAATAACCCTTTCTTTTTTCACTGGAGGAGGTTTTATACCAAAGCGTAGTATACAGTTAAGAATATGTTCAGCCATCATCTTGTTGATATAAATATTTAGGTACCCAGCACCGGCTACTTCCATCCTCTCTATGAAAGGTGAAGTTGGAGTTTTATTCAAGATGTTGTTAGCAACTTCTCGGGGGTTGGTCTTCACATTTTTAGCTTTAAGCATCTGTGAGATGGACATAGCTGAGTTGCATTGATAGTCTCCGAATTTTGGGTTGTTTCCAGACACTGTTATTACAACTGGGGGATCCTTCAAGTCAGGATATGCAGATGCAATAGCAACTTCAAATATATTTTTTAGTTCGTCCACTAAACATATGTTGCCCTCAACAGAGTTGACGTCAGTGATCAAGGTGGGACGTTTCTTCGATTGTTTTTTGACAGCTGTTGATTTGGTGCCAGAACATTCGGCAATAATCGCATTTTCTAAAATAACCAAGCGATGTTTGAGCTTCTCGTTCTCTGTTGACAGTTTCTCTAGCCGAGGGTCACCGATAAAACTGAGATCGCCTTTAGAGATCTTGTCTAGTTCTTCTTCAATTGCCTTAGCTTCCCTCTCCGCTTTGACCGTCCTTTCTTCTAACTTATTCTGATCCTGATCGGCCATTTTACCGGTAAAATTTACCTCGAAACAGGGATATCAGTTTCAGATGTATTTATATTGCTGTTATGATGTATTTCACTTAAAACTTGATATAAATAGAATCTGATTTTAGGTTATTTGCCACCGCAACAAGCAACAAGAAAGACCAACACATTGATTTGTCATAGTTGTCAAATAATTCATCATTTAATTTTCACGTTGACGTAATTTGTTTCGTTCAGAAAATGATAAATTGTAAAATGCGAATTTTTTATTACATTTATGGCCTTCTTTAGATAATATGGGTCGGGCCAGTATGAAGATACTATAAAATTCAGGTTATGTTATAAAACGGAAGGTTTGAGGTATGTATCTAGAGAGAATATTTTGTACTTACCGAACACAATCTAAACAATCCATCCGTCGCCGTCGTAGGAATCAGGGGGTACATTACAGCCCATAGAGTACCTTTACATTGTAGCCATAGCAACCAAGGTCAAACAAACAGCGGCAAAAATATGTTTCAAAAGAGGCAAGTGTGAATGAAGATTAAATTATCAATAATATTTATAAAAAAGCATTTTTATTAATTAGTTAGTGTGTTCACGTAGATCTGGTTAAAAGAAGTTGTTTCAATACCATTTGCCGTATTGTGTGGGTGAAATAATGAGTTTAAGATTCAATAGATTTTTACATTCTCTTCAAAGATAACAATAATCTCATGGCTCAAGGATGGCACATCAACAAAATGGGCTTGACTATACAAACAAGGACAGGGATGGGCTGCCATACTGGCTTGAAAACCTTACCAAGTAAGTTTGACCTTTGCACTCAGAATGATTAATGAACTCGTTTATTTTACCTACATAAAGGTAAGACGTCAATATGGAAATTCTTGGTACAATGCACTCTATAACTTCCGTGTCAAGGCTGGGCCAGCCAATACTTGGACGAACAATGCCTATGAATATGAACGCCTACGTTAAACCATTGGTATGTTTCAGGGAGATGAAAGAGACACATATTCGAAACAGCAACAGTGAGTCTCCAATTTTGGAGGATACAAAGTACAAAATTGAAAGTTCTCAATTGGATGCTCGCAGGTAAGGTACAACTACGCAAGGAGTGACAGTAGTAAAAGAATACCTGCCAAAGTAAGCATTTTGTTTTTGTTTACTTCTTAGACTAACGCGTAGGACATCATTGGACACAACGATGGATATGTTAATGAAACCACAATTGGGAACAGTTGCGCACTCCGCTGGTACCTTGCGCCAATCCAATAAAGGTAAACATGTATTTTTATAACTGATATCAGAGCAGAAAACCTTGTGTTATGTATCAGACATTAGGGGCCTCGGCTTGATCTGCTTACGGCAAAAAAAATGTCTTGCAATGCCAGGTCTTTTTTAAATAACGACGTTGAAACTGCTGGTTCTAGGTTACAGCCAGAATGGGAGGAGAGTATACAACGTTAGGGGTAAATTAGACTGGGGAGACTCTTCAAACGCATCCTCAAACGATTTCCTATCAGACTTATTGCCACATTACGTCACACCACGACACCGACGAACTAATAACACAGCTGATGACGACTTTCATGACGTTATTCTGGGTCCTAGTAAGTAGAAAATTATTTTTATTCCGTAGCAGATTTATTGAACTTGCAGCCATTTAGAAAACTCTTCCATTTTAGGACCTCAAGAGACAAAAAGTCGTAAAAAGCTAGTCTCGAAAGATAGTTCCGTCAATTTACAACAGAGCAATTCTATAAAAAGAACTAGTTCCAAAAATTCGACGAAGAAACCTGCATCATTGAGTTCCTTTCCAACCAAATATGGACAAAAGGAGAAAGTCAAAAACGAATTTATTATCCCTGAATTGCCTGAAGGCCGTCTATTAGAACTGAAGATATTCTCGAATTGGGGAGACAAATATTTGGTTGGACTGAACGGACTAGAACTCTTCGATTCAGACGGCAATGCTGTTACTGTTGATAAGGTATGTACTTGCTTGATGAATGACCTGGCAGTAGACCAAGTAAAGCAAAAACAATAATTCCATTTATAAATGTCCCAGGTATGGACGGACTCTGACACAGGGGACCAATCAAAGCACGGTCGCGCAGAGAACATAACAGACGGCGTCATGCGAACTCGTGATGAAAGGCACGCGTGGACCGTGCCAGCTCCCCGAGGCAATCCTATAGCATTGTCCGTGTTGCTGGCGGGAAGCTCCAGGCTGGCTCTGATGAGGATATGGGTAAGTGAATCTGACAGATGAAAATTGAGGTTTTATTACGATATTGATCTTTGCATGTGCAAGTGTGGACCTCGAATGCATAATTTATGATTCCGACAGACTACAAAGGGTAGGTATCACAGCCTGTCGTACCGGTTCTGTCTATGACTATTGCCTGCGTTCTACACGTCTATACTACTGATAATGTTTTTAGCCGTCTCTGTTTGCTATCTGCGGTGTGACACAGTGGAATTGTAACTCTGGAATCTGGAACTTATTTCGCCGTATTTTAACCGTTACGGCTGTTATTTCGGTTCACGAGAAGAATGAAACGATTCCGCTTGTTATTATATTTGCAGAATTACAACAAATCTCGCATATATTCGGCACGTGGCGTTAGGTTGGTCCAGATCAAACTGGATGACCAAGTTATATTCCACGGAGAGATAGCGAGGTCGAGTGGTGAACTGAAAGGACCACTTTCTTCTTTTGGCGATGTAAGTACCATACTTATCCTAACGATGACATCAATATCACGTCCGATTTACCTACTTGGTCCTTCTACTGAACCTGTGTTTCGATCAGACCTGCTCAAGAGCGGCCAACCCGTCATACTTTTCATACAAACGCTCGTACATGATTATAGCGTTGTAACACATCTTTCATTGAAATTTTTGAACTAACAGGTATCTTGTGCACTTTATCTAGGTTTCTATGCAAGCAAAAATCTAAATTTGGAGAAACAAATTCAGTATAAGCCTCCAAAAATCAACTTATTGCACAAATTTTACCTGAGCTTTGGCCGTTCATAATGTACCTACTCATAAATTGTAAAAGTAAAAAAAAAACATCTTCCTAGAAACCTCGCACATGTAAAGTAATTCTAAATGACAAACAATTTTTCCAAAAACTTGTAAGGCTTTTTCAAAAACACGTAGGTATTTCCTGGAACAAGTTTTGTGAAATCTCTGCGCGACAATTTACGTTCGATGTCATCGCGTTCTCACTCATGCTTCTTTTTCAAACATTGCATTGGATGAAACAACAAGCTTATCAATCATGCTCGCGGTGACGATAGACGGACCGGGAAGGGCCCTATACAGGACGTGAACATTGCTCGACCCTGCTTAAAAGAAAGGCGTACCCCGCGCATACCTATAAGTAGGGTAACCATTTCGAAATTGAAACGTCCCGACAAAAAGCCGGACATTATACATTTAAATATTTCTTTATTCGGGACATTTATATTTGAAAAAATCTCCTTTTGTCGAAAACTCCAGACAAATGACAAGGCTGGAGAACGTCCGGACGGATGGTAACCTAAAAATGCGTGTCTTTGAAAAACGCCATTGCAATCGCAGCGTTGTGTTGAAAATTGATGCGACTGAATTAAAAAATTAAGTAGGCGTTATACACTCTGTTCAAATGACACGCTAAGGCATTAATTTTACTCGTCTAATAAATTCATGATACCGACACATCCGCTGTAAATCGATTTAAATTCTTGGAAGTTCCAGTATGTACCTATGAGTATCGATTGCAATAAATTAGATGTTGGTATCAAACATGTGTAGAGAATTGTATTATTCCTCGTAGGTATATAAGTAATTCATGTAACCGTAGCTATAAATTCCTTTCCAGATTATACCCTAGGTCTGTAATTTATTTTTATTTAAATAAATAATGATTATAGGTAGGCAAGTATCCTAATTAGTTCTGCGATAATTATGTCAGATATTACGTGTTGAATTTATAAAATCGACATACCCACCTTCCGCCATCATAAAGCTACGGCCACATTGTCACGATAACGCAAACTACACTTCGCGCGCTCTCTCCGCACACCGCTCGACGTCTCGCTGACAACAGAGAGCGCGCGAAGTGTAGTAGCATCGTTGCATCAGAAGGATAAAGATCCTTTCACTTCGTTCGCTTATTGAATCAGAAAACCAACTACAACCCGCATAAAATTTCCAGACAATCCTTTTCACAAAAGACCCAGCAATCCTAGAGTCCATTCTGCAAAACGACAAGAACTTCCAAGCATTACTAAAGGACAATGAACCCATGAACGACTACCCTAACATAAACGACAAACGTCCTCCGACTGCCAACGATAGCAACCATAATATGAGCCCTACGGCGCTGCTGGAAGCCTTGGAGCACGAGGAGAAAGAGATGAAGTATGTTGCCAAGAAAGTCAAGTTGACTCTCATGTCTAATTGGGGACAAAGGCATTTGATTGGACTAACAGGTAAGGAAGTAAAATTAACATAAGTTAGTGGTACTCAAGGCATCTCAAGGCTTCAAGACTATTTTTAAACTTTCGCGATTTGGACATTGGGATACGGGGCTATTAAAATTTATTCACGGTTACATTATTAAAGTGATCGTTACCTTTATTCCCGACATTTCTCCGGGTTGCAACGACCATGTTCGCGGGTTCATTGGCAATGGCATTGATAGAGTTACATATTCATGTATAGTGTCGTTTTATTAATTCCTGTAAAAACATCTAGTTCGAACACCGTTCTGTAGGTACCTATCGCTCGCCTACCGCGTTATTACTATTGATAATCTGTTCATGCCACAGCTAAGCGCGATAGAACTCACTATTCACAATAAAATTTTAGTCGAAAAATGCGTGAGTGTCGTGGAACACTCGGTTGGAACGAAGTTCCTTTCGTAGTACATTTAGAACACCCATAGAACAAATTTGATTACCATAAAAAGGGTTATATTGAGTCAACCTTAAAAGGTAGACATAATGCTTTTTTTTGAACTTTTAAAGGGAAACAATTCCGTCATACGTGATTTTTGCGTAACTTTAACCGTTTACGCAGCGCATGCAACGGAAGCTCTCAAAAGGAATATTTTTTTCCGTTTTTGCAACATTTTTCATTTATGCTCCGCTCCTATTGGTCGTAGCGTCATGTTACATAGCCTTCCCCGATAAATGGACTATCCAACAAATGAGTTTTTTTTTAAATTCCAACCAGCAGTTCCTGAGATTAGTCCGTTCAACCAAACAAACAAATAGAGAAAGGTCCGTGACGGAAAATTTTTACACTTTTTTTCGCCTAGCCCCAATCCGCCAAATCCGTACCGTGCGATAAGGAACTTCGTTCCAAAAATATTTTGGTGGTATTTGTCCCCATTTATAAGTTCAGGGACAGATAACACGAAAATTCCCATCTGTCCTCATTCGGTAACAGACACTCAGGGACAGAGGGGAATACTTCTTCATTTAGTGGGTTTTTATAAGTACCCTCGCTATCATCTGGATTTGTGTCGGTATATATATAAACACTTACCCACAACAACTTTGATTTACCTACTGATGATTCCGTGGCTAGACCGCGTCTCTAAATCGGTTTGCTGTTTGAAAGAGAAATCGTTTGAGTTTCGAATTTTCGACAAATCACAAACAATAGTTTCTCATTTACGTTCAACAGGCATAGAACTCCTTTGCTCCAACGAGCCTGTAACCGTCCACCGTGCATACGCTTACACAGCCTTCATAACGGAGGACCAAGCGCCAGAACACAGCAACCTCATCGAGTGCAAGGGTTTGTTCAGCGGCAGGAACATCACAACTGACTTCGAAGACATGTGGTGCACAAACTTCGCAGCCGGCACCAAGTTCTGCCATATTGTCATGGAGTTGTTGGAGCCGACTGAGATTACTAGTAAGTTAAACTAAATTTAGGCCTAAATTATGCTTTAGTAATTTTTTGTGGTTTCTGTTTGCAGCTCAGGGGCAGCCACAAAAGTGCGTGGTACCATTAATTTATATCATTCTTCAGTTCAATTTATGGAATAAGGCGTTACTTTGCGGAAATCCATGACAGTAAAATGTTTACTTAGTTTTAATTCCGCAATACATCGATCCAAGCTTGGATACAATATGCTGCACCGCCCTCCCGCCCGTAGAAGGTGCGGGTATTCTTCAGTTGTGAAAAACGGATGGTGAAATTCGAACTGTACTTTTACACATAGTTTTACCTCTTTCATACTCAAGCAATTATGGGTGTAACAAAAGTACTGCCACTGGTCTTATTCTGTCTATCCGGAGTCTTTCTTCCTCCATCCTAATACTCGTAAAGAGCAACGTGCCACAACGTACCTCCATGTCCACCATTAGAAGATTTCTTAGTTTTTAAAGCACTAAACAATTATGTTGTTTTTAAGCCAAACTTTATTAAAATATCGTGTAGTTTTGTCCTTCTTTTAAACTTAATCCTCGTTCAGGTATCCGCATGTGGAACTACAACGCCAACATGGAGTTATCCTACATTGGGGCGAAGCACGCACGCATCTGTCTGGATGACACAGCGCTCCACTACCGGCCTCTACTGCTGCGTAGGGCTCCCGGGGACACCTGCTACGATTATGTGCAGCAGATAGACCTGCTCGCTATTGACGACAGGTAACAACGACTGCTTACAACTTCCAACATCATTTAGCGCAAAATCACTCTAATTATTTAGGCGTGTTTTGCAATTTTGACATAGGATGCTCTTGCTTAGGTACCCGACTGGGGATTCCGTCATTTGCAGATATCCTTTATTTATTTATGCTGACTGACTGTTAAAATTGTGTACATAAAAAAATAATAAAAATGTTTATTTCATCAACTTATGTAAATTACATTATTAAGTTTGGACTCACCTTTTAAGAAAAAAATCGCTTGTGTTAGGTGAAACACATACATACATAGTTGTAATGTCGCTCGTTGGGCTATACTGTTGTCATTGGTCAGCGGTTAAGACTTGGAGATCAGTAGAGATCAGATATAGAGAGAAGATGGAGATGTTCTCCTGCGACTGCCTTTTATACTTCGTCGTGTGTCATCTTTGCTTCATCTGGTTTTATTTGGAAGATCAAAAACAAGCCGTTTTTAAAACTCTTTATACTCACATTATTAAAAATTTCTGACATATTCCCCATAATAGGTTAGATGATGCGGAAGATTCGGACACTTTTCGTATGGACTGCTTGGTGTACGGTACAAACCTGGCCATGGGAGCTCCTACTGGTTTCGTGCTGCAACTGAACATATTTTCTACCTGGGGCGACCCGTACTACGTAGGTCTGACGGGGGTCGAGCTTTATGATCCTCATGGGAGCTTGATACCGGTCACTGAGACAAGTAAGTTGTGGTTTCCGAAATGTTTTATTCTGTAGAGCAGAGTTGCTTGGCGATCCTACATCAATTTAACATTTTGGGGTCTTCCAAATGTTATTTGTAAGATCACATAGCTTAGTTCCTTCTATTCAGAAAAGGCCTAAAGCTACGAAACAACTGCAACATCAATCCAGTGTCTCACTCTCAGTGACTTCCCCGTTTTGCTTATTTTTATTGTTCTCAAGATTACAGCAATGTTGGTAGCAGATTCCCCAACAGGTTGGTTGGTTGGATTCCTGGTAACCATTTCTGGTAAGTTGCGTGAAAATTGCAACGTGGGGATCGAACTAACCTTTCGCTCATCAAACCACGCCTTATTTTTCGGACTATCCGCGCTTCATTCTTCATTGTATAGCAAACACCCATAAGTGGACTACCACAAGTTAAGGCCTTTTTGCTGTCCACCAGACGTATGCGCTCACCCAGCAAGCGTGAACGTGCTGGACCCGCGCGCGGCTGACGTGCGTACACCCGACAAACTCATCGACGGACACAACGCGCGTGTTGGGGATGCTGCACACTCCTGGCTCGCACCAGTTCTGCCGCATACGCTCAACAGGTCTGTGATGACCGCTACCTTTAACCTGAATTTTTCATATCTTCTTTCTTAAGACCCATTCACACGATGCATGATTCTTGAATGTGGCATACAATAAAAAAAGGCAAATTTTATTTGCTTCATCTAATCGTATCGCATGCAACAGCCAATATTAATTGGGGTGGTATCGAGAGACAGGGGGGCAATGAAAACTTCGTTTTGGCATGATCCACATATAACGCAAAGCGACGTTGCAGCGCTAAACATTGAATGCGCGGCTTTTGTGTCCCTTTGGTGGGATATTTGTAATTTGCCTGTGCATGTTCAGTAAGTTTGTGATCGTTGTTCTGTAGTTGAGTAATTTAGAAGTGGGGTTAGTATAGATCTCGGTGCTTTCTCTGAATATAATATCCCAGCCAGCGTAAACCTGTGATCCACTTACAAAATTATTTATTTTTATTCCAGGGTCTATTTTGTATTCGATATCCCAGTTTCCGTGTACGGCATAAAGATCTGGAACTACGGAAAAAATCCGACGAGAGGTGTCAAGGAGTTCGGAGTAAGTAATCTAAATTCTTTCTAAAGTAAAGGCTACTTCAAACAGGCGCGATCCGCGACGTGAACCGCACGTGACACGAAGGCACCGCGTGTCGCGCGACGAGCGGTGCCTGTGTCGCGCATCATACGCATCGCGTGTCGCGCCTGTTTGAAGGAGCCTTAAGGCTAACAAGACGAGATAAAATGTAAATAAACTTTCAGGGGTTCATAACATTTTTATTTAAAGAAATGATTAATTATTTTAAACATCCCTGTCTAATCGTTGGTATCTGTAGGTATTAGACGGAGATGATTCATCAGAAGAGTCCGAATCAGTCGTATTGATAACAAAACTATGTATTGTATTATCAATCAAGTGGTCTATTTTGGTACTTATAAATATTGTTCTCTAAAAAACTAAACAAATACGGAAACAAAAAAATAATCGTATTACTTCGAACCCAATCCAAACAGGAATGAAGTTGTTCACAAAAAGTAGGGACCAAATGTTGATAGCTGCTTGCTGTACAGACCGCTTTCCTGTACCAAGAATTACACAACGACAGCCGTCGCCGACCAACTGACGTCATTATTCCGTGCGAGAGATAAGGACAGAGATAATAATCGCTCGCTATCGTAATATAACTCAGTAAAGAGCAGGTTGCTTACGTATTTTATCTCGTTTCATTGGCTTTACTTTACTTACCTTATAGTTTCTCTTTCTAGCGCCCATATGACAAGTACCATTTTACTCGTTATGAGCTATTTCTATGCGAAGCAATGCGTTATTCTTAGGTGTTTATTTGATGTAATAGTAGGCGGCTACTTACCTTTAATGGCTTTTCAGGTTTTAATGGATGATCTGCTGTTGTACAACGGAACTTTGGACTGTGCCAAAAACGATGAGAACCTCAACTCGCAGTGGTTCTGCTTGCAGAACTTAGATGTCGACACTTTGACGCCTTCGTGAGTATCAGCTTTATTATTAGTGGTTATTTCTTATGAATGTAAACCCAGGGTCAGGAATGGCACGGCATCATTTGGCTTCCTCCCGCATCAGTTGGCTCTCTCAGCACCTATGAATGTTATTCTGGATTTCTGGCCAACAGGAGCAAAATCGCAAATGTATGGCCATCAGCACCCTCTTCACACCCTTGCTTAGTGTTTTTGCACTATGCTGTGACTATCTCTCCTATCGCAGTTATTGGGATTAGCTTGTCCTGTTCTTAAAAATTACTTTTAACTAACTTTTTTTGCTATTTTCGCAACAAGCTTGAGCAGTCTAAGTGCCACTTGTTTCTTCCAGTTCATCGGACCTAAGCCAGCGCACAACGACTAGTGGTTCGAGCGAGAACGCGGACCCATCGGCTCGGCCACACACCAGCGTCCACGTGTTCCAGAAACATAGACAATAACGGACCTGCGGCCCAACGTATACTTCGTCAAATTCCCGTGCACCTTTCAACCTATTTCAACTTCTTCAAAGTGTTATAGGTTTTTTCATCAGGAATTTCTCAGTAGCAGCCCGGAGTCTAGATTTGTGCCCGGTTGATGGCATTAGGCTCGCCCCCTTTTACATGGGACTTAAACATAACTGGCGAAATTTGGGTGTACCTATACCTCTGCCTAACTTCGTGATTTAGACAGACAGGCATTAATTTGCCAGTTGTGTTTGTTCGTTACGATACGGTCGATTTTGGACTAAACACGACTAAATAACAATCTTCTTTTAAATGTTGTTATTGAACGAATTTGACCCATTTTAGGGAGTATTTGTAACATAAGATTTGGTATAAGGAGTAGATCGCTTTGTTTTTGAATTAAAAAGGCGATGCTTGACAATTAACGATTTTTTGATGGTTTAGAATGAAATTTGAATTATTTTTTGAAGGAAAGTAGACTACCCACTTTAGCGCTTGGTTTCATTGAGAATTTATTAGTTATTAGTAGAAAATGCAGGCATGTAGTAATTTCGTAGACTGCGCACTCGCCAAAATATTTTTTACCTTATTTTTATTCACTTTTACTGTTGTACCCTATAAAGTTATAAAAACCGTAAACATTAAAACGCTTGGACGTAGTGTTTAAATTATTGTAAGATTGAAACTTACAGGTTTAGAGCAACACGGGCCCCGGCGGCCTGTCCGCCGGGGCCCGTGTTGCTCTATGCTTAGAGTAGAATAAGTCCATATTAGTGGAACGCTGTGTGACCTGAAATGGTGAAGTTGATGGTCGGAAATTGTTGTAATTAGTTACGTGACCGTGTAACGTGAATTTTTGTACCACAAATAAATGATAATTTATATTTCGAAGGTTTTTCATTTGATTACTCGTCACAAACAAAACCCTTCCCCAGATGTATTTTCCTGTTTCACCCTTCACTTAAAATTTACAATTACTTACGCTTTGGTATTTGGAACCTTAATTTAAGTGAACATGGTTCAATTCCTTTTAAATCAGTTACACTAGAAAAATAATAAGATAATGCGTATCTTATTATTATCACCACATTATTTAACTAAATTTCATTATCTTCAAAGCTATGAATAAAACAAATACAATTATTCCGCTTAATTTATTGTTCAACTACTAACAATCACAGTTTTTATGTTGCCTTTCAAATCGCAACTCGATAACAGTACAAAATCGAAAGTTTTCAACTTTGTCAATATTTGGTTTTCTACTTATGATTTATTTTTATTTAAACAAATACATTGGACGAATACTTGAATATGAAAGAGTCCTTTAATAAACCAAACATTAATTGGTAGTTAATTAATACTAACACAGCAATTTTTGTACTCTACAAGAGTCAACTAAAATAATATTGCTATAGTTATTTGTACGTAAATCCAATCCAGAGCTGCAAACTTTTTCTTTTGGCAAAGGCAGACTGTCGAAGAAAGTGATCAGAACCTTTTTCTTCGATTGGAAAAATATGTTTTGTATGGCAGTTACGATGGCAGTGAAAACTAGTATTTATGAAGACCATTTAAGATTCAATGTGTTTGAAATTTCATAACACTGGGCAGTTCTCTAAAATCACTGAAGTGAATCTGATTTTGAACAATTTTAAACCGACATCACAGTCAAAACTGGTATTTACAATTAAACTCGTAAGATTCATTTTTGATTGGCATTCATTACGCTGGGCAGTTCTCTTTAGACACGGCAGTGAAACTAATTTTGTTCTAAAATTATCGAACTGACAAAATACGGCAGTCAAAACTAGACTTTAAAGGCAGCGTTGATTCAAGATGCATTTATTTGATATATCATAACGCAAAGCAGTTCTCTATACATTCGGCAGTAAAAACTAGTATAAATGATAACCTCAACACGCGTTTTTTGGCAGTAATCATGTAACACTTCAAAGTGTCTTGTTTTTTTTTTTGTTTTTCTTTACACACATATTCGAACTATATAGAGTTCGAGTATAATAATTTTAAGATAGGATTTTCGTACAAACAACTAGATTCGTAACTACATTATCAAACATTTGAGACAAAACGAACTAAACACAAAGCCAGTCTCAATGAATCAATGGAAGAAGAAAATAAAAAGAATGTACAAAATTTCATAGTAGTGTTACCAGCAGTAACAATCATTAGAAAAATACAAAAGGCCTACAATATGAAAATAACCACCACACGTTAACTTCAGTCTATCCCTATTTCCTTTCATGGCAACACTTGGAATTATTTTTTAATTTGGGTTGCCATTCTCTTAGATGAAATCCTTGTTTAGTCTACTTCGTCGTCAATCCCTTATTTATTATCCGTCCTATTTTCTTAAAGTATCGTATCCTCGCTATATTGATTGGTTTCATGCCATGACTACAAAAAGCTCAATCTAAAGCCCGATTTACACAGTGCCATATAATTGCATACCATAAGTGGAGGCAGTTGGAGCAGCTCCTGGCTAAATAATAACAGCCGCCCGGGTCGATCTTGAAGGTTAAGCATCACTTGCCGCGGTCGGTCCGTGGATGGGTGACCATCCATTACATACCGAGACCCCTCCGTGTCTCGGAAAGCACGTTAAGTCGTTGGTCCTGGCTGTCATCCGTAAATCTTTGACAGTCGTTACGAGCAGTCGGAAGACCAAAAGTCTGACAACCAGCCTTACCAAGGGGTATCGTGTTACCCAGAAACCGGGTTGTGGAGGTCAGATAGGCAGTCGCTCCATGTAAAATACCGGTATTTAGCTGCATCCGGTTAGACTGGAAGCCGACACCAACATAGTTGGGACAAGGCTAGGCTGATGATGCTGATAAAGTTGAGGCAACAATAAAAATTGCACCGTCTAAATACTGTTTAGATGGTGCAATTTTATTGTATACCACACGCAAGAAAATTGCATCGTGTAATTATGGAGCTTAATGGCAATAATTCACGTGTCTATTCCTTTTTTTGTCTTTTTCTTCTAATACGATCATCGTGCTATTAAGTAAATCAGGAAAACAATATACTGTTCCCGCCTCTAGCAATTCTAACTCTCCCTTAGCAAAAGGAAATGTCTCAACCGATATTAAGTAGTTTTCATAATACTACTTTTTACTTATATATCAGTATTTCGAGCTGTATATAGAAACTTAAGACCTTAAATAACGTACAGTACCCGGGCATAAAGCATTGGTTTTCTAGGAAAGCGTTCCCGTCATATTTATAACGGACGTCTTGAAAATCTGTCATTTTACCAGTATTTGACGTTAAGGTGTCAAAAAACGCTCTGTGATAGCCGTTATTGTATGACCGTTCGCCGCTTTCCAACCAGGAAACCAACGCTTTGGTATGACACATCGTGCTTTAGTATGACACATCGTACTTTAGTATGACACATCGTGCTTTAGTATAACACATCCTACTTTAGTATGACACTTCGTGCTTTAGTATGACACTTCGTGCTTTAGTATGACACATCGTACTTTAGTATGACACATCGTGCTTTAGTATAACACATCCTACTTTAGTATGACACTTCGTGCTTTAGTATGACACTTCGTGCTTTAGTATGACACATCGTACTTTAGTATGACACATCGTGCTTTAGTATAACACATCCTACTTTAGTATGACACTTCGTGCTTTAGTATGACACTTCGTGCTTTAGTATGACACATCGTACTTTAGTATGACACATCGTGCTTTAGTATAACACATCCTACTTTAGTATGACACATCGTGCTTTTGTATGACACTTCGTGCTTTAGTATGACTCATCGTGCTTTAGTATGACACATCGTACGTTAGTATGACACATCGTACTTTAGTAAGACACTTCGTGCTTTAGTATGACACATCGTACTTTAGTATGACACATCGTACTTTAGTATGACACTTCGTGCTTTAGTATGACACATCGTACGTTAGTATGACACATCGTACGTTAGTATGACACATCGTACTTTAGTAAGACACTTCGTGCTTTAGTATGACACATCGTACTTTAGTATGACACATCGTACTTTAGTATGACACATCGTAATTTAGTATGACACATCGTACTTTAGTACGACACTTCGTGCTTTAGTATGACACATCGTACTTTAGTATGACACATCGTGCTTTAGTATTACAAATCGTGCTTTAAAAAGACTGTCCCACAGGTATGAGTGACAGAGATGAAGCTATACAAAGAAGTACGTTTTCCAAAATACGAAGTGCCATATTTACAGCCGAATACTGTAATAGTGTTTTCTTGCATTACAGATAAAACCTATAGTTACGAGGTAGGGAACCCTAAATATTCCGTTGTATATTTGGTCAATTAAGTGACAAATATTCGACAGTATTCAAACCAATAGGAAAGATCCACTTAAAGTTAATCGGTTTTGGTTTTTTAACTGAAGAAGTAGACAGATCTCAGTACGCTATTTAAGTCGAAATCTCCTTTGGTGGGCACTTTTTGTAATAGGTTGTTGACCCGTTTCTTGTTGGCTGCGCCTACGCTTCTGTCCTCGAGCTCACTGGAATTATTGATAAAGTTGTGTTGAAGGGATTAAATTCTTCTTTCATTTTATTTTATTTTACTCTATGTTTTTTCTGTATATTTCAAAGATGATTGCTTATTTTAAAGTTGTATTAAGAAATTTGTATAGCAGATTTATAATTTTATTGGTATTTTAAAAAACTCACCTTTCGTTGTAGCTGTATCGCTTTGATAGAAACTCGGATAAATCTTCTAGGATCGGCTGTGAGTGTAGAGCGACGAATTGTTCGCGGCAGATCTAAAACACGATAAATAGTTTTTAAATGGTATCCTACTAATATTATAAATGTGAAAATTTGTGAGGATGGATGGATGTTTGTTACTCTTTCACGCAAAAACTACTGAACGGATTTGGATGGAATTTGGAACAAAGATAGTTTATAACCTGGATTAATATGTGGGATACTTTTTTATCCCGGTAGTACGTTCCCGTGGGATTAATTTCCGACATTCACGCGGGCGAAGCCGCGGGCAAAAGCTAGTAATCTATATGAGCTGCTGTTATTGAACAAGAAGTCGGATCAAAACAGTAAAATAATGCACTATTTGCAACATTGGGCTATGTTTACGTAGCAGCTTTTATCCAGTGATCATTAGTGACATGAGTTAGGTAAATTAATTTGATATTTATTGTTCCGAACTTCAAAAAATAAACAACCTTTGTGGATAACTTTTTGTCCGTTTCTCACTGAGGTTTTCCTCGAGATCTATGCAACCTAGGAATTTGATTTTTTACGAAATATTTAGGTCTCGGTGACGCGCACGCAGATCGCCAAAGACCAAACAATATTTTTTCATTAGATATGTTTTCCTTCCTGTTATCTGTGGTCTTGTTCGGGGCAGATAAAAGATTCGGAGCTGTTCAAACTAGGCTTTAGCTAGGTAGTGTACCTCGTTCATGCGGTCCACCGAGCGCGGGTGCGTCCAGAAGCAGTCGTGCACGGACACGAAGGCGACGGCGCCGGCCTCGCAGTGCAGGCCCGTGAGCATCATGTGCGACGAGTCCAGCGAGTGGATGAAGTTCGGCGGGAAAGCGTTGCGCTGCTTCATTGTGCAGGGTCGCCTGTGGATATACAAGGATAAAAAGATTTAAAAGCGACCAAAGGTTAAAAGATGAAGCTATGTTATAAAAAATAGGACAAGAACGGAATTGTTTTTCCTTCAAAAAAATATTATGACGAAATACATAGTTAGTCATACATATATATATATATATAGTCCTCCAGACCGTAGTCCGGCCATAGCAGCCAATTTTAATGGAGACTAGCCTTCGGCGCGGGAGAAATTATAGTGCACAAGTGTGTGCGCAGACACAGGCGGTCTCTCTTCCCTCACTTTCATAGTCCGATGGGACGGCAATCCGACACGACTGGATAGAGATCAGACGCAGGACCAACAGCTTAAAGTGCGCACCGTGGCACCGGTATCACACCGCCAACTTCCAAGTTAGTCATAGTGAGATATTGGTACATCCTCACCGCGATCATTCGTTTGCAAGTGTTCGATAAAATTGCTATAAGAGTAAAGGCCAAGGAAACAATGGATGAATTGTGTGATAGATGTGAAGTGAGATGGTGATAATAGAGATAGAAAGACAATGAACATTGAGAAGACAGCTAAAAGAGATTTATGATAGAAAAAGACAAGATGCGCCAACTCCGAATAAATTGTGATAAGGGAAAGAGAATTAAAACGACTTACTGAGCCTGATCTAAAGACGGTCGGTACTGCCCGGTGCTAGGTCCGGAGCGCCGGTAATAGGGCTGCACCACAGGGAGGCCTAGCGGAGTCACCCACTCCACGCTCTCGCCGCACACTGCTGATATTAATCTGGTGGAGGAAATCAAAATATTTTATTTCACACCTACATGGGCACTTATGAAACTTCAGAAGCTAGGTGCACGGTTTCAATTGGTATTTCCTATAGAGAAGAGCCGACAAAAAACACCACGGTTCATCATCTGCCTAGTCTGTTCCCAACTATTTTGGGGTTGGCTTCCAGTCTAACTAGATGCAGCTGAATACCAGTATTTTAAATGAAGTGACTGCCTATCTGACCTCCATAACCCAGTTACTGGGTAATACGATACCCGTTGGTAAGACTAGTTGTCTGACTTTCGGGCTTTTGACGACCCGTAAAGACCGCCAAAGATTCACGAATGACAGCCGGGACTAACGGCGTAACTTGCTTTCCGCGGCACGGAGGAGTCTTGATATGTAGATGGTCACCCATCCACGGACTAACCGCGGCAAGCATAGCTTAACCTGATCGATCGAGCCGTGCGGCTGTTATTACTTAGCTAGAAGCCCCTCAAGAAACACCACGGGTACTCTTTAAAAATAATTGGCTTTTACAATATTTCGAAATTACAGTGTGCAGGAAAATAGTCATAATAAAAGTGGGTTTCTTTTTTACTGGGACAGTACGGGGAGATCCTGATCCAAAGGTGACGAGAAGAATTTAAAGTCACTCTTAGCACCTTTAATCTTTAAAGACCTTTGTTTAAAAATACGAAGCCAATCTTGACATATATTTTTTAATTTAATTTTAGTTTAATTTAATAGTCGCAAAAGTTCATTCTTTCCATATTAAAATTGAATAATATGAACTTTTGCAGCTACAAAATTAAATTTCGATTCCCATTTGTCTCCGTTGCATGTAAACTTTAATTTATTTTCTCGAAATACATTATCTGGGCTAGAAGATATGATTTTGGATAATACTTTTCATGCCCAACCAATTAATTTTTTATTTCTCTTTAAAAATCTTAAATTCGCTCTCTGACAGACAACGCACAGCCTTAGACCCACTTGCACTGTCAATCACTAAACACATTTAAAACATAATTTTGTTTAGCGCTATACGTGTTTAGTAATTGGCGGTGCAAGTTAGCCTTAATCGTTGGGTCTTTCTAGAAACTTAGGGGTTGAAATTTAGCATAAGAGTTCCTTAAATAACGAAGGTGAGTACTAAGGAAGTATTTTTGAAAATTAAACCTAAAAGGGTTAAATGTTAAATCGAGGACGAAAGTTTGTATGATAGTTCAACATTTTGCCGTTGGGAAAACCCATCGCGCGCCCGGCTTGTAAATGTATAACTTACTTGGCACAGTCGGTGAACCAATCCTGTATCTGTTTGGTGGAGGTGAACATCTCTCGCAGACTGTCGAACGTCTTCGTGGTGAGGTACTGGGAACACGTCCACACGTGTTCCTTGGGGAACTCGTCTATGTCTGTCGAAAACAAGTGAATGTTGATATTTAGACAACCTGTAATTAAATTATTTTTATTTGACATTTGTAATCTGATACGTAGACAATTTTTGATTTAGTGCTTTTCTTTTTTGACATTGGAATTTAATTATTTTGTTTAAATTGATTGAATTGGAATCATTATTATTGTTACAAAATTTGCATGCCGAATTTAGTAGGCGGAATATGAAGAACTGTTGTGTATGTGTTATAAAATCTGTATAATACCATATTTCAGGCAAATAAATGAATCTATCTATCTATCTATCTATAATAAAATATGTTGTAAAATGTTGATTGGATATTTTATTCTAGTCTTAACTGTGCCAGCCGTGAGCTGAGTAAAGTTGTCTTCTCGAAGCGACTGATCATTGATTATCAAGTTTCACACTTTATTTAGCGCTTTAATCAAATTATTAAGTTCAGTTTTCAACACAATGTTTTTTCACTGCCGTTGGAATAAATTTTATTGTTCAAAGGCTTGTTAAGCCTACACGAACGTCGTTAATATGTCATCCGGTCAATGTTCATTCGTCATCAAATCTGCGTATTATACGGCTTACCACGTTTCAAAGAAGCCATAAAGAAAAAATAAATACAAAAAGAACACTTTCCCATTAAATTGTCACGTGGTGTACGGAATGATTCACTCACGCGCATTCACACCGCTGTCTCGGGTTGAATCCCCCCAACGGTGTCCGAATGTCATGACATTCGAGCGCCAAAAGATCCTTGTACAGCCCATTCACTGCTATTTTACCTCTGACAGCAGCAACCCAATAGCAACCTTATTATAACGACTATAAAGATCATTGTGAATTTGACAGACTTGTCAATGGCAGCAACCCAACAGCAACCTTATTGCAACGGCAATAAAGATCACTGTTATTTTGACAGTGATGCAAACTCAGAGGTACAATAACTGTGAACGAACTATAGCAGTATATTCTCGGTACAACACGAGAAAAGATTCGAGGTAAAGATTATTTTACCGATCCTATCGTCCGAGTTACCTTTCAGCTGCTTAGCGATCTGCAGCCTGGCTCCGAACTTGGTGACTCCATACACGGTGGTCATGACGGTCTGCTTGATGACCTTCCTTCGCACGAAATTCTCTAAAATAATGGCGGCGGGCACACCGGCTGCTGCGTCACGGACTCGCATCTCTTCTACCTGTACCGAACACATTATTCAAATTAAGATTTTTATATGATGGACACCAACCTTTTCTTTATTTAAAGCATAACTGAACATTACTATTTGCGTCATTCGTAAATAATGAATCGTTCAATAGTTCCGTTGTCATCTAATATGGGAATACACATGCCTACTCCACCAGAGTACTATCAAATGATTAGTAGGATTTAAACAACAAAGCCGCTACAGTGCTATATACATCTAAGGTCCTGTGCGCGCTATAGTAAGTTCTATCTCCTACACAATACGTACCATAGCCGCTACAGCGCTGTAGACATCCTGCGGTCTATCGAGCGGCGCTAGATTTACTGCTGCAGCTCCGGCCGCGTCACCACCCAGTGCCGCGTAGTGTTGAAGTCCGTTACATGACCCATCTTGATGCACTGGGAAGCCGCACATGTATTCTGCGGGGACAGAAACAAATATAAGGGCAAATATTTCTTATCAGCGGATGCGTATCCGCGTGTGTGTCCAGCCCGTATACGTGTCTGCGTGCGTATCTGGCCCGTATGCGTGTCCGCGTGCGTGTCTGGCCCGTATGCGTGTCCGCATGCGTGTCTGGCCCGTATGCGTGTCAGCGTGCGTGTCTGGCCCGTATGCGGGTCCGCGTGCGTATCTGGCCCGTATGCGTGTCCGCGTGCGGGTCTGGCCCGTATGCGTGTCCGCGTGCGGGTCTGGCCCGTATGCGAGTCCGCGTGCGTGTCTGGCCCGTATGCGGGTCCGCGTGCGTATCTGGCCCGTATGCGTGTCCGCATGTGTGTCTGGCCCGTATGCTCGCCGCCCGCATCCTATCGTTTCGTACACAATGTATGCCACACGCACGCGGGATGCGGGCACTTTGTGGGTGCATCACACACGCTAAGCTCACGCATGCGGGTGAAGCAGTGACAGGAAATAGGCCATAACAAATAAATATAGGTTTTTAGACTATTATACAACTTGGATATAAAGCAAATTAAATTAGATCTATGGCTACCTAACATATATCATAACATCACGCCTTTTTTACCAGAAGAGTTAGGCAGAGGTTTACCTGGTGTCCTATTATTACATATAACTGATAAACATTTGAAGATCGAGAGACCTAAAAATCACGTAAGTTGAGATTCTGTTAGTTACCTTCATGGTTAGGAGAGCGCACTGCGTTAGCGATCTCCATGCAACATGCGAGGGTCTGCCAGGGCTCTTCAGACTCTGCCCACCAACGTTCGCCTTCTAAGGGACGGTCTGCTGAGTCCAGGATTTTGTCCATTATACTGTCTGCGTACGCCAACCTGACAAAGCAAAAAAAATTATGAAATGACAAAGCCAACTTTAAACTACGAGGACAGTTTTTTGGTCGCCGAAAGGCGAGACTATCCATGCGAGAGTAGTATTTGCTCGAAAAAACATTAACTGGGCAGCAAAATAGATATAAAAATCGATGTTAACTTTCATTCCCGACCAATTTATTTTTATGAAATGACAAAGTCTTTTTTAAAATACGAAGAGAGTTTCTCGGCCCTCGAAAGGTGAAACTGTCTATGCAAGTCGTAGGTGACAATCGCCAGGCGATATATCGCAATCATATTTTAGTAACATTCATCGTGTAAACGATGATAAAAATTTGCTGTACAGGTGAAAATAATGTATTGCCAGAAACACGGTACATAGGATTTTCATACATTACGAATAGGTTTACTACATGTTTCATGTCAAATTCATGCCGAGTGATTTGATTACCTGTTATTATTTTTAGTCAACCAATCACAGTAGTTCAGTCAACGAATGGCCTAAAAGGGGGTGTACAAATTGGACAACTTGTTCAGGGTGCTTAGGGAGTGAACATACTAAAAGTCCTGACGTCTAGGAGGTGAGCCGGAGTGGGGGACACACACACAAAGTTCCTACTTTTGGGTTTTTCGCTTATATGTCGATGGGATTCGATTTCGATGTGTCGATATCGGATTCGATATGTTTCATGACAAATTGATTTCAGCCTCCTCAGTCTGTATCGTCGCCTCTATTGTTGTGACTTCCTACTGTTGGCTGAGTTTGCATATCCATCAAATATTAAGCCTGACATCAGCTCCCTCCCACTACCTGAGAGCGCAGCTAAACAGTATTCCCGGTGCACCTACCACCAAGTGCAGCAGTGGCTCGGGAATGAGCTGCACCCTCAAGAGTGGGGATGGAAACATGTAGGTCATACCCTGGTGCCAATAACAACAGAAGATTCACCAGCACCGGTGGTCCTTCTGAAAACGATATTTTGCCGCTGCACCAAGGATTGTGGTAGTGGCAAATGTGGATGTCGGAAAGTAATGCTGAACTGTTCTCCGGCGTGCCTCCACTGCCAAATGCTTCAACGGCGTGTCTGTTGACGAGGACGACGATGAAGACGACGCAGAGCCTCTTCAGCAAGAACCACCCACCACTGAGGATGAGGATGCAATGGTGAATGAACCCTTGCTAGGACCATCATGGCCTAAGAGGATGAAAACTTTATTGGCATATGTATATAATATAGACAATAGTTTAGAAGATATGAATGAATATTAGGTAGAAATCTTGCAAGGTAGGAATCTTGGAGCGTGTAGCTCGAAAACGGTTGGAAATTTGAAACACTGTACACAATAAAAGTTGTCTTCCTGAGTCGAGCTGCACGATTACTGACAAATGCGTGCACTGACTGGACAGGTCCACTCAATCTGTGTGGTTCTTTCATCAAATGACCATTTCAGATACCAATCTGCATGGTCTTCGCATGACCTGACCAAGATTATGTCTGGACTTTAAAAGAGACTGTGACCTCTGAGTTTGTTTCGGCCTTTCTTCTCAGAGTAGTCAGATAGGAAACGCCGACCTCATCTAGTTTAAAAAACATGATTGACGTGTAAAAGTGTTCGTACAAAACTTAACTTACAGAAATAAAATCATTTATCATTTGTGGAGAATTGCATGAGTTTTCATTCGGTAAAAGAACACTTTCCTATGACGCACCGTTTTTGAGATATAAGCGAAAAAACCCAAAATTGGGAACTTTTTGCCCCCAAACCCCCCCCCCCCCCCCTACTCCGGCTCACCTCCTAGACGTCAGGACGTTTAGTATGTTCACTCCCTAAGCACCCTGAACAAGTTTCTGAAGGAATCGCGTCCCTGATCAAGTGATCACGCAACAAGTTCTTTATTGACTGGACTACAGCAGTTAACATGAATTTGAGACCCTGTTAGCAAATTTTTGTGTAAATTAGCGTAGCTGGATGTTATCATATTTATGTATATTATTATTTACAGTTTTACTCAAGACTTTTATTTCAGAATCAGCAGACTAGTTGCAGACTCAATTGTTTCTCGATTTATTGTTAGCGGCCCGTAAAAGTAGGGCCAATTGAAAAAAAGATTAATTCATAGTTAATATTTACCTCTCATCAACAGTATTCTTCTTCATGGTCCCGGTCAGATTGATGGCGTGTAGCTTCAGCCAGCGCAGGCCGCGCGGCCCGAGCGGCTGCTTGCTGGCGAACGTCAGCAGCGCCCGCTGCGTGTCGGCGCCCAGCGCGGACACGTGCGGCCCGCACGCGTACACGCGCCCGCGGAAGTCTAGGTTGTGGGGCAGCCAGAATATTGAGTCCCTGAGGAATGGACTTAGATTTATAACATAATCATAAAATTATTTATTGCAGGCAAGTATACCCATAGGAAACACAATATTAAACAAATAACAAAATACCATTTGCAATAACAATTTAGAATTTAAGTTTTGGCAGGTAGTTTCAGGACTACAAACACGTGAAATATTTTGTACATCATAATCATTATACAGACCGATGTTGCATCTCGAACACCCTCTATAATAATCATGAAAATAGTAATAGAAGATGGAATAAACATTTAACTATAGAATTATTATTTTTTTGTTTTTTCTTTTGTCGGCTGTCGCTGAAAACCAGCGCTGGGGCTGTCTCGCAAAGGGTCGTAGCATTATAATAATAATAATTCATTTATTTCACACATAGTCCATATTAGATTATAGAAATTTAAAATCATAAAAAACGAATTACATGAAAATAATCAACAACAAATTAAACAAATTTTCAAAATTACACATACACAATATAATCATAAACACAAATGCCAATTAATACTAGGACAGGTACTAACAGGAAGCTGCATCCACCTCTGTATCAGGGACAGGTCCCACCGCTCGGACAACACCCTCAGTAGACTGTTGGAGCTACTTCATAGGCGACTTAATAGTGAAGCGCTCCACTTCCTTATGATCGCGAAAAAATCATCGGTCCGCATCTCAACAAACATAGTCGAAGCACTACAAAACCGCGCTATGATCAGCGATTGCCGTTTTGCGTGGATGAGACGCATATTTCCCCCAACTCTGTATTTGTGTGTTTTTCTCTGCGTCATATTTACCGCAAATAAACGTATTTTCTTTCTTATTTACAGTTCAAGCACGGTTGACAATGGCGACACGTTGTTTGAAAACAGGCGGGACTAGTTTTGACGAGAAAGTTGCGCTTGACTTACCTATAATGGTTAGCCAGTGACAGTTTATACAGCGCGTCGCACCACAGAGAATGCATCTCGGCCCTCGCGCGGTTGATAGCGACGCGTCGCTTGAAGGCTGCGGCTGCGTCGGCGCCGCCCGTGAACTGTGACGTGTCTAGTTTAGAGGAGGGGGGCGCGATATCCAGCTTCTTGTCACCACCGTCCCTGTAGGGGAAAATTTGTTTTATTGAATTTAATGAATTCAACTGTTTGTAGTCTTTTGTATAATTCAAGTTCGGGACAAGCAAATGAGAAAGATAGGATTAGGGCAAAATTGGCTGTTGATTCAGTCACCTGTATCTGTTAAGGAGGCGATAATACTGATGCGATGAAATAAAATTGCGGGTAGTAAAAACTAAATGATTAATAACTTTAGAACATCCTGAAAAAAAAAACGGATGGTAATTGGATATGGGTTTCGTATGGTGAGTTTTCGTAAGGATAAAATTATCCTAAAAAAGGTTGCATTGATGTGAAATCTATGCTAAATGAACGTCAACGTGATACTGCAATATAAATTTTTTCAAGTAGAATTATAGTTGATATATTGACCTTTGAGTATGCATTTAATTTCCGAAAATAGAGATATTTCATGGTGTTTTTGTGCAGGATAAAAACCAGTGTAAATATTTCCTTACAAATAATAATCGGTCATGTCCATCTTACCTAAATATCTGGATCTGTAGGTCGAGTACAGGCTTGTTGATGAGCCAGGGCACCTCGCCCAGCTGGTTGAGACTGTCCAGCACTGGATGCAGGCTCTGCGCAGGCGCCGACTCAAGGCGCTTCCATTGACTCATCACGTGGAATGGCATTCTGGATGGGTTTGAGAAAGTATTTAAATAAGAACTACTTACTTACTTTAGAGTACTTGAAGTACTGAACATTTGGTTAAAAAATTTCATTTAACAAATAAGTAAATTGATCCTATTAAATATGGGAAGTTTTAAGTTTGTATAATTTTCGCTGCTCTTGCAACTGATAAAGGGTTGTATACCTACATGACAGTGTTTTAATGATGCGATTTAAACTCTTGAGTCTGTCACTATTCCGTCAAGGAGAAATAAGTCGCTATCTTATTTGTATAACATTATAAATGAGTAAATGCATTGTGTTCATTCCAACTTGCCGCTTAATTACAATAGCAACGTTAGAGTTGGAGGGTTATTTATTATGTTTGCGGTGTGATTTTAGGTACCGTACGCGAGTTCATTACTTACATGACGCGTTTGCGGAGAGCATTGTCGCTGAGGAAGGGAGTTAAAGACTGACCTGGCATACGGGTGTGAGCTTTTTAGCTGGCTACACGTGGCTTTGGCCTTGGTCAGTGTTTTGCTTCCGTCACGAGATTACTGCACTTACTCACGATTAATGTTCACCCAAAGTTAATAAGTTGCAGTATTAGCAGCCCTACATTATAGCGGTTATAAAAGTACCAGAAATTGCGCGAGCGCGCACGTAACCACGAATATGTGACTTCAGCGGTGTCCCGATGCAAAGTGTCTTTCGTGGAAAATATGTTGTCTCTCAATCATTATGGAAGGGGAAAGGGTGGATATAGGAAGCGACCGAATAATCCGGATCCGAATAATCTTAAACAACTAATAGACTTATGTATTAGAGTACGAGGGTTTTTATACTATAAGAATCAAATTATTTTATTTTACATTTTTGTCGTCAACAGGAGTTTTTATAGTTCTTACTGCAGAACGTTGAAACTTTTTCATTTTACATAGCAGTGTCTCCGTTACGTAAGCGTAGCGTCTATGCTAAGCGTGAAGACTTAGGTACCTGACAAGCGGCGTGGGAGTGACAAGATAGGCGCCCCTCTGCGTGTCGGCCCAGGGCGCGGGCGGCGCGGCGGTGGGGATGAGCGCGGCGCGCATGCGCAGGTCGCGCGCCGCCGCGCCGGCCCACACGCGCGCCAGCACCGGGTGCGGCTTTAACTCTAGGCGGACCATACGACCCCAAGGACGGTGCACTTTGTATACTGCTGGGAGTTTCTTCCTGTGAGGATAATACATAGTTTTATGAGCAAGAGGAATATTTGAAAACCGACATGAAGGTTTTGCCTTATAAAAAATTTGCCGAATGTGATCACTTAATTTTTTATAAGACAAAAGCTTTGATGTCAATTAAAAATTAATTACTTGTCATTGCCATAATAGCCCTTCTGCTTCTTATCCGACCTCTCATCCCTATTTTAAGAAGTCATATTTCTTAAACTTACTAGACATGCGCTCGATGGGATTTCCCATCGGCAAAAATGACGCACTTTCATAAAAACTTTTCTTCCCCTATAACCCTTTTAGGGAATTCATTTTCAAAAATCCTTCCTTAGTGCCCACTTTCGCTATACAGCGTGTTTCAAATACGTGTGAACATGTTTAAGGGTGTGGTACAGACCATCAAACCGAGCAACTTTTTTCTTTCCATAGCACCAACACCGTCATCGCGAAAGAATTATCAGCTGTCCCATACAAAACTTCAATACCTACACGACCCAAATTATTTTTGCTTATTATTTTAATTATTATTTTTGAGCTGATTATTTTTTCGCGATGACGGGGTTGGTCTCATGGAGAAAGTTGTTCAGTTTGATGGTTTGACCCTTAAATATGACCACACATTTCTGATACACGCTGTATAAGTAGATGCCCCGAACAGGTGTATGAGCAACTCGGAGCATGACCCCGGCCAAGTCTCCCCAAAGTTCCTCACAAAATTGTTCTTTCACTGTAAGTAGTTAAATATAGGTATACAGCATGTGTAGCATGACCACTTCTATCTCTACTCTATACGAAGAGAAGACAAAGCACTTTCTTAACAAAAAGTCATTCTTTTTTTTAATTTTGACATCGCGCCGTAGAAATCTTTCTACAATCTGTCATTTTGTCTTCCGTTTCTTCTGTTTCTATAGTGGCCATGCTACGCATGCTGAACTAAAACTTTAACTTACTCTTTAGCAGCTTTACTCTTAAACATATTGACGTCAATCTTCACATCATTGATTATAATGTTGTACAGAAACTTGCCGACGTTCTGACGCATTTCCATTGGCCACGATACTTCTTCGACATCCTGAACCAAATAATAATACAGAAATGAAATGATGTTTATTTCTGTAAGAAGATATTTTAAGACAAAAGTGTCCTAAAATATCTTTACACATAATGTTTTTGGTAAATTTTTATTGATCCCTGAAAATAAATGCCGAAACAAACTCAGAGGTCATGGTCTCTTTTCAAGTCCAAACATTATTATAATAATTTTATGTGAGTCTAACTATGCAGGGCCATGTCTGGAAAGGCTTTCTGAAGAAAGAGCCATTGCAGCTGTGAGTTGACCTGTCCCAACAGACGGCATGCATGCATCAGTCATCGTGTAGCTCAACCCTATTTTAGGAAGCTCAACGACCCGTCACACGACGCTACCAGATCTGCAGGACATTTGCGTAGGCCATATAAAAAGTACTCAAAACCGCCAGATAGTTATAAAGACATGTATTCAATCTAGCAATTGTAGACTTTAGGTAGTAAATGTACCGTCAGGGGTGGGAAAGAAGAATTACCGTGACCCCGGCGCACAGGCAACTGAAAGGAACTCGGGTGGTTTTTAGTCCGTAAAAGTCTAAAAGTCTTTGTCGAGACTTCTCCCGCTCCGCCCAGAGCGGGAGAAGTTATTTGAAGATATGAAACCCAAAAAAAAAGATTTGGGAAAGGAGTCAGTTGCATACATTTTGTACGAAATAAAAT
The DNA here is from genome assembly GCA_917490735.1 of Dryobotodes eremita. Classification (NCBI taxonomy): domain Eukaryota; kingdom Metazoa; phylum Arthropoda; class Insecta; order Lepidoptera; family Noctuidae; genus Dryobotodes; species Dryobotodes eremita. The sequence goes on from OU823256.1 coordinate 7,652,298, forward strand.
TTTGTAACGTTAGCTTTGAAAAATTACCAATTCATATATTATGTTTAAATTTGATTAACAACCAACTATGCATTGACATTAAATGAAATCAACAAGCTAATACTAATATATATTATATTATGTGCAAGTGTATAGAAAAAAAGTGAAGAGGTCATTGGGTCACATCATTATTTAGAAGTAGCAAGGAACCTATATAATATACTCGTACTCGTACTACTTTCTTTCACCTCCGTAAACTTGGCGACCATTTAGGTCTCAATTCTTTTATCAGTGAAGCCGACCATTCTGTACTTCTTTTGTACTGAACTTTGCCCCTTTTTTATTCAGATTTATGTTTTTGGTGGGATAATAACTTACCAAGCTAGCTCCGTCTCGGTTCATATGCACGAGAGCTTGCCACGCCTGTCGTCCGTTGTACGGCAATCCGGTGCCGTCCACGGACCGGCGCCCGACATACCACTCACAGTACTTTTCGTATACACGCTCTATCTTTTTCAAAGTGCCGTTACGACGGTATTGCTCGATTTGGTACCTGTACGAGAAATTAATTGTTGCTGTTAATGTTAATCATTAAAAATGAGTTTTGGCTTTATTTATTCAAAATCAACCTTATGTTAACGGAATAAGGTCAATGAAAAATGTATTTGCATTTAAAATTATCCACATTACTCCAACAGATTACGTGGGCTCAAATTAAGACGATTTTCAAAGTGACTATATTTCAGAAATGTTCAAAAATGGAACAACTTATCACAACTAGGTTTGGGCAGTTTAAAAGTCATAAAATAATGGCAACACTTACTTTTGATATACTTGCGTTCCTAGATCTCTCTGTAACAGTTTGAGCGTAGGGCTGTACGTTTCGCTGCCGTCCACCAGCTTACTTAGCTCGCCCATTATTAGCTCAACGAATTGGTCTACCTGTAACAACATTAAAAAAATACTTTAACTAAACTGATCTAGAATCACTAGTATGTCATGAACCACCATGCAGGTTTTCTTCAAAGGAAGGAAGGTAGGTGGTAACTAGGGAAACAAACGAGCTATCATGTTTACAAAATTTCTATATTTTATTCAAAATCATCGCTGTTTTAACATCGATGCTGAGCCTAGTGTTTCGTTTATGAAAGACGAAGTTTTATCGATATTTTTATGAGCGATGTTGCAACCGTAGCGGTAACTGTTACGGCCCGGCACTCTTTGTAAATACATCTGATAACAACGGAGCATATTACGATGGCGAGATGAACATTAAACTTTCTAGTGTTGTGAATAATAGACTTACCTCTAACACTGTTAGATAAGGGTACAGCGTGATAGCAGAATGTGAGGCGGAGCTCTGTGACTTGAGCGTGCCGAGGTTACGTACGAACGACTCGCGGATCACGCCACGCCATTCTGCCTCCGTCTCTGATAGCTTCTTCCTCTAATAGACAATAGAAATAGAATTAGTACTTGTAAATTTTGGCATCATACAATTGTGGCACCCTTCTCATTTAGCGTAGATGTTTGATGCTAAGTTTCGATACAATATCGGCTACGCAACGCAAGCACGGCGTCTACGCAGCATGAACGCAAGATCGCCTGGGTAACTTGGCATCATTACAAATTGTTATCTCTACATAGTACAAAACAAAGTCGCTTTTTGTGTCTGTACGCTTAGATCTTTTAAAATACGCAACGGATTTTAATGCGGTTTTCATCAATAGACAGAGTGATTCAAGAGGAAGGTTTATATGTATAATAAATGCATATTATAGTTGAGAAAAGCCGAGAATTTCAAGGATTTGTAATGTGATGTCGTCAAAAACATATTTTTGTGCGCTTACATTGCAAACGCTGGCTAAACCTTACGAGATAGATCAAAACAACGTACCAAGGAATCGTATATCTTAAAAAGATCTACAAAAAAAGTCCGCGATGGTATATGATTATCTCCTAAGGATAACCCACAGTAACAATTTTTATCTTTTACATATTCCAAAAAAAATATGGGTTATTTACGAAGCTTTTTTAAACAATACAGTATTAATACTTATCCAATTAAATAAGTTAGATACGTTGTGCACTTAATGTAGATCAAAATGTCCCTTTTACAGCATATATTTAAAATAAATATCTTAGAAGATATCACAGATTTAAAAGTGCAATATCTAACAATGGGGGTCAATATAGACCACTTTGGGTATCATACGGTAGTCATATTTAAGGTCCAGACAGCACAGCAGCAGCAGGTAAACATATGCACCCCTGCGAAGCCGGGGCGGGTCGCTAGTAATCTATAATCTGTTTAGTCCAGTAGCATTTTTCCCATCAGAATATGGGAACCCAGAAATATAATTTTGCCCACAACTATTCATACCGAGGGCCTAGCGAGCTTGAGATTTAGATGCTGGGCTAGCGACCTCGCCAGTAACTAGCTCATGATTAATGGCTCCAATTGCGTCCGAAACTGGTAGGGCGATTCCGATAAAATAACGAGAATAATAAATAAAGTTTTATTTATGCTTCAGTTTACAAAAAGGGTTTAGTGTTTGGGGCCTCCTTTTTAACCGACTTCACAAAAAGGAGGAGGTTCTTAATTCGACTCATTTTTTCAATTTATTTTTTATCTGTGTTAGCTCCGAACTTTTTTCTGGATGAACCGATTTGGATGAGTCTTTTTTTATTTGAAAGCTGGTGCTTCATATGTGGTCCCATTTAAATTTGATCAAGTTCTGACCAGAAGTTTTTGAGTTATCCTTAATACTGCGTATTTTTGCCACTTAGTTTATATTGATGATGTTTTAATAATTTCCTGTCACGGTTATCGAAATATCAAGTAGTGGTATACGAATGTGGGTGGGATAGATACCACAGCTAAAAAGTGAAAAATAAAAACATTTTTCATAAAAATACCGACCTCTAAAAAAAAACACAAAAATAACTTTAATTTCGGAATTCGGTGGCCAAAAACGCCAATACACAACCAAAGACACCGACTTTAAGCAAACAATGCCTGTGTTACGAGACACCGCTCTTCCATAGTACAGCATAATTACTTAATCAAGAAACAAAACCGTAGGTACTTAAAATATCACATCAATATAAGGATGTTAGTGAGAGTATGATCTGAGTGTGAACACCTGTGCGTAGTATGTGTGTATGTGAGAGTGTAAGTGAGAGTGTATCTGCTACTTTATGTGCTCCAAAAGTGCCTCCAATCCTCCCTGTCATCATATTATGTAAGTGTCTTTATCCAATTGGTTATGTTTTCTCATAGTCATAACTTAGTTTTGTGTATAAGTAAATATTTGGTTTATTTTGTTGTAAAGTTGACCAGAACGTTTATTAAATTGCCTACAGGCAAACATGGTTTTAGTTTGTGGAATTTGTGCAACAATGTCAGACCTCCGTTTCCATAATAAGTCTGGATCATATGACAGGGTGTTTTGTTTTTTTTAAGACTTTTTGGATAATGTACATTTTTCTTAAGGAAATTAGATCACAAATTTTGTATAAGGTCTCAGCATACCTTTTATTTTTAAAGTACATTATCTTTATCAAAGCTTGTTGGGCTCGCACCACGTCTATAAAATTAGTTTTCGCTGCACCTCCCCAAATAGGGATGCAATATAACAAGACGTGCAGTCTGTCTTGTCAAAGTCATGTAGATATCATTAAGAATATTTCTTGGGGTCTCGTTTACTGGTCATAGATTTTAGAATAATATGACGAAGTGCTTTAAAGATCCAGCTTAATCTCCTACCCTATTTGAGGCTTTTTCATGATGTGGATACCGGGATAACCGCTGATCGACTACACAGCTAGATATTTAGTCTGTGTAACTTGTTTAATGCATTAACAATTACAGTATCATTTGTATGTGTGTATTTTTAGATTGAGATCCTCACTTGTTTGACTACTTTTGTCAATACTAAAGCATATGTAATTGGTTTTTGATGTATTTAAAGTGAGCAGGTTAATTATTTAGCCAATTGGCTACTTGTGCCATACCATCTCAGCTTTGAGTTTCACATCTAGCCAGGAGTTCCCCGAGAAAACGACAGCAGTATCATCGGCTTAAGAGAAAACTTTTGCATTGTTGATATGTATGTTGCAGAGATCATTTATATATACCAAGAATAGCGTAGGGCCCAGTACACTGCCCTGGGGAACGCCGTATATGACTTCAGCGTCACTACTGGTCAGGTCACCCACTTTAACGCTTTGCTTCCTAGACGAGAGACAGTCTTTGAGCAACTTCAATGGGGTTTCTTATATACCAGTTTTTTTCAGTTTACTCGCAAGCTCAGGGACAGAAACGGTGCCAAAAGCTTTTTTAAGATGCAAAAAAACAGTCAGACATTTATTGCCTGTCAAGTTGTTCAATTACTAGAGAACTCAGTGCTGTAACTGCATCCTCAGTGGATAAGCCTTGTCTAAAGCCAAATTGAGAGATATAAGAAAGATATTTAATTATTATTGATCAATTTTTCCAGTATTTTAGAAATTGATGGTAAAAGAGATATAGGCCTGTAGTTGTTGACATCGTCTCTGTGAATAAAGCCTTAATATCTTAAAACAAGTGCATAAAATACTTACACAAAACTTCACAGACTCCGATTGCTCGTCTTTGACGCCAATATTATGTATTTCAACCTCCCCTTTAATTTCAATATTTAACTGTTCTTTGCCTTTCTGTATCATCTCCTCCAAAGACAATAGATCTTCGGCCGGTGACGTCAACAATCCTTGTCTATTCTCTGCGCGGTCAAGTGTGATCTTGTCCATTAAGGGACAATTGTAGTCTAAAACGGGAGGTGTGTATTGAGGTTGAAAGTCGGGATGTATTCTGTGGATCGCTTGTAGAACAACCTCGCGTTGGTCGTATAGGAATTTTGTTTTGTCTAGTAAGTCGTTTAGTGTGATATTCTGTAAGAAAATAATTGAGAAATTATTGATGAAATGAGATGCATTTCGCGTAAAATATGTCGTCATATTTTACAACTTTTTAGAGTTGAATTTTTTAACATAGACAGTGGCAACACCAGCGTATCATTGAATGTCATTGCAACAAAAAATATAATTGCAATATATTGAACACCGTTTCTTTTTAACTTTAAGAGATGTTAGTGAATAATTTGAATGGCCTGTATATACCTCACACAATAATCAATGAACAACTAGCAACATTAATATTTTGTAGATCAGTTTGCAACAAACAAAATAAATATTTTACATTTTAATATATACCTTTTGATCCATCTGTTCTTTATAATACTCAAGTAGTTCCACTTTGTCGTCCACACTACTTTTCTCTATGCACTCGAAGACTGCGGCAAACGTCTGTGGGCTAGCTTCCACACCGTCTTCAGACATATTTAACAGCAGTTGTTTTGTATTGTCCAACATTCCCTGCGAAAATAAAGATAGCTTTTTAGCCTTTTTGACGAAGCTACATGGCTGTTGATCATAATTATTTGAGATTCATTTTAAACTTGATAAAAAAAATCATTTTGAAGGACAAATAGACAGAGGACAAAGTTAAGCAACCTCAAAAGCCTGTTTCATGCCCGTTTTAAGTAGCACTAGACGACGCTTAAATCGTATGTCTAATCTAAATGAAAGCGCACTGTTAAGTGCACAGTTGAAAATCAACAGTACAATAAAACGAGCATCAGTGCCCATGAACTTTCTAGAAAGTTATAAAAAGCACAGAATTTGGATGACAATAGATTAGCTTATCGTGATATGTAGGTGAGAAAAAAGGCAACAAAAATATTATTTACGATACTTACTGAATGCGCATACCCATGTAAAAGGGTGTTATACACTCTGACGTCATTAAGTTTAGGATGACTGGCAACCCTCGAGCCTCTCTGTCTGTAATACTGTAACACTTGATGGGCCTGTAACAATGAATATTTGATGTTATATTGTCGTTTGCTAATGCAAAGTAAACGTGAAAAAAAGGGTGTATTTTGTATTGGGCAAATAGTGTGAGTATTTGAAAAATACGCCAAGAAAAGTGTAAACTGAGATTGTCTTCTCTACAGAAAAGTGTAGTTGTCATGGCATGTTTCATAATATATGGAGTCAAAATTACTTTCACTACACTTATAATAGGGTTGTTTTGTTTGGTAGTACCTCGTTAATAGACCATCATTTATTAGCATTTCCCTACCGGGTCATTGGCATTAAGATTTTTAGAACACAGAAGACGGTTTCGTTATCAAACATACATATATAAAGCTCGGGATTAAATTCTCAAATCGGCTTATCTTACTTCACGCCTGTCGCGGTCACCGACATACTTGATAAGATAACAGAGATTCGCATAAAAACTGGGTTACAAGTGACTCGTTTTAATGCGTAATTTGGGAAATGTATTACGAGCGCGCATGAGTTTATCTAATTTGAATCTTATGTTAACATCAATTAAACATGAATTACAGTAACATAAAAGCAGTGCACCAAAGAAAATTCGACATATTTTTTTAAATGGTTCACATAAACGTGAATTGAGATTGTCTGGTTTTATTAACACATATTATTATTTACTTAATTACAGATAAAGGTTTACATTTCTCAATGATATTTATGTTATTATCTATACTAATTACATACCATAAACCGGAAGAGTTCGTTTGTTTGTTAGAATGGGCTAATCTCTGGAACTACCAGTCTAGGTAACTAATATTTGATAGCCCAATTCCTGAGGGGGGTTATAGGCTATTCAACATCACGCTACGACCCTCAGGAGTCGAGCAAACAGAAAAATCAGAAATAACGGTAAGCGAAAAAAAAGTAATAGCGCGGGAGGGCGATGCGATGCGACGTGGTGGGTCGAGGGAACAAGAAAATTCACAGGGACGAAGTCACGGGCAGAAGCTAGTCTTTTTTTTTTAATACACAGTTAACTTCTTTTTTTTTTAAACGTTTCCCCAACTAGGAATTTCTCCTGTATTGTGGGTGCGTTTACAAACATTTCAAATCACATACACAAACAGCCAGACCCGTAATAACTACTTGTAGGTCATACAAATATTTGTTCCGTGCGGGAATCGAACCCGTGACACGCAGCGCAGCAGTCTATCACTTAACCACTGCGCCAACCGTGCCGTCAATTTAGTCTTTGATATTCTCAAAGAGTGAGTTAGTTAGTCAAAAAGACGTGACCTACATTACAGTCGTCAGGCGTAGACGTTATACGTACGCTAAGTGACACAGAAACTCTAATACTAATGACCGCAAACAACAATACAAATAACAGAAGCTGAACTTTGTAAAGAAAAGTGCACTTTATGAAAACAAATAGCTTCTTACTGAAGATGCTTTGCAAATAAGAACTTTAAATCCATAAACACAAAGCTCCGTTTTTATATTAAATTTAGAATTACTTTTGCTGAAAAATAGAATTTTTGTTACTTTTATTGTCATTCTAAAATAAACTTAGTTCCCACATACTTAAAGTTGATAATGTTCTTTACTGCTGGTTTACTTTTTCGTTGACGATTTTGAATTAGGTTTTTTGGAAATTTATAACTTAGTTACATCACGTTAAGCGAAAAAACTTAAATGTATTTTTCTATCTTTCTTTCCAAGAATATCTCACCTCATGTATCATGTTAAGTGAGCATAGCAGTTGTAGATGAGCCGTGAGCACTCGATGCAAAGACTCTTGCTTGCCGCGTCGCTCCAAGTCTCTCATGTCTTGCTTCATACTTAACTCTTGCTTGGCTCGACGTTTTTCGCGCCTTGCCTTGTTTTTGTCGCGTACTGCTTTTTTCCTGCAGAGCGAAAACATGCAGTTTTTATAAATTATCAATGCATGTAAAAAGAAAAGTCCTGACCCACTCACTCACAGACTGAAAACCCAAACCCTTGTATCTAGTCATGGTATATGAATGCAGTACTCTATCACCCACCTTTATCAACTTTCTTTCGCTTCGACCAAACGTCAATTTAAGCTAGTCTGTGATGAAAACTTAATTTTAAGATAGGAAAGATTGCTTTGTAACCTTCCATAATAAAAATTAAGCACTACATTACTGCCATACTAACAAGTTTTTTTTATTTTCTACCCATAATGAAACTTACGCCTGTTTAATTTTCAAAGTGTTAGCAGGAATAGGTTCCACATGATCTAAATCCAGGTCCTCCCTAGTATCAATTATTTCATGGTGCAACACTGGGTCATCGTAGATGTCTTCTATTGCTGGATGAGCAAGTCCTTGAGCTCTGAAAATAATAGGGTAAAAGATACTGCACTGGAAGTCAGGCCAATAGGGGAACTCATTGAAGAATGGGTACTTGGATTTTATGTTCTACAGCTGAATTTTGTTGTATTTGTATTAGTTCAAGATGTTTTGGTGATTATATTAGAATTTTCAGTGGCTTGTGGGTAAAAGATAACAGCCGCACGGGTTGATCGAAGGTTAAGCTACGCTTGCCGCAGTCGGTTCGTGGATGGGTGACCATCCATTACATATCGAGACCCCTATGCCTCAGAAAGTACCTTAAGCCGTTGGTCCCAGCTGTCATTCATCAGATCTTTGAGTTATTATGGGTAGTCGGAAACCCAAGTCTGGCAACTAGTCTTACCAAGGGGTATTGTGTTACCCCGAAACTGGGTTGTGGAGGTAAGATGGGCAGTTGCTTTATGTAAAATACTGGTATTCAGCTGCATCTGGTTCGAATGATGGAAGCCATTACAGTTGGGAAAAGGCTAGGCAGATTGATTGAATTATATTAGAATTTTATGGGATTTTACATACAAGCAGACACCAACACCCGGTATTGAGATTAAAAATCAACTATGGTGTTACTAGTAAAATAAATATACATAATTGTACTTACTGCATATTAGTGATATGGTTCATCAGTTCTTGATCATAGCTATCTAATTGATTATCAACAAACAATTCTTTGAACACAGCATGTGCACCCTTCGGTAATGGTGTAAAGCGGTTGTCTGACACGAGGCCAGTTTTACTAGAACTTGTCTCATTAAGGTTAAACTCTTGATTCAACCCCTCATTTATTGCATACCTAAGATCTTGCAACTTCTGATCATATAGAGTTGCTTTTTGAAAATCATAATAACTCTCTTTTATCATATCAATGTATTTTTTTGTCTTGAATTTGTCTTCTAAATTAGATAGTGGATGACTAGTGTATATCAGAGCACACTTGTCATCTTCTAATATTATTTCTGACAGGTTCGACTTCCCTGTGACTACCTTTGAGGGTTTCTTCACAGAGCTTTTCTTCAATATTTTGTCCCTGACAGTTTGAAGTAACTCAGGGTCTACTTCAGCTACTCTTAAGTTCTTCGCAGGCTTTGTAGTCAGTTGATGTAACTGGCCAAGGGATACGGAACTAGAAGCTAACTTTGAGAGATGCACAGCTCGTAATTTGCTTATTGACACCTTGGTTTCAGTCATAGCCTGGTCGCCAACTACAATAAATGAGGAAATTATGCTTATATAGTCATTTATTTACTGGTGTGGGTCAGTGTTAATAATGTAAACAAACACTTACCTTCAAGTAATTCTCCGTATTTCTTATAGTTCTTATGTTTAGACTTTTTTCTTAGCGAACTAAGTAGATTAGCCGTTTTCGTAGATTGGTGTCTTGCAGTGTAAAGGTTTTCTACAAAAAAAAAACTTATTGGAATTGTTATGCAACTCAATAACCTAAGTATAGTGCAGGTATATATTGTATGTGATATATGCTGTCCAAATTGGAGTATTCTTGATATTTAAGATAAAATTACCTGCACCGAGGCGGCCTAATAAAATCCTTCGGCAAAACGAACATTTTATTTCCGTATTTGACGTACTTTTTAGTGAATTGTTCGCAGGTAGAGAGACTCCATGAAAGGAACTCTGATATATATTCCTGGCAGACACAAGTCGATGCATTGTCGCCAATTTAATTCAAAAATACAAGAATGCTGTATAAAAACATGCCGAAATTTGTAAAACCACGTGAAAATTATAGGACGAATCGCAGAACCAAAATAATATTCTAGTGATGCCCAATAAACCGAATTTATGTCAAACTAACACAAATGTCAAATAGCACATTTATTACGATTTTCCATAGTTCTCTATTTTTAGTAGATTTACACAAGAAAATGTTGCCTATTATAAATAACTGTCAAACTACAATAATATCAAAACAATTCGCCAACTTGTCATAATTTTAGAATTTCTAACAATTTTTATTAAACAAATAACTGGATAATTTCCTATTATTTATAACAAAGCAAATGGTTACAAATCTGAATTCTTAATATGGAGGATAAAACTTTCGTTTGTGAGTAGTAAAGGCCAGTCGAAACGTCATAGTGGGGATTCTTATTATTTACTCAAGAATATAATATATTTTGTATGTTTTAGGGACGTCTGAACTCAATAGAAAATTGTTTCAGCTTCGTTTCAAAAATGACTGGCTATTTAAAACTAAAAAGCAACCGTGGGGGTGAGTTTCCCATAAGTGTTTCGCAATTCTGTCTCTTGTTAGAGTCGATTTTGATAACACTGATTATTAATCAGAAAATAAAGTTCGAGGTAAAAGTAGATTATCGTCGTCATAAAGATGACTAAGGCTAATGAGCCAAGTAGCTAGATTCTGTTATGAATTGTATAGTTTCTTAAAATTGTAAAGTTATTTGACAATTTTATGATATGTACCTATAGATAAGCTTCCACCGGCATATTTAATTGAGGACAACTTACTTCATTCTCAATACTAAAAACTACAACAAAATGTAGGCACAATGACATTAGATTGTAACTATGAATCAATCTACTTCTAATAAAAAAATTGTAGTTACCGTTCTTCATTAACTAAATGTACTTCCACCCAGTGTGCATTAAGTAAAAGTATATTCTATCTAACTGTCCGTCTATCTTCACCATTATTTTCTTTACAGGGAGTTTCACAAATTACTATTGGAAAATGGATTTCCCAGTGAAATGACTATTGACCATGTCAGAAAGAAATGGTCTTACACATATGATGTAAGTAATACAACTAAATTCATGTAATAAAATAAATAGAATCTCTAAGTCTAAATAAGTAATCCCTCACAAATAATTATTAAATAAAGGAATGTGAGCTCAATAGTATAAATAAAAATTCTAGTAAGATTAAGCTGTTTAATTTAGTAATTTTATTTCAGATGTACAAAATAGCCAAGAAAACAAATAACAAGAGCTGGAAGTATTTCAAAGTGTTTAACAAACATTTTGGGAAAAATAAAATATTAGACAAATATGAATCATGTAAGTATCCATTCCAATAAGAATCCAAGTAATGGTAACAAAAAATGACTTCATCCTATTATTAAATAAATCCCCAATGCAACAGAAGCTCTTAAAAAAGTTGTAGAGATCGAAATTCAGTGTGAAAACTGGTTTTCAGAGAAATAGAGATAACTTAAAATGCAGTTTAAGCTTTACCCCTGTATTTTATATAAGGGAAAAACTAAAATTGCAAGTAACTCTTTTTCCAACTTTTATTAACTCCTCGTAAAACTACAACTTCACTTAAAAATACATGCAGTGATTACTAGAGTGGATTGTTTAATCACTGGAGCTAATTTGTTAAAGTTATTGTCTTCTTGCAGGGAGTGACGAATGGCGACTAAAATTAATTATTTGTGTGTCAGAAGCTAAAGAAATGAAACTAGATCCTCTCTGCGTGTGGAGGTAATATAAGATAAAACAACAACACACTATACCACACCACAACAACACACTACATCTTTAACATTATGCTTACTTGTGTTTACTAATATAATAGTAGGTACTTAACTACTACTTAATTTTGCTATTGCCTTACCAAAGTCTATCATAAAACACACCTTGCCAAATAATATTGGTGTCAATATTGTGTTAGCATTATATAAATATGGATAGAGCAATTGAATATATGGCAATAGACTCTAAAATTATAGTAATACCCTAGGTAGAGTGCTTTTGTTGCTTCACACTCAAGGAAGAAAAGAAAATGAAGAAAGAAAAGAAAGAAATAAGGTTTATTTGCGGACTAAGACTTCTTGATCTTGATGCGGTGATATCTTTTGTAGCCAAACACTGATGAATTTTTTGGTTGTTTTATCATGGCTTGTGTATTGCAGGGCTGTTGAAAGAGCCATGCGGTATCAAGACCTGCCATTAGACTGCTATGTTCAAGATATAAAAGGATTGTGGCACCATATGATAACTACTTTTAATGTAAGCTCATTTCTATTATTATAATATTAATTAATTTAAGTAAATTTTGGCCTGTGAACGAGCCAGCCAGATCATGTGCGAACATTCATTCATTTTTTCAACACAATATTTGCGGACCGAATATTTTGCTAAACTCAAATAGGTTTGATCAATTTAAAAAGAGACAATTATTATTATATTACTATAAAAAATTCAAATCAAATCAAAATATTTTATTTCACATAAACCAACATGGGCACTTATGAAGCGTCAGAAGCTAGGTGCACGGTTCCTATTGGTTGTTTCCTATGGAGACCAGCCAGCAAGAAACTACATGGTTACTCTTTTAAAAATAAGGGGCTTTTACAATGTTTTCAAATTACAGTGTTAGAGGGAGGACAATGTAGGCCTGCCAATAAGTAACAGGTACTCAACAAAATAGAAAAAGGTCTACAAGTTAGGCCTACATAGGTACCGTCCTATAATAAACAGAATTTTTTATGAAAAATTAAGGCACGGAACACAATCTAAAATTTTTTTTTTACTATATAGGCTTGAAGGGCTTCATTTTGGAGGCGCGAACAGAAATTAAAATTAAATTATGCTTTCATTATGAACTTTCTTCCAAAGTTCATTATATAGAATAGTTATTTGTATATAGAACATCTACGTAATGATGAACGGAGAACCGTGGAACTGGCGAGAGATGTCGTGCGGTGTCCCATAGGGATCGGTCCTGGGGCCAAATCTGTGGGACATCGGGTACGACTGTGTGCTGCGCGCTGATCTCCCTAGCGGCCTCAGCATGGTCTGCTACGCCGGCGACACGCTGGTCCTGGCGCCGGGATGGTCGCACCAGGTGGCGGCCGAATTAATGACAAGCGGGGTTGCGACAATCGTCAAAGAGGATCCGGGAATTGGGACTCGAGATGGCCCTGCACAAGTCCGAGGCCATGTGTTTTCATGGTCTTTGGAACGCGCCACCGTCGGGTTCCCAAATAACGGTAGGAGAGGTTCACATCGCCGTCGAGTCAACGATGAAGTACCTGTGATTCGTCCTCGACAGCCGGTTGAACTTCGTGGAGCATTTCCGACGTTTGGTTCCCAGACTGGAGCGGGCCGGGGCTGCCTTGAAGCGGCTCCTGCCCAATCTCGGGGGGGTCCAAACGCCTCCTGTCGGAGGATTCACGCGGGGGTCTTGCGGTTCATGGCCATCTACGGGGCACCGGTATGGGCGCGTTCATTGAGGCGCCGACCAGCCTGCCGGTTGAACGCGTCCCAGAGGGTCATGGCCATCCGGCTGGTCCGGGGATACCGTACGGTCTCCGGTGAGGCGGCGAGCCTCATTGTCGGATTGCCGCCATGGGATCTGGAGGCAAAAGTCCTCTCGCACATATGGGAGTGACGCGAGGAAGCGCAACGCCGGGTGTAACTCCACTGCCGCAACAAATCGCGGCATAGCGGTAAGAGCTCCGGCGGGATCTCATGGCGCCATGAAGAGTACGACTGTCGCAACCCATTGCTGGGCACGCTACAATTGCAGCAGTAAGTCTCCTCTTTGAGGAGTGGATTGAGAGGCGCCACGGTGTTCTCACCTTCCGCCTGACGCAGTTCCTCACCGGACACGGTTGTTTTAGGAGGTTCCTGTTTCGTATAAGGCGGGAGGATACGCCCGGTTGTCACCATTGTGTGGATCGCTCGGAGGTCTTGGTGGAGCATACGGTGGAGGTCTGCCCGGTGGTGCACCGCCGTGTCCTCGCGGAGGCGATCGGTGGCGGCGATCTCTCGCGTCCAGCCCTGGTCCAGGCCATGGTACGGAGCGAGAGGGAATGGGAAGCCGTTACCTCCTTCTGCGAAGCAGTAATGCTCACAAAGGAGGAGCCGGAGCGCGTGAGGGGGAGGCAATCGTTGCGCCCTCACGCCCTTAGTCGCCGCTGGAGTCGCCCTGGGCGTCGGGAATCGATCGCAGATTCCCGGCCACCGTAGGCGCGGGCTTGAGGACGGCGAGCAATGGGTAGCTCGCCGTCCAGTAAGGACCAGGCCCGGGTCGAAAGCGCGTTGTATTCCACGCACGTCTCAAAGAGATGTCAGCACTAATTGACGGGGTCCGCTAAGCCCGATACCTGCCAGTGTCGCGGATTGTTCGAAAGAGTTACCTTGGCCCTGGCACACAGGCAACTGAAGGAACATGGGTGGGTTTTACACACGAAAAGTCTGACACGCCCTCCCACTCCGCTCAGAGCGGGAGAAGTTATTTGAGGATTCTAACCATTCTCACATTCAAAATATAGAAGAATCTATATAAAAGATAAATAAAATAATGAAAATAAAAGCCTTTTTAAACTAAATGCATGATTGCCATTACAATAGACATTTACATAGTGATGCCATTAATGAGGTACCAGAGGGAAGCCACATGTGCAGAAGGAATTATTGCCAAACTTACTTGTCTCCAACGTAGTCTTTAATGTTATAATATGCATTTTTGATAAGGATACGTCATTGTATACGATACGTATACGTATAGGATACTGTTATGTCGAAAAGTGTCTCCTGTATGTTTTAACTTGTTACAGAGAAAACATCGCATGAAAATTAAGAAGGGCTCAGAGCAAAGCGAGTGGCCGCTATACGATGCTATGTTGAACTATAATAAAAAGTACGAACCTGATAATTTGGCCTCCTTAGAAGCACAAGCTCCCTGTGGCTATAGAATAAAAGGCTCTTCCAGGTATTCCAAGCACAGCAAAAAGAATATTGATAAGAATGACGACGAAAATGAAAATGAGTTTCATTGTGAGTTTGTATTTTATTTTGTTACTGTTACCATTTTACTTACCATTTTAATGTGTGATAAATCTCATAGACTGGGCGTGCTTAGAATAGCTCATAGCATAATGCGTGTTACACACTTTTTCGGGTCAGTATGATTCGGCACGGCCGGACGACAAAATATATATTCGATTTTGCCCCGGCCGCGCCGGATCAAGCTGACCCGAACAAGTGTGTAGTGTGCAGCCCTTAAATCATACAAAAATCCAACCTATATTAATGTTTTCCTTGTTGAAGGTATTTTTTCGTGGAACAACAACAAACTTACATGAAAGAAATTCCCTGACTTAAAACAAAAAACAAGCCAATGGTCAATATTTGAGGAAAATATCAACAATGCCTCACCAAGATAAAATTAAGTGAAAACTACTTTGTTTAACTAAAAACATTTGAAGTAAAATGGTTTTTTTTCCTGCAGGGTCTAAAGATATCACGGAATCGTTCATACAGATCAGGTTGCAGCACGACTGGCTGTTTAGACAGAAGAAATGGGCGTGGAAGTGAGATAATCATTTTACACTTACATCGATCGATCTTATTTGTCACAGTCGATATCTTTTTAATCCTTTTGGAAAGTAATAATCTCATTGAATGCTTGTGCCATACACTCCAGTAAATATTAAAAAATAAAACAATGACAAAAGACAACGAGTACGATGAATATTACAGACATATTTTGGATATTACTATTACACACTCGTGGTGAGAACATTGGTCCTTGAGGGACACCTACGTGAATGGAGTGGGAGAAACGTAATTGCGGCCTCAAATTTCAGCGAGAGGTTAAGTTCGGGAAAATGTTTAGAATGGCAGACGCGAGACGGTTTCATACTCCGATGTAATATATTTTAAACTTTGCGTTATAGTGCATAACTTTGTCAAAAGCTTAGGACACGTCAGTATAAAAGCATTTCACTTGTTGATCGGCTGACCGACAAACTCTGTAATATTTGTGACAGCCAATTTGTTAAAGGAATATAATGCAGTTTAATCGTTTTATTCATTTTCTTTCTCTCTTTCTCTCTCTCTCTCTCTCTGTAGACTTGTTATAACATAACAACATTTGTTTAAAAAGCATGATAGCTAATCGATCCATACATTTAATAGATGTTTTATATTTACTGGAGAGCGCTAAATAAAGTCTTACAAACATTGTAGCAAAATATGTTATAAATTAATTTATTTCTTATTTCAAATAGTGAGATGTTAAAGATCATGATAGAAGAAAACGGTTTTCCTAAAACGCTAACATCAAGAGAATTGGGAAGGAAATGGGCGGCGACTTTTTCAGTGAGTGCTCTTCTGTATACTATTTTACAGTACCCGAGCTAACAGTAACAAGCACTTAAACTTAAAAAAGAATAATATTAAAACTAGATGAGGTCGGTGTTTCCTATCCGACTACTCTGAGAAGGAAGATCGAAACAAACTCAGAGGTAACAGTTTAATAGTTCAGAGAGTATGACATAATGTTCTACTAAGGCGAACTTTTCCCAAAACTCGATGGGCCATATTTATTGCCGGGTACTGTACAAGTCCTTTAGAATAGAGAGTAGTAGTAAATACTGTTTTTTCTTTCTACCAGGAGTATCAGAAAGCGAAGGCAACAAACAATAAAACATGGGTATACCACAATTTGTTTGAACTGTATTTGGGTGAATCATCCAATCTCAGTCTGAATCCTCTCGTTGATTGTAAGTATCAATAACACTCCGTCTTGTCCAGTTACATTTACTTTTAATGCTTGACTTCAAACAGGTATTTCAGTAACCCTTAATTAATTAATTGTCGTAATGTTTAATTTAAAATCGAACTGTATACATAATTCCGAATTAATCCTATCTCTCTTGATCTTTCCCAATTTTCATCAATCTTCAATGAATCAAAATTTATTCCATGTTTTGTGCAATTTTGATCCAGTCTTAAAAAAACATGATTTTATATTATAAAGTATTGCTTCTGTTTGATAAAGGGCACGAAGAATGGGTGTTCAACTTTATCAGGGCGCGGACAGATCTAGAGAATACATTTAAGACACTCAAGGACCCACTCGGTGGATGGCGGTATGTAACATTACATTAGTCATTCCTACCAAAAAATGGTTTTAATTGTAAATATGTAATTTATAATATTTGTTTTAATTGTTTTATTCAGTGAGGTCGAAAAGAATTTACGGAGTATCGGAATACCACTGGATCACAGTTTGTTAGACCTGCAAGAAATCTGGATTCATTTGTTAAAAACATTTAGGGTAACGTTCTTTGTTAATCTAAAAGATGCTTTAATTGTGTATCATATTTACTCATAGAACATTCAATCTTTTATTTTCTTTTTAGTGGAAAACGAAATTCGCAAACAAAGGCATTTTAAACGAGCAATGGCCTTACTTCGAGGCTATGGGCCGTTATTCCGAAATTCAAGAAAAGAACTCAATAAAGAAACAAAAGATTAACGAAATACAAGAGAATAACGATCATTACGCTGACGTCACAAACGACGATGATTACGAAGATGACATGAAGTTAATGGACCTTAAACATAGGTTAGAGCTTCAGGTGAAACCTAAGTTTGAAGTAGAAGAGTCTGATAGATGCAGGTCGTGCTCCAACCTAGCCGCTTGTGTGGATATATTTGAACAAAAAGATGGCGACGAATTTGATGTGGCTTACAAGCTGAAACTTATCGGCGGGGTTGAGGTAAGATATCTACTAAATAAAGTTTATCTTTTATTGGCAGAAACAATAGAAACAATGTTGTACTTATTGTTTTGTATTTGTCCTAGGTGGAGAAAACGGACAATTTACCTACACACATATGTATGACTTGTCTCCAAGAATTAGAAAACGCTTACAAATTCAGACGGAAATGTCAGGACGTCGACAAAATGTTCCGTTGTTCACCGCGACATATAAAAGTCGAAGTTACCGATACACACGATCTAAACGAGGTACCACTCGACGCCACTAAAGAAGACAATGATAGTCATGATGCAGATGAACTAGTAGTCACATTTGAGCAAACGGTGAGTGAAACAGTCGAAGCAAGTCAACAAAATGATGCAAAACCGAAAGTAAAGAAAGAGAGAGTTATGAGAAAGAAGAAAAAAGTTCGAAGATATGACTACTGGAAAATTTGCGAAGTGTGCGGGAAACATACGAGAAACCTCGTGAGTCACCTAGACACACACTCTACTGACAAGCTTTACTCGTGTGACGTGTGCGACAAAAAATTCAAATTCAAAAGTGGTTTGATTATACATAAATCGATCCACGATCCTACGCCAAGAAAGACGTGTGAGGTTTGTGGAAAGACTTTCCATATATTAGCTCAGTACAGAAGACATTTTGTCTATCATGCTAATGAGAGAAAATATGGATGTGACACGTGTGGGAAAAGATTTAATACTTTAGATATATTGAGGGTACATCACCGGACACATACAGACGAAAGACCCTTCAGTTGTCAAGAGTGTGGTAAAACGTTCAGAACGGCCGGCTGCGTTAGTAGACATAAGAGAATTGTACATAGAGATGTTAAAAAAGTTCAATAAAATGTAGAAGGGAAGAGGCCTTGATTGTTTGATTCGATCTTTCGACCTCTTATCGACAAGTATTGCTCACACATCGTTATCATTTTCTTAATTTGTCAGATACTTGTAATTTGCGTCCGTAGACTTCGTAGTTTCCTTGAAATTACTTCACTACTATTAATGACACTTATTTACAAACTGTACACAAAATAAAAAGATTATATTGATATTTTGCGATGTAGTAAATCTGCATCATATAACTGGGCTAAAAAAATATAAGCGCATCAAAGATAGCGCCTGGCGCCAACTCCTATGTTGACTTAACCGAAATTAAGAGAGCAATGTCCTAGCTTATTAACCTGTTTGTGATGATCTCATCAACAGAAGTGATTTACTTGAACAACGAAACATTGTTGTACTTTAATGAGAGGACTTGTGAACCGTTAATCTTTTAATAAGGGATGACGAACTATCTGTATTTGTACAATTATTGATTGGCCGATAGTATCCCAAAATACAGGCCTCTCGACCCTCGGAATGTTGTTCGAAATAATACATCAATAAGTGATTATAAGCAGGCGCATGGGGGATTGACGGGCCTGCACCGGCGCCGGCGCAGCTCTATAAAGTTCATCGTCAGTTCGCAGCAGACATCGCGCGCGGACGCCGTCTCGCACTCTAGCTAATTTAGAATCTTCGCCGCGCTCGTCTGTGCTACACTAAAACGAACAAAGGGTGCTTCCTAGTTTAATTTAGAATTAAAAGGGCGACATGGCGATATACAGCCCGGTAAGTTTATTTTCTTTTATTTTTTGTTGTTGTCTTTTTAGTCAAGATGAGATTATAATAACCACTTACTCGAACGTGTCGTATATGATTACCATTTTAATGAGATACTATAATAAAATGTCACAGTGCGGATAGTCTTTCATAGGCATCGGTTAATTAGCTACATTCTTTCTTCCATGCTTGGGAATATTTTTTAGACTTCCTACATTCTGAGGCTTTATTTTAATTCAAGATATCCGGTAAACTTAACAACTTATTTTAAATGATATGCCCAACAGCAACATTCTATACGAGTATTTGACATAAAAATGTCACCCTATTAAATGATATAGAAACCAAGAATTTGCTGAGGAAGTCACATTACGTAAGGAAGTTCATTACGAGCTTGACTTAACTGTAGGACATAAAACACAATCTTTGATAGAGTTCTACAATGCCAGTCTAAATAAAATATTTCTTCCTGAATAGCTACCTACATTGATTGAATCAGAATTCATTAATCGTAAGAAAAGGGATACAAACAAATGCAAATAGGATCGTTAAAAAAGAATAGGTAATAGTGATTGTTATGTTAAATAAATCAGTATCTTGACATTCGGGTCAATGGAATTAAGTCACACATGATTGGAGCAAAGACTCACTTATCAATGTAATTACTAGAAAAACAACGAAGTAGGTGTATTCATACATAACATTAATATTAATGACATAGTTTTATTCTCCGTAATGGTCTGCGTTAGATTGTTTCCACCAAACACTTGTGACATTATTGCCCAGTAGCCATCAATACGAAAGTTTATTGCCCTAAGGTGTTGCATTAATGCATGCTTTTCGCACCTTCTCAAGCACGTTTTGCGCACGCGCTTATTTAACGAGCAGTTAGTTTGTTTGGCGACAACGATAATTGGACCAAATATAGGTGTTTTGTTGCTTTAAGTATTTATGGGTCTGTCCCGTTTGTTTGTGAACCCTGGTTAAACAATAAATATGACCGAGACGTTAAAGTTTCAAAGTGCGCGGTTTGAACCAGTTGTTTTTGTTTAGATAAAGTTTTGTATCAATAACACAAACCGAATAGAGTTATGCTTAACTGTACTCGTATAAGCATATTGAACTACTCTTCAAAACTTTTAATGGCTTTATCTGTAATTATATTGTTTACAAAAAAATAAAAAAAATAAGATAATATATTGTTTAGGCAATAGAAGATAGGAAAGGTACTGTACGGGACGTATTTTTCCAAAACAATCGCTTCTAAAGCCAAACTAGTATTAGCTGCTGATCACCTTAGTTAAATAAAGGAATACTTTGGTGTTACAGTTACAAAGATGCGCCGCGGTGAATGGTGTCACACATTAGATAGTAGTAACTAGTAAGTAACTACTCGTACACTAGAGAGACGAGTGCAGATAATATAATGAACGGGCGCCGTCAGTACGGACTGGTCATCTCTTAGCTGCCAGGGATTATTTTAATTTATTGTTAATATTTGAATATTTTTTTGTTACGGACGCTTTTAACGTTCTACATCGTTCTCACATGCTTAATTTCAACATGAATGATTCAACCAATATATTATAACCATAATTATTTTTAGATTTAAAAGAGTGTCCGTGGAGTTTCTTGCCCGTTCTTCTCCATAGTTTTCTACAGCTAGCTTCATCTTTCTGACCGACCGAGCCCTTGACAATTCGAAAGTGCCTGTTTAAAAACATGGTTTATTTGAAATAATTGCTTTGAATTTGAACTTGACAAGGTTTCAAGGCAAAAATAAAGAGTTCAACTTTAACTTTTGATTAGTGGCTTTTGTGAAAAAATCACCCACCGTTATATTGCCAACGCTATCTCCAGTAACAGAGCATTTAATATAAAGAAGGGATATGTTCAGTGAAAAGAAATTTGGACAGTCAGAAATGAATCTGAAAAGTTTTGTTCATTCTGATTCATTTAGTTTAGTGGATTAGTAATTTTGTAACTTTAGCATGCCTACTCGTAATATATGACTGAACCTATTCCCTTTAACACCATGTACTGCACCCATATTTGCAAAATAAAATATCTTTATCTGAATCTGACCCATTTTCTATTTCTACGCAGGCAGGTTTTCAAGTTTTCCTAAGAAGGAAACGGACGAATATCAGACGAAACTGTCAAAAATCTGTGACAAATGACTGCACTTTCAGTGTCACGGGTATGCTGGTTGGCAGGACAGGGTAATGAATTACATAGCTCGTTGAAAGCTTTGTCCGTCTGCATGACTTGTCTGGATCCCGGCCAAGGTCTCACCCGCCGCCGTTTCAGAGCCTAGACTCCTTTCGCTTTGTGACATGTTTACTCTAAAATAGGATTAGCTAAGTACTTATAAGTGCGTTAGTGCTAGTTAATTGGGTTAGGATTTGGTTAGTATTGTTCTTAAGATTTTTCGCTTCACATTACTTCAAAAGTTCAAATATTTTTCAAGGTCGAAGCCACGGGTCAATGACTTAATTTTTTTATTTTTGTTTTCTTTTTTTAAATTTAATTACAAATTTGGGGTCTCTAAGGATGTATAATATTCAAAAAACAGCCCTGGATTATGTTTAAATGTTATTTGGTTAAATAATTCGGTAACCAGATGTGTAGGGAACAATATTCAAACATATTCTAAACAAAAAAAACCTTCGTTCTCGTCTCAGCAGACTTAGCATGATGCTTTCTATATCTTGGAAGACAAGACATAGCTATTTCTATACAATTTTCTATCCTAAACGTCAAAATCAGACTGACAACTGACAGTTGTCTAAGGTACTAAAGACAATTTGATTTTGTAATCGCCATGCTAAAGACAGTAGAAAACTTTTTACTCGACGGCCACAAAGTATAATATGGGATGGAAAAATTGAATTTTTCACTTTTTGTATAGAAAATGTGAAAAATTATTACCTAGTTTTAGGGGTTTAAGAGTTTCATAAAGGGGGTCGAAATTTTCATTATTTTTGCGATAGGACACACCATTTTCGGGATATAAGCAAAATAAAAGAAAAACGTGAATAAACTACTGAATTTCGTAAAAAGTGCAGTTGACTCTTTCTACTTTGCTGCCGTCGTACTGTCTTCACGGAACGTCATTTTTGTCTATTCTTCCGTCGACAAAACCCGTTTCTATGATGGTCATGCTACGCGTGGAGGACTCAGTAGTCCGACAAAAAAAGGCACTGCCGTAAAGTCAAGTGCAAGTGTGAATTTCCAAATTGACGTATAATTTTAGAGGCGTATCACCTACCGAGGATTAAACTGAGATGCTTTATTTACGAGTAAAATGTATAGGACTATATTCTACTAAGCAGTAGACGTATTTATGTACACCTACAGCCCTTCCGATGTACCTACAGTCAGCCTCAAAAAGATGTATAGACACATCTACTAGAATTCATTTGATTGTCTACAATTTGTCTTCCATAATAATCAATGTGTAGCTTTAATTTAGTAGGTAAGGTACCCAATATATATATTAATGCACCTCTACCTAGTCACAACAAAGATTGTAGTCAATTAGATTAAAGGCTTCCGCAAACAGGCGCGACACGAATCTAGTAGAACAATTTCTATGAAAAACTTCATGGAAATTGTTCTACAAGAGTCGCGTTGCAACTGTCTCCGGGAGCCTTATTTCTTGTCGATGTGTAAATCTTTTTAATGATGACTGTACCTGCCTAACTGCAGATTAACGTTTCCGTCAACGACATTATTCGCATTATCGCTGAAATTATAATTGCACACGCGCTATCATCACTTCATCACGTCGTGATAATCACGATATTACTATCTCATTATGGAATCCAATAAAGTATTGAGTACCTTCTTCATCCTAGCATCCCTGCCTAACAGCCTGTTCATGCACTCATTAACAAGTTCGTAAATCAAGTATTCTAATAACATGAAATTCTTCCCATACCGGAAGGGATAAAAGTTTGAAGATTAAGGATTAAAGCCAGTAAAATTCAATGCGATGCAATTATGAGTAATAAATTGAGCAAACCGGCTGATGTACTAATCGCAGCTCAAATATATGCAAGTACCTACGTCTGGCAATTAACCATAGTTAGATACTAGTGGCTCTGTAAGCTGTAGACCTCGCGAGTCCTTACACCTTAAAACAAAGAGCGCGAAATGGCTAAAATATGTTTTTTTACGTTTTCAACCCCCATATCTCCGCCATTTTGAAAAATGTCGAAAAACTGAATCGACAAAAAATAACATTTATTTATCGAACCTGTTCACAAAATTTCACGAGAATCTGTTGAGAAATGAGACCTGTAGAGGAGAACAGACATCCGGATATACGAAAGCATTTTTGCCCAAGCTGAAATGGAGACGCTTCGAGCTCGCTCGGTCAATAAACACACGGTAAGGCTCCTGCAAACAGGCGCGACACGCGACGCGAATCACACGCGACACAAAGGCATCGCTCATCCCGTGACACGTTGTGCCTTTGTGTCGCGTGCGATTCGCGTCGCGTGTCACGCCTGTTTGTAGGAGCCTTAACGTGTGTTTATATCTAACTATGGTTAATTGCCAGACGGTACTTGCATATATTAGAACTGTGATTAGTACATCGTAAGTTCATCTTGGTCTTGCTCTTGCATAACAAGTAGGTAGTAGGTATCTATCTAACAGCCATAATGATAGGTATGTCCGTATACCTACCTAGTAAGATGATTTCTTATCAAGTTACTAGGTAGGTATTGCTCTGAGTTTTTGTCTAGTCTAGGGACTAGGTGAACTATGCCGTCATATGATGCTACATCCATACTAATCTTTATATATATAAAACTTTATATATATAAAAATTACGTGTCACGTTGTTTGTCCGCGATGGACTCCTAAACTACTGTACCCATTTTAAATTTGATTTACACACCGTGTGCAATTTGATCCAACTTGAAAGATAGGATAGCTTAAATCTCAATTTATAGTCGTAATATTATTTTATTGCAAATTATTTGTATATCATTTGACAGTCACAATTATCTGTTAGCTCCAAACTATTCTAACAGATGGCGATATCTGTTGACTGGATTGAGTAAGTATTCAATAGATGGCGCTATGTTAAAAATACAAAAGTTTCATATAAGCTACAATTTAATAAAGAGAAAAGATATGGTTGTTTGTTTGTATTGAATAGGCTCCGAAACTACTGAACCGATTTCAAAAATTCTTTCACTGTTGGGAAGCTACACTATCTCCGGGTGACATAAGCCATATTATAATATCCTTTGCTACCCGGGCGAAGCCGGGGCGGGTCGCTAGTACTTATTATAAATTCGAAAGTAACTCTGTAGGTATTAATTACCTGTTTACGCCTAAACTACTGAACAGATTTCAATAAAATTTGGCAAAGGGGTAGATGGCTTCCTGGGGAAAGCCATAGACTACTTTGTCCCGGTAGCACGTTCCCGTGGGATAATTTTCGACATCCACGCGGGTGAAGCCGCGGACAGAAGCTATAGTCTGATAAAATTAGATATTCTAGTATCTAGGTGAGGTATTTCGTTTGAAATTTCTGCGGCGATTACAAATCCACTGAGTTATAAATTAATCAAGAAAAGACAAAGACTGACAACCGTCAACTTCTCCCTACATTGCAGGGCGCAGCTCTTGAGGTCCACATCAATCAATTAATTATAATAACCCAGTTTCATTCATCTCTATGTCAAAACTATTTAACCAATAATCAAAATCGATGGCAATCAATAACTTTCACTGGTTACATCCAACAATTGCCGCATGGCTCCCATCAAACTGCACTTGAACGATGAAAAATTATAATTTTATTGATCAGTTACGACATCCCACAGTTGCACTGACATGATTGAAGATCTATGGCCAAAATTACTAGAACCCCTCTAACGAGTTGAGGGCATAGAACGAAAGGTCTCGAGTAATTGATCTTCCAATAGAAAACTCGTAACAGCTGTTGCCCCTAATCTTAATGCCCGCAACAGGTTCATATTGAGTCCACGTCTTGAATTGAAATGTAATAGACAGATACAGCAATATGGTACTCATATTGGGTCAAGTTAATGTTAAATAATACCTATTTGCTTGGTAGATTGAATGTCTTGACTGCGTCGATTTATGTCTTGTTGCTAACGTCGTTTCGCGGTTGATAGGTATCTACTGCATGTTGTTAAATTGTTAATGTTTCCCATGGGAAATATCTTTATTAGATAATGCAAAGCTCTGTACTTCTTTATAAAGCGTTTTCTTGGTCAATAATTTTAATAAGCTTGTTATGAAAGTCGTCAATTCCAAATATTTTTTATTAGAATTCAGTACATACTTAAACAATTTATTTACGGTGTTTATTGGATATCTGATTTACGTGTTATTTATTTAGATTAGGCAGTTAAAGTCAACTTTCGTCTGGAGTTCGTATAATGGTCTTGTTAGTGGATAGGTACGTGCTCGGGAATCCATTTCCGTCCATTCTTCTCTTAATTTAATAGCCTCGGTTTCAAAGCGCTCGTGCCTATGTATGAACGAAAGTTATAGCTTTCAGCGTTGAGATGTACATATATGTACATCTACTTAGTAATTATAGGTGCACCTTATAGTCATTTAATTTTTATAATACCTAAGTGATAATCTGGATAGGTTGGTAGGTACTATAATTCCTAAATCATCATTTTTGGAACGAAGTTCTTTAACGCAGCTTGCGGTGGGAGCAAAATTGTAGATTTTTTTTAGAAATCGTCACGTAACTAAAAAGCGTTAAGCCCCCTCCATGCGACTTTTTATTAATTATAGTAGAAAGAGACAGAGAATTAGAGAGATAGTTTTCTTGGTTTTCAAGGGTGCTGAAGCCGATAGTGACGTCAAAATGAAAATCCAAGATGGTGGCAGCGAAAATTTTGAAATTTGTCATCATGTGTGTTGTTTTCATGGTTTTTGAGGGTGCTGAAGCCGATAGTGAGGTCAAAAAGGCGGCTGCGAAAATTTTAAAATTTTTCGGTACTTCGCTCTTGACGGGGGTCCCCCGACGGCCCCGACCCCGACACGTTTTTTACGTAAGCAATATGCGTAAATGCACTATGTACAGGTTATGTTAATAAATCAATAAATTCTTCTATAATTTGTTGAAGATTATTATTTCATAGTCGGTTTCATCTTAGGTATTATACCTACTTATGTTACTTATATGAGATGTATGATAAAGATCGCTAGTAGGTACACAATACTAATTATTAACATTAACTAAGCCTCAACTGTTAAATATTTATTGCTCATTAAGTAAAGTATTTCTATTAGCTATGCAACAATTTACATTGTAAATACCTTCATATTAGAACGTCAAAAGCTCGTAAACAATTTACTGTGGGCAATAAAATATTACACATAATGTAGAAAAGGTAAGATTAATTAAATTAACGTTGGATATAAAGCCCTGCCTAATCATAATCACCAATCAGTCAACGGCAGACAATCACGCTGGGCAGAAGAATTGGTGACTGGTGCTGCTGCCTATCCCCAAGATTCACACCTGCAAACGGTAGGACAATCTCCAAAAAGTGTATGAGACGCCAGCTGTCACACAGGAGCAGAGGACAATAATCATGGAGTTTCTAATTTCATAAATTGAAGTTGGGTAATGGGGGCTATCGTTTTTGTGCTCACCAGTTGGCCACTGTAGAGCAAGGTCCTGTTGCAGTACTTTTATTTGATGTTTTGGATAAGTTTAAGTACCCTTATATTCATAGTATGTTTATTTTATTACATTTTAAAACTTCAAATGAATATTTAGATTATAATGTTCCTAAAATTGGCAAGCATGAAGCAGACAAATCTTATTCTTCCTTCAAGTGCTACCAAATTAGATCCTAACTTTTTACTTAAAATCTTAAACCATAATTAATCAAGAATCGCACAACCATTACAGCTATTATGAATTATTCGTTATAATCCGTGATAAAAAATCCCGCAAACGGGGCACGTTCAGTACCTACATATTTTGACATCTAGATACCTTACTCTACACTAGCGCCTCTAGCGGCGAACTCAAGCGCGATAGCCTTCATTGTGTTGATGCTTACAGACGATTAGAGTATTACTCTTTGCCTTCTTTATAAAGAAGATAATTATCTCAGTGTAGCGTTGAGTAAGTCCATAAGCACCCGATGTTAAATCTCAACGGCTCTACACGTCAGTGCCGGAACTTATTAGCGCCGTATGCGTTCATTCACGAGTCTTATATGCTTACTTACATCGCATTGTATATTTTTAGCACCGCGTGCAGTGACTCCTACCTTCCTATAAAGGCTTAATCTTAAACACTATCCCCTTTATTTATAAACGTTGCTTAAAGTTAAGCAATGATTAGCGACTGCTAAAAATGCATTTTAGACATTTTGAACGTCTCAACTTTAAGAAACGTTTATAAATAAACCCCTTAACATTGAAATCTGCGATTAATGAACAACGTAAACTATCTCAAAGATAGGTAATTAACGAAATATATGAAAGATAAACCCGTAAAACAGGTTTGAACAAGGACAAAGCCTTGTGCAATGGTGTCTCTGGATTATGCATGGTTGCCTACTTGCAGAGTTTCAGCAGTGTGCCTCTACCATACCATCCCGCCGATGGTAGCTTCAGAACCACCGGCCGTTCGGATTGTTACAGGGTAAACTTTAAATCTCAAAAGCACGACAGGACACAATCTTCCTTCAATGGTCAGCAAATTAGGCCAAATAAGGCTGGTTTCATTAAGTAAAACTATCGCTAAATTAATGTGACAAATTGTCAAGCGCGCGTAAACGGCTGCGATTGACGGTTGATAAATCATTCAACCAATCACAGCAGACAATTTGTCGCATTATTTTTACGATAATTTTGCACGATAATTTTCATGTTCCAGACACTAGCCAGTAATCTGGGTATTTTGATTCTGCACCCTAATTACGTAACACACTATCTATCACTATCTGAATCATTTTGAAGCCTATTCCTAATCCATTGATTCATGTGTTCGAAAAATTTGTTGAATCTACAACGAACGTAAATAACGCAATGAATGTTGTTGAACTGTCAAAATGACACCCATTCCTACTGTTACTGTGTTACGTAATTACGTAACACAGTAACAGTAGAGATAATTAATAAATTAACAGCGAGTTAATTACCTCGCTGGTTAGAGGTGTGGTAGTTGGACATACTCAACATCAGCACAACCGTTCAGAAACACCTGTTTCGTCCTAAACTTATCTACCGGTTTAAGGTTTTACGACAAACTGACAGCTAACATAAATATTCAGCTGAACAGTTTTATGGTCCGGTAACAGTTTAACATAACGCCTCGTCGTCGCCGCTTAAAACCGTTAGAAAGTGAATTCACATATTCACACCTCTATATTTAACTGCTGGTAACTTGGATTGGTTTCACATTTTGAAGTCTGCATACCTTCGTAATTTATACCTACCTAGGTGGTTTACCGATACATGCAAATGTTGTCATTGTTTGTTGTCTTTTTTTTACTTTGTTTTTCACGCGAATCTTTTTTAAATTTACTTGAATTAAAACAGTTAAACTCAATAAGCATCGCTATTGAGACACAATTGATTTGCTATTGATATGGCCCTCTAGCAAGCCACCTGGGACCTGACTAGAACCGTCTTTACGCAGGTCTGGCAGTGGACTTACCGACGAGAAACATGTGGCACCCTTGTCATTCTCCTCTTCGGCTGCTAGGGAATAATTATCCAGAGAAAGGGCAGCAACGTCCTCCTGACAGTTTCTTCTCGTATAACAGTTGTAATATGAAGTGTTCTTGCAAGCATTGTTAAGAGATTTGCCAGGCAGCAGAGCTGGATAGTACTGGGGCTGCTTGCCTTGGGTGCGCCCGTGCCGGACGAACTGTGTAGCGTGGCTTGAAGAGGTTCGAATCTCTACTTGCATCCCTATATCTAATTATGATCTATGCCAGCTGTAGCGGCATCTACAAACGCCACATGCGAGCTACGCGTCATACTGACGTCACGCAAAATCCTGCATCGCGCAAGCAAAGTTTACCGCGCAACTAGCATATATACAACATCCCGACATCAATCGTCGGGCAGTTGCCCACCAGACACAACACCCGTCTGGTCGGAGGATCCTCCCTTTTCCATAGAGTATGAGTGAACTTTACACCCTGTTCCTCATACCTCTATATAGCTGTAACAATATGGACCAACTCTCCTGTTTTTAGTGCCACACGTTCACCTCTAGCTACTAGAGGTGACTCTACTAGACTCGAGTAGTGTCATCTAGTGTGTAGTGTCCCTAAGCTGTACCTTTAAGCAAGCTAGCAACTCGTACAATAGACAAAGTTTATTAAACTTAATAAACACGGCGATTTCGCGGCGGTAGGCGAGATAGTGTGACGTCACCACCAAAGGGTCACATTATCGCGACCTCACGCTCAATTATTCACTAGTAAATCATATTTCACAATGCCGCACGGTTATATAACGTAGGGCGGAATTTATAGCTCGTGTCATTCATCAGACTTGTAACATGCTGTGACCATGAAATATGCAAGTTGTGTAGAGGATGCAAATTTTTCGAACATATTAAGCAATGGATTAGCAATAGGCTTCAAAATGATTCAGATTGTGATCGATCACAGTTAGGGTTCAGGGTGATAGGAAACCTAGGAAAGGCAAACTAAGCAGTAAGCCTCATCTAGATACAATTTTACAAAAAAAAAGGAAATCTACATAGGTGTACCTAGCGTACAAAAGTAGGTAGATACCTACTTATGGCTACCTATGAGTTTTTTTTTTCATCCTAATTCTTAGCAAAACTAAATTAGGAAGGAAGAATGAAATTAAGTCAGTATACACGGACGATGGTCACATTAGCTTGGACTTGACAATAATCGCATCCCGGAAAAAAAATATATTTTGCGAGCATTACTGCTTCGCAGAAGGAGGTGACGGCTTCCCATTCCCTCCCGTTCCGTACCATGGCCTGGACCAGCACCCTAATTACGTAACACACTATCTATCACAATCTGAATCATTTTGAAGCCTATTGCTAATCCATTGCTTCTTAAGTTCGAAAAATTTGTCTGCTCAACAACGTAAATAACGCAATGAATGTTGTTGAACTGTCAAAATGAAACCCATTCCTACTCTTAGTGTGTTACGTAATTACCCCGCAGGGCCGGACGCGAGATATCGCCGCCGCCGATCGCCGCCACGCGGACACGGCGGTGCTCCGCCTTTGCTGGGCAGACCACCATATGCTCCACCGTGTCCTCCGGTCGATCCACACAATGATAACACCCGGGCGTTTCCTCCCGCCTTATCCGAAATAGGAAGCTCCCGAAACAGCCATGTCCGGTGAGGACCTGCGTCAGGCGGAATGTGATGAGGACCCCGTGGCGCCTCTCAAGCCACTCCTCAAAGAGGGGACTTACTGCTGCAATTATGGCGTACCCATATACAGGGTCCTAATAACGAAACCTTGAAATAGATGAGCAGCTCCTAAGTTGAGCATTAAGACGCGATAAGAAGCAAATTTTATAATAGCGTATCGCGGCAACAAATAAGGTTAAAAAAGCGAAGCGTTTGACCAAAATAAAAGTAACTTTACAGTTTTAATTAAATTAATAAATAAATGCACGGCTCAGTGCAATAATTTAAGTTAGGTGTTTCTTTAGTTAATTGAATTCCCTTTAAATTATCTTTAAGTACATAAAATATGATAGTTTACGCTCAAAATTTAGAGAATTATGCGACATGAATTTTTATTTTGAAATTTTTTTTACGATTGTTTTATCATAATATTATTTTACTTTTATAAAATATTTTTGAATAAGTCTTTTCTTTGAACAATAGTCAATACACAAAAAAAAAACTGGCTATGTACCAATAGGTACGCCTAACTGTGTGACAAAAAACTGAGCGATTTATTCGGTGAGCTTCATGCAGGATACGGCTCTACACAAGACACCCCAAGTAGCAAAATCGGGTCCTTATAATGGTCTCAAGACTATTTTTTCATGCACTTATAAGATACTTGAAGTATGCTACAAACAAGGATTTGGGCGCAAATATAGGAGCATATATTTCTGTAACGATCTTATAATGAACTTGGATAAAGTCATTAACTCGTATAATATACTTGACGAAAAACAATAGTTTCTATAACAATCTTAGCCTATTCAGTTACAGGCACTAGTGCTTCTATAACGCTTTGACTCCAGTATCTTATGAAACCTATCAATTTTATAATGCGCTTGTAACATACTTGGTTATTTGTTATAAGTGCATTATATAGGTATAAACTGTAACGTGCACGTGTTTTGTATTTGAGAAATTTGTTTCTTTTTATATTCCTTACTAATATAAATAATTCCATTAGTATTCATTCGTTTTTAATATAGCTGGTTACTTTGTGAATATAGTGTGGAAACTGGTGGGGAAGTCAAATTTACTGTGAATATGTACCGCATATTGATTTTTTCTTAACGCCTAGAGCAAAATTGAACATTGTGAAGTTGTTGTTAAAATTTAATTTCAATGATTCTTGTGAATATTCGCCATGTTTTAAAAATGCTCTGCATTGAGTACTTTATAGAATCACTATTAGCAAATTAGTACTTATTACAGTTTTGGTAACTATCACTTCTCCTCCATTTTAAAACAAATTAGGGTTCCTCATGAATTGTTTATCAACCTCACCCGTTAAATCTGACTAAGCTTTGATTATTTTTTCGTCCGTCAACTGTATAAGCAAGTGTACAAGACTTTTATTTGTTTTTAACAAAGTTCGTGCATCTTTGGGTAGAATGTTTTTAATTCTTTTGTATAATATTATTGATAGTTCATTTGGTGTCAAATGCATTATATTCAATTTTATAGCCCAGCTTTGTATATCTTGAAGTAATTCATGATTCTTTTCAGAGTCTGTGCTTTCTTTTATTTCTGAATCATATTCTTCCTCATGGCCTTTTCTTCCTGTTCTTCATGATTAGAATAGCACTCAACAGGTACAGCATCATTTTCGACGGAACCCTCCATTACATAATCTGTTGCACTTGACTATGAGATGACAAGCTATAATTTGACAAAATGGCTGACGTTTACTTACAAAGTACTTGGTCAAGTAATTTGTAAGCATGTTTGCTCTCATAGCGTATTCGTAACATGCTAACAATCATATAAGAGACTTCGACAAGACGATAATGCCAATACTTATAAAGATCTCTGATAAGTATGTTAAAAGTAAATGTATCCTATAACTGTCCTATAAGTTAATCTTGTAGTAGCTATAGGACTTAGTTATAGCAACCAATGCTCTTGAGTATATTTAGTCTTGTGAAATGCATTTATAAGTATATGAGTCTTATAACTGTTCTATAAGTTAAACTTGTATTTACTAGAAGACTAAGTTATAGAAGCAAATGCTCCTGAGTAAATTAAGGCTTGTGAAATGCTACTATAAGTAAAATAGTCTACACCAATGCACTTATAAGAATCTTATAAGTGTTAATACACTTATCATATTTTTTTATAAGATTACTTTGCTTGTTGGGACAGCAACGTCTAGCTAATCAATTAATTTTTTCAAAAAGCCACTTAACCATAACTTTCGATTATTACCTTCTTAATTTAATTTGTTCGCCATATAATGTAAACCAAATAGTTTTACACATTTATGTAACCTCTTAAACAACACAATGTATTACGTATTGCTGTTGTATGCTCACATATAAACCAGTCTAATTCTACACGCGAAGACTTGTAATTGGCTTCCTGTTGGCTATAGTTTCCTTTTTATTAAGTTTTTAAGCTGTAAAGACTTCCATGTTTCAATAAATACAAAAATCGGTTCGGCAGATTCGCCGTGAAAAGTGAGTGTGTTTTTGTTTAAAAGTACGTTTTAAACAAAAACACACTCTTGTTAGTATAATGGAGGTGGCATATGGATATATTATCTGAAAAGAAAGGAAAATAGGTTTATTTGTCACAGAAACACGTGCGTACAAAAATATAATTAACTCGAATAATAAAGAAAAATAAAAACAAAGTAGATCTATAATCACGAGCACAAAACAGGAAATTGTCAACAGCTGCACGTCATGACTGTGACAAAAAGGCTTCCAGTCAGCAAGATGCTGTGCTATGGGGGACCCACAGCACAGCGCTGATTTTCTGTGGGTACCCGAAAAGGGCGTACGGAAACCAAGTCAGGTACCAATCGTTAACAAAAATTATTTTGTTTCCTTTAGTAACAAAATAAAATAAAATAAACAGTACTTAGAAAGAGCAACTATTTTTACAATACAACCAATATCTCAATGATCTATACCTACATAGGTAGAGTAGAGATATCTTGAAACTTGTTGCTAGATCGGTGCATTTGTAGTGTCAGTATTGCGATTTATGTGCTCTGATAATGTCATCTAATGCACTCGAGCTGCCCAAGGATCTTGTTTTAGATTTATGAAAGTATCTAGCTGTTAACTATATCAATGCTTACCACTTACTGGCACTTATTTAATCTAAGAAACATCCTCTATAAACTCTGAAAGACATTTCCTCAACATCTGAACTTAATTTTATGCTTAATATTTATTCTGAGAACTAAAAATTCCAGGTAGATAGGTAATAGGGAATATGCTTGTATTTTATTAATATTCATTATAAAAAAAAAAACTTTCAAAAATAAATTATCGTCAAAATATTGATAGAGGCATAATTCTGAAAATATTTAAACCTTATTGGAATCACGTGCATATTCCCTATAATTTGCTTCAGATCTAAACTATCTACACATCTAAATCTAAATTATCACACTATGACAGCCAACTAAGGGCACCTGTCAAAAAAGAAAAAAAAAATGCAGAATAAAACCAAAGACGTTATTGTGCAATAAAACTCCATAGGTAATTGATTCCTTTTACTTAATTCACCTTGAGCTCAAACATTAACATAAATCAAGGAGAGCTGTCTGATGAAAACGATGTGTTGAATAAAGCTCCATACGGAGTGAGCTCATCATAGCTCACGCAGTCACGAATAGTTTTAGTCATTCTTAGTTAATATTCAAGTTAATAAAGTTGGCGCTTGTCCCCAGAGAATATGGTGGTTCGCCGTGGCGTTGCTGTTGTGGGCCCCACACACACACTGTCGAGAATTCACGTAAGTATACTAGTAGGTACATTCGGACAAGCTAATTGGTATACAGGCAGCTTTACTTGCAACTACTTTTATACAATGTTGTGAGCACAGCACCCTTATTATTATTACGTAACACACTATCTATCACAATCTGTCCATTGCTAATCCATTGCTTCATATGTTGGAAAAATATGTCTACTCAACAACGTAAACAACGCAATGAATGTTGTTGAACTGTCAAAATGAAACCTATGCCTACTGTTAGTGTGTTACGTAATTACCCCGCAGGTTGTGAGTGTGCAGAGTATGTCCATTCGACCACGGTCCACCACCACTCTCTAGATTAAGTACTCACAGTCACGAGCTTTACACTTAGGTACTCAAGATTCAACTGCGATTTTCTGTTAACGCATTACTGAAAAATTTATGGTGTTACGAATTATGAACATAGTATTTTCAAAACCATGAAATTATGAAACAGGTCCTTTGTTACAGTTGCGATCGTTTGGTATTTCACGAGAAAATCCCTTTTGAATTTTGCGTAGGTAAGTGTGAGGGATTTAATGCTCGTAACTGTACTATCTATAAGCATAAGCATAATCTGCCTATAATGTTCCCACTGCTGGGACACAGGCCTCCTCTCTTCGAGAGGAAATGGGCTGTAATCAACCACGGGGGCCCAGTGCGGGTTGGTAGATGTCACATGTCTGTCATCATGATGTCATGTCAGAGTACTACCTATGCCAAAGTTTATTTCGCACATGATAACAATGAATATTGGCAGTGTAAGTAGTGGAAAGATACATATTCTTGCCTGTATACCAAATCCCTTGTTCGACTGTACATAATAGTAAATAACTGTGTTCAGCTTTGTTACATTTCTATTTGAACCACCACAAAGGCTCAATGGAGCGCGTATTGAATGCAGTATTCATGCGAGGAGGCAGTCGCAATGCTGTGTTTGCTGAATTATTTAAAATCACACCCACATTAGTTGAGAATGTCGTAAGAAAAGGAAAAGTTCTATCCTTTTTGGCAGGTACCTAATACACAAAGGATCCCAGATGTTATGACTGTCCAAAAACATTTTCTTTGTGATCTGTTTACTTTAATTCAGCGGTCAATGAAACACAACACACAATGTTTACAGGTCGTTAATATTTAGGTGGTCATGCTAAACTGGAAAAGTCGTAAAGTTAACAGACGCGAAACTGTTTACGGGGGCTATAATCGATATTTTGCGGAAACCTAACGTTTTATTATTTGAACTCATTTTACTCAGTGTGTGAGGACGGCCAGCTAAACGGTCACATGGTTATGAAAGACTTCCAACCTCAGATTCCTTAAAACTTTTTGCGGTTGTAGGTATAATTGTAAGGACCCGCACCCTAATTAAGCAACACACTGTCTATCAGAATCTGAATAATTTTGAAGCCTATTCCTAATCCATTGTTTCATATGTTCGAAATATTTGTCTGCTCAACAACGTAAATAGCGCAATGAATGTTGTTGAACTGTCAAAATGAAACCCATTCATATTGTTAGTGTGTTATATACGTAATTACCCCGCAGTAGGGACTCATAAAAATAATGAAGATGATACGACACAGATAAAATATTCTTGTCTAATTATTTATGATCCTACAATTTTTTTTGCGCCTTTAGCATTATGGTTATTTTAATAGACACTCCTTTATAATCAAGAGTATCAACGAACAACATAAAAACATCAAAAGATTTTTCAATATTCAATCTATTAAAATTCGTATACGGTTGATGTGAACCAATGACGCCGGTCATAAATCTTCAAATAATATTTTTATCTATCTATAACTGAAGTGCATCGTGAAATAATGCATGGAAAGCAATACGTCTTCATTAAACGGACCGCTAGGAAGAGACCATAACATTAAACCGCTTCTATATAAGTTCTGATTGATGTTCTATGAATAGAAACTAAAATAAAACTTTATTTATTTAGTGGACATGCGTAGATTGATCTTTTACGATGTAGTTTTTCAATAACGAGACACCAAAATAATCGATCTGGTTTTGTTTTTGGGTAAAGGTGAAAGACCTGCGGGGTAATTGCGTAACACAATCCTAAAAATCGACCTAGAAATCGCTTTCATTTTGACAGTCCAACAACATTCATTGCGGTATTTACGTTGTTGAGCAGACAAATTTTTCGAACATATGAAGCAATGGATTAACAATATCCTTTAAAATTATTCAGATTGTGATTGATAGTGGGTTACGCAATTAGGGTGCGGCCTTTTATTATTTATTTTTATCTGACGTCAATTAATAAAAATGACAAAACAAAAGTTAATTCTATATTTAAAATAAGTACCTAGAAATGAAGACAGAATTTTAATGAGGCATCAACAATTACTCGTTGGCCTTTCAGCTTAGGTATTTACATCTTATGTACAAACTTTTGCACACACAGCGCAGTGCAGTGCGCATTGTATTGCCCGCTGGAATGCATTATTCTACGTTGCAGATTAGTAACTAGAACTTGAGCTATTAATAATACACTGAGCCAGTTCTGTTTTCTGCATTTCGTTGTATTTTAGGCGTACGGTTACCTGCCTTAAAATAGCTTCGACAGATCTCGACATGCGTTTTATGTTTTATGGTCTGTGACATAGAGCATTTGTAATTTGAGTGGCTAATTAATTTATGTGTGGGGATAAAATGTTACTTTGTAGTTTGTTATGGGCAGGTACGTTATAGGACTTTGTTCCTCGGGGCTAGGCGGGAACTACGAGTACAGAACCCCACGTGCTACAATCCTTCATACTCCGTAAGGCTCCTTCACACAGGCGCAACCCGCGCACACTGGTCCCGAATGATAAAAAAGTGGACATTAAGAAATTTTTGACAGAAGGTCAACGGATTCGGCTGTTTTTTTTTTTTGTAGACAGCTGATGCAATTACAAATCACTTTTATAGATTGAGTTTTTGCCAAATAAGCCGTATTTTCAGAGAAAAAAAATATTGAAATATTTTTTGTATGAAAGAAATCCTAATTTTGTCTTTATCTTCCAAGATTCAAACGTATTCAAAATAAAACTTAGCGCAGCTTGTAGAGGTGCTAATTGCTCACCACTTTGTCATAGACACTCTTCTGCGATTTTGTGCTCCTTTTGAGTTACAGGCACTTTAAATATTTTTTGTATAAAAAAATTCTAATTTTGTCTTTATCTTCCAAGATTCAAACGTATTCAAAATAAAACTTAGCGCAGCTTGTAGAGGGGCTAATTTCTCACTACTTTGTCATAGACACTCAACTGCGATTTTGTGCTCCTTTTGAGTTACATGCACTTTAAATATTTTTTGTATGAAAATATCCTAATTTTGTCTTTATCTTCCAAGATTCAAACGTATTCAAAATAAAACTTAGCGCAGCTTGTAGAGGGGTTAATTGTTCATCACTTTGCCATAGACACTCAATTGCGATTTTGTGCTCCTTTTCAGTTACAGGCACTTTAAATTTTTCGTTGTCGGATGAGCTTTACTAGTTTTTTGTAGACAGCTGA
Source organism: Dryobotodes eremita (assembly GCA_917490735.1). NCBI lineage: Eukaryota > Metazoa > Arthropoda > Insecta > Lepidoptera > Noctuidae > Dryobotodes > Dryobotodes eremita. Next base: position 7,690,352 of record OU823256.1, read on the forward strand.
TACAATTACAAGTAACTTTTAAAGATGTATTTTTTGTTAAATAAGCCGTATTTTCAGAGTTAAAAAATTAATTCAGGCGGATTAGAAATAATCTTGTTAAAGATAGACTAAGATGTAATAACATTTTCTTCATTAATAAGTAACTCTTATAAATGTCTTTCTATTAAAAAAAGTCTTATTTTAAATATTATATCAAATAAACAACTTGGATATCTCAAAACGTGTACAGACATGTTCAGGTACAGGTAATTTATTGTGTGACTCATATTCAGATTATAAGCATTTTTTGGTAATGAGTCATTGCTTAATTAGCCGATTACTTACAATTTGGGCTATATTTGGTCATCTAACGCTAGTGAATGCGTCGGAAACGCTGAATGATAAAAAGGTATAAATTGCAATTAAAACTTCTTTTACAAAAATTAATTACAAAAATTAAATCTTTAACAAGATTATTTCTAATCCGCCTGAATTAATTTTTTAACTCTGAAAATACGGCTTATTTAACAAAAAATACATGTTTAAAAGTTACTTGTAATTGTATCAGCTGTCTACAAAAAACTAGTAAAGCTCATCCGACAACGAAAAATTTAAAGTGCCTGTAACTGAAAAGGAGCACAAAATCGCAATTGAGTGTCTATGGCAAAGTGATGAACAATTAACCCCTCTACAAGCTGCGCTAAGTTTTATTTTGAATACGTTTGAATCTTGGAAGATAAAGACAAAATTAGGATTTTTTCATACAAAAAATATTTAAAGTGCATGTAACTCAAAAGGAGCACAAAATCGCAGTTGAGTGTCTATGACAAAGTAGTGAGAAATTAGCCCCTCTACAAGCTGCGCTAAGTTTTATTTTGAATACGTTTGAATCTTGGAAGATAAAGACAAAATTAGGATTTTTTCATACAAAAAATATTTAAAGTGCATGTAACTCAAAAGGAGCACAAAATCGCAGTTGAGTGTCTATGACAAAGTAGTGAGAAATTAGCCCCTCTACAAGCTGCGCTAAGTTTTATTTTGAATACGTTTGAATCTTGGAAGATAAAGACAAAATTAGAATTTTTTTATACAAAAAATATTTAAAGTGCCTGTAACTCAAAAGGAGCACAAAATCGCAGTTGAGTGTCTATGACAAAGTGGTGAGCAATTAGCACCTCTACAAGCTGCGCTAAGTTTTATTTTGAATACGTTTGAATCTTGGAAGATAAAGACAAAATTAGGATTTTTTCATACAAAAAATATTTAAAGTGCATGTAACTCAAAAGGAGCACAAAATCGCAGTTGAGTGTCTATGACAAAGTAGTGAGAAATTAGCCCCTCTACAAGCTGCGCTAAGTTTAATTTGAATACGTTTGAATCTTGGAAGATAAAGACAAAATTAGAATTTTTTTATACAAAAAATATTTAAAGTGCCTGTAACTCAAAAGGAGCACAAAATCGCAGAAGAGTGTCTATGACAAAGTGGTGAGCAATTAGCACCTCTACAAGCTGCGCTAAGTTTTATTTTGAATACGTTTGAATCTTGGAAGATAAAGACAAAATTAGAATTTTTTTATACAAAAAATATTTAAAGTGCCTGTAACTCAAAAGGAGCACAAAATCGCAGAAGAGTGTCTATGACAAAGTGGTGAGCAATTAGCACCTCTACAAGCTGCGCTAAGTTTTATTTTGAATACGTTTGAATCTTGGAAGATAAAGACAAAATTAGGATTTCTTTCATACAAAAAATATTTCAATATTTTTTTTCTCTGAAAATACGGCTTATTTGGCAAAAACTCAATCTATAAAAGTGATTTGTAATTGCATCAGCTGTCTACAAAAAAAAAATCAGCCGAATCCGTTGACCTTCTGTCAAAAATTTCTTAATGTCCACTTTTTTATCATTCGGGACCAGTGTGGCCGCGATGCGAATCCCACGCGACTGAAACACACCGCCTTTCGCGCGACGAGCGGTGCCTTTGTATCGGGTGCAATACGTGTTGCGTGTCGCCCCTGTGTGAAGGAGCCTTTAAGTCCACAAAAAATCAGCAGCATCTATAGGTACCTAACTTTTAAAAATGAACCATCTTTTGTGTACCTACCTCTACCGCAGTATAGTACAGTCAGTGACCTGCATGACCCGACACCTCTTTCCCTCATCTTCTTTGTGAGAGGGGTCAAGTAATGCACAGTACCTACTGACCGTACTTAATATAGTAGTATTTAGAGTCATTTGTCATCGCCCACTTCTTTCAATTGCTAATCCGAATCGGAACAATCGATTTCTAAAAGTATTTAATCTTTATTGGACTATTTTCCAAACTTGGAGTTTGGGCTTCATAAAATCTTCAAGACAACTACGATGCCTTTGGAGTCTGTAACGGTTTACCAACACTCGATTGGTCCATGAACCGTTGGTGAACAGAATCTTTAAACCATTAACTTTTCATCCAAAGTACTTTTCACCCACGAACGTTTCGCCAACATAACTAACTTAACCTTTTTTTTTCCCGGGTGGAAAAGTGGAAAAGTTAATGTTTTAAATAAGCTGGTCGACGGAGCCCCGCTTTGCGGGGCTCCTATTTCTGTCTAAAGGGTTTAAAGGAACCTAACCAACCGAACCTCGGGATGCCACTGACGTCGACTGTGATGTTGGCGAAACGTTCGTGGGTGAAAAGTACTTTGGACGAAAAGTTAATGGTTTAAAGATTCTGTTCACCAACGGTTCATGGACCAATCGAGTGTTGGTAAACCGTTACAGACTGATGCCTTTGTCTATAATTTAGTAGATAGATAACTAGTCCATCTAGCTAGGCGATCGGAAAACATAGGTTTTTGGACTTCGCAAAATCATGTGTGGGTAGTTTCAAGTTTCTAAAGTAGATTTCTATTCGTCAAAATTTCATAAACTTAACTTTCTATTTAAGAAAAAAGCTAACAGCAGTTTTAACGGTAGATATCCTTAGTGTTTAAACTTTTAAAGTGGACACCATATTTCACATGTCGGTATGAATAAGGAGTCGGCCTACGCTAACCAGTCTAGCAACGTCCATTTCTTTGACAGCGAGATGTTTAATCTTGAAATTAGAACCACTTTGTTTGAATCATCATTGCCATATATCTCTGCTTTATAAACTTTAAGAGATAGGCGGATAGAAATTATATATAATTCCGTCAGTACAAAATTAATTAACGCTGTGGATAAGTAGGTAAGTCGTCATCTCGACAATTTAGGGCAAATTTCACCAATATAACTGAATGCGATCAGCATCGAAGTTCAGCATATCTCAACCGCGTTCAAAAGCTATATATATATTTATAAATAACGGTTTACAGTTATTCAAAAACCAGACGCCAGATATTGCCCTAACACACTTTTTTTGTACCCGAAATGCCATTACAACACGGATATCGAGGGATATGCCTTGGAGGCGTGGCACATGTCGCCTCTGTTGGCTCCAACTGACCTTATATACGCGCGACTGCAGTGAGCACCGTTCAGTCATATGTTTGCATCGGAACGTGTAGTGTGATTTCGTATTTTTATGAAATGCCGATTATTTCCGTCCTTATTTGAAAAAATAGCACAATTACAACAAACCTTAGTACAAGTGGCTTGTCTTACCACCGGTATCAAAAAAATCACTGTATTAATTATAATATTTAAGTATTTTACAAATTATTTAGTTGTGAAATATTTTTGACATGCGACAGCCTTTGCCTAATGACTGACGCATGTCAAAACAATGCATTAGTGGTGCGTAGCGCTGACATATAGATATCGATAATTGTTAGTTGCTCTAATAGGAAATTGTATTAAGAATTTTAAATAAGAATTAATACATTTTATTTCAGTTTCCCGAAAGATCCAGAAATTAAACATAAATGGGTAGATGCAAAATGCAGGGAAAATAAAATTGGTTTCCCTCAAACAAATTTCAAGTGACTTCAAAGTTCATAAAGACGCTGCTAGTCCCAAAAGCTCTTAGACACTTTGTCAATACAAATATTTTCTCATCAACTGATTTTCACCAGTTTGAGCAAGACCCGATGGATAATAATATTATCCAAGTGACAAAATGTGTGATGGAATAACATATTGATATTTGCTTACATTTTTTGGTTACGAATGGAACACCTAAATTATGAAAGCGTTAGATATAATGTTCAATAAGTACCTATTTAAATTGATGTTTTGTGTGCGATAGTTGAACAGTTTTAATTTTAAGTAAGGGCAGCCCCGGATCTAGGGGGGGGGGGGCAAATTCAAGCGTGGCACTCAAGTACTCAGCGCACCGCAACTCTGCGATAAGTGAGATGTGCAGTACTTATTATCTTTCTCTGCGGGTGGCACACTGAGGAAATCACTCCGTGATTAGCGTAGGCATACGAGTAGATCGTCAAACGGTGTGAGCGGGTTGCGGGCAAAGCAGTTGAATTTTACCAGGAACTCTCCGTTTTTAAAACACATGCTCCAATTTTATTTGGCGATACAAAAACGTTAGCTTTCCATCTCTTGCAACAGATCTATGCCGTGGCGATCCTGAGGAGGATCAGCGCCTCTGTCACGTCTGTGGGCAATAATTTAAGGAACAAATTCCTTATTTTAGAAATTTTACTTCGCGAAGCGGGGGCGCCGGACGTCCCGCCCTTTTCGCCGCCTTTATGTGCAAAGGCGACACGATTTCCTTTAAGTTTTTACCACAGCGCTGGCGCAGCTGTTGGATTGGAGCATTATCGATCGATAAAATTTTACTAATATGTTCCTGGCAAAATATTCCTAGCCTAGCGACTCTTAATTCTTAAAACTTTTCGGACTTAAAAAATCTAACTTATCTGAGGCAGTGCTAAAATTTTCGCGCTCGCTCCGCTCGCTGGTACATTCTAGATTGTCTTAATTGGTGTTAAGCTTTTCTGCATAAGTCGGGTGTGATCTTAGCAATCGAAAATCATGACAATCAGATTAATTATGACAATGCCATCGATTTTTTTGCAGAACAAAAGGCTCAAAGAGTAAAATATTTATTCTAATCTTCTGCTAATAATAAAGCTGAAGAGTTTTTTTTTGTTTGAACGCGCTAATCCCTGGAACTAGGAGTCGGATTTGAAAAAATCTTATTGCATTTGATAGCCCAATTCTTGAGGAAGGTTATAGGCTATTTTTAACATCACACTACGACCCTTAGAAACCGAGCAGTAAGAAATAAGGTCAGAAAGAATGCTAAGCGAAAAGGAAGTAATATCGTAGGCGAGTGATGCGCAGCGACGCGGTGGGTCGGGGGCCGATGTTTCACGCGGACGAAGTCTCGTACAGAAGCTAGTATGCGATAATCTCACGATTTATTTCAAATATGTCCTGTCCTGTCCTAAATAATTGTCCGACATGTCCATGTATATTTAAATAGATAAGGCTTCATGTAAAAGGTTAAAAGATTGGCGGGGCGGGGAGCGGCAGATTACAGTTTTTGCCCCGCCTCGAATAAATTCTAGGTCCGGGGCTGAGTAAGGGAGAAACTGAAGAAACTGATTTACTTAAATGTTATTTGCAAACGAAAATGTTGTATTTTTACTTGATTTGTTGTTATTGGTGTTTTAACATTCCACATCGAAAAGCAGAAAAAATAAACGATACAAAATACGTCCAAAAAACACCTCTTTTTGCAGTCGGTTTTCATCGATATTTTTATCGATCACATATTTATACCAATCCCTCTTCCCTAGTTGATGCTACAGTTACATGTGTGCATTCAGTGACTGTATCTATACTTTCTAGTGCCCGCCTCTTTTGAGCATATGTGCAATAAAATAGTACAAAAGTGTTACGCATATTTTCTTGTTTGTGTGCGAAAAAAGCATCATGTGTGCCGTATCTATTTATTTTGTGTATGTGTGAGTTTCAGGAGTGGGGAAAAGGTGGCGACACTTAAACTTGAGCAAATATAGAGTAAAGGCATATCTCTCGGATATCTATGCATTACAACTTCAACTGAATTGCCCCATAGTATCAGACCATATGACAGCACAGACGAAACGTAAAAACGTACGTAAACGTACGGTGTAAGAGGATGTTTTTTTTTTTTTAACAAAAAGCTACCTTATTTTTTTTTTCGATATAAAAGCGCATTCCATATTACCCACCGTCTCAACTTTAAGTGAATAATTAATTATGCATCCGAATATCGGATCTCTGGTCATCATTATTGGGGAAATTGCACTGACAGTTCTTGAACGCAGTTTAGATGTGCTGATCGCGTTTAGTTTCATTGGTGAAATCAGCCCTTAGAATAGTAGGTATAGTATAGCAATTAGGTAGAACTTTCGTTAATTAGAATTCGTTGAAACAAGTGATTACGTTTCACAGTAAGGTAGGTTGCAGCTTTCGCTCATAAAAAATGTTATTATAATGTAGAGCTTGGTATGAAGAAGCAGATTTTTTCGAAGAAATTTCTATAGGCCCATATTTCTAACCTTTTAGGACTAGGTACTTTATCTAATCTCACTGGTAAACTGGGAATCGAATCCCGGAAGAAACAATTTCTAAGCGGTGCACTTACCAATTAGGCAAATCGGTGATTGTAACCGCTGCATTTACCCTCTAATACCGGAACAGCTTGCTGTGCCTATTTATAAATAATGTAGGTATGTTCTTCGAATCGGAAATCGATTTGTAAATTGTGTAGTCAAATATTTATACTGTTTTGCCCACAGCAAGGACCACACTAGTAACTAATTATAGCTGTTTAACTTAATTTTAACAGTTTAACTTTTCCAACGTAGTCGTAGGTACCTCATGCACGTTTACTACTAACGTGTGTTCAGGGTTGTCGCGCATTATTTTCGGTCAATTCAATTCAATTTATTCAGGAACAATTCACATTGTGTTTGAAAGCATAAATAAATAAAATAGACATACTGGCCTATATTCAGAAATTGAAATTATAAGTTCATAAATAACAACTTACATCTAATTAAATTAACCTAACCTAACAAAAAAAAAACTAACAAAAACTTTAAAGGTTTTATGTTAACGTAAGTTTTATTTAGTAAGTACTTTTTAGTTCAATAAAAGCTGTTTTTTTTTTTACTTCTATTTTATTTTGTACTTTTTAGCATTAGAAATTCTATAGATAACCGTTTTATCACCTTCTCTTGAAAAGTACTTGTAAAGACAAATCCAAAGAACCCAAACACGCCTTTACACAAGTCATGGTGATAAGCCATTCGAGTTGCACTATCCAAGTCATGCCACACTTTAGAACGGGCTATCATTATAATATAATAAATACTTATACAACATTTTGGGCCTGTGCTGTGGACCTCTGAGGAGTTTTCTCGTATGGGAGCTAGTCCTGGGTGCAGCCGCCAGATCATGGTAAACTTTAGAACGACCTATCATAATTGTATGCGTACCTATATAAAATTTTGTGTCTCTGCTATTGACCGTTGAGGAGTTCTCTCGACTGGAGCCAATCCTGGGTGCAGCAGCCAGGTTATAGGGGACCTTAGAAGGAACTACCATAAATAAACGCGTATATTAAAGATCCTTCGTCTGGAGCCAATTCTGGGTGTAGAATCACAGGTCATGCATCATAAAAATGCATTGTCCACGAAATAAAATCAACGTGTGAAATTTGAACTCCGTGGGATAAGAGGAAATGGTTTTATTTTCAGCTTGCAAGATTCCACCTGGACAAACATACATACATTGCAAGTTAATTAAAAGCTTGTAATTACGTTCATTAAAATTATAAAATTTATACATTCATAATATAAATACCTAACATTACAAATTAAACATTCAATACAATTAAAAATTCAATACAATTAAAAATTCAATAACATTACAAGCTAGTACACAGTCTCTTATTAACTAATATCAATTTTTTTAAATGTGGTTATGTCGTCGTCTATCGAATACAGACATTTGTCCAATGGGAACTAGAAGGTCTCGATCGGAACATATTAAACTCAATAACACTTTGACTGGTCATGGGAATCGAACGCGGGACCCCTTGCTGAGTATTCACGGCTGCGAACTTGAGTCCACTAGAGCAATGAGGAACTCACTGAAACTTTTGCTCTAAGAATAAAAATAAATTTAAACCTACTTATAACACAAAACGTCTACTAAGGCATGTTACACACTTGATCGGATCGGCTATTAGACTCCTTCAAACAGGAGCGACACGCCACGCGATACATTAGCACCGCCCTTGCCTACGCGCCTATCGCGCGACGAGCAAAGCCGGCTGGCCAAACATAGATTCTTTTTTATCGGCCGGCCTGTGCCGAATTAAGGCTCCTACAAACGGGCGCGACACGCGACACGAATCGCACGCGACACAAAGGCACCAGTGGTCGCGCGACAGGCGGTGCCTTTGTTTCGCGTCGCGTGTCGCGCCTGTTTGAAGGAGCCTTTATGCCGAACTGTGCGTAGCACCCCTTACATTGAAACTATTTTCTAGGCACGAAGACATCAGAGAAGCAATGCTGTCACTAGTCCACATGATCCGCCTGTCAGAAGACAAGCTGGAGAGACACGAGTTCAGAGAGAAAGCTCTCGGTGAACAGGTGAAGAAGATGCTGAACGGCCTCGATAAGAAGCACAGGGCTTTAGAGCCGTTGAAAGGAATGATCTCAAGGCTAGACGACCGGTTGTCCAATGTAGAGACTATACTTTTACAGGTTTGTACGATTTGGCGTCTACTTTTATCATTTGACCGTTATTTTGAATGTGTGATTTCTTAAACTTCGAGCGTTGAAGTGTCTGTTTTGGTATGCCCGCCATTGCTCTATCAATGTTTAGCTTGGACAATATTGAATCGAAAATTGTTTCTATATTTGATTTTAGGCTTATTGTGAAACCCTATGTCATTTTTCTTTGCAGAAAGAAGAACGTGAAAAGACCTCCCAGACTAAAATCAATAATGCACTTGAGAGCATACAAAAAGCTTTGGTGTCACTGACGCCAGCGCCGGCGACCCCTGCAGATTTGGACAATAACCTGACAGCTAATGATGACGTCTTGCAGAGGAGGCTGGACGCTACCGACTCTAAAATTGATGCGGTCAAAAAAGAAATTAAAAGCTTGAAGAGTAGTTTAAGTTCGGTAAGTCCAAAGACTAAGACCTTGAATGCGTTGCTGTATTGAATAATACCTTAGCGTACTATCCTTCACCATCCTGCTGCTCTGACCTATATCTACCAATTTATTCGGGGTCGGAGCAGCACGTCTTCTCTTCTTACGGCTCATAGTGATGCAGTTAACTGCATCCCCATTAGCCGTTATATCTCAGAGTTCTTCTTTCTTAGCCATGTCATCTTTTACACAATCCCTGTTCAAGCTAATCTTTTACAAGTCCCTCTTTTCTTATAGCCAGGAGAAGTAACACTATCCGTTCCCTTGTTTCATAATCAGCCTGTAATGTTCCCACTCTTTAGACACAGGCCTCCTCTCAACGCGGGCCCAGTGCGGGTTGGTCGCATGTCTTCGAATTCTTGTTTCTAGGACATGCCGGTTTTCTCACGATGTTTTCCTTCAGCTTTTTGAGAGCAGTGGTCATGAAATTATTTAAAGCGCCTGCCTGGATTCGAACTCACGACTTACGAGTACAACTTGTAAGTCGGGGCCGCTACCCTTGGGCCAGCAGTGCTCTCACCTCTCAGTTTAGGTAGTTAAGTTTGGACATTTTTAGTTAATTAGGATCAGAAACATCACAGGTATACCTACGTATACTTCCCTATGATAGAAAAATGGTTGTAGGTAGGTACGGCTAACAAATCAGTATAAAATCTCTAATTTTTTCAGGAGGCCCTCCGCTCGATGTGTTTAGAAGTCGCCTCAGACATGAACCCGTTCGAGAAGCACATAACTGAGGCAGAGAAGCTGCTCAATAAGTACGAACTCAAGCTGAATGAATACAATGGCACTAAGGTGCAGACTGACTTCGTGCCGCTGAACGAAGTGTCGCTCGCTGATGAGGCGTGGCACAGCAAGATGACTGAAGGTATAATTGCTTTTAAGTACATTGGTAACGAGTTAACTACTTTCGTTTCTACTTACTTGTTTCATAGCCTTCTTTGATTGGTTTATTTAATTAACTACTAGCCTAGCCACAGTGCCTACATTACCTATTTCCATTTAATAGATCTACCTTAGGTAAAATAACTTAGATTCCTACTTTCCAGCAGTGTGTGAATTAAGTCGGCTTTTAGCTTCACTATCGTGCTTTATTATAGGATTTATAGAAGTTCACGATGCTTTTATAGACATCTTCGTACTTATGGACCCTTAACACAGTCAAGTTACACCCGAGATTTATTTGCTTTTGAATAATTTATGTAGACATGCATGCATAAATTCTTCATTATTAAAATACTGAAAACGTTTTTATTTCCCAGTGATGGAGCGCCAAGAGATAGAGGTAAAGAAGATCCAGCGCTTGCTATCTGACGCGGAGAGCATGTGGAAGGACCTGCCAAGACACGCTGACCTGGTTCGCTCCACCAATCACACGTTAGAGAGTGTCAACAAAGCCACTGAAACCATACTTATTAACAACGAAATGGGTGAGTTTATCACCTTTTTTTGTTGTTGTAATTAGATGTTCGTAATAAGGAGTACGTCCGGGGAAGTACCGTACCACCATGATTATTTCTATCGCTAAGCAGCGTGTGATCTAACTTTAAGGGAACCTACCAATAGGTACCGATGCACGATGAATATATTTCAGCTTCGTTCGATGCTCTGGAATTGCGCCATGTTCATTGGAGGCGGTGACAATTACCATCAAGTCAATCAGCATCCTAATTGCGTAACACATTATCAATCACAATCTGAATCATTTTGAAGGATATTGCTAACCCATTGCTTCATAAGTTCGAAAAAATTGTCTGCTCATCAACGTAAATAACGCAATGAATGTTATTGAACTGTCAAAATGAAGGCCATTGCTACTGTTAGTGTGTTACGCAATTACCCCGCTGGTGTGCCATAGGGCGAAAAAAAACTTTTTGTACTTTTTCCTAACGAATGATACCCACTACTTATGTTGTCAAAGGGAGTTTCTGCAAGCCACCTTGAAAATATGATGGTACTACGCGTCCATTCATCGATTGCTTTGTTTTGATTTACCTAGTCACGGTACAAATAATAGACTTAACATTCGGCCATGGATTTACCTACTTACTTAGTTTACTTAGGTACCCTCTGCATTCGAATAATGGAGCGACGCGATCAGCCACAAAAGTCGATTTTTCAGTAAGTAGATCAGATACCTACCTACGTGTTAACTTGTACTTGACATGTAGGCTTATAAATTGATACAAAATTATGCGATATTCTCGAAGGATATTCTTTTATCTGGTTTTCTGTCATTCATGTAGGTAAATGTAGTTAAGCATTTATTTGATCTAATTTAACACTAGCCTCTGCCCGCGACTTCGCGTGATATTTCTTGTTATAAGATTAAATATAGGTATTCTATGACACTCTGCAATACTGTAGCTTCACATTAATGAAAGAATTTTCGGAATCGGATCATGAGTTCCGAAGATTACCCCCTACATACCGACTTACTTTTACCTCTTTATAATAGGTAGGTATTAGGATACTAATCTATATAAAAATACAGGAATTGTTTATACCTATGTCCGTTATAGACTTTGAAACCATCCAACCGATGTGCCCCGAACCGGTTTTATTAGAAAGGCAATAATGCGAATATGGTTTTAGACCACCCTGACAAGAAAAAAACTTCATGAATGGACCGAATGTGCCTAATGCATTATAGGTATTGTTCTATCGTAGTAGCACACGCCGGGTATCCGCTAGTACCTATTATAAAGAGGTAAAAGTCAAGTAAAAGTAAATCGACAGATTTATTAGTAGAGATTTCCGCTGTGGTGATGAGTTATGAAGTCATGATTTAAAAAAAAATACTGCCTCAACCAACTTTCGTTGCTGACTGTACCTATGTCCAACCTTTAGTAGAACATGTATGGTAGATACCTAAAGTAGCAATTACGTTTTATACATTTTCCAATTAATCAATTTTGTAAAGATGATGTTTCTCGTAACTCCAGTGGTAATCAATACCCAAGACGCAATTATCGAGTGCCACGTTTATCGATTACAAAATTGGTACACGCATCCGTCTGCACTTGCTTGACCCAAAGAATTTTAAACTTTATTGCAGTTCAAATATCTTACTTTCCTCTCTAATTAGTTTTCTTAGGACACTGGATTCAACTTATTTCAACAGGGGATAGAAGTAGACAGAATTTATTTATAACTATTGCCCCTGGAGACAGCGAAGCCTCCCCGGCTAGACCGAGATGATAAAAAGGTGGCCAGGATTCCAGGAAAGATTGGATGCAGAAGGCCGTGAATTGCGTGTTGTGACGCAAATTGGGAAAGGCCTATGTTCATCCGTGGACAGCAATAGGCTGAGTTTATTGTTTGAAGCTCTGTGTTTGAAGCACTTAATTACTACTTACTTACTTTATTATTACTTTTTTTTTAACCCCTCGTCCTCCTTGTGAGCAAAGCTCTTTCACCCCCCCCCCCCCCTGATGCTTACGTAAACGTTGGCAGATTTATTTTCTTTTAATCTGTTCAGAGGGCCTAGACAAATGGCATTCGCTTCGGAGATATTCTATTTCTACAATCGCTATAGCTTTCGCTAATTTTTCCATCATACGAATCGAAAACTAGCGATAACGCTTGTCAAAAAGTGCCACTTGGCTACGCATCTCTATGGAAGTAATCGTTCGACGCTGTCGATTCGTTTCATAGAATTGAATGTTGTTATCATTGTCTAGCTAATTTCTATTCGTTGACCTATGATCCCGTGACATTTCGATAGCTTATGTCAACCCCATACATTTTTTGGGTTTTCTACTAGCGTCATCGCTAATCGAATGTACTTACTTTGTCTAGGCCCTCAGGTTTCTTTATTGTTATTCATGGGTCTAGAAATAAGGAATTTATAGACTATAAAGGAATTGAATGCCCATTTAATATTTATTCAAGCAAATTATTAACATAGTGTTTAAATATTTATTCAAGCAAATTATTAACATAGTATTTAAATATTTATTCAAGCAAATTATTAACATAGTATTTAAATATTATATTCTTAACTTATAAACATAATTTTGTCTTAATATTTCTGACGTAATCACCATCTATTCCCGCCATTCCCATGGCATCAAAAATAAGCAAAGCAAAGACCCCGCACCCCCCTTTGGTTCTTACGTAATACTTGAATGGTCCCATGTCAGCCAAAAACAAAAAAAAACTAAGTTCCTAGAGTCCTTCCTTTTTCAAATGCATCTCTTATTTCAGCTGTAACAAAGATAGTGTCGAAACTGCGTGAGATGGGTGACCGTCTGGTGACGACCAACGAGGATGTGCAGCGAAGCCTGACGCAGAGCAACACCATGACAGAACACGCCTACAACGATATCTCCAGGAGCTACGAAACTTTACGTGCTGAGGTGAGCTGACAGATCCTTTAACACTTAACTTCATAAATCTTTATTTACCTCAACATCAAATTACAGAAATTGGATTTTAATTTTATTAAGATACACGATCTTGAATAGAGAAAACTGTCTCAGGTAAGAAGGTCCTTAGTTACGGATCACCCGGTTTTCTTAGATATGACATGTTAATATACGAACGCTTAAAATCAAGATACATAAAAGAAGTAAAAAAAATATGTAGGGAAAAACAGTACCTACCTACAAAATTATCAACAATTAAAAAAAAATATAATAACGTAGGTTTCGTTAAACATAAAATTTAAAAATTATACTTACTGACTGATACATAATATTATCAATTTCAAAGCAGTACTTACAGGTAAACTAACCGTAGTTTAGTCCCTGAACAACCACATTCAGCTCATCACCTATGTAAGCACTAATAGACCTTAATCTGCTATTCTTTCGTCTTGCCGATGCTACTGAGAATTCCCTAATTAATAATCCAAAAATACTTCTCCAAACTTAGGGATCGAAACCGTGTTTCAAAGCTCAGCTGTCGCATTTGCGACCACCAGATCGACGAGGCAAATCACCATCATCATCATTCTCTTGCCCTTATCCTTATTGCTGTATTAGCGAGGCAAATATCCTTGAAATACTCCACCAGCACAATTTTAGACCAAGTCTTCGAGTGTTCTGAGGTCTCCACAAAAGTGTGTCTTGTGGCATTAAAGCTCGCGATGACGTCTCAGTCTGAAACCTTGATTGATTCGATGAGATGGCCTTTATTAGGTGTGTCGTGTCTGCGACACAGATCTTTGTGGGTCGAGTGGCAGTTATCTGTGTCGAGTGAGGGTCACGAGTCGCGAATCTGCCTGCCAAAGCACGGTTCGCAGAGCGTTATACTTCGAAAGCTTTAGCTCTCAATATAGGGTCGTTCTGCCGCCGTAAGTAAAAGGGACGCATCTGGGGAAACGGAATGGGGAAAAATTAGCCTTACTACTCGTAGATACACCTTTTTGTTTACATTTTTGCTTAGGTACTGCGGCAGTCTAACTTTTAATACTGAACTGCGATTGGCGGAGCTATTTGATGGCAACTTTATTATTTTTTAGTTTATACATTAGAAAATCTCTTTGAGATAATGGTTAGTTATAAATATACTTAACATAAGTAACACCAAGCCCATTGTATAGTACACCCACATTTCGCCAGTCATGGTCAGGTAAATCCCTCGTAACCGGGTACAAATCCAGATTTTAAGCTGCTACCGATAAAATTGTAATCCTAATAAGGCAGAACCTTATAGCGCTGACCAGACGATGGACAATTTGACCGCGGAAAATTTGTCTGCAACGATAGAACGTATGGAAATTTATGCAATAACGCACACGTAGGACAAATAGACTCCCAGCATTTCCATACGATTCCAAATTGTCCACGGACAAATTGTCCATCGTCTACTCAGCGTTTAAGTATCAGTGTATAATGTTTCCACTGCAAACAGGCCGTAACCCAACGATTGCGTCCAATAGGTTCGGATTGGTGGATTTCACACGTCTTCGAATTTTTTGGCTCTAGAATATGCCGACGTTTCCAGACGATATTTTTCTTCAGCATTTTGAGCACAGTGATGATGAAATAAATTATACAAAGTAAAGCGCCTGTTTGGGTTCGAACCCATAACCTACTACTACCCGCAAGTCGGGGCCGTTAGGTACCACTGAGCTGCCACTGCTCAAGTATCTTCTAATCTAATTATATACGTACTTGCAGGTTCATCTGCTGTCGAAGAGCGAACAAGTGATCCTGGAGACGGCTGACAACGTGATAGCCACTAAGAAACGCTTTGAGTATGGCGTCAACCAGATTTTGATGGAGGTCGGCGAACTTATCAAATTACAACACAAGCAAATGAACAAGACTGTCAGCGGCAAGTGAGTACATGAAATAATGAAATACTTAGAATATAAATTATTTAATTTCAAAACTTACTTTTAAGTTACATTTTCAGTTTGCCAAAACATAAAGTTCCATAATTCCGTTCTTTTTCGGGTTCCGTAGTGAACAAGGAACCCTTATAGTTTCGCCATGTCCGTCTTTCCGTCCGTCCGCAGCTTAGCTCAGGGACTCTTAGTACTAGAAAGCTATGATTTGGCATGGCTATACATATTAATCACGCCGACTAAGTGGTAAAATAAAACCAAGTTTTTTTTTTAAGTTTGCTTCCTGTACACGTAAAGCGGGGATGTTTATTTTTTCTCGTCTATGCCTTGGTGTGGTATCATTGGATAAGCCATTCAAAAATATTATGGATCTGTGAAAACCATTTTTCGATTCAGGGATCCGTTTGCATAAAATTAAGCTTTAAATTGGTAATTTTTGTTAGAGTCAAGTGTCCCCCCCCCTGCCAGCTTTGATTGCTTTTCATATGTGAAAAAATTCACGGCAGTGGTATATATAACGAAATTA
This sequence comes from Dryobotodes eremita, assembly GCA_917490735.1. Taxonomy (NCBI): domain Eukaryota; kingdom Metazoa; phylum Arthropoda; class Insecta; order Lepidoptera; family Noctuidae; genus Dryobotodes; species Dryobotodes eremita. Next base: position 7,706,294 of record OU823256.1, read on the forward strand.
AAAGGAAAACTATCACAGCTAAGTAGGCTTTACAAGTTTATGAGTACCTAATAGTCGACCAACTTAAATTTGCAGTTGAAACGTATCGGAAAACATGTTTTTCAACTACAATGCTAAGTTTGTTCTTGGGATAAATTCATCCCAACTACGGAACTCTGCATTGTGCGTGGTCCGACACGCACTTGGCCGGTTTTTTATTGATATAGGTAAGCCCACGTACACACGGACGTAAAAATATCGCGGCGGGATTTTATCGTGCATTGGATTTTCAACTCTCGGTATTCGGCTCAATACCGAGAGTGGATTCTTCCAACAGAGCGCATCACAGCGCATCAATAAAACTAACTGTTAGATTTTCAACTCTCGGCGCTAAGCAGTGCGTTGAAAATCCAGTGCCCGAAAAAAAATCACCGCGGGAAAAAATCGTCCATGCGAATCTGGACTAACTACTATCTAAGAAGCTTAGGTATATAAAATCTAAATATCTAAGAAGCTTCGGTATATAAAATCCGAATATCTAAGCAGCTTAGGTATATAAAATCCGAATAAAAATCCATCCGGGAAATTCGAAAACATCCGGTGCAGATTCCTCCGGTGGAGGCACCTTGCATGTCTGAGTCAACGTGTTCTCTGTTTCCAGTGTAATTAATACCAAATTCTTTTCGCTTTCTTTCTGATTTGATTGATTAAATTCAACTCTGAGGAAGATGAATTGATAATATTATGTACTTACTTTTCCTTGCAAGTGTGCAGAAAAACGTCGTATGAAACGCGTGAGCAATTCACACTACATATTTGCATCCTAATGTTATATTACCCTATTTTAGATTGGACCACATCGAGAAAGTGATAAAGGACAACCAGACTACTGGAATGAACGCGTTGGGAGCCAAGATCGAAGGGGAGATGTCACAAGTGTGGCGGCAGATCGGCATCATGCACCAGCAGATCATGATGAGTAGCCAGGCTCTAAACAAACTGTCCGTAAGTGTTACTCTCCAGAACTGCAAACCTTCTGAGGATCAGGGACCAACCACCTCTAATAGCAAAATTATTTTAGTATTATTTCACAGTGGGATAGAGACGGAGCTATACGTCCTGTATAGCTCCATCGCGTAAGCAATTTGACAACCAATTTAAATTGTCCGTATATTTAATCACAACTGTAGGTAATTCTTTGTCAGTTGTATGAAATAGCTATAACACAGAAAAATTACGTAGTGTGTCAATTTGCTTAACAATTATTTTATCTGACTGTACATAAGGTGCATTCGGGTAATTACGAAAGGATTTTTGAAGAGTTGGCGGGATGTTCATATTTTAATATACCACTCAGAATTGGTGGAGCTAATGATACTAATTTAGGTCACTTAATTTACTTGAATACACTGCCTAAAGCTCTGTATCGAAGACTTTTAATAATACCGTTGGTATATATAGATACAAGTGTTTAAAAATCCGATTATTTTTATTTGTGTACAAGTGCAATTCTGAAGTATGTTCGGGTAATTCTGAATGACAGTTAAAAGTGGGTTTCATATAGTTTTAGCATACGGAACATATTGCTTTTTCGTTCAAAATTACCTTCAAAAAGAAATATTTCTCGATTTTGACCTCTGAGTAGCCTAAACATATTTATGTGATATTTGAATTTCGGAATTACCCTACAAGTTGTCTACGGTAGTCAAACTTTTAGTAAGTAGGTACACCATTTGTACAAGTTATAAATATGTTTGAAATAAAAGTAAAAATTCAATATAATAAGGTTTAATCAAAATGAAGTAGGTAAAAGGAATCAATAATTAAGAATCAACATAAAAGATATTAAAGTAAGAGATACATTTATGTAGGTAAGCGTAATAAAATACTATATTATTTTATACGATATAAATGGCATATGTCTGGCTAAACAATTACTATATTTCACCTTAAATAAAAGAGGGCATTTTATTTATTTAAAATGAAATATCGTAATTTTTTATTTTTACTTTATGTCTGAATCAAAAACATCTAGCCTGTAGATTCCAATAAAAAGTTTACTTATCAAACTTTCAATAATTATTCATAACAATTTTTTTTGTTATTATTATAATATAGGAAGGTAAACCTAATTAGCAGCAAAGTCTAACATAATATGACTCGTGGTTTTATCTACAAATAAAGGTCTGCAAACATAAACAAAAGCAGTTAAGATCTATAATAAAAACATAATTAAATAAAAGAGCCTCTCATAATTATTAAAACTTAAACACAATATTTAGTTTCACATAGGAACTACTGTTCTCACCTTATCACGATTTGAATAATTAATCAGTACTTAACAATTAATAGACCAGGTACTTTCCGTTCCTACCTAATTAGTACCTGACTAACCGTGAGATATCAGATTATCTTTTACAGCTACAAATACCTTAAAACATAAACAAATATAATGTAGTAAAACAAAACATTAATGAAATTAAAAATGTTTTTCAAACATATTGATGCGCAAGCGCAATAGAATTGTGTGCATATTGATCAGAATAATTAATAATCGCGGTTCTGTAAACACTTCGAGTTCAATCAAAATACTCTTTGTTATTTTCATCTGACAAGTGAAATTCTTATTTATTTATTTATTTATTTAAAAAACTCTTAAACTATCATTACAGGTTTAGAAACCTAATGCGATAGCTAAGCCTGCTTATAATATTAACTATTTTAAATAACACTATTACTAACAATTACAAATAACTACACAATACATTAACACCAAATTACTTATAACTAATACAATACAACATTATAATTATAACAATGTAATATTCATAAACAATAAACATAAAATTACACTAATTGTTGCTTTCGTAACATATTATATATAAACTTACTTTTGCAAGTTCACTAAAGTAACACGAAAAAATGTCCAACCTATTCTGAATTCCGTTAACAGTACGAATTGCTCGCGTGAGAGGTGCTTTGGCCAGCAGGTTGGTTCGGGCAGTTGGCACAGCCAGCAGTGGCGGGCGCCGCCGCCTCCACACGTAGCGGTCCGGAACAGACAACCGCAAGCACTGAAGCACGCCCGGATTGTGCTCCTTGCCCCGGAGTAGTTTAATTAAATAGACGACAAGAGTAAACTGTCGTCGCACCCTTAACTCATTGTACCCGACCATGCCCAGTACAAACAGGGTGGGGTACATCAGCGGGTACAATGGATAAACCCCGTACAGTCTGAAGTACAAGTGACGCGTGAACTTGTTCTGTATGCGCTCCACCATGATAGAGTACTTGGCTTCATGTGGAGCCCATACGACCGCACCATACTCCAAGTGACTCCTGACTAGAGTGTCGTATAACACCCTTATAGTCGTAATATTAGTGAACCCCTGTGACTGCCTTAGTACAAAGCCGAGGTTTCTGTACGCTTTCTTGCATATCTTAATGACATGCTCGCGAAACGTAAGATCTGGAGTGAGATATACCCCTAGATCCCGCACCTGCGTTACTCGCTGCATGGGTATCGCCTCTGCTTTGTACTCATAGGGGATAGGGGTGCGCGCACGACCAAAGGATATTACCGAGCATTTGGACACGTTGAAGTACAGCTTATTGTCATGGCTCCATTTCACCACTCTATCAATGTCACCCTGGAGTCGCTCACAGTCTGACTCATCCCTTACCTCGAGCAGCAACTTGAGGTCATCTGCGAACAATAAACATGAGCCATGTCTGACGACCTCCGGCAAACTGTTTATCATTATGATAAATTCAAGAGGTCCCAAATTGCTGCCCTGGCTTACTCCGGACCTGGTGAAGTACGGCCTCGACTCGTACCCATTGTAGTCAACGTACTGTCAACGTATTCTCTATCGTTCTCATTGCTTTTTTGTAAATCTACTTTCTTTATTATTAGTATGTCCGTTATTTCGTCACGATCTTTCCTTTTTGGTTGGACAAATGTTAGATGCGGCCTTTTAATTGTCCTTAAGAAATTAACTGTGTAATAGGTCTCATTGTTTTTTTGGAATATATTCTCAATAAATCAATTTCTTTCTGCTAAAGTACCTCACAAGTACTGCATCATTTAACAGGTATTCTTCTTTATTTTCATCAATTTCTCTTACTTCATCCACATCCAAATTTTGAATTAGTTTTTTCCCTTTGGTTGTTTCTTCTTCTTCAGTGTTATCACTATTTTCAGTATTGTTATTAGTTTGAGTCTTGTCATCATTTCTACGAACATTAGTCTTTACAAATTCTTGAATATCACTTTCCATTACACAACTATTTTCCGTGCCTGGCTTCGTCTTTTTGCCTGTACCTTTACCTTTTGCTTTCTTTTTATTTGGAGTGTTCAAATCTTTAACACTCAATATTTTTTGTTCAGCTGATATATTACAAATTATTTCCTGATTAGTAGGATTTTCGCACTCTACTTCTAGATGTTTAAGTTCTTCTTCTTCTATTTGTGTATCATCCCAGAATTCTTCTGCTAAACTTCCATAGTCACGATAATCAAACTCTATTTCACTATATATACTCATTATATCTGAAATACTAGTTGAAGAGCTGTTGGAATCTAGGTGAATACATTTATTATTTCTTTGTTTTTCATGTTTGGTATTTTTTAAGCTTGACGACTTTGCAATAGGGGTTTTTAATTTTTGTTTATTTTTCGAAACACGCGTCTTTGCTTGTCGAGAACATGACACACGTTCCTTGGTTTTTTGTTTTTCCTTTTCTTCCGTATTTTTATTAATAATGGATGCAGTAATGACTTCCGCACCTTTTGCAATTCGTTTTTTTTTAATAGAATTATTGTCTTTTTTATCCTGGCGTATTTTTTCAAGCAATAGTTCTTCAAAATTTACTTTTATATCTGAGATTATATTTATTTTAGGTTGCTTTTTGTCTTTGATTTGAGAACGATTACTTTGCAGGCATTCTGGCAACATCGATGTTGATTTTGCTACAAAAGGCTTAGTTTGTTCATCTGTTTTTGATAAACTAGACAAATAAATCACATTATTTGCATTAATATTTTGATCAGCAATTCGCATGTTGCATTTGTGCATTTCTGTAGAAATTTGATATAATATTTCGTTAAAATAGTCAATGCACAGTTCTTTCAGTGACTTTGGTGTTTTGAGTCTTAAATGCGCCTGTGGACGATCATGTTCAGAACTTTTTTCATTTTTGTATCTTTTGTAAGCAGCTGGATCGTATTTGTCTTCTGGTATCACATGAGAATCAAACGGGTGAATGCCAGCTTTTTTAAACCCATTTTTAATCACATCCGGACTCGTCTCTTGCCAAGTTTCTGCAAAAGTTTGAGCAAAAACTTTTTTTGCCATCTTAACACCTACATTATGGCGCTGCCATTCAACTAATTTACGGTCCCATTTTGTTTTAAAGGATTTAAAAACTGCGACATCAAGAGGCTGTAGTAAGTGAGAAGTGTGAGGAGGCAACTTAAGAATAGTAACATCAGTTTTTATGGCCAATTCTATGACTTTTGCATCTACATGTGTGGAATGCCCGTCGTAAATGATTAGCACAGGACGTTCTTCACCTACAGCTGGAATCAAAATGTTATCCATGTAATTGTAAAAAAATTCTGTCTCCATCCAGCCTTTGGAACTAGCTGCATATGAGAGCTCAAAATCGTAATTTTCGGTTGTGGCCATCCACTGGTCCCAGATGTTCTTCCCTTTAAATACTATTAACGGTGTCAACTTTCTGCCACTAGCACTAACAGTCGTCAAAACAGTTATATTTTCCTTGCCAGTTCCACAAGTTGTTCTGGAACATGGTTTATTAATAGCGCCAACAACTTTCGTCTTTGTTGGGTCAAGAGACAAAGATGTTTCATCCATATTCCAAATTAAATGAGGACTTTGGAATAGGTTTAAAGCAGACAATGTATCCTCCAGTAGTTTGAAATACTCAAAGATTACAAACGGGTCAGTCATTTTTTTTCGTACGTACTCAACCGGCTGTGGCTTTTTAATGGAAAGTCTGTGCCTGTTTCGAAAATTTATAAACCAGTCTTTACCTGGTTTGTTTTTTATAAATGGTGTAACCAAGTTATTGCTTTTTACGAACTCTGCAACTAGATTTAGCACCTCCTCCCTTGAAAGGCCGAACCCCCACTTTTCCATAGTTTTAATTGCGTCGGCCAATCGATTTTCTAGTTCCCATGGAATAGCTAACGGTCTACCTACAACATTCGTATTATAAGTTTCTTTGATCTTGTCATAAAGAGTTGTTGATGGTATTCCGTACTTTTGCGCTGCAGCGTACATTGATAACCCATCGTTTTTAACTTCTCGAACTGCATTGGTTATATCTTATTGTGTGTATCGGGGTATTTTCTTTTTTATATATTTATTAGGCATGTTCCTGAAACAATTAAAAGATAGTGTTCTGACTATCTGTAACACTTAACAGTCATATCGATCAAAACTCTTATAATACATTAGAAATACACCCAAAAAACATCTAAAATCCTAGCCTGGGTCAACTCAAACTGTAAATAAATGAATGTGTTTTGTATATGTATATGTGAAATGTATATTATATACTATGGTCTCTTTGTAAAAGCCTGCATATTTACTTATCACATCAAACAAACTCTTTCATTTAACAAGTAGACAATTTAAAATAGGTTGGTGTACATTGAATAGGTGTAACTGAAAGAAAATACCAATTAAAAAATCTATTTAAAAAAAAAGAAACTTAAAGATTGGAAACCACTGACTATTTCTTTGGAAAATCAATATCGGGTAAATCCGAATGGTTCATAATTCAGAATTATCCTAGTCGACTAATTCCGAAAAAAAAACAAAACCTTGAGCTAGGGTGTCCTAAACCTACTCAATAGTGCAATAAAACGAAAATCTATCGAATTAAAAAACGACCAGTTAAAAAACTTACTTGATTTCGTAATTATAGACCTTCGGGTAAATCCGATAATCCAAAAAACGCGCGAAATTTCACTCGTTCACAAAAATGTCGCGTGACACACCAACGCTCGCTCATAGCCTCTTGAGCCAACTGAAGCGCGGGAGCTTACTAATATGGCGGCTAGGTGAATGTTGCTAGATCCAATAATATTGCCGCGATTTCTTGAAATTTGTAATTATTGGAATTTCCCGATTTTCGGAGTTAGCCGAATGCACCTTAAAGCAAAGTCTGGGTCATCTGCCCCATGGTGAGGCAGTAGTCTTGTAGCATCGAGGCCAGTCCAGGGTACCTACGTCTGACGTAAGCAATGTGATACCGCTATGTGACAGCCAAGTACCACATAATTAACGTTGTGGTTCTCTTGTTTATGTAGTTACTCACCGCACGGTGCTTAGCGTTACAATGTAAGCCAGGCTGAGCATTTTATGGGTCTCCAAGGATTTAAAGCCTGCGCGGTGTTTGTGGCTTCTTTTTCTTTTTTGGTTGATAGCTGAAAGATACTTTCCGTAACTAAATTCTTATAAAAATACTATGACACATTTAATACACTTAACAGCTTGTCATTCTTTATTGGATTAAATATATAATTAATACCTTTCGTCAACAGGAATTCTCACAGGACTACGTCAATGCTAGTACAGCGACAATGGACAAAGTGAAAAAGGAGGTATGTTAACAAACGACTTTTATAGCATTGCAATAAGCTCAGTGAGTTTCATTAAGCCGATTGTGTTCGTTCCCAGGTGACCGGCATCACGACACGCATCGTAGAGTTGGAAGGCAACCTGAACTTCGGTCTGGGTGAACTATTGGTGGCCAGCCAGGAGTTTAGACTAATGGCAACCGGACTGACGAAAGCCCTAAACAAAGCCAATAATACTAGCACCACCTCAGTACCCATGATTGAAGGTAATTATAGTAATTGCTCCATTTGCTCCGTTAATTAACTATGAATGTGGCACGAGTAAATTGTATTTACAAGCGCATTCAAAGTTCCGTAATTATTCATTTGTAAATGACTAGCTTTTGCCCGCGGCTTCGCCCGTGTGGATGTAAGAAAATATCCCACGGGAAGGTACTGCCGGGATTTAAAGTAACTTAAGTGATAATCCAGGTTATAAACTATCTGTGCAAAAATTTCATACAAATTCACCGTTCAGCCGTTTTTGCACCAATCCGGATTATACATCCAGACAAACAGACATATTACTATTTTATAATAGGTACTTATGTATAGATCATTCTCGTCCTCAATCATTCTTTATTAATGAGACTTCAATGTTGTTTCAGACGCCGGCCCCGGACCTCATAAGATCGCCAGCGAAGAGAAAACAACTTGAATAACTGATACCAAATAACATAGATATAGTTAATTAACAATAGAAGATAAGTTCTTACCGCTTAGAGATTAATCGTAAGTCGAACTGACTTGATGTGTTTTGTATGAAAATTAAATAAAACTCGTACGATATTAACTTTTGCAAATATTTAATCTCTTTTATAATTGTGGATCTATATATTTATATTGTACAAGTTATATGATACAATGAAATTTTATTGTGACAGATAACCCAACATCACATACAAGTGAACCATAAAACCCAACAATTTATACAACTGACGGGGATCCTCTAAGAAAACGTGAATCAATCAACTGTATAATCATAATATTGATATTAATTAATATTTATTACTGATCTTAAATAATATACACACAAATTATTTGTCATCCGTTTTTGGTTATTTTTATTAATCCAGAATACAACCTCATTTTCCTATGTGCAATTAATGTTTAATGTAACAAATGAATGACGCTTATTGATTTTTTATATATGTAAATGATTAGATAAAAATCCAAACCCTTATTTATTGAACTGTTCCATTATATAATATAAACATAGAAAACAGAAATACATGATACATCAGAGAACAAATAAACACTCGATACATAAGTCTTAACTTCGGCTATGTGTCTGATAACTGTGGTTACGTATATGGTTGTACATATTTACTGTATAGCTTATGACTCGGAATGGTGAGTTGGGAGTCCACTTAAAGGTAAAACACTTGACACATTCGTTGTTAGTGAACAGCCTAACTTGGGACATCTCTAACCTACGTTATTCCGGAACAACAAAACATGCCCCGGGACAGGAATGCTTAACGACAAACAAAAGAAATGTTAGTTATTACTAGGCGAACCAGTCGCTTCTCGTCTTTGGAAACTTATCTACTAAGTAGGATTTCTTCGGTTTACTATAAATGTATTGTATGCACTTTATTAATTTTATAATATTATAATGACATTAAAAAGAAAACTTCAAATTAGAGGCTCCAATGCAATAAGTCGATACAACCTTAAAAAGTATCTTATCTTAACTTGTCACTTCAATGCAAAAAATCGTTAATTCCTATGCTTGTAACACTAACGTAGATTAGTCCTGTCATTTGTCACTTGTGTTGTGTGTACGGTTAACGGTACGTCACTAATCACTTTTCGCGGGAAAACTGTAATGTGAAAAGATTCTTACAGCGAGACATAAGGAGACTTATGTAAGTAAATTTGCTGTAGAGCGTGCAAAATTTATAGTAATTCATAATGAACGATGGGTAATAGATACTTAAACAATGTTATTGTTCACAGGAAATATTATTTTTATCCAATAAAGATGAGGCTGCGGATGATAGAAAATATAGTGGTATTTACATTGTCCTTACTACAAAAACGCATCTGAGTTACTTGATGATTTGGAAAATGGTTATGTCGTCAAAACTGTACTGCGGTCCTGTGAAAGTGAGACGCACTTCAGTCAGGTAACATCTACAATTGGGGCCTAATTTATTAGCTGCAGCCGTTGAAACTGGGTATGTTTTCGATCCCATACCTCTCACAACAAATGAGCCTCTATCAGATAATGCTGAAATAATTATAACAGATGAAACAAAGGTACAGTCAAGTTCATTAATATATTAGCAGTGACAATGTTTAAAAATATTGTAAGCGTTAAAATTATCATATAATTCTATACAAACTTGAAATCAATAAAATGTTATCATATAAACTGTTCATAAGTATGTTACGGTAATGCAGTCAAAAATATCTGACTAATGTTTGGAACATAAATATCTAAATACTCTATAGATTTCAATATATTTGATGCAAACAACATTCGTAAACATCCATACAGCTTTGAATATTCAACTAAATGGCCTGTCCCATTAAATTTATTTTTGCGTGCCAGAGCAGAACTGCGAGTAATAATGCAATGTTGCCGTTCGTAATAGGACTGTGTGAATCTGACAACTTTGCGTAGTAGCTGTATTATTTGATTAACTAAGTTTTAGGAAATCTTAAAGTCAACGCAGACTTTACCTACCTACCTATTTGTTCAAAACTTTTCAGTCAGTTTTAAAAATAAATATAACATTTACACATTAGTATATCATTTTTATTTTATTATTTTGTTCTTCTGAAAACCTAACATTTAAAATAAGGTAGGAAACTTTCAAGCAAGGTTTTAGCAATGGTGCTACCAGTTTTCGAATCTGGTATATCCACCATTGACATGATTAACATCTCGCAAACGTTCACGCATTGATACAATCATGTTTGAACAGGCGGCGCTATTTCTAAAGCCTTCCCAAATCTCATCGTGGGCCCTTAAATTGTTGACTGATCTAACTCGTGTCGAGTCCTAATTTTGAACCATTAAACCTCATAAATTTTCTATGGGGTTTAGGTCAGGGCTTCTTGGCTGGAGTTTAATTAAATGTAAATCTACTTGTTGAGCTATCCACTCCTGGACCCTTCTCGCACTGTGGACGGAACTTCCGTTCTGTACAAATTCGATTCGATGGCCATCGGGATAAACAATTGTACCAGTCGAAAGAAAGATATTTTATTAAGATGTTCACGTAATCACACCTGTCATACGACCAGTGACTTCGCATATTTCCAAGGGCCCAGCGGCATTCATCCACCCCCACAAACCGCATGACGTACGCCCACTTTTCTGTTAGAAATAATGTTTTCTTAATTGTATCTAGTGTTATTAGTACGATAAAGAGATATACGCCCATGTTTATCAGCCACAAAAACTTCTGTAAATAGATTGTTCAAAGAATTTGACAACAATTTGAGACATGTCAAATTGTCAAGATCGAAAAATTGCATAGATATTTGTGAAACTACCTTTGCGCTAAATAATTATGAACAAGGGATTGCGCACAATTTTTTGAGTCTTTGTCTGCAGCTATATTATTGATATAGTGTAGTCACACATTTATGATGTCACAGATTGTTTAAAATTTATTGTAAGGCAAAGCTGTTTAGAGTTTTATGAAACTTAACATTGCCTATATATTTTTGATTCATGAAAATGCTCATATATTAAAGAACTCGACTGTACCAGGTACTAGGTACAAGGGTAGGTTATGTTGCAGACGAAGCCGTTGTAGTTAACGAAAATACTTAATGAAAATAAAGAATACAAACAAACAAACAAAAGGAAGAAAAAGACAGTCAAATCCCTCTACTTGGAATCATAATACCAAAAACTCTAAGAGGTAGTTTACAAATACTACATTTCCTCCTTGTAGATGTGGATGTGCTACTAAGTTTTCATTATATGAACAAAATCTTTGCAAATGGCATATAAAGACTTCAAGCTACATGCATGCATGCATGAGATGCATAACAGCAAAGAATCCTCAAAGGCACCGACCATGAGTGGAACAAAACGAAGGTTCTTCTAGACCTCCGCGTTAGCAAAAGTTGAAGATGTTAAATAGCTTTTCCAGTTGGTGTCCCAGGAATACAAAAAGTTCTATGAGACCTTGAGTGCTCATGCCTCTGAGACCACTAATTCTGATGAGGCTGAAGAGTTTGATGACTATGAATAGAGTTGACTTTATGATAATGTTTATTTGGTTTGTTTTTAAATTTTTAAAGTTAAATGTTATGTTCAATCCAAAAAGTAGATAAGTGCCACTGATAATTTTCTCATAATTTTTAAGAATAAAATGTTATTTTGTCATATTTCTCACTTTTTTAATATTAATATTTATTTATAACAACATATTAATTTACAATATTCAAAACGCTCATCACATAAAGATTTTGTACAGTATTGTAACTCAACCATAATTGTATTTTAAATTAGGCATTTGGGACTAATCAGCTTTTTGCATTGGAGCCTCCAATTGAACATTAGACCAACATAACAAACAGGCAAATCTTCATGGCAGTGGCATACGTAACACCCATACACGAATAGCACTTGAACATTTTTACATTATGAATCATTATGTACATGGATAAATGTACATGTACACTATATTAATGCAAAAAATATTTACACTTCCTTAATTAATTATGTGTTAAAAAGCACTTAATAGCGAACCCTTTGCACACCCCTAAGTACAACCCAAAAAGTTTAAAAAGCAATCAATAATTATATAATAAACAGTAAAAACAAACAATATAACTCGCGAAACTAGTAAATTGTTACATAGTACATTGATCATGCATAGTAGATAAAAGTTTTATATTGATAACTAATAAACAATATATCCAATCGAAGCATAATTAAGCTTTATAAAGCTGTTTAGATAATTCCAAAAACATTTCCTATGTCTATATGATCAAAAAAACTTAAAAAATCGTAAAGTGTAACGTGAATCTATCAAAAGCCCGAATATGAAGGTACAACAAGCTCCCTAAGTGAAGTAACTCTAAGTAGTCCATGAGATGGACCGTCTGTCCGTCCGTCCGTCTGCCGTGCCTCCGACGCGGCGACGGCGACGCGAGACATCTACACTTTGTACAATGCGGTATCAAAACAAGGTGTGCGCGGCGTGACGCGGCGGGTCGCGTGTCGCGTGCCATGTCAACACCGCTTATATTTACTTAACGCAACTGTACCCTACTATTTATAATTTATTAACTCCTAACTAAGTTTCAAGTGTAAAATTGTGCCACACAAGCGATCTCGATGGGACATCTAAAGCCGAACGCAACGAAACGGTCGCAAGCGCGCCGCGGGCTCTACTCGTCGAGTGCCCTCGGCCGCGTCTACTAGTTCCGCTGTTGATGGAATGTCGAACATGGAATGAATATTATAAATTCCTGTAAAACGACAGGGTTCTCAACCCTGTAAAATGTGTGAATGAATTACATTGTGTAATTTCCACTACGACTCGTATCATATAAAACACCCGCTACTGATTACTCCACCTGATAACTATGACTATGCTCAAATTTAGATTCAATTTAGAGCCCCTATCGCGATAATTTCATTACATTATCTAATTTATATAGATGTGGCCGGATATAAAGGTGATGTTTGTATACCCTAATTCCGTTCACATTGTTACATTATTCCGACACGTTACGCTAAACTTGTTCTTATGTGATGGAACTTACATAGGAAGACATACAACTATACATATACGCCTTTATAGACATTGCGAAATTAAATCGTTTTAACCTATTTTGTAGTACATTTGGTAATGAAGGAAATTATTGCATCTGTAATATAAACCACGTAATAAATATGAGAACGTTGCAACAGGTGAGAGGGGTCAGTGGGGAGCTTGGAGTGGAACGGAACACTTTAGGAGCGCAAGTGCGCCGGCAGCTGTGGTTCAGTCTGTCTGAAACGACTCATAGTCTCGGAAGCGAGTCTGCAAATTATACATGACCACCCCATAAATTCGAGGCACTTACATGATCTTAAGAGTAATGATATACAACTACTAACTAGTGGTACCAAATGTTAGCTCATTGTCATCCCGCTAAGGACCCGTTGATACAACGGGTGTGACACAATTAAAGCTATGGACATGTTCCACGTACTAATCGTTAATAAAGTCTAACCTAACACGGAGAGAGAAGGGAGCTATCGTACACGTACAAAGTACTTAACTATATAAACCTACATTCAGCTCTTAAAACTTACACGAACTGACCGTTAACCAGTGCGATTACATACCTAAAAAATTGGTGTGGTAAAATGAGTGTCCGAATCCATAAAAATGTCTAATGTGCTGCCATGTTAAAAAATATAGTGTCTCCCAGTGTACGTTGAAAAAATTGAAACGAGTGCACTAGTGAAAAATATTCGATCCATTCAAATCATTACTCCTTATCTCATACTTTGTCCTAACGTAGTGTATGATTAATAATGGTGAGAGTAGGTGCCACATGAAACATGAACCTCTTCAACGACCGAACCGAACCTACAAAGCGGAATGTCACAACGTCCACGCGTGATCTATGTACATTATATCGACAAGTTGCAATAACAAAACAACAATTACTGCATGTATACTTTAAAACCATCGCACATAATGTTTATGTACAAGTTCAACGGGTCCAGGGTCCAGTATACCGACTGAACGTAACATTATTAGGTTTCAGAGATCGCGCGGCACCTCGCCTCGGAACGCGGCTGTTCGAGCTACTCGACGCCGGAGCGCCTTCAATTCCTGTAACGCTATATTACAAATAGGAGCTCTGATACCGTGAGGCGTCCCGCGCGAGGTGGCTCGCGAAGCGTTACAAAATATTAATCTTATGTACATATTGTCTTCGAAGATAAGAGTAAGAACTATGTCTATATTAGGTGCGGGATATAAAAGGTGTCGGCGCGGGGTTTACCTCCGCGTGCTTTTGGAGGAGGGGCGCGAGTGAGAGTGTGTGTGGGGGGTCGCGCCCCCCCCCCGCTCCTAACTGGAGCACGACGCGGCCGACACGGGCGACAGCGGCGAGTCGCGCGGGCAGCCCGACAGCGTCACTACCACCTGCGTGGAAACACAAACACAAGTATTAGAACAAGGCTAGTAAGATAAAATCGCCAAATTTCAACAAAAAGTGGCTTTAGAGATGAAGGACACAATAGTGTTGACTCCATGGACATTTCTGGATGATTTGAAATCCGGATTGGTCCAGACATGTCCAGCTATTTGGCCCCCTGTCCGGACTTTGTCCATTCTTGTCATTTGTCTGGACTATTTGACTTGAGGGCATTATTTTAGAAAATAGAGCAGTTAAATGAGTAGGTACTGATAAAAGAAATATGAATGTCCAGACTTATTTGGTAATGTCTGACTTTTTGTCAGGACTTTTAAAATTCGAAATGCCCTGGACTGCAATGTTCTTTCTTGACATTAATTTACATGAACATGTAAATTGATAATTTATAACGGAATATAATTTTCTGTCTTGTTAGCCTAGTAGTGGTTGTCAAAGGACTGCTGTGTTTGGCCTCAAGTTTGATCCCCAGGTTGGCATTGTAGCGGCATCTAAAACGCCACTTGCGATCTACGCGTCTCACTGGCGTCACGCAAAATCCTGCATCGTGCAGGCAGAGTTTACCGCGCAACTAGCATATATACAACGTCCCGACATCAAACGTCGGGCAGTTGCTCACCAGACACAACACCCGTCAGGTCGGAGGATCCTCCCTTTTCCATAGAGTATGAGTGAGCTTTACACCCTGTTCCTCATACCTCTATACTGGTGACCCCGAATCCGAACGCCAGCGCAGCCTTTGTGCAACTTCATCAGCGTGACGTCATCATCACTTCTTTAAGCTTTCGATCGGCGAGTCACACAGCCAGCCAGTACCCACGGCTTCAAGGTATCCTGACCACCAGCATGCAGCGCGAGCGCATACCTGGTCATCAACCTCAGCCTCATCAGCAACCTTGGTACAGCACACTGCACTTTCGGCCGGTCAACAAGAAGTGCCCTTAAAAACACTCTCCTGGTCGACGCCAACGCAGTGCTGTACCACATCCGACGCACTGGAGCACAACGCAGCGCCACGTCGACTCACTGGTGAATCTCCGCAGACAGTTCCGACCCACTGTGAACTATGCGACACTCGATTCCGACTCACTGGCACGCAAAATCCTGCATCACGCAAGCAGAGTTTACCGCGCAACTAGCATATATACAACGTCCCGACATCAAACGTCGGGCAGTTGCTCACCAGACACAACACCCGTCAGGTCGGAGGATCCTCCCTTTTCCATAGAGTATGAGTGAGCTTTACACCCTGTTCCTCATACCTCTATACTGGTGACCCCGAATCCGAACGCCAGCGCAGCCTTTGTGCAACTTCATCAGCGTGACGTCATCATCACTTCTTTAAGCTTTCGATCGGCGAGTCACACAGCCAGCCAGTACCCACGGCTTCAAGGTATCCTGACCACCAGCATGCAGCGCGAGCGCATACCTGGTCATCAACCTCAGCCTCATCAGCAACCTTGGTACAGCACACTGCACTTTCGGCCGGTCAACAAGAAGTGCCCTTAAAAACACTCTCCTGGTCGACGCCAACCCAGTGCTGTACCACATCCGACGCACTGGAGCACAACGCAGCGCCACGTCGACTCACTGGTGAATCTCCGCAGACAGTTCCGACCCACTGTGAACTATGCGACACTCGATTCCGACTCACTGGCACGCAAAATCCTGCATCGCGCAAGCAGAGTTTACCGTGCAACTAGCATATAATATATGCTAGTTGCGCGGTAAAATTGTATATTATACAATGTCCCAACATCAAACGTCGGGCAGTTCCTCACCAGACACAACATCCGTCTGGTCGGAGAATCCTCCCTTTTCCATAGAGTATGAGTGAGCTTTACACCCTATTCGTCATACCTCTATAGCATTATCATTGGAATTATCATATACCATTGGAGATTCTCAGTACCAGCCCAGGTCTATTTAGGCAGATTCCAAGCGATTGATAACATATCCGGCCATGAGTGGGGGGTTACTAAAAACGTCTGCCTACACTTCCTACATATCTGATGGTATGTATTTATTAATTCTATATATTCTCGCGACCAACCTCTGTTAGCCATAACACTTGCTTCACTATCAGTAGTCATAGATGTTGTAAACAAATTTATTTGTTGTACAGCTTTTTCAAGATGTACTTTTGTTTTTATACGAATATCCTGTAAATAAAGAACTCTAGGTATCATAAAATATATTAATAAATGCATGTTACCTTTCGGCTGCCAGCGTGATTCCTATGCTCGCAGAGCCAAACTCCTTGCCAGGTTCCTAGGTTTAGTTTCCCATCCGTGATGGGGATTGTCAGCGACGACCCAAGGAAGCAAGCTTTCACATGGGCAGGCTGTGAGGCAAAAACATCATACATGACATTCGTTCAATAGTCCATAAGTGTAACAGATTTAATAACAGAGGCCATCTCTATGCATGTCCCAAGAAAATGCCTCAAATGATATAAATCAACTAGAAATTTACTGTTTTAACCTCTGCTATCAGTAAATAAGACACTGCAAGGTTATTGTTGCATATCAATTAGCCTTTAACATCACATCTTTAGCACTGATATGATTATTAAGTTAATACAAGTAAAGATGTCTACTTCGAATACATAAAACATTTCCAGTATGCAAACAGGCACACTTCACAGTATAAATATGAATAGTTAACAAAATGTTAGTTACAGAAGTATTCAAGTATGTAAATATGACCTAATAGCTGCATTCAAAACATTGTATATTGCCAATTTATGTTTAATTTGCAATACATAGTAAATTTTGCTAAGATATAGGCACTGCAGTAAAAGCTGGCAGGTTAGAAGGTGAACTACACCTTACAACCAGATTGCACTAACATTAGTACTTCATTTGTTATCAGATTAACAGTACCACCAAGATCTCTCACAAACAAATAAATATTACACATTCCAAATTCAAATTAGACATGCCGCAGTGTAATGCATGTGTGATGTGGTAAATCAAAATGTTAACTTAATGAGTGATTAGCACAACAAACACTCACCATGTCGTCGGGTCCTTCGCACGAGTGTCGATAAGGCAGGCCCTCTGGCACTATTTTGTTGAGCATCATCTCCATATCGTCTCTGACATCAGGGTCCCAGCTCTCGTTGAGCGCGAGACTCGCAGATGTGTGCATTACTGGAAACAACATCCATTGATCAGCTGGCTACCGCGCGTCTATCACGTTGATAAGATTTCACAACACTTGCTCGTATCACTTCACTATGTACGCACTATAATATAGCGCGAGATTATATTATGTGGAGTAAATATGACAGTCGGCAAGGATGCAGCATCGGCGGCAAGACAAGAATGCTATCAAGGCAGTGGATACTTACTCTGGATATGGCAGAGGCCCACAGCGAACTGTGAGAGCTCCGGCACCTGCTTGAGGATCTCCTCAGTGACGAGGTGTACGCCCCGGTGCTGTGGCCTCAAGTTCAGTTTCCGTTGAAACCACGCGGATCCAATCTGAATTCCTCGGTTCGAGGCCATGTTTAATTTTTTAAAACGCTACAGAGAGATCGCAAGAACACAAACGATCTTACACAACATCACTTAGAACAACCTTTACATGAATTAATCCACAATTATCATAAAAGATTCATCTTCGATCTTTAAATAGTAATAAATATAACGGAGGTTAGAGGACAGATTCGACACCCTATTTTCTGCGGGAAAGTGAAACAGTCTTCAAACGAAAGAGAAAAACGAATAAATGTTGTCAATGTTAAAAAATATTACTGAACCAGCATGAATTTCATTCATAAAATTATGAAGACCGAAGTTAAGTCGACCCTAAAAAAAAATCAAGTGAACTAAAAATACACTGATTGTGTTAAATAATTATCAATTAACGTTAAAAACTATTTTCCTTTACCAAGTTTATTATGACATTCCATTTCTATGCGGGACGAACCGTTCTAGACTAGAAGCAGTAATTTTTTTTGACAAAACTATTTGTATAATACTGAATACTCACTTCGAATGAAGAGTTAATAAAAGTTACATTGTTTCATTTGTTTCAAATAATTTTCAATCTTTAGAAAAATCATTATTATTTTACCGCAATGACGTCGCCGTCGCACGATGAACGACTATATTTTGTAAATATAGCAACATTCGTTGGTGATAGGAAGGGAACGGCGCGGATTTTTGAATTTTTACGCATACTAAGCCAACGTACTTTTTTGTTTACAACATGGTTTTAAGTTGTATAATTATTGTATCATGTATATGTATGTAGTACGCAAAAATTTTTTCGCTTATAAACCCTGAAAGTAAATAAAGTGCTGTTAATAGAGTGGCCAATTATGATACTATGGGAGTGCCGAGGGGTGATATTTTTAGGTGTGGCGTACAACCACTCCTCGGAATTGAAACAATTAGTTCCCACCGCAATCGCAAAGCGGACGCGTTCTTGTTAATTTTATTCCATTTTTAAGATAGCCGTTCGTTTCTTCCAAGACTATGGATCCGATTATGGGCATAATAAACAATTCTGAGGAGCCAGAGTGGCTAGAAAGAAGAATAGCAGGTGACCTGAGACTATGGCAAGTCTTGTTTCTGTTTGTGGCTAGCCTTGCTACTCTTAGTAAGTAAAAAAATTGGTTACTTATACTTACTAAAAATAAATCCTGTTAGTCCGAATTGGTACTTTCATTTACATACTCACTTTTCTTCAGTTGTGATAGTGTGCTGCTGTTTCCGGTTCCGTATTCCTCGTACGAAGCAGCAGATCGAAGCAGACTATCAGAGGCGGAAGATCACCACCAAGTTCCGCGCGAAGCTGGAGACTATACAGGACGCTAAGATGGATGCGATGTCGTTAAAAGACGGTAATAAGACTCATTATTTCAAATCAGAATAGTCACTTTATTGAATAGTGCTCATCCACTTCAACAACAAAAAGTAGGTACAGTTGGGGACCAGTAGTTGTTTGTTTGGTCCAGCTCATCCCGCCACCTTTACGAGGTCTGCCGCAAGGCCTTTTGGTTGTGTCAGGGCTCCACATAGCGGTTATTTTTCCTTACCGCCCATTGCCCATACGGCAGACGTGGCTAGCCCAGTCCCACTTCCACTTAGCGACTTTATGAGCAACGTCAGTAATCTATGCTTTGGACCGCAGTGTGGTGTTACGAACATGGTCTGTTAATTTGGGGCCTAGAATACTGCGCTACATTGCACGTTGGCAAACCATGAGTTTCAAAGACCAAGTCGAAATGGTCGAAATGGTAACTAGCAAGTACCTACTTAATTATTTTGAATCCATGTTGTGCGTGTGTTAGACATTCTTAATTATTAACTTATTACGCACGATAGAGCGGTGATAAGTTTGTTTTTTCTTGTTAACGGTACAAAACAAGTACTCTACAATAAAATCGCATTTTTTGCTAAGTTCATACTTATGGACTGGGTGCACTATAGTTACACTCTGCCTACCCCTTCGGGGATTACAGGTGTGATATTATGTTATGTTCGTGCATATATAACAATACTCCTTATTATGTACATCATAAAAATTATAGATATAAATGTTGAAATTTTCCAAGGGGTGACACAAAGGGCGGTCTTAAAGCTAAAAGATACAACCTTTGGATGGATTGAGGGAGGAGAGACAATACTGCAGGTAGTCTGTGCTGTACCATTTACATTTATATACCTACAATAAATAATATAATTTTAGCCTTAACTGTACATCATTATTAGTGATTCGTTTATTGTTGATGCACACGAATCTTAGCAAAGAAAAACCTAATTGCGATCATGAAAGAAACAAAACGGAAGAAAAGCTTTTAATTTCTAAAGTACACACCAAGTAGTCTGTTTATCGCCCAGTTACCAGCCAGCGACAAATGTCCCAGTGCACTACATCATCATATTTTATTTGCACGGAAAAACATGATAAGATAAGAAACACATTCACTCAGGTATTGTTCTTGTGTCGCAGCCTTGGATCTACTTCACGAGCAGACCAATATTAATATGGAGGGAGAAAACCAGCAAGGATCACAGCCAAGCTCTATCATGTCGCCCCAACAGAGTAAGTCGCCTACTTTTTTAACCGACTTCAAAAAAGGAGGAGGTTCTCAATTCGACTGTTTTTTTATTTGTGTTAGCTCAGAACTTTTTTCTCGGTGAACCGATTTGGATGATTCTTTTTTTATTTGAAAGCTGGTGCTTCACATGAAGTCCCATTTTGATCAAGTACCGACCAGTAGTTTTTGAGTTATCCTTAATAATGCGTATTTTTTCCACTTAGTTTCCAAGTCGGTGGCCAAAAACGAAAATACACAACCAGACACCGACTTCCGAAATTAAAGTTATTTTTCACGTTTTTTAGTGTTTTATTTGGAAGTCGGTTGTTTTTTTGGAAAAAAGTTTTTATTAATTCTCTACCGACCCGCCCCTGCTTCGCACGGTTTTTACGACTTGACAAAACGTCGAGATTTCTATATTTTATGAAGGTAATACCTACACATAAACCTTCCAGAATAAATTATCTGAATTATGGTGAAAACCGCATCAAAATCCGTTGCTTAATTAAGAACAGATGAACAACGTGGTCACACAGCCGGACACGAAAAGTGACTATAATTTATAATATGTACAGAGTATAGATTACTCTTTTTCAAACATGGAATATTGCCTCATTTCTCCTCCAGCGTTCGCCTCATCTTGATTATATTCTAGATGATAAGCGGTCGAATAGGTAAAGATCTAATACCATTTTTCGACACAGATGACCGGCCACTGGCCAGTGTTACCTTCGCAAATAGAATCTACTGGAATCTCAAGATAATTCTAATGTAAATAACAGAAAGAGCACGTGAGGCTCGAGTGTTACCTATTTATTTCCGCCAGAGAAATGAAATTGTTTTTTATAATTAAATGGCTCTTCTTAATTATCAACATTTTTTTTTATCTGTATTCATTTTCTAGTTGCAATCGTGAGTACAACCACGTTTAGTACTTCGGAAATAAGGTTTAGGTTCTATCCACTATAACAGGGTCCGTGCCCGGGACGTGGACGGAACGTGCTCAGTCAGGGGCTCAAAAAAATATCTGTCATTTTATATGAACTCGTCCGGGCCGGCGATGAAACTTTAGTGCATGCCCTGCGTGTGCTAAGGCCTGATATTTGTGGACACTTAATTTTCAAAGTTAATTATTGCGTTTCTGTCAGGTTCACTGGAAGCGTCATTCCAACCGGAAGGCGGTCAAAAGCCGGAGCAACAAGCGTCGGGCCTCAGTTTTGTCAAGTTTGCATCGAAAGTGGCCACGCTCTCCAAATTAGGACAGCCCAAGTCACCAACATCGCCCACTCCCTCTGGCAACGACAACAAAATTGACTTCTAACAGGATATTGGAAATATCAATGTGCTATAGGTACTAATACTATAATGATTTTGATAGAGATTTATTTGTTGCTGTGCAAAATTATACATAGGTATTTTAGTGACCGGTGTGTTAAATATTTTAGAGGTTGTTGATGATGTTGTAATACCTACTATAGGATTTATTAGATGTCTATAAATAAAATAAACTTTAAAATGCAGTAAGTTTTCTTTAATCTAGAAAATAAAAAATACAGTATAAACGGATTTTAAATCACAAGAATAATTACATATTCACAAATAACTTCGGTATTCTGCGCTGTTTACATAATCTCGCATTAAAACTGACAGTAAAAACAATCTTTCAATGTAAGCAATAACTTTAAAGCAACATTTAACTTACACTTTATAATACATAAATAAAACATTTTGCAAATAAAAATTACATAAATTCAAGTTAGCTAAGTTTTTTTCATTAAATAGTTTTAATCGTTCTACATACTTGTATTACGTTCCATCTTAACCATATATTCAATATGCTTTGAGAACCTTCACGTTAATTTCAGGTTGAATGTCACTAACTTTTCATTTATCTGACTTAGTGAATTATATTAAAATTTTATTGTAATCCCGCTGACTCGACATGCTTTAGATAACTTAACCTTTCAGTCCATGACTCAAATATAACTTTGCTACAATCTCATCCAAACACAGGTAATAATTTATTTATCGTATCTTATACACTAGACATCGCATCTACTCCATACTGTACGTTGTTCTATTGTTTCACTCTGATAATAATCCTAGCTCCTTGGTGTTCACAATATTTTGAGCAATTATTAAAAGTTGGTGCAAATGTGACACGAACACAATACTTACTTGCGTCGAATGAGAAGTGTTTAGCTACGGGACGAAACTAATTACCTACAAAATACTCTCAAATTGTGAAATAAATTTTTGCTAGAATGTATTTTATAGAGTTTTTATTCTCTGTCTAAAACTAAAAATGCAATTTGGAATAAAATAATGTGGTGTGTAATCAATTGAATTGCACTTAAACGTTAGATACATAATGTATCGTGTTCTAAACTAGCGACTCTATCGGACCGAAGCCCCGACGGCTCCATAAACAGAGCAAACTGAACTCAACATTCATCATAAATAAGGCCCATTATGATTTGTTCATCGAGTTCCGATTGACTATGGAAGAATCTATTGAGAAATACTATACACTTTCACTTACATTATAATTGAATCGGACCTACCTAAAACGTAAGGGTGAAACTCTTAATAAAATTATTGTTCGTATATATTGCGTAGCATTATTAAACTACATAGGAGCGGCGTAAAATTAATAATTGAATATAATTCGTACGAGTTTTGTGCATGATACCTGTCTCAATATTCCAGTGATATACATTTTTACAAGTTTGTAAACCGAAACGGTAAATATAGGCTAGACTTTATAATACACTTAACCCTACATGAGGATTGGTAATGTCATAACTTACAACAAAATTACGTAAGCTACAAGTGCGGATCGCTCCCGATGGACACTACGTTTACCTAACGCGTAACAATGTATGGGGGCGTATGCTCAACATTTTAGGAACCCAAGTTTGGATGTCGCAGTGCCACCGCTATAAATAGAACTCTCGTAATAATAAAGCATAATTTTGTTATCAACAAGAACTACGGCAACATTATTTATTGACTTTAACGCCATGCTTGAAGAGTTGATAATAAATATTTATGATAAATACAATGTGCACATTTCCTTTACTAATATAAACGTCGATGGACAGTACACAAGACATTGAGCATAACTGTGATTATTTGGCAATTTTACTTTTATTAGAAATGGCATCGAGATGATTTTAAGAATAAGTACTTTGTGACGTTTGAATGAAACACAAACAATATATTTTAATAAATAATTACCTTATATGTCATTTCATTTAAACTTGGATATATGAAATACGCACATTGTCGGAATTTCTTCGTGGATACGCGTCCACTCGAATAATATCTCTTTTCGTGTGTAATACAGGTTGATAACTTACAATGTTAGAACTGTGGGCAGTATGTGACTGAAGTGGGTGACTCTCCCGTGTGTGTTGTAGGGGAGATGTTACCGGAGTGGTGGCGTTAGCTAGAGAACGTAACGTAACAAGTGACAGCTGAGCTGTGGTCGGCGCCTACGTCCCGCCGGCGCGCAACACTCAGTCTCGCCTCACAAATGTTCTTCCCCTGTAGGAACAAAAACTTAATGGGTCAAATTCATTGTTCGATAAGCATTCGACTGGGAGTTATGTTGACTGGATCGTTGTATGGTTAAAGTTACTTCTAGATGTTGGGGATCATCACATTCACATGATCAGCCTATAGCTGTCCACTGTTGTCAAAGTCAACGCATTTATTTCAAATAGGCACATAAAAGGCAGTTATGAACATCAACATTTACATTAAAATAGAATTGATTCTAGTCGCCCCTTCCAAAATGTATTTCGTATAGAGAAGAATGGGCAAGTAACTCCACTGTTACTTTTTTTAAATGTTTTACAATATTTTCTACACATTAATTATATAATTATATGTGACGAAGATGCACCTAGAATAAAATTACTATACCACAATAAGTACAAATAATTAAAAATGAAGGAATGGCAGATAAATTAATTATGTGATAGATATAGATATAAATCATTAAACTAAAAAGAGGAATGGATCCAATATTGAACCTTGAGGAACGCCCATTGCCATTTCAGACCCTCATGAGTTTATGCAGTTTACTTGAACTTTAACCTTTCTATCTTTCAGGTATGATCTTAGTAAATCAAGTGCTGTATTCCTAATCCCAAAGTGCGCTAGTTTCAGCAGAAGTGTCTCATGGTTACGCAATCGAACGCCTTAGAGGTCGCAAAAGATTCCAATGGCATCTTGTGCGTCTTCCCAAGCGTTAAAAATGTTCTTTATTAGGGTGACACCAGCGTCAGTGGTACAACGCCCTTTAGTGAAACCATACTGTTTTCATGAAAGATGGAATTTTTCTTAAAGTGACGTAACATTTGACTGAGCATCAACTTTTCATATACCTTACTGAGAACTGGCACAATTGACACAGGCCTCCAGGTTCGTAATTTTTGCCGATGAGAAATCCCATCGGGCACATGGCTTGTAGTTATAATAAAAGTAATACTAACGTGATAGTCTTGCG
This sequence comes from Dryobotodes eremita, assembly GCA_917490735.1. NCBI lineage: Eukaryota > Metazoa > Arthropoda > Insecta > Lepidoptera > Noctuidae > Dryobotodes > Dryobotodes eremita. The sequence goes on from OU823256.1 coordinate 7,731,626, forward strand.
CTCAATAGGACGCGAGGTGTTCTGCGGGCGCGCTCTGTTGAGCACCTTGAGCAAGTCGCCGGCCTTGGCGCGCATGCGCGAATGCACGTACACCTTGGAGCACTTGATGTGATAGTGAAGGTAGTCGCGGAACATGTGCAGCAGGTCGATGGTATTGTCGCGCGCCGCCGAGCACGTGTGTCGGGGGAATAACACTGGAAGAAACAGGAATATTTATAAAATCTGCCAACCCAACTCCATTTTATGTCCACGCAATCATTGTATTTCCCAAGGTTGCTTGAATAAAATCGCAGAAAGCGATAAGGCCACCCTTTTGCAAAGTTTTTTTTTTTTTTTGTTATGTGTTTCCGGGCAAATATGTTATAATTTGTGGAAGGCATGTACAAGTGGGAGCATAAATATGTGACATCTAAGGAACACCAAAACTATCAGGAGAGTCAAGCGACGCCAAAATATAGGATGCTGCATCGGCTTCAGAAATATATGTCAATGCAATATTAATGGACATGTCTTGCATCTTATGACGCAAGACATGTACATGTGTATGTTTATATATCTGCCTACTCAGTTAAATCCAGAAGAATGTGATACCTCGTTGTTATCGAAAACATCTGATATCACTGGCATAACAAAGTTATCACATACATTTGCCGTCATACAGTGGCGGCGTTAGGATCTTGCGGATATGGGGGCCTCCCAAAAATGTTTTAAAAGTTATTAAAAGTTTAGTTATTTTTTTCCGTACGTGTGAGTAGTATTTATCCAGAGTCGCACAGTCGTCTGGCAACACCATAAAAGTTATAAAAATACCCAATTTTACGGCTATTGAGCAGTCCTAGGCTCAAAAAAAATGAAATCCAGAGCCTTTAAGATACTTGAAAAAAATAAGTGATACCGCGCGCGAGACTCGGGGCATCCCCGAGTCGTCAATTATTTCTGTTTCATTCATCAGTCACAAAACTCTCAGTACGCAAGCAGAAATTTCTTTTCACAGGCAAGAATGTTATCTTATTGTTTTTATTACTAAGTGAGTGAAAAACTAGTTATTTACTTATTTTAAAGAAGATATTATTATTTATTACGACTTTATAAACAAGTAAAAAAAATATTGTACAAAGGCAGACTTGATGCCTGAGGCATTTTCTACCAGCCAACCTTAGGGTGATGCAGAGACAATATAAAACACGAAAAGGAATAAATGCTAATACATAGATACACACATATGTATAACGAAAATAAACTTTGTCAAGAAAAATAAAGATAAGCAGCGGAGAAAACGAATCCAGCACCATAATTACGTAACACACTATCTATCACAATCTGAATCATTTTGAAACCTATTGCTATCCATTGCTTCATTTATCCGAAAAATTTGTCTGCTCAACTACGTTAATAACGCAATGAATGTTGTTAAACTGTCAAAATGAAACCCATTCCTACTGTTAGTGTGTTACGTAATTACCCTGCAGGAAATCAGCACTGGGATGATTCTGGCAACTTATATGTTCACCTGCCTTCACTTTAAAAAGATAACCGACTGGTTGCCATCCTGATGTTCAGAGGGATTTTAATTTGTGTTTATGTAATTCTTGTCATCATTTGATTAGCAATATCAGCTCATTGAATTTAACGTTTTCTTTTTGACTGGGAAAAGAAAGGGGCCTCGCAAAGCTGATGTCGTCAACGTCCACGTTTGGTCTAGCGCCGCCATTGGCGTCATATGTATATTAATGGATGAATCATACCATCCCATATTATTGCCGAGTTGTTTATGATATATTTATGCTCGTGACTGTGCTATGCTATGCATCCAGTTTCATATTTCGATCGAAGAGCTATTTCGTACAATGGCTTGATAACTTACCAAACGTAACATAACTGATATTATCTCCTACTCTCGCGTCCGTGTCCATTAGTTCTAAGGGCGGTTCCTTGTGTGAAAACAATACCTGAAAATAAAGAGAAGAATTACATAACAAACAATGTGTTAATTCATTGTAATATCTATAAGACTAAACAGTCTAGTCAGTCTCTTGAATATAATTACGTGTGTGTCGTACCTAATTAGATCAGAGTGTTATCATTCAAGTATTTACAAATGAATAATTATAGTAACCAAAAACTACTTCAAACTCTTCAATATTCAGAATCTTATTATTTTTAACAACTTTTTTCTAATATACTTTATATTTAAGAATACACTTTATAATTCTTGTTATCACTCAAAATGCTGACTATAGAAACTCTGTCGTTTTGCATAATGTATTACACTGCAGATTAGAACTTGTCAAGTCAATGACCTCTTCCTAACTCGCGCGGGATACGTGCCATATTGACGGTCGGCAGGCGCCCCACAAATGAGGGGGCGATGTAAGTACTATTAGGTCAGGTCCACTCAAATCTGTACAGCTCTTTGCTCAAGAGACCGTTTCAGATATTAACCTGCACGTTTCGCAAAATCCCATCATTATAAAAATATCTGGATGGTTCGGTGTTTTTCGACAGAATTTATAAAATAGCAATTTTATAAATTGACATTGACAAGTAATGGTGTTTATATTTACCAACTTCTATTTATCTAGCCCACATTGTCTCACTGTAGGGCAAAGGACTATCTCCCGTTATCCAAACACTCTGTTACTCTGCTAATGTGGCCCAAACTCAGTGGTGGAAGTCAAGGTCATTCCGCCATCTTCGTATTGATCTGCCCTGGTTTTGCCACCAACTAAACAACCAATTTATTGTAAGACTTACTTGTGGCGCGGTGTGCGACGCTCTCCGTCCTTCCTTGAGCTCCTGCATGAAGACCTTGCCGATAACCATGTCGTCTTCGTGTCGGAATACAGTGGAGAAGACCACTGTCACGCGGTCTTCTTGCGCTTCCACATATCTGGAAGATCAGATAATTTAGTTATTGAGAAAAAATACAAAACAAAACGTACGAACTAAATCAGGAATTCCATTTTGTTGATTCATGGCAATTGTTGAAATATTACAGCTAGCATAAAGACAACAATATTGTTATTGTGTTTGAAATAATAAGTGTGCATGCAAAAGCTTTTATTTAGTAGTCAGGAGGCATAACTTATCGAACTCAAGACCAATATGGATTGGCCAGTCACATCGTTCATAGCTTTATAACATACGCTTCCGCCGCGGATGCCTAATAATAGCAACGAAAAATACTATTGAATATACACTTTTTGACAACTACCAATTCGCTCCGGGCCCGCGTCGTGGGATACGCCTCACTCCCTCTCAGGCCTGGGTCCCAACAGTGGGACCGTTATAGGCTGATTATGATGATAAACGTACATTAACCAGTTCAAATTTAAAAAAAAAGTTGCCAAAATAGTTCTTCTTTTCGAGTAGATTTTTAGATAAGTTGAACCCAGTAGGTGGCCGCGTTAATAGCAGCGTGAGTGGCGTTAGATCCTCAAAGTGCAGGTGTATGGATACTTAGGAAATTCCAAATAGTTTATTTTATTCGAAATAGTTTTAAATACTAACAGTGTCTCATCCTGTCGATAATTGATGACGGCGCGTTTGTGGCTGACGTCTCCATCTTCTTGCAGTCGGAAGTAGCGCTCAAACACAGACGCAAAGCAGTTTCTCTTGAGGAGTCCGACCTTCTTCACAACATCTTCCCAGTCGTCGGGAATGTTCTCCAAGTCGAGCAGCAAAGATATGTTGTAGCCTGTAGGAGGATTTTTTTAATGGTTAGATGGAAAAGAAAAACGTAAAATAAATAAACACAAACGAAGGTAGTGAAGAAAGGATGGATGGACCGTGAGAAAGATGATATGGCTAAAAAAGGGGTGACAACCGAGATGACGAGTAATAGAAAAGTATGGAAGAAAAAGACATGTTGCACTGACCCCAAATAAATTGGAATAAGGGGAGGGGAGTGATGATGATGGAAAAGGGGTGCGGTATAAAGGCGTGAATTATATTCGTCTGCTTAGACGTAACGCGGGCTGGGACAAGATGCTGAGCGAACTAGAGCCCACCCACCTGGCATTCTGGGAGCTTCAGAGGAAACTCAAATCCCGAGAAGTAGCCCCCATGCCCCCCCTGACCCGCCCTGACGGCACCGTCGCCTTCGACGATGCCGACAAGGCCGAATGCCTCGCCGATAGTCTAGAGGCCCAATGCTCGCCCAGCACTCAACCAGTAGACCAGGCCCACCTCTCTGAGGTGGAAGCCGAAGTCGAAAGGAGAGCTTCCCTCCCCCCCCGTAGAAGACCCCGAGTTTCCTCTGCCTCCCGTCACTCCCGACGAAGTGCACGATCTCATAAAGGGTCTCAAGCCCCGCAAAGCCCCCGGTTCGGACGGTATCACCAATAGGGTGATACAGCTCCTCCCCGCTCATCTGATCATGCTCATGACCACCATCTTCAATGGTGCCATGAGCAATAACATCTTCCCCCAATCGTGGAAACAGGCCACTGTCATCGGTATTCCCAAGCCGGGCAAGCCCAAATCCGCTCCCTCCAGCTACCGCCCCATCAGTCTGCTCAACGTCCTCGGCAAAATCTATGAGAGGCTTATTTATAAGCGTCTCAGAGACTACGCCGAGACGAAGGGCCTCATTCCCAACGAGCAGTTCGGTTTTCGAACCCAACACTCGTGCGTGCAACAGGTCCACCGGATCATCGAACACATAAGCGTCGGTTTCCAACGCGGTTCTTTGACCGGTGCCGTGTTTTTCGATATAGCGAAAGCGTTCGACAAAGTCTGGCACGACGGCTTATTATATAAGCTGTACAAACTTAAAGTGCCAGATCGTCTCGTGCTCATCTTACGAGACTTTTTGTCGAATCGCACGTTTCGCTATCGCATCGAAGGAGCGCTATCCTCCCCCCGCCCAATCCGCGCCGGAGTCCCTCAGGGCTCCGTGCTGGCCCCCCTAATTTTCACGCTATTCACCAGCGATATCCCGAAAAGTAAAAAGGCTCAGTTGGCTCTGTTCGCAGACGATACGGCCATTTACTACACCGGCTTCGGCCGCGACTCGATCTCTCGTATTCTCCAAACCTCAGTCAACCAGCTCGGTGACTGGTTTAGGAAGTGGAGAATCGAAGTCAATCCCGATAAGAGTCAAGCGGTGTTCTTTTCGAAACCGCGACTCAGACCCCTCCTCCCCCGTCCACTGACCATGTACGGCAAGCCTATCCCTTGGGAGAAGCGAGCCAAATACTTGGGCGTCGTCCTAGACCAGCACCTCTCCTTCTCGGAGCACATAAAGCAGGCGCGCTCGCGCGCCGCTTTCGCTCTCGGTAGGCTCCACTCCGTCCTGAATGCACGCAGCAAATTGTCACTTAGGTGCAAATTGCGCATTTACACAGCGTGCATTCGCCCCATCATGACCTATGCGAGCGTAGTATTCGCACAAGCGAAGCCCCATCACATCCATAGGATGCAGACCCTCCAAAACCGGTTCCTCCGCAGGGCGACCGGTGCCCCTTGGTTCGTTCGGAACGAAAGTCTCCATCTCGATCTTAAAATCCCGACCATCAGTCAGTTCATGAAACGCCTATCCAAGCGTTTCTTCGACTCCGCCGCCACTCACCGCAACCCTCTGGTTGTCGCGGCCGCCAGTTATGTCCCCTCCCGAATCAGTCACACCCGCCGTCCCCGGCATGTCCTAGTCGACCCCGATGACCCCATAACCCTCCTCCAGGAGAGCAGTAGGGCCACCAGTACAGTGCACAAACACAGACCGCCATCGTTCCGACCTCGCCGACGAGGTCCCACGCGACGACCCCCCCGCATCCGTCCCCCCCGTCCCCAGTCCGATGAGGCCTCAGCCCGCGCCGTAGCTGAGCCTGTAGCTTTAAATTCCCCGTTTAATAATCATGATACTATAAACCCTTTGATCCAGCCCGTCCCCAATATCGCGCTGCCCTCTCCCGATGACGCCCTAAGCCGAGGTCCGTACCCCACAGGGGGTGCCCTTAGCGTGCGGTCATCTATCATTTAAGTTTTAGTTTTAAATTTTTCCGCTCCTGGCTGGAGGCCTTTTAGAGTAAAATCCGAAAGGCAACCACAGGACAGACCGGTTAAGCAGCCACGACCCCCAGTGGTCAAAACTGCGAGTTGCCCTTCCAAAAAAAAAAAAAAAAAAAAACGTCTGCTTAGACATTCGGTTTCACAGTCTAGCTATGAAGTTGAACGAAACTGTTTGCTACAAATTGTGCTTTATTGCCGCTCGTATGATTTCTCGTGATTTCGCGACGGATTGGCCTTGTAAACGGGATATGTTCGGATTCAGCGACTATGATGCTCTAGTTTATTCTGACATGAGCATTAAAGTGGAAATAATATGAGCTTCAATTTCGTTGGCAACGTGACTTAAGAGTAAAAAATGAGCTTTGCCACCCCATAACGACCGCAACGGACCACGTCCGTGCGACATAATAATGCACATTATCCTTATTACTCCGTAGTAGTAGTAAATAACATAGTAAGTATTTCGTCATCATCGTCAATGTATTTCCATAAATACATTTTCACTAGAGACAGTTACTTTGAAGATTATGGCAAAGGTGTGTCGGTGTATGACTAATCAATACGAGAGTTCAAAGTGCTAATTTATCATTGGCAGTGAATATTTTATGTTAACAAATTATCGTTACAAAGGGACCGCCTAAATAACGACGATTGATTTGACCGACTATAATATTCAAGCATTGTGGTAGGTCATAAGAAGACTCCTTTAGAAAACCATTAATTTATATTCAGAGTTACGTCAGCTCTTTGATAATACGGATATTATTAGCTGTAGCGTAAGCATTATCAGTCTATGGTGTTATTATCTATGCTATGCTGTAAATTAAGTTCAAAAATGCTGAAAACGAAATTCGAATTGAAGCAGAAAATACAGTCATAAGATAAGCCACAAGTTCCAAATTAAAACATTTATATCTTATCAACATAACAGTCCATATTTGCCAACTAATCTTATCAAAATGTTTCCAATATGTATGTGTATAAATAAGAGTCATATTTTTGTTATAAAATAACATTAAGTTGTTGATGTTCCCAATTCAATGACAAATAAGGTGTTAATCAAATGCAGTTGAGAGTTGCTGTCTGTTATATCTCTCATTGAGTTTACTTGATGGCCTAGACATTAAATGGGTTCAAGTGATTGTACTAGTTGTCTAGTCTCTAGTACAAAATATGTATCTTTATATGGGAATTGTTCTCAATAAAAATAGATAAAATGTATTTTTATAGTTGGCGAAATAAACATGTACTTTGGTTGGATTTTATATAAGAGTTAACGAAGTTATTTGGGTGTAGCTGTGAAGTACAGCTGTTTTAAGATTGACTTGGTAAAACATTTTTTTTTTACTTTTCTCAGTAATAAAATATGCTGATAATGGTTAAGTTACCAAGGTTTTCAATTCAATTCACAATAAACTATAAAATACAACAAACCAAATGGTTTTATGAAATTGATGACTCACTATCATAAGGAAGTTTAAACTTGTGTGGCACGCCTGTGACTATAAATTATTTTTTCCTTAAATACGGAGGAAAACTAGTGATATTTGATATATTTAGCTGATGTATGAACTGGAACAATAACTGCTCCAGTGAACACTGGTAATTATGCAATGTATAAAAACCGGCTTATATACTCGCTTTCATTTTTATCCAACTGTGGAAGAACTAGTTTTTGTGCTGCATTGGAAACTGCACATTTTGTAGGCTACAGATTTATTTGATCATATATTAGACTACTGAGTTATTAATTAACAGTAGTAACAACTGTTTGACACTTAAAATCATTTAAACTAAAATGATATTGAAAAAATAATATGCAAGTATATTTTTGGTATCCAGCATACTTTAATTTTCCTTTTTTACAAACACATTCATTTGAGGTAAAGTGTTTTGCATTATTGTAGAGCTCACCTACATGAATTCCAATAATAACATAACATAATATAACACCTGTATTCCCTGAAAGGTTGGACAGAAAAGTTGGTGATTGGTTGTTATAGTATATCAATTTTTTTTTTAATCAACATTTTCAGTAGTTATGTTTAAGTCCAATATAAAATAGGAGGCCTGCCTATTGCCACTGGGCACAGATCCTGAAATCTTCTGCTGTGTGTGTTTCTTGTTGTTTTTACTAGTGTTATTTCTTACCTGACTCTGCCTCAGTGAGGAGTGGCCCATATACTCTTTTGAGCAGTTCATCTGCTCCATGTTCTTCCAACTGCTTGTAGAACTTCAGTGATATACTAACCTGCAAAAATTGGGTATTATTGACATGGCTCCAGATCTTACTAAGCCATAATATTAGAAACTTTATAACTGATTAAAACTCAATCGAGTAAATGGGATTTGAATTTACTAGACAATGCATTTTAAATAAATTCCAGCACACTTCTAAGGAGACTTTATCTGTTCCTTGAAGAATTATCAAAGCAAGATTAGAATTAACAATTTAGGAGTCTACAGTTAGGTTTCATTGGCTTGTTTAGAATTATTACAAATACCTCTGAATACTTGTTGACAGTGAATTAATAAACACATTATTGTATGAGTAAGTGTAGCAGTATGTAGTAAATTGGATGTTCTAGCCAATTATGTTTGGTCTTAAAATAGGAGAGCTGTTTTTGTTTCAGGGGAATTACTTTTCAGACAGTATGAACAAGAGTTTAGTACAAATTCAACAGAAAAACATTAATTATAAGTGTATTGTTGATCACATACCCTAACTTTGGTTTTATCTCCATTCACATTGGATATATGAAAGAGTACTCCATCAAAATCTGCAACTTTCACATCTATTGACTCTGGCTTTAAGCTGGAAACAATAATAACAATAAATAAATGTTTGTGGGATGACAAATCAACACCAAATTACTCATATCCTGGGACATGTCACTACATTATTATCATGGCATTCTTTCAGTAAACAAATGGATATCAGTATCACATATCAAATTCATTACATTGTTTACCACCACTGGAATCCAAAAACATTACGGGACGTATCCGCACGCACACTACTGAGCACCAATAAACAACTGATATGACTCATCCATGCTGAGATAGCCACTATCACGTCATATTCACTACATGACATAATACACATCAAATCACTATATGCCCTGTTTCTATACATTTATATGAAACTGCTGTGATGCTCGCGGCCAACGTGGGCCCACCCCAAGAATTTGACACTTGTCAAGATACTTCGGAAAAGGGGTTATGGCCAGGAATCACCCCCTCGTAGACAGTTCCACTGCAGGAACCGGGTAGCGAAACTCATGCATATGGACTGCATGCTCGTTAAACACATCACAATTATGAAAAAACAGTACACTTTCTAAGCGTAACGTACTCACCGCGCCAGTGCATTTTTATATTTAACTGTTAAAGTCTCTTCTATAATTCTATTATTGATCTCGAGTAAGATCATTATTTAACAATTTATAACCTACAGCTTTTTCATAAAATCAACGCTTATAGCACCTTCATTTAATAATTTATACGGAAATCTTCAACGATGACCGCCCGTATATAGATATCCATAAACGACAGAAAGAAAAGGAAGCTCGAAATGAATGAAATATCGGCCATGTAACCATAGAGCATACTTTATTTTATTACCTCAAATACTCACTGGATTTAAGTAAAATTAGTAAAATTACTTTAATTAAATAACACGGATCATACTTTTTGTAACAATATACACTTCGAGCTTGCGCTTGTGATGAATCTTAAAATTTAATAATTTACGAGTTAGTTCTCAAAGAAAACCGTAACTTACTAAAACAAAAAAGAATCACACATCCCTAGTGTTTTGACATTTGAAAAGTAAAAAGCCCTTTTTTTACTCTATGATCGTTTTCGATTCGGTGTGGGAAATACTTTGTTTATTTATAAATTGAATTGAATGAAAAAAAAAACGCGTGATAAGTTACGCGGATTGATTTGCACGTGCATCATGAAATAAAACAAAACCAAGATGTCCAATCAAGTAGGTGCCTTCGTTGCGGGGCTGAAGTCCCGGAACGTGGAGATCCAAATCAAGACAGCTCGGGAACTCTATCATTTTGCTAAGACGGAGCTCCGAGAGGTCCCACAGGAGGAACTCACTCAATTTCTCGATGAGTTCAACCACCAGATCTTTGAAATGGTCTCCAGTAACGATGTCCACGAAAAGAAAGGAGGTGTTTTAGCTATAGGTAAAAAACGACAATCTTCCTTTCTTGTTTTTTCCACTAATATCCACAGACCATAATTTTATCAATTCCAATTTTCAGTATGTCTCATTGGCGGTGACTGTGACACCACTAAAACGCGTATTACAAGATTCGCTAACTATCTTCGCAACCTACTGCCTTCATCCGATGTGGGTGTGATGGAACTGGCCGCTAAAACTGTCGGCCGGCTCGCCACAGTGTCGGGCGTCAAGCGAGCTGAATACGTCGAGTTTGAAGTCAAGAGAGCTTTTGAGTGGTTGTCTGAAGAGAGGAATGAAGGCAGGCGCCATTCAGCAGTGCTGCTGTTAAAAGAAATGGCTATAGCCATGCCTACTTACTTCTACCAACAAGTATCAGGGTTCTTTGATCACATCCTTGTAGCTTTGAAGGATCCTAAGCCTCAAATCCGTGAGGCTGCTGCAAAAGCCTTAAGAGCTGGCTTAGTGGTGACAACTCAGAGAGAAACAGCTAAACAATCTACTGCCAAACCTCAATGGTACATGCAGTGCTATGAAGAGGCTATGCTGTCATTTGAAGAAATTCCTTTGAAGGAAAAAGGAATGTCAAAGGAGGATAGAGTTCATGGAGGCTTGTTAATCCTAAATGAGTTGCTAAGATGCTCAAATGCTGTGTGGGAAAAGAAATATTCATACCTAATGCAATGTCTGGACACACAGCAGGATAACACAGTATCTGATGATATTCTCTTTATAAGTACAAAATTGCACAGTCCATCAGTAAAGAGAGGGTACCTGTGTGATGGGTTCAAGACTGAGAATGTTACATACCCTGTTCCTATTTATGAATCTGAAGTCTCCCATAAACTACTGACTGAAAAGTTTGAGAGGATTTGTAAAGGTAAGTGTATAAACAAGGTATAAATTCATGCTTGGAATTGACTTAGACCCTTCTTTTTTGTATATGCAGCCAGAACGCAATTGTTTAAAAAAAAATGTTTTCATTATCTGTTATTGGTCAAAGAGCAAGCTCGCTTATCATAGGGGAAAAAATGTATTAATCTAAAGTTGCAAAAAACAGATGGTGGTCATTTCAAAAGTATATAAATAAAATGAATAATAAACAAAGACCCAGGTGATTGTATATTGTTTATCCGCATTACTTGCTAATGCATATAAATAGCACACAATAACCTGTCTCATAGGGCTGTAATTGTCTAAGCATACAGCAGCCTTCTTTTATTGCTAGTGTATTTCAGCCAATCACTTTTTACTTCTTCTAATTGCAAAGTTTTTGTTTCCAGATGTAATGAGCCAGCGTATCCTCAAAACTCAGGGAGTGCCACAAATTCTTTTGGTCATAATCCCAAGACTAGCTGCTTTCAATAAAGACTTTTTCTTGAAGAAATACCTTACTTCTACTATGAGCTACTTACTTTCCTGCCTGCGAAGCAGAGAGAAAGACAGAAATATGGCCTTCACCACCCTAGGCCTCATGGCTGCTGCCATCGAAAACGACATCAAGAACTATATCCCTAGTATAATGGATGTCATCAAACAAACACTGCCTGTTAGGGACACCCAAACTAAAAAGAGGGTCTGGATAGATCCTTCCATTTTTGCTTGCATTACCTTACTAGGGAGTGCAGTTAAAGATCTAGTTATTGCTGACATCAAAGAGTTATTAGATGCCATGTTTGCTACAGGCCTAAGTCCATCCTTGACTATCTGCCTGAGAGAGTTGAGTAAAAATTTGCCTTCCCTTAGACAAGAAATATCAGAAGGACTACTGAATATGCTTTCTCTTGTATTGAGAAACAAACCATTCTTACATCCAGGGGTTCCAAGGAGTTTAGAACAGCAGATGAGTAATATGAGTTTGGTAATGGAACCCCAAGACACTGCCAGCATTGTTCTAGCACTCAGAACTCTTGGGTCGTTTGACTTTGAGGGCCAACACAGCTTACTTACTTTTGTTAGGCGTTGCGCTGATCACTTCTTGCAGAGTGAGCAACAAGAAGTTAGATTAGAGGCTGTCAAAACTGCTGCGAAATTATTAGCAGATTCTACCATCAGGACTATGAACACCCCTTCAAGGACACTCACTCTTCTGACAGCAGAAGTAGTAGGCAAGTTACTGGTTGTGACAGTTACAGACCCAGATTACGAAGTTCGTTACTGGGTACTGGAATCTCTATACTATATATTTGACACACATTTGGCCCAAATTGAGAACTTGAGTTTCCTTTTCATGGCCATGAATGATGAACACTTGGCTATCAGGGAGCTGGCTATTTGCACTGTAGGTCGATTGAGCGTGGTTAATCCAGCTTACGTTATGCCAGGGCTTAGAAAGACGTTAATACAGTTCCTGACTGAACTAGAACATTCTGGAATGAGCAGGAATAAAGAACAGGCAGCCAGGATGTTAGATAACCTCATACGTCATGCTCCGAAGCTTGTCAAGCCGTATATGGAGACAATTCTGAATGTTCTTGTGCCGAAACTAAGAGAATCCGATTTGAACCCTGGTGTAGTCATCAGCGTTTTGAAAGCCGTCGGTGATTTGGCCGATGTACACGGCGATAACAGTGGACTTAAGAAATGGCTGCCAGAACTTTTGAGTATACTTCTAGAACTGTTATCTGATGCCAGTGCTACGGAAAAGAGGAGTGTCGCTCTATGGGCGTTCGGCCAACTGGTCAGCGCTACGGGCTACGTCGTTGCTCCATACACCGAGTACCCGACCCTTATGGATGTTCTCCTGAACTTCTTGAAGACTGAACAGCAACCAAAAGATAGGAGAGAGACCATTCGCGTTTTAGGATTGCTAGGAGCATTGGATCCTTATAAACACAAGATAACTAGAGGTCTGATTGGTGAGCAACCTGATTCGAGCTTAGTTCCTGTAGCTGATAGCAAAGCAGAGGAGAATAACTTTGATATGACGACTAGTGAGATGCTAGTCAACATGTCTTCCCCTGTCTTAGACGAATACTATCCAGCTATTGTTATATCTACACTTATGAGGATACTAAGAGATCCTACGCTACAGCAACATCATACGAGTGTGGTCCAAGCGGTGACCTTCATCTTCCAGTCTTTGGGTATAAAATGCGTGCCATACATTTCTCGCGTGACACCGAGTCTTCTATACGTGGCGAGAGCGACCGACAATAATAATTTCCGAGAATTTCTCTTTACTCAATTGGCTAGATTGATTGCTATTGTAAAGCAGCATATTCGTAATTATTTGGACAAAATATTTGACTTGATCAAGGAGTTCTGGACCCCAAACAGTCCTTTCCAACCAACTTTAATTTTGTTGGTTGAGTACATCGCTGTGGCTCTTGGATCCGAATTTAAAGTGTACTTGCCTCAGCTAATGCCACAGATTCTGCGTGTTTTAGCACACGACGCGAGCAAAGACAGAATTGTGACAGAAAAACTGCTTTTCGCCCTACAAAAGTTCGAAGATAATTTGGATGATTACATGCATTTAGTGATACCGTCGATCGTCAAGCTGTTTGATGCCTCAGATTTCCCAATAAATGTAGCAAAAGTAGCCATGGAGACAGTTGACTATCTCTCCGATTCCTTGAACTACAGTGAACTGGTTTCCAGAATAATCCATCCGTTAGTTAGAAGCTTAGACACCTGCGCGGCTTTGCGACCTACTGCAATGGACACGTTATGTGCCTTGATCGTCCAATTAGGACGCAAGTTTACAGATTTTATTCCACTGGTCCAGAAAGTGGTGGTCAAACATAAGATTCAGCATCAAAGCTACGAACTCTTGCTCTCTCGAATGCAGTCTAGTCAAACTTTGGCGATGGACGAGTTCTTACAAAGTACGAGGCGTAGACCAAGGAATAATAATCAAGAGGTAAGGAGAACTTTTTTACTTTAATTTTATGGTTATATATCGCACACATCACACAATCAAAATGTGTTTATTTATGTCTTTGAAACAGGCTAAAAAGGCCCATAGATACATAACTTACAGAGTATAATTCATTGCATGCGTGATGAGTGTATCACGCACACGAATATCCAACATTATTCGTGCTACATTCACTTAACTTGCAAATGTAGCCACTTCGATCGTACTATTATTGATCGAAGTGTAGCCATGTTAGCTAGTACGCTTCACAAACTACTACGCTATCTCAGGATCAAGCACTTTGTATGCATCAATCATAAACACTTACTTTTTACCTTAAAAAATATACGTTTTATTCAACAGGCTCGTATCGGCTACAATTGCGACACTTCCCAGTCGATTCGCAAGTTGTGTGTGAACGCGCATAACTTGAAGCTAGCGTGGACAGTTAGCAGCCGAGTATCAAAAGACGACTGGCTAGAATGGCTGAGAAGGTTCAGCATTGGCTTGTTGACCGAGTCTCATAGCCCTGCTCTTAGGTAAATATAGGAACACGGGTGGGTTTTAGTCAGTAAGAGTCTGACACACCCTTCCGCTCCGCCCAGAGCGGGAGACGTCATTTGATGATTTCCCACCCAAAAAAAAAAAAAAAAAAAAAGGTAAATATTTATCCTCATTCTAAATCGATTTTTAAGGCACTATTTCTACTATCTTCGTTATTACAAATAGTCGCTCTGTTCATAACGTCTCGACTTGTGTACTTAAATGGAGCCTTTGACCGCAATAATTTAACATTGCTATTTGACAGTTTTCTTACTATATTCTATCGGCCCTACAAATATAACGTCAGTCGTCACGGGTAACTCTTGTGGGTTGTAAGAAAGGGGTACAGACAAAAATGCTTATAACGCCCCAAAGTGTTGTACAGTTATCATCTAATACTGAAAACTGAATTATTTACTTTACAATATTTCACTTACAGGGCATGTCTAGCCTTAGCACACAACTATTCCCAACTCCTGCGCGACCTATTCAACGCTGCCTTCGTCTCATGTTGGACAGAACTCGACAACACATCTCGTACTGAGC
This sequence comes from Dryobotodes eremita, assembly GCA_917490735.1. Taxonomy (NCBI): domain Eukaryota; kingdom Metazoa; phylum Arthropoda; class Insecta; order Lepidoptera; family Noctuidae; genus Dryobotodes; species Dryobotodes eremita. The sequence goes on from OU823256.1 coordinate 7,746,787, forward strand.
TATCGAATGCTCTAGAGCAAGCACTGACCGCCCCTGACGCGCCAGAACTGGCTCATACCGTGCTGAACTTGGCAGAGTTCATGGAACACTGTGAAGGAGGCACTCTGCCAATATCTACTCATCTGCTCGGTGAAAGGGCTATGCATTGCAGAGCTTATGCTAAGGCTTTGCATTATAAGGTATGAATAAAATTCTTCTGTTGAAATGCTCCCCTTAATAATGTTGCGTTTTTCTTCGCGAAAATATGTTTCATCGGTGTATCAAAATGTTTTATTTTCTATTTTTTTTAATAAATGTTAAGGTGCTTCTTTTGCTATCCTAATTTCTATGATTTTGTTTCGCAGGAAGAAGAATTCCGTAACGGCGCCACATCTCAAGTTGTAGAAGCTCTTATCCATATCAACAACAAGTTACAACAAAAGGAGGCCGCAGAAGGGCTCCTCGAAAGAGTCATGGCACAGCGCGAAGCCGGCGACGCTAACCTAAAGGTCCAAATAAGATGGTACGAAAAACTACACAACTGGGAAAAGGCCCTTGATTTGTACGGAGATAAGTTAATTGACGATGTTAGCGATATTGACTCTTATCTCGGCGAGTTACGATGCTTCGAAGCTTTAGGAGAATGGGTCGAACTTTACAACACAGTCTCTAAGAAATGGGTCAAAATGACCAATGAAGAAAAGTTCAAGGCAGCAAGACTTGCGGCCGCTTCAGCTTGGGGCCTCAGCGAATGGGACTCCATGTCCAAATACGTCAATTTCCTCCCAGAAAATACTCAAGATGGTGCGTTCTATAGGGCAGTTCTTAATATCCACAACGGAGAATTTGAAAAATCTAAACTATTCATCGATCAAGCGCGTACCTTGTTAGACTCTGAGTTAACTGCTGTAGCTGGCGAAAGTTATCAGAGAGCGTACGGTGCTTTAGTAAACGCTCAGCTGTTAGCAGAATTAGAAGAAGTAATCACTTACAAGTCAGTTATGGAGAGGAGAGAATCTATTAGACAAGGATGGTGGACGAGACTGCAAGGTGGCCAGAGATTAGTAGAAGACTGGCGCAGGATTCTTCAAGTTCGGAGTCTAGTTCTAACACCGCAGGAAGACATGGCCACATGGCTAAAGTTCGCCTCACTATGCCGAAAGAGCGGTGCCCCACGGCAAGCTCACAAAACATTGGTGATGTTGTTGGGAACAGATCCTAGCAAGAACCGAGACATGCCACTGCCAACACATGAGCCTAGACTGACATTAGCATATGCCAAACATTTGTGGGTCGCTGGCGACAAACAATTGGCGTATGACCAACTTCAAAGATATGTGGACTCGACTGAAACGGGCGACGCGGAACACAGCAGACTGCTAGCCCGGTGCCATTTAAAACTAGGATCGTGGTGCGAATCCCTACTCGGTATAAACGAGCTATCTATTCCAGAAATTCTCCGGAACTACGCCGCAGCCACAGATCTTTCCTCTGATTGGTACAAAGCTTGGCATGCTTGGGCTTACATGAACTTTGAGACTGTTTTGTTCTACAAACATCAGGACACCAATATCCCGTCCGAAAGAAGACCTTCTCCGGAGTGTATCCAACAGCATACAGTTCCTGCAGTGGAAGGATTCTTTAAATCCATTAAGCTGTCCCACGGCAGTTCGCTTCAAGACACTCTTAGGTTGCTAACTCTGTGGTTTGACTATGGCCACTATCCCGCCGTTCATGAAGCTCTAGTTGAAGGCATCAGAACTATAGAAATCAACGTTTGGCTTCAAGTAATACCTCAACTTATAGCTCGAATCGATACGCCGAGGGCACTCGTCGGAAAATTAATTCACTCTCTATTAATCGATATTGGAAAATCTCATCCTCAAGCTTTAGTTTATCCTCTGACTGTTGCCTCGAAATCATCGTTCATTGCTCGAAAGAACGCAGCCAATCAAATTTTGAAGTCAATGTGTACTCATTCCAGTAATTTAGTCAACCAGGCTGCTATGATATCCGAGGAGCTCATTCGAGTGGCTATTCTTTGGCACGAGCAATGGCATGAAGCTTTAGAGGAAGCTTCAAGGTTGTATTTCAGTGAGAATGATGTGAATGCCATGTTTAAGACGTTGGAACCTCTGCATGCGATGTTGGAGCGAGGCCCGCAGACTTTGAAGGAGGTATCGTTCAGTCAGGCGTACGGACGAGATTTGAATGAGGCGCAGGAGTGGTGTAATAGATATAAGGTATGTTTAATTTTTTATTGTTATAACATTTCTTTTTCTGAAAAGTTATTGAGTTACAACCCACAAAATCTTTGTTGTTTTTCTATTTTACGTAACTTAAAACTTTTCAGCGGAAATTATAGCATTTCATTTTCGACTATAGAGTCGTGTGACTTATGACAGTACAATAATAAATTGCGTTCCACATCATATACTTATAAAGTTTAAATATTTTCTTTTTCTCAGGAATCCGGCCAAGTACGAGATCTAAACCAGGCATGGGACCTGTACTACCACGTATTCCGTCGCATCAGCCGCCAACTCCCACAGCTGACGTCACTAGAGCTGCAGTACGTGAGCCCGCGCCTGCTCAACTGCCGCGACCTCGAGCTCGCCGTGCCCGGCTCCTACGTGCCCTTGCAGGACCTCATCCGCATCGCGCACATACAGAGCAGTCTGCAGGTGAGCTACACGTTGTACTAGCATGTGTGACGTCACTAGAACTGCAGTACGTGAGCGTACGAGCTTGCTCAACTGCCGCCACCAACCATCAAACGTTTTAAAAGTCACTACTTCTCCCTTTGGGCAGGATATACAACATCTAAACGTATTTTATTTTGATTTGATATCAGTCCCGTCAAGTTGGTGAAGTTTTGTCAACGAATAAAATTTGAACCTGTATATCCTGCAAATGAAATGCGGCTTTAACTTCCAAGGCTCAAAAAGTAACTTCCTTATAACCGATTCAATTGTTTCCCTCACAGGTAATCACCTCAAAGCAGCGTCCACGCCGCCTCTGTATCCGCGGCTCCAACGGCAAAGACTACATCTTCCTACTCAAAGGTCACGAGGACTTGCGTCAAGACGAGCGCGTCATGCAACTGTTCGGTCTAGTCAACACGCTACTTCAGGCTGATCCCGACACTTTCCGAAGAGATCTGGCCATTCAGAGATACGCTGTCATTCCGCTGTCGACGAACTCTGGCCTCATTGGATGGGTGCCGCACTGTGATACTTTACATTCGCTTATAAGGTTCGTTTTGAAATAGAGCTCTTTCGAATATCTTTTTATACTTTAGAGCTTAAAAATTGCTGTGAAAAAAGGAAATAAGCATCCTAGGTGTGTTGCAAAAAATAAATTTTTGCAACATGGCTATTCGATCAATTCAACTCAGAAGGAATTTTCAAAGTTAATTTAAAGACGAATATAGGCGCACTCCTTTGAAGTGAGCACGGGTGTCAAAGTTAAATAAATATCAACCTTACCACAATAGACATAAAGTTCACTATAAATATACTAAGTCCCCCTAGTCCACGAGAGCATCAAAGCTGACAAATACACTCAATTAAGCTTATCAATTTCCGACTTTATTTCAATAAGCGTAAGGTTAATATTTTTTGGCATTGAAACCCACTACGCTTCGCTTCGCCCAATTCTTTTCAATGTAACCGACTTACTGAATAAAAATCGTTTATGTTTTAAGGGATTATAGAGAGAAGAGGAAGTGCTTGTTGAACATCGAACACAGAATCATGCAGAGGATGGCGTCCGATCTCGATAAACTTATGTTGATGCAAAAGGTTGGTTTTTACCTATTATAATTCTTTGATTTTTCAAATATGTAAAATATACTTACTTATTATTTACTCCTATGCATTCTATTATGGTACAGTCATCGAAATGTATTGTTTAGTGCAGAAATGGGCCGAATTTGACCTGCCCAAGCTTTTTCCGGCCGGCGAATCAAAATACTACTGTAAAATTGGGCGCGAAATTAAAATGTGAGCGGTTCAATCGCCTAACGAACAATGACAGTAGCATCTACTTCTACTAGAATTTAGAGACAACAACTTTAATTTTATCCATTGCTTGTTTTACGCACTTTTTTCCTTTGACTTTGAAAGGCATACGTGTAATAGATAGTAAACATGATAAAAATCGTAATGGCGTTTTGATGCGGCCTCTTACATTTGCCAATAATTAATAATTAGTATAGCTATATATGCATATCTTCCACACGTCATCATTCACTATCATAAGGTAATGGGAGTCAGATAGCATGCGTTTTGTTTTAATTTTAGTATTTCTTCTTTATCGCAAGCGACATTCGAATACCGTGCACTGTGTTCCTATTGGTTGCGACAATCTGCTGACGCGTCACACAGGCTTTAGTGTGTTTTCGAAATGATTGGCAAGATTTTTTTTGTTGACGACACATGTTTGGTGCGATACGTCGATCGTTTCGGCTTGTTACTTAATTTTATTTGTTTGGAAAGCTTCTGGCAGAATGTCTGGTGTTAAAAAACGTAAATTGGACACAGAAAGTCGCCAATTTGAAGATTTTTTTTTCAGTTCGATCTTTGACGCTTGTTGTGTAATAAGTCATTTTCCGATATAAAAGAAAACAATATGAAACGACACTATGTTAGTAAACATACTGGCCAGCATTTACGGGCCAGTTAAGAAAAGACGAAATTCAAAAGCTAGTACCAGTCTTGATTTACAATAAAAAAAAAAAAAATTGTACCAGTTTAGAGAAACAAAGGAAACAGTCAAACAATGCTTTGAAAGCTAGCTACATAGTCTGAGGGAGAATTTGTCAGACTGCCTGTTAGAAATAACAGATGTTATTTCCCCCGAGAAGAAAAAAGAATTCGAGAAAATAAGTTTGTCAAGTCGTTGTTGTCCGACGTGTTGATATGATGGCTGGAGATATCAAGAGAAAGTTGTCTGAACGTGCGGCTGAATTTCAAGCAAATTCAATTGCTCTGGACGAGATCAATGACTTGTCTGACACTGCGCGACTAGCTATTTTTATACGAGGTGTTGACAAAGAATTTAATATAACTGAAGAATTGCTGACAAGCTCTATAGCCGCTAAAAGAGACCATTACTAGAGAAGACATTTTTGATAAGGTTCGGGCTGCTATCGAACAGTATGGTTTACATTGGAGCCGATTGATTGGGGTTTGCACAAATGGTGCACCTTCTATGGTCGGTTCACGAAAAGGTTTCATCAGTATTTTTAAAGAAAAAGTGATTAAGCTGAACGTGGAAAAAGAAGATTTGATAATCCTCCATAGCATTATCCACCATGAAGATTTGTGTTCAAGTCCGTTCGATTGCTGAGCTTTATGGACGTGGTAGTGAAGAGGATCAATTTTTGTCTTTCTCTTGCGCCTGACCATCATCAGTTCAAATCATTTTTGGATGACCGCTCTTTAGAATACTATGATTTGACATACTATTGTGAAGAGAAATGTGTAAGCAAAGGCAAAATGCTAAAAAGTATTTACGTTCTAAGAAAATAAATTGCCGAATTAATGGAAATAAAAAAAAAACAATTATCATTGGAAGTCAGTGATCCAAAATAGGTATGTGACCTAGCCTTTCTGGTTGACATCACGGGACACTTAAACGACTTAAACTTGAAACTTCAAAAACAAGGTCAATTTGTAAATGAATTCTACAGCCATTTGAAAGCGTTCCAGAACAAAATTCACGTTTGGGAAACACAAATGCAAATTGGAAACTGTTTTCATTTTTCAACTCTATTCTGTGAGGAAGATATTGCGTACGCTCAATATACCGAAGAACTGCAATTACTGTCGGAGCGTTTTTCTAGTAGACTAAATGATAAATTATTTTATTTCTGTAAGTAGATTTGTACAAACACTTTTACACGTCAATCATATTTTAAAACTAGATGAGGTCGGCGTTTCCTATCTGACTACTCTGAGAAGAAAAGCCAAAACAAATTCTCAAAGTCTCTTTTAAAGTCCAGCCATAATCGTGGTCAGATCATATGAAGACCATGTAGATTTGTGTTTGAAATGGTCTTTTGAGGAAAAACCACACAGAATGAGTGGACATGTCCAGTCAGTGCACGCATTTGTCAGTAACTGTGGGAAACTATATTTTCTATCACCAAAATTTATATTTGTCATCAAGTTGTATCACCTAATAAATAGATCTATCGCCACGAAATATTTTCGTTCTCAGATAAACAAAAATTGTTCCCAGGTATGAATTATCAAATTAATTCGAGACTCGGGGCACCCCGACTCGGACAGGTTAGGTTAGAAGGGGATGGCGGGGTCTGAAAGACCCCGCCATCCCCTTCGTGGTTATTTTTTTTCAAACCACCCAGAAGTAGGAGCCCCGCCAAGCGGGGCTCCGTCGACTACGCCTTATCGTTACTATCGCCATTCAGAAATAGGAGGCCTCGCCGAAACAAAGGCTCGGTGCCTGTTAGCAACACAATATAATACATACAAAAACATTTATTTGGTACTAGACCTTATATCTCAGGATTTTAGGTGATTTATTGTGGAACTGATTTTGCATTGTTTGGTGACTACATTTTGGTGACAGATCTACTATTTGGAGGACAAACCCTATTATTTAAGAAACACAAAACTAATTAAATTGGTAATAGCTTAAATGATACCCGTAACTGTGCAGCTCAACTCAAAACTTAAGGAGCTCAACGATTCGACGAACCATACCAAAGAAAAGACATTTGGGTAGGCCGCATAAATTACTCAAACTGCCAGACCATGATTAAAACTAATTCAGAAGAAAAAAAAAAACAATGACCCACAAACCCACTTGCTGATCTCATAAACATGGGCAGCAACCTAAGCATATTTACTATTCAATAAAAAGTGACGTAGAGAAGGCTCCAGCTCACCTGCAAATGGAGCTGAGCTTCAAGTAGATACACGTCTCAAGCTCAAATCTGATGACGTGGACCTACTAGACTTCTAAAGAACATATTTACCTGAAGAAAAGCATCTGAAGCTGCGAGCGTTCGCAAGAAAATTTATTTGCGCGTTTGGGAGCATGTTTAAATGTGAACAGATCCTTTCAAAAATTGAAACGAACAAGCAGCAAGGCAAGCTAAAAGAAGAAAAAGTTGAAAACACTGCGTATCTGTTTGAGTGGTATTGAGCCAGACATAAATAAACTCGTTTCTCAAGTTCAGACTCACGCTACCCATTCATTTGTAATTTTATAATGTTCAGTGAATAAAATATAGCTATGAAATTAAACTCTTTTTTATACGTACTCTCTACCCGCGAATACATTTTTTTTTTTTAAACGTTGCCCCTCACTAGGAATTGCTCCTGTATTGTGGGTGCGTTTACAAACATTCAAATTCACATACACAAACAGCCAGACCCGGAACAACTACTTGTAGGTCATACAAATATTTGTTCCGTGCGGGAATCGAACCTGCAACACGCAGCGCAGCAGTCATTCGCTTAACCATTGCGCCAACCGTGCCGTGCCGTATATGTTTTATGTATGTATGTATTTATTGTATAATATGTAAATGTTACACCACTGACTAGCTGCAGTATTGTCTCTCCTTCTCCCTTTAATCCATCCAAAGGTTTTCTGTAAAAGATCGCTTTTAGCGATCAGACCGCCTATTGTGTGACCCTATGTAAAATTTCTACATTTACATCTGTATTTTTATGGTATACATAATAAAGATTATTCTATTCTATTCTTCATGAACGCCCCACAGTTTAGACTGCGACTTATACCAAAGGTTGCCCATACTTTGGGTATGTAACGTTAGAACTAGTACGCCGTAAAGCCGTGTTATAGCCACTGAATACGACAATATGTCATTTGAATAAACAGACGATTTAAGTTGATAGACAATTTGCTAAGCAATCCGTTTCTCTGACTGTACATAAGACGAACCAAGGCACTCTCTGCCAGTCAACGTATGACATCCCTATTGGATTTTTTTAAGCAATTTATACATATTTCTCATAATAATGAATAGCCTGTAGCGGTCAAAAGATCAATACTAAATGTTTCATGCCATAATTTTCCTAGGTGGAAGTCTTCGAACACGCCCTAGAACATACAGCAGGCGATGACCTCGCCAAGTTACTCTGGCTGAAGAGTCCATCTTCCGAAGTGTGGTTTGAGCGTCGCACGAACTACACTCGTTCTCTGGCTGTCATGAGCATGGTGGGATACATTCTGGGGCTCGGAGATCGGCATCCCTCCAACATCATGCTGGACCGAGTCACCGGGAAGTTCCTGCATATAGACTTCGGCGACTGCTTCGAAGTAGCTGTCACAAGGGACAAGTTTCCAGAGAAAATTCCGTTCAGATTAACCAGAATGCTCATCAATGCTATGGAGGTAAGATTAAAAGTTACTGATTGTCATTATTATTTAGTGTAATCTAAATTCAATAAAATGTACTTAATGACGAATTAACAGATTAGATGCGACAAGACTTATCGTATAATCGATTTTAATCTGAATCAATAAAGCATAATCAAGTTCTTTCCCAGATAACCTTCGTCAAGGTTTTCTGAATTTATATATGTAAATAATTCTGTATGTATTATTATGCACATCGCTATTAAGCAAAGGATGGTTCCTCTTTTATGACATTCTAAGGCTAAACTGCCAGACTTGAATACATTTGTGTTGTTCGTACCACGAAGAAGTTTTTTCCAGTCCCCTATAACATGACTACTACGCTTATGACGCATTTCATTTGCCACGTCTTTATATCATCTTTCTGCCCTTGCCCCATGTTACTTGTGATCGGCGGAACACGTTTGCTTCTTCCGCTCTCCCCTGTCAACAGTCACGCTATCATTCAGTCCTTCTCTTTCATATCATTCCTCACACAATCCATCCATCTTTTCCCCAGCCTTCCTCTCCCTCTCCATGCGTCAACATTAACATTCATCACTCTTTTATTCACTTGCGTTTCTTTCTCCTCATCACATGCCCATACCAAGCCAAACGATTCCCTTTCAACTTTTCTGTAACTGGCGCCACTTTCATATTTCCCCCTATAAACAAATTTCTTACTTTATCCATTTTCGTCACTGCACACATCCATCTCTACATTCTCATCTCCGCTGCATGCAATCTTTTTTCATCCGTCTTCTTCACGGCCCAGCATTCCGAACCATACAGTACGATAATCCTTATAGATTACCTTGTAGATTTACCCCTTTAACTTGAGGGACATCCGTGGGTCGCAAGTTGCTTCTATGAACTGTCGCCATTTTATCTATCCTGAGTTGATCCGGCGCGCTGTCTCAAAAGTTACCAACAACTGCCTAAGGCTAGGTACTAAACTAGTATGAACGAAAAATTGCAAAGGTACCTAGAGTACATTTTCAAAACCTTTAGCATGTTACGATGCAGTGAAATTACCCAGCGTTCTTCTACCAGATTACTCCCTATTCTAAGGTGGCTTGGTTAGTGGTATTTAACCAACCCAGTGTCCCTGCTCTAAATCTTCTCTCAACTTCTCTAGGTGACCGGCATCGAAGGCACATACCGCCGCACGTGCGAGTCAGTAATGGAGGTGCTCCATCGTCACAAGGACAGCGTCATGGCTGTGCTAGAAGCATTCGTATATGACCCTCTGCTCAACTGGAGACTCATAGACGCCGGACGTCGTTCCAGAGCCGACGCAGAAATCTGTTCAACATCAGACCCAGCTTCTTCGCCACAGCCAAGTCGAAACAGAATACATATAGGACTTAACGACGCTCTCGACCAACCAGCGGAGACGAATCTAAACAAAAGAGCGCTGGCTATCGTGAATCGAGTGCGGGACAAGTTGACTGGTCGAGATTTCCCTCACATTGATGAGATAGTCTCGGTACAGAAGCAAGTAGATCTGCTTATACAACAAGCTACGAGTAACGAGAATTTATGCCAGTGTTATGTGGGGTGGTGCCCGTTCTGGTAATACCAAAGGATTATGTGGATAAAGTCCAATTTTTTTGTACTCTTAATTTTTGTAAGGGCCTGTTTTGCACCTGGAAAGAAAAATTCAAATATAGACAAAAAATTTCAAAAAAATATTTACGGTGCAAGGTAAGCGAAAGATATCAGATGGGGAAGCAGGCCATAAATCTAGTGATACATTTATCTCTGATGCTCCAATTCTCATTATTGTATGTGCGTGTTTGGGAAACGTGACTGCACATAAATAATTTCTTAAGTAGCTAGTTGGACCTACCCCCTAGCTAGGGTTTAGTTAACGGTCAAGAAGGTATCAAGAGTTTGAAAACACAAAGTAATAAATAAATGAAGTGCGACCGCCATTAAAGTTAATCAAATAATGTAGGTATGTCTAAATTGCATACTTATCGTATCGTCGTATATTCACTAATTAGGCGTTTATGTACTACTTTGTGATCGAAATGTATCGCAATATAGAGTTGGATACTCATTATTTTACACGCTATATAAACGTGTCAAATAATTATCTCTAAACAACTGTAATGCTTTTATATAACTGCACTCAGCATTTAGCCATAACTCATTTGTTAAAATTACTTGTAATTAGAAGATATACTTGTAATTAGAATTACTTAAGAAAGAAAGAATTGACTTCGGGTAGATCAGAAAAATTGCATAGTTCACCGTCATCGTGTCGCCATCGAATAATGTTGTATAGAAATTGTAACAACGCCATATGAGGGTATTTTGAATTAGAAAATGTCATGGGGCTGGTTAGCGAGATAAACGTTACTATAACGTTACGTAAGATCCATTTGTTTGTGGTATAGGGTTAGTCGACCTCGTAATTGCTTTATCACCCTTTTGAATGTCACTTGAACGTGGTTTAGATGGGCTGATTGCGTTCAGTTTTATTGGAGAAAACCACTTTTAGGGTGAATTACACCAGACACTAAACGCAATCAGCAACCGCACACCAACACCACACTAGCACATCTAAACCGCGAGCAAGTGCTGTCAGCACAGATTAGAACAGATAGTTAACTCGTTCGAGGTCACGCGCTAACGTACCTGCGGCTCGTGTTCACCCGGGCGAACAAAATTCAGTCGGTTGGCACGCGCCTGTTCGAGAGTACGTACCGTACCCGCGCCTATAATAATGGCTAAAGATCGTGCATGTTTCAGTGTAGACGGCTGTCAAATTAAAACGACCAACAAAAGTTTATCTTTTTTAGAAAAAAAATAATTTGAAACATTATTTTTAATCAATTTTGAAAAAATATTAACTAGCCGACCAGGAAGCACCCTGTATAACATGCTAAAGGAAGCGAAATTTCACACATTTATGTAAATTTTTTCCGAACTTGTTACAGTTATTTGTTAGATTTAGAATTTTTACGACGATTAGATTTAATAATCGAAATTTACGGGAGGGTAAAACGTTCATTGATTATTATATTAAAGTGAGACATTTGTGATTTTCAATAACTAAAATTTTGTTTTCAATGTAAAAAAACTGTTTTTTTAGTCACCCATTCTTTTGTGTAATTATTTCTTAGCATAGACGGCCTTAGCGTTGCGTTCAATGACGTACGTGATCGCCCGACATCACGGCAGATGACGTAGTAGCTACTCTCGCGCGTCCGCGTAAGGTACATTTTAGCGCGCACAACCGCCTGTAATATTTTTGTAGGTAATTATGGCGTAAGGTATCTATTTTTTCCTATGGCGTGACCTATTTGTCCTAATCTGTGTTGTCAGTGTCAACAATTTTATGGAATATTGACATTGACAGGTCTTGAACGCGGATTACAAGTGCTGATCGCGTTCATTTTCATTGGTGAAAGCGGCACTTAGTGAAGTTTTAATTTACTGGTGGCTTTTGGGAAAATTGGTAAAGCAATTATGAGGTCGAGTTTGTGTACAGTCAGCAAAGGAGATAAGTATCCAGGGTCGCCGGATATAGTTGAAGTTTAGTAAGAAACCAATGAATATTTTCGAACGAAATTTAATTCGATAAATTACCAGTTTGTTATCTATTAATTTTATTTTATTTTATTCGAAAAATTTCATCGTTTTCTTATTAAACTTCAACTGTATTCCGCGACCCTGCATACTTAGCTCTTTTGCTGACTGTACATACGTAATAGTTGATATTTCATCATGGTATTGATGGGCAAAGTGAATTATCTCGAAGAATACACTGCGCGTTAGTACTTGGTACGCATTGCAATGCGCTGCCCAAGTTGGACAAAGGGTTGTCGACGGATTCACAGTTATAGCGGCTAACTGTTTCATACTAATTATGAATTATAATTAACGCACGTTGTTCGTTTAACCCAATGAATAGCGTTAGCTGCATATTGATCTTACCAAGGTAAATAAAAAGGGTCGAAAAACGCAACTAAAAAGCGCGAATTTTTAGTCCAGTAAACTTATTATATCTGGCCGCAAAAATAGACATTATGTCAAGTAAATAGGGTTGTTTTTCATATAGCGTCGACATTTAGTTAAGGTTGTGTAATATAATAATAGGAACAAAATGGGATATATCTAACGTTCGTGTATAGAAAATAAAAAATTGTGCCTATATTGTGATAACATTAACGTCATTTCCACATGGAAAAGATATCATACTACTTGTAAATAAGCTATGTTTATTGCTTTAAATTAGTTTGTTTTTCACGGAATAAACGATTTGTTGTTATTGATTGTTTTCTTTTTAAATGTAGACAAGCCATGTGCCCGACGGAATTTCTTGTCAGAATAAATGGCGAACTTCCATACAAACTGATCCCCTATTAAGCCCCTTTAGGGGATGAATTTTCAAAGAACCTTCGTTACGGGCCGCCTCCACGAGCGAGAGAATCGCGGCGATGCGACGAGTGGCTGAGTGTGAGCGAAACGTCATCGTATCGCCGCGCGCTAGTCGCTACTGGCGATGGAGGAGCGTGCGGCCGCCCGCGGTGCCGCGGGCAGCCTCGCGTCGCCGCTGGCAGCCGCGGGCAGAACCACCGACAAGACGCGCGTGTCGCGCGACCGCCCGCGTCACCGCGGGCGGCCGCGCGACCTTTTCAAGCGATACTGGTCTTTTAAGTATGTAGATAAAGTTTAAAATTATTTTACACTGAAAGTGCTCGCCTCGTCGCTGCCGGCCGCTGCCATTCCGGTGTGTATCGGCCCTTACACAACGCCTCGTCGCGGAAACCCGGCGATTCCGTTACGAGTCGTCGCGGACACGCGGCGAATCCGTTACGAGTCGCGACGATACGCTGGCGGAATAATCGCTCGTTCGTAGAGATTACGCGACGTAGAAGCGAGGATCCGTCGCAATTCTGCGGCCCCTTACTGCTCACTTTCGATAAATGAGGAACTGTTAGTCAATATTAAATGCTTCTAGATCCAGCGGATCAGGCTGTGCATTGTCTGTCAGTAAATTTTATTAAGTAGATCTTAAGAGGTGATATAAAAGCACTTCTCGGTTTTATAACAGCAGCACTCTGGTATAAGATAAATAATGAAAAACTCCAATTAACACTCAATAATAATTATTTAGGTACAGATATTGATTACGCCTGCATAAATCGTAGTGAAGTATAAAAAGGCTTATTGGTTTTGAAAATGAGTGGATAGAATTAGTTCTATCAAGGATCTGATAGTTTCCTGCTGTGATAAAACGAGATTAAGTACCTATTACAAAGATAAAGCAAAACAACACGTGTTTGTTGTTATAATAATGATTTAAAGAAACATAGATAGCACATCGCTTGCACAGGTAATACAAATTTTCAATCAATTTTCTAAATTGCACTTCAGCAGGATCCCCCTAACTATCACAGAGCAATCGGAATAGAGTGGTTGGAAATGTGACTTGCAAAGTGGACATTGTAGCAAACATGAGCATAATACTCGGCATGGTAACATTTCTTTTTTAGGTATACTGACTGAAAATTTAACAAATTCCACCTGTTTTCAAATGAGGACTAAAAAGTGGTGACGTCTCCACCACACAACTTCATGTTCGCCTTTATTATGTCTTCAATAGTGTTGCTTCAGGATTTTCGAAGTTCTAGTGACTTCACCTTCGTGCTTAGAAAGTGGTCTATTGTCAACCGAAGATCATGCATAATGAGAGGCCAAAAGATAAGTTTGCCAAAATATTATGTTGAATTAATTAATTCAAGTGTCATTATTAGCGTACATAAATACTTACCTACGTGACTAATTTGCAATATTGCAATTCGATAACCTACAACGGTATAAAAAGGACATGACCTAGTCATGGTTGCATAAAAGACACGGCAATGATAGACTCTATGACTCATTGCAGTTGAGACATACGATTTATTAGGAAATAAAGACAATGTGCATTGAAAATGTCCTCGTCTGAACTTTAATAAATGTCTACTTACGCTTACACTAGCAGAATTGTGTAAGTACTATAATAGCTGCCCGGCGCGCGACTTTGTTCGCGTGGTGTCCTACCCGTACCCTACCCTACCCCTAAACCTTCGCGGGCGTATGCAGAAAAACTCACCAGTTTCATAAAAATCGGTTCAGCCTTTTTGGAGTCCATAGGGGACAAACAAACAAACATTGATTTTTTTATTTATATAGATAAATAGATACGGTAGATTTAAAAAAAATGTGTTGGTACCTAACTTTTGTAGAAATCGAAGTTTATTTATGGGAGGACACCCATAAATAAACTTCGATTTCTACAAAAGTAAAGACCACACCTCTCCTGCCTATAGCTAGTAGAGATCATCATATAGGTAGTTACAGTCTAATTAAATTAGGTAGGAAAACTCCGCAGACGTCATGGGTACCGATATCTATGTAAACATGATAAAATAAAAAAGAAATTAATATAATGGGCTTTTTGTGGCGTCATGCATGGACCGCAGTTTGTGAAGTCACTTGAAATATCAGTTTTTGTTTTACCGTGTTTAGATATCGATACCCATCACGTCTGCAGAGTTTCGCTAGCTAATTTAATTTGACCCTGTATACAGGGTAATCCGTTCAGATGGGTCAGCAGGTATGGGAAAATCTAAAACTAGCTATTAGAGACAGAGTTTGGTCTTAGGAACAATGGCGTAGGTTTAAGAGAGAAAACTACCTACACAAAGACTTATCTCAACAGTTGGTCACTCTGTATAAAATAGTATTATGTTCTTTGGTGGCCTATGATCACAATCACAGTCATGTGAAAAGGACATTTGACATTGGCTAAATAACGCTCGATAACATCAACAGGTATTGATCAGTAGACCATGCTATTGATCACATATTACAGTCTGAATGGTTTTCCTGTCTAATTATTTTTAATTTTAAATTTAATTTTTTTTTAAATTTTTAAATAATTTTATTTTTTTTAAATTTTAAAATAATTTTAATTTTAAAATAATTTAATTATTCATATTAGACAAACGCGAGTCAGCGTTTACCTATTAGATATAGGTAAACGCACGCATGTTTATTTACCTTAGTATTTGAAATATATAGCGAAAGCACTAAAATATTAAAACTAAAATGCTTGCCGGATTCAGCAAAATAAACGATCCCCTCATGCGTGAAGAAAGTAATTGTTTCCAGTGCGCGCCGGCCATTTGAAACAGAAACACCAAGCTGTTTGTCACAAGGGATATTCAATCATAAAGCACTATCTAATCAACGATCGTTTGACTTAATCAGTTGGCCGGTGACCGCAGAGAGCGCTGGGCGCCCCTTCGATTGCTCCGTACGAAATACACGCGAACTCGCGCACATGGAGAATTACGAAATTCGTGACTTCAGCTCACTGAGTAAGTTTTGTGGTTTTGTAATCTTTATTGCCAAATGCACGATTTTTTTAATCGTATTACTTCTTGCTCAATTTCTTTCCAAATCAATGCCAATGTTTACGTCTTTATTTTATTGTGATCAGCTAAGTAGTTCGAAAATTTTGCATGACTTCTATCTAAGACATGGCTTAGATACATTAAACAATAGTTACGGAGACCAAAACAAATATTTAGTGACTGTTTAATAACATTGATATGCGGCCGCTAACTCGTTACCCTTCGAATCGACTCGAGTAGGTATGCATCAATGTTAGATCAATACGGAAACACTCACTATTTCCTTGTGATTATACTGATTAAAAATATCTGCCTAACAAAACAGTTTAGTTGTCAAAGTCAAAATGAATAAACAGGTATAGATAGATGATTATTATTATAAGACCACATAACGAATTTAATTCTTGTTTATAAGTTACTAGCTTCTATCCACGGCTTCGCCCACGTGGATGTCGGAAATTATCCTAAGGAAACGTACTATCCCGGGACAAAAAGTAGCCTATATCCTTCCCTAGACTGACATCTACTCCTTGCCAAATTTTATCGTAATCCGTTCAGTGGTTTAGGCGTGAAAAGGTAACATACAGACACGAGTTACCTACTTTCGAATTTATAATATTAGTATGGATATGGAAGTATGGATTATTAGGCGCATATTGGCGTAGACACCAGGTATTATTTTGATAGGCTTCTTGCCTATCAGAATAATACTATTTGCATTGCAATTGCACTGAACAACTGCTGCATATCAAATAACTTGCACAAATATAAGTTGTTTCCTCTTAAGACTATGTTTCTTATAATTTGTGCCAACGTTAGTCGTGGCTCGTGACTGCAATAAACAATATTGTCATCGTCATCATGTTCATATCAATCAACACATAGACGAAAGTTACATATCGATTGGCGCAGCGGTAACGTCGTCTTCCGGATTACCGTATGGGTTCGATTCCCGCACAGAACCATGATTCGTATAGGAACCCTACGTACGTTTGGTCCGGGATATGGAAAATGTACAGCCCTCCATTAAAGCTACTC
Organism: Dryobotodes eremita; assembly: GCA_917490735.1. NCBI lineage: Eukaryota > Metazoa > Arthropoda > Insecta > Lepidoptera > Noctuidae > Dryobotodes > Dryobotodes eremita. Next base: position 7,763,619 of record OU823256.1, read on the forward strand.
TGGTTCTAGAGGTCATTAATATTCAGGTACAGATGCTGTTATCCATAAACTGCAATGAGTTGTCTATAATTGATCTTTGCCATATAACCAGAATTGACAGGAAACCAATTTATTAATTACCGTCCTTATCGACGCAGTATAAAACCGATAACGAATTAACTGCTACAAAAAAAAAGGATTAATGAACTTTAATCGGTTTTCAGGTGAAAAAGTAAAAAACTTACTAAAAGCAGCAGCAGAAGTAAGAAAAAAATCATACTGTCCGTATTCCAACTTCGCCGTAGGATGCGCAATATTAACGGAAGAAGATGACAAGGTTTACACAGGATGTAATATAGAAAACTCGACATTATCGCCGACGCTTTGCGCTGAGCGCACTGCTGTAGGGAAGACAGTATGCGACGGATACCTTAAGTTCAAGACAGTAGCCATAGTGGCACATCAACATAACTTCACCGCCCCTTGTGGTGTTTGCAGACAGACGCTCAGTGAATTCAGAGCATCAGATGGAGACATCGAGATATACCTTGGCAAACCATCGCATGACAAAGTGCTGTGCACTAAGCTATCAAATATGCTACCTCTAGCATACGTAAGCTATAAAAATGATAGTATTATATCATAATATTGTAATTTTTTTGAGTGAAGTGACATGTATAAAATATATCGATATCGATAACTTATAATGACTGCTGAATATTCTAAATGAAATGTGAAATAAAAAAGTACGAAAAGCTTTAACGGTTTTATTGCGTATTGTATTTACAAAACTTATAACTAATAGTATGGGTCCAATATACACAGCGTAATGGCAACGCGTTTAACGTGAAGCATTAATTTATACTTAAACGATATTTACAATAACAGAACCAATAACGATCATTCGCTTTCATAATATTAACAAATGCAATCATTAGTTAATCACAAAATGCCGTAACAAAAAATATAATATCGTTTTATTTTTCAGATTTTTTTGACGCACACAGTTGCGCCCTTTTGTATCGAAGTTCAGCGTTACCGCCAAGAACTGTGACAGTCGCAGTCATAAGACGTGCGAGAAGCGCGGTGAATTATGTAGTACGAGATTTCTGATAACTCTATTGTGTCTGTCTAGTGTCGTCTCGCTCTGGCGTTTTATGACCGCGACCGCCAAAAATGTTGGCGTCCAATATAGTAAGTATTAGTACTATCGTAAGTGTAGATTGGTGTACAGACACGTGTGTCTGCACCTGCCTTCGTTAAAGAGTCACCGCTCGTGTTAACTTGTTTACGACTGTCTTGTTTTATCGATAAAATTTACAGCATACACACCTGGGACGTTTTATTTAAATGTAAAAATCGTGCAAACATTAAAAACATTATTGTTATGGAACTCCGATCTGATAATTAAACGTTTTATTTTCCACGTGAATGTCCCACTAAAAATACCCGTTGTCGACGACGCTTGTCTTTTGAACTACAACTCGGTGGTAAAAGATAATAATAAAATACTGGAGTCGTTGAATTAATGAATGCTATGTTTATAATGTATTGTAACTTGTCAAAATTGTGTTTTTTAATTGCAACACAACCTCACTGCATCCTTAGTCATAGCCCTATAGGATTATTTGTAAAGCAGACCATATTTTATGAAACTATCTAACGAGATAAGTAAATAATTGGGTAGTTTATAGTCTGACTGAGAAAGCACATTTCGCCAATAACTAACTCATAATTAACATAAACAAAGTATAACAAACTTAAAACAATTTCCTTAATAAATACGGATAATATCATAACATAAATAAAATAATTAGTCTTATTTCAGTGACTATATTTTTACATTATAAACATGGTTAGATAAGGTGCTAATAGAGATAAAACAATATAATCTTCGTAGTAATAAAACTATGTTTACACCTGACATAACAAAGTTATTTACATAAAATAGCGAGTTTTCTTAATCACTCACGAACGCTTTCAGCGTTTCCGAATAATACGTTAAAGGCTAGCGAACATTTGGGCCACAACGCAAACGTTCGCATAAAATTAAAGCATCCTACATCAAATATAACTTACCTATTACATACAGTCAGGGAACTTGATTATTGAACACACACAATGTCAATTGGCCGTATTATATCAATTTCTTACGATTTACAAATAATGATAGTAGTGAATTGAATTTACGAGCAGTTTAATCTGATCGTCAATTTGTTTCAATCAATCAAGTTCATTTTGTATGAACCTCGCACACTACACCGCTTGCACATTTTTTGTTTTGCACAATGCGATGCGTTGCGGCCCGATGTGTCTGTAACGCTAGCCTAAATAAATACTTATAGTTTATCACTCACTCACCAATAAGGGCACCAACCGATGTAACACTGACACAAATTCTCATTGTTCGTCGCCTGTTTGATGAGCAAGTCCACTTGCTTAGGGACACTGACCACTGCTTCGACATGCGGGAAATCTCTTCCAGTCAGTTTGTCTCTTATCCTGGTAAGTATCGAGAGCGCTCGTTTGTTGAGGTTCGCTTCGGGTGGTATCTCTAGAGATTCATAGTGTAGATGGTTCCGGGAACGACTTGGGAGAGTGTAGGATGAGTCTATATCTGAGGAGAATGAAGATTCGGTGACAGAATGGTGGTCGTTGTCAACGAGCCTCCAGTTGAGTAGAGGGTCGTACACGAAGGCTTCTAGGACGGCCATCACACTGTCTCGGTGTTTGTGTAGTACGTGCATCACGGATTCGCATGTTGAACGGTAAGTACCCTCGATACCAGTCACCTATGACAAAAAAGAAGGTTTTGAGAAAGTGAAGATATTTAAATATCGCTTTTCATTGAATCATTCATTTTGGTCAGAAAGTGAAAATCAGACACCCCAAAAATCACTCAACAAAGGATTTCGAAATCAAAAATTGACTTGGAACTATTGTTTCTTACTAATAGATCTTTAAAATATCATGCCATGGCTGGATACTTCATTTGTTTTGTTAATTAATTACATCGAAATGTATGTCGTTGAGCTCCTTATGTTCTGAGTTAAGCTGCACGATTACTGACAAATGCGTGCACTGACTGGACAGGTCCAGTCAATCTGTGTGGTTTTTCCTCAAAAGACCATTTCAGACACAAATCTACATGGTCTTCACATGATCTGACCAAGATTATGTCTGGACTTTAAAAGAGACTGTGACCTCTGAGTTTGTTTCGGCCTTTCTTTTCAGAGTAGTCAGATAGGAAACGCCGACCTCATCTAGTTTTTAAAATATGATTGACGTGTAAAAGTGTTTGTTCAAACCTACTAGAAATAAAATCATTTATCATTTATGAAACGAACGATTTTCCAAAGTTAAATGAAACCAAAGCCAATGGGTTTGGTGCCATAATAAAAAGGGTAGTATTTAAACGCAAATCAAAAAATATCCTTTTTCTATGCAATAAGATTCCGAATTCCCATCAAAATTACTGATTGCACAGCAAAATATTCAACTCAAAATATCACTAAACACACTACAATTTATTTTCGCAGCGTACAGCGATTTTTCCTAAAGCAAAAGCTTTTTCATCAATTTATTTTCTATTCCCAACGAGTACCACATTTTTTTAATTGCGTTTTACCGAAATCTAGGGTAATCTAAATATAGGGTTAGGGTTAATAAGCTGGTCGACGGAGCCCCGCTTTGCGGGGCTCCTATTTCTGTCTAAAGGGTTTAAAGGAACCTAACCAACCGAACCTCGGGATGCCACTGACGTCGACCATCTAGGGTTAGTATTTTCGGGAACATTTATTATGTTTTCGGAAACTTAGTTCATTCTGGTTGATTTGCTGTGCAGTCAGTATTTAATTTGCTGTGCAGTCAGTATTTAAATGATGGAAATAAATTGCTATGTGATTATTTATTTGATGTGCAATTAATAATATCCCTAATAAAAATACTTAGACCGAATACTTTCTAACCGAATATTTCAAACATCATGAACCATTTTCTTAACGCGGCACTTTAACATATGGACCAATAATTTATGAAACGTGGATGTCCGTTATTGAATATTTTCTCTTTTAATACTTATTTATTGGAAGTAATTATTGACTATTGTTTTTCACAAAACATAATAGTCTTTTATCTCATTATCTTTTCTTAATCATTTACTGATCACTTCTATTCTAGAGGTCACCGCCGCACCTTCGCCGGGGAATTACCTATATCTAAAGCGTCACGCATGCATTTTGACAAAACAGATAGTATCAATAATTATTGTTTGCATTGTTCATTGAAATACCAAAACACAATAAAGGCACAGCCACACAAGCGTTATACGTAGCGTTGCGATTCTGAGCCTACACGAATCCTTTTTGAGCGTAGAGCAGAGGTTTTATTCATGACATTGTATAATAAACCTTATTTTCACTTCCTTAAAGTGCAATCGAGCCAGGCGTCAGTGAGTCCGAGGCGTGAGGGCCCGAGAAGCTGTTTGATGCCAAAGTCGATGTTTGTACCACTTTACACGTTATGGCAGTTATGATAAAGTTATTCAATGTCACCAGGAAAGCATCTACTTCGCACACAGCCGTAACGACTGATGACACAATGACGAAAAAACAGTTGGTTAAATAGTTCATGGTGTATAGTTATATGTGACCTATTTGTGCTAAACTCGAGGTCGGCGGGATCAAATGGATTTAGTAAACGACGCAGTTGCCATTATTGTGTCAGGCATTAATTATCCGCCTGACTTTAGTGCGAATTTACACTAAAACACTGCTTGGTAATAAAAATTCCTGAGTAGCGAAATCACTATCATGATTCAAATAATTTAGTAAGCCGTTTTTCACTACTGAAACAAGAATGTTGTGTGTAACATATTCTTTTTGGTTACATAATTACTGGGCATAACAGAAAGAAGGTCAGTTTTTATTTTGAATCCAGATAATTAACAGAGCAGATCCATTCTGCTTGTGCATTCGGCGCTGAATGTAGAAATATTTAGAAAATATATAAAATGCTAGCTTATCTTTTTATGTCATCATGTCACAGCGTCAGGTTTTGAATATCATAATTACGTGGTCATATGAAAGTTAATTATATCATACCTAATAGCTTTATAATCTTATCGTATATATTTGTTTATAAAACTTAGTTTTAGGATTCTTTCTTTTAGCATTATAAAGTATTTTCCATAGTTAGTTAACACGTTGTGGAACACAAAACGTCCCCAGACGTAATAACAATGGGTCGCGATTGTTCGAAAGAGTTACCGTGTGCGCTGGCGCACAGGCAACTGAAGGAACACGGGTATGTTTTAGTCAGAAAAAGTCTGACACGCCCTCCCGCTTCGCCCAGAGCGGGAGAGGTCATTTGATGAATTCCCAACCCAAAAAAAATTATTAAAGACATAATAACAATAAAACTCCTACTGCGCCTCGTTCAGCGTCCTTCAACAGATTAAGTACACATTTCTACGCCAGCGGGGCTATTGCGTAACACACAGTAACAGTAGGAATGGCTTTCATTTTGACAGTTCAACAACATTCATTGCGTTAGTTAAGTCGTTGAGCATGCAATTTTTTCGAACATATGAAGCAATGGATTAGCAATAGGCTTCAAAATGATTCAAATTGTGATTGATAATGTGTTACGCAATTAGGGTACAGCACTTACCTCCATAGCACTGATAAGCATCCTGGTCAATCTAAATGGAATCTTCTCTGGGAATTTATCCCTCGACTGAGTTACTTCAAAACAATCTCCAAAGTCTATATGCAGGACTTTGCCGGTGACTCTATGCAGCATAATGTTGGAGGGGTGCCGGTCTCCGAGCCCCAGGATGTAGCCCACCATGCTCATGACGGCTAGAGAACGAGTGTAGTTGGTGCGACGCTCGAACCAGGCTTCTGCTGATGGACTCTTTAGCCAAAGGAGGCGGGATAAATCGTTCCCGGGTGTCTGTGAGAGGGTGTATTCGAAGACTTCCACCTGTTTGTGGAAATACGAATTATGTTATTAATCTTAATACGGGGAAAAATTAAATTAGCTAGCGAAACTCCAAAGACGTTATGGGTATCGATACCTGAACATTGAAAAACACAAAAGAAATTTAGTGTTTTCTTTTATGCCGCCATGGACCTCTGTTTGTGTAGGTAGTCACTTGAAATATCAGTTTTTTTGTTGTGTAAACTTCACAGACGTGATGAGTATCGATATTTAAACACGATAAAACAAAAGAAAACAGATTTTCCCAACTCATACTTCAAATAACAACAGTAGCAGCGGTCGTTGACCCCAAAAAAAAATCATCAAATCTTTTTATTTTATATTGTTACATATTGTTACCCATCATGTCTGCAGTTTAGCTAGCTTTTTTAATTTGACCCTGTATATTTACAAATTAAATTTGGCTTCCTAATAACAGTCTGGTTGGGAATGAAAACAGAGTAATAAAAGCAAGTACATAATAGTTGATAGATAGAAAACTCTTTCTTGTACATCATTATAGATTACAACTTGAACTTTTGTGATTTAAATAGGGTGTAAAAATGGGCAGTGTAATCCTAAAAGACAACGTTTGAATTAACTTGGGTATAATTATTAGGTATTCAATGCATTTGAGGTAAGTATAAACGTGTATTTACAAGTGTTGCATACTCAACTATAAATTCATAATAAATTGTAGGTCTGCACCCAATTAATCTACTTGGTCGCAGTTAGAGCACAAAAAGTGAAAAAAATTATGGGATGTCTTTGCCCTGCAGTGAAGTAAATAATAATAATAATAATTTAGTTTTTAGAAACTCACCTTATGCTTCAACATCAACTTCTGATAATCGGACGCCATCCTCAACATGATTTGTTGCTCTGTACTCAATGCCATTTTATTAGTCTTTTTATCTCTATAGTCACTAATTAAGTTGTATAGCGTGTCACACTGGGGCACCCAGCCTATTAACCCGGAGTTAGGGGATAGCGGTATCACGGCATACCGTTGTATGGCCAGGTCATGCCTGTATGTGTTTGTGTCAGCCTGCAGGAGCGTGTTGACTAGACCGAACAATTGCATGACTCGCTCGTCTTGTCGTAAGTCCTCGTGACCTTTCAGTAAGAACATGTACTGTTTGCCGTCGGATCCTTGGATTGTTAGGCGTCGAGGACGCTGTTTTGATTTTATTACCTGTGAAATTTTTAAGGTTAAGTTAGGAGATAATATACTGAAAACCTTGTGAGGAAACCTGGACTGAGAATGGAAAGAAAAGTATTAGAAAAGTAAAGTAGTAGTAATAGTTGATATGGGTCTGAAATTGCCAACCCGCCTTGAGCAAGCGTGATGATCAATGTATGGCCTTTGCCCTGTAGTGGGACAATAATGGGCTGGTATTAATATACTTCAAATCTACTCTGCAATCGGTTTAGAGTTAAAATTTATCCAAAACCGATGCAAATAAAAAAAAATATTTTGTCTTTACAGCCACTAACAAGTAGCTTTTACTGTTATTCCGTATTTATCAACGAGTGCAGATAAACAAAACTAAAGTATAAAATCACAAAACGGCAAGAAATATCATTTTGTATAACAGCACTTAATGGCGCCCGAATGGGCCCCACAACATGGTATAGCTTTTGCAAATTACGAGCGCTGTATGTGACTTCTATGTCATTGTCATAAGGTTTAATGTGTGCTTCTATGTAGTTGTAATTCTATGTAATGTATTTCTTTGTAAATATAATTGTAAATTGACGCACGCTTGTAAAATACATCTACTATAGCTAAATATTGGGTAGGATTACTCACTTGTAAATGGCTATGTATATGCGATATCCTGCAAACCTTCTCATTGGGCACATAGGACCCCGGCACGGCCAACTCATAGTCCTTACACGAATGAAGACGTTTGCTGACGTACTGCAGCTCCAGCGACGTCAGAGATCGGAACTGTGCGTCGACGCGACGGACCACGTGGTAGTACAGGTCCCAAGACTCGTTCAGGTACCTGTTCTCGCCAGTCTCCTGGAAGATGAAGTAAGGACATATTTGTGAGGTAGGAAGAATCGTGAACAAAGTCAGACCGGATGGTGGTGAAGGCTAAAATATTATTTCTTTAATAAAGACATTATGAATACTTACTTTGTATAGTTCTAACCATCGATGTGCCTCCTGTAGATCTCGTCCATACATCTGTAGGAAAGACACTTCTTTCAACGTTTCTGGAGGTCGGTCCAGCATAGCATGCATTTTGTCTAGCGTCTTAAACATTCCACGGTAGTCCTTTTCACTGAAATACAACCTGAAAAAAAAAAGAAAGTTAACTAACCAGATAGATAGGTAGATAGATTATTATTATTATACTTTACTGTAAACTAAGAGGACGAACATCAGAAGATATAATATTTACCTAGAAGCCTCATCCAGCGCAATTAACACTTGATCGTGCCACAAAATGGCTACCTTTATCAATTCCTCTGATATGACAGCAGCTTCATTCACTAAATTCTGTGAATGTGCACACATCGTCTTCAAAATATAGTTGGCAGCATTTTTTCTCGTCACGAAAGAAGATTTGGTCGCGACTGTCAGAGGATACACTAATGCTTGTGGGTGTAACTTGCCTATATCTATGAGGAGTATATGAACTAGTTTGGCTACCAAACTCCTTGGTGAGTCTATGCGGGCGATAAGCTGAGGTATCACATGCAGCCAAATTTTCACATCTATCTGTCTTATGCCCTCAAATAATGCATCGTATATCGCAGGGTGGTGGCCGTGGTCGAACCATAACGTTAACAACCGCAATGTGTCCTGCAACGCGCTACCATTCGATAAACTAATCGATTTGAAGAAGCCTTCAATAGCTGGTATAGTATGAGTATTAATAAAGTCTGCTCTAGACACTTTCTTTTCCCCAGAACCGCCTGCAAGACTACTCTCAGATATATTGTCTTGTTGTTTATAAAACAAAACTGTTTCGAAATTCATACACGCCCATGCGTGGCATGCCTTATACCAATCTGGCGCGAGAATAGTTGCTGATGCGTAGTTCCTTAGTATCTCGGGGATCGACAACTCGTTGATTTCTTGAAGAGATTCGCACCAAGATCCTAACTTAAGATGGCAACGTGCTAATAACCTGCAATGCTCATCGTTATCCGGCTCAGAGTTATCCAAGAACCTTTGCAACACGTCATAAGCGTATCGTTTGTTCCCAGCATCCCACAAGTTCTTACTATAAGCTAACACGATTCTCGGATCCTGCATTCGTAGTAGTACGTCAGGGTTAGTGATAGGATCGCATCCTAATATCGAAAGAACTATTTTATGTGCTTGGTTAATAGCTCCGGTCTTCCTACATAAAGACGCGAACTTTAGCCAAGTCTGGAAGTCTTCCCGCGGAGACATAACTAGACTGCGTATCTGTAGCATTTTCCTCCAATCTTCCACCAATCGCTGCCCGCCTTGCAGTCTCAACCACCAACACTTACGAATGGGATTTCGTCTTTCTTCAACAAGTTTGTAGGTAACGACTTCTTCTAGTTCCGTCAATAGTTGAGCGTTAACCAGAGCTCCGTATGCTCGTTGGTAGCTCTCCCCGACTACAGCTGTTAACTCAAGATCTAGCACACTTCTAGCAGAGTCGATATAATGCCTGGATTCCGGCCAGTGCCCTTCATGGATAGCGAGGATGGCTCTATAGAACGCACCTTCATGGCTATCATGTGGGATGCGCTCCACATATTTTCGCATTGAGTCCCATTCCTGCAAGCCCCAAGACGCTGCGGCAGCTATCTTCGCAGATTTGTTCCTGATGTCTTCAGTTGCATTGTCCCACTGTTCGGCAGTTTGGTTGTATATCTTCCTCCATTCTCCTAAAGCCTCAAGGCACCTCATCGTTCCTAGACGGGAATCTTCGTCCAGAGGGTCTACTTCTAACTTCTTACTGTATAGGTCGAGCGCTTGCTCCCAGTTGTGAAGTTTCTCGTACCACCTAACGTGAACATTTAAGGAGGTGTCGCCGTTTTTCTTTTGCGATATAACTTTCTCGAGGAGACCGTTACTCGCTTCGTTTCTTTGGAGTTTGTTGTTAATGTGTATGAGCGCCTCAATTACTTGTTTAGTAGGATTTCTTTTGTACTCTTGTTCCTGTAAAATTTAAGACATTGTTTAAGACGAATAATCAAATAGTTCATGCAATGAACGAACAATGGAAGTAGTTTGCCTTTTTTCGAAATTCATTTTTGTTTTATAAAAAATAGTACTTTGTTTTATTTCGCTTCTCAAAAATTCGACGTTGCTAAATTGACACTAAATATTTTTAATCACTTTTATCTTACCTTATAATACAATGCTTTGGCGTACGCTCTGCAATTAATAGCTGTATCACCTAGCAACTTAATAGGTATGGGCAAGGCTCCCTTCTCGCAATGTTCTAAGAACTCTGCCAGGTTAAGCACTGCCAGTGCTAACTCCGGCGCATCCGGTACCGTGAGGGCATGTTCTAGAGCCAAGTCCAGCTCTTTTCGGGAGCTCTCGTCGAGTTCCGTCCAACATGACATGAAGGCTGCGTTGAATAACTCGCTCGCCAATTGCGGGTAGTTTTGTGATAGAGTTGAACACGCTCTGAAAATAACAAAAATTACATTCATGTGAACAATTTTTTTGACTTTCTTGCCTTATCAAGCCTTACAATTTAAGCTTATAATTTAAAGGTTAAATTTCAGTTCTCATCAAATTATCTCAAAAACGTTATTGTCTACTACACTAACTAATTATCGTTATGTATTGCATTTCGGTCAGCAGATAAACTAGAACTTAACATCATCAAATACACCAATGAATAATAACTAAGCATTATAAGTGGATTTGAGGTTTCTTATCAAGCCGCATGAATGCAAACGATACAAAGAAATCCCTAGCTTTGGTACTTACATCTTTTCACAAGTTAACTCACCTTATAGCAGGACTATTAGACTCCGTCAAGAAGCCGACACTCAACTGTCTCAGCCATTCCATCCAGTCTTCTTTGGACACTATGTTCTTTATTGACCAACATTTCCGTAAGTTGGATACATTCAGTGATAGTTTCTGTATGGTTTGGATATCGCCTGGGCCTACAACCTAAATATAGGAACAAAACATTAGTAACACTAAGCTTAGAATTTCAAAATATAGGTATATTTACTTTTAAGAGTCTATACTCACGTCAGTCTTTTGATTCCTCAATCGAAGTCGAGTTTCATCTAAATAATCATCATCAGACGCTAACGTAGATATAGCTTGCAATCTCGTCACCAAAACGATATAGTTAGGACACTGTATTTTATGCTTTATCAGTATTCTGTCCACAGACGGTATGTAGTCTATGTATTCACGGCCAAGTTGAACAATCAACGCGCAAAGTGTATTCATGGCGGTTTGCCGCAACGACGGATTGTTGTCCAAAACTTTGGCCAGAGCTTGTATTATAACCGCCGAATATGGCCTGAAGTACAAATACATCGACAGGTGCTCCATAGTCTCCATTGCAAGCTTCGATATTGACAGTGGAATGTTTCTGCCGTCAAAAAGCCCGGTCACAGCAGGCACTATAGACAGCAGTACATCGTCCAAATTATTCTCAAACTTCTGTATGGTCAACAACAATTTTTCAGTCAAAACTTTATCCTTGCTGTTGTCGTACTTCAGAACCCTCAGAATATTTGGCAGAATTTTCCTAAGATACACTTTAAACTCCGGTCCGATCGCTACAGTTATGTGTTCGACCAACATTATGAGCGTCGGCTGCAGTTGACTATTTGGAGTCCAGTACTCCTTGATTATATCAAATATATCTTCCAAATAATTTCGTATTTGTATTTTGACTACGGATATAAGTTGCGCCAGTTGAGTTAACAGAAACTCGCGGAAAGTGCTATTGTCTGTTGTTCGTATCACATTCAGAAGGCACGGCGTCACTCGAGATATGTAGGGCACGCACTTGATGCCTAGAGACTGGAAAATGAATGTAACTGAATGAACCACGCTTGTGTGATGTTGTGTCAACATCGGGTCGCGAAGCATTTTCATGAGCGATGTGAGAGCAATGGCCGGGTAAAATTCATCAAGAATAAGTGGTGACATGTTAACAACCATTTCACTAATATTTACGTCAATATTTTCATTTGTAGCGTCAGATACAGGAATCAATGTGGACACCGTTTGGAAGTCGATTAAACCCTGATTAACTTTATGTTTGTATGGATCGAGGGCTCCCAGCAAGCCTAAGACGCGAATAGTTTCTCGTCTTTCTCTGGGCTGCTGTTCTGTCTTCAAAAAGTTCAGCATCATGTCCATTAGATGCGGATATTCCATGTAAGGAGTAACGACGTGACCCGTGGCGCCAACTACTTGACCGAAAGACCAGAGAGCTATGCTCCTTTTTTCCGGTTGATTAGGGTCCGAAAGAATACCAATCTGAATAGACATTAGTTCCGGCAACCATTGATTGAGAGCAGTTCCGCCACCATTTACTTCTGCTAAATCGCCTATCGCCTTTAATATAGTTGTAACCATAATAGAATTATCAGCTTCTGCTTTTAATTTCGGTACTAGAACATTGAGTATGGTATCTACAAATTGGCGCGTAATTCTCGGTGCATGTGAAATAATATTATTCACCATTCGAAGTGCCTGTTCTTTATTACGTGTGGATTCTGAATGTTGTAGTTCCATTAATACTTGCACAAACAGTTGACGCAGTGTTGGTATGGTGTAACTAGGGTTTATGTTACTCAGTCTTCCAACTAAACATAGTGCTAATTCACTAACATCGTTATTGGAATCATTAATTGCAACGAATAGACAATTAAGATGCTCTTCCACTGCTAGATATCTATCGAAGATAGGATTTGTGAATATTTCCAGCACTCTGTACCGAACTTCATGATCGAAGTCGGACCGACCAACGGATAACAATTTACCGAGAGACTCATCAACAATTACGGTCAAAGTCCGTGAATTTGTTTGAGCGCATCTTTCGACCGCTTTTATTAGTAATTTCGACGCAGTTTTTACCGCTTCTATTCTGATGTCATGCTGTTCACTTAAAAGGTAGTGGTCTGTACATCTTCTTATGAACGACATCAGTGTATTGTTCCACTCAAAGTCGAACGAGCCCAGCGTGCGTAACGCTAAAACTAACTTAGAAGCGTCGTGCGGCTCCACCAACATGGCCGTCGTGAACATGTGAACTATTTGATTCTCGCCGTTACTTGGAGCGTACGGCTTCTTCCGCAATATCAATGACAACATGTTAAGTAATCTGTCTGTTATTTCCTTTTTCAGAGATGGTAGGTTCTGGCTGAGTTCTTTGAAGCATGTCGTGAGTTGAGGACTTAGACCGGTTGCACACATTGGGTCCAGCAGCTCTTTTACTTCATTAGCTACATCTTCTTTCATAGCAAAGCCTAACAATGTGACACAATTAAATAATGGAGTGTCTGAGCCGTTACGCTTTTTCGGAGTGTCCTTGAGTGGTAAAGTCAATTTAATAATTTCTATAATCCTGCCCAAGTACTGCTGGACATCAGACTCTACAGCTACACAAATAAGGCCTAATGTGGTGAATGCCATAGCTTTCTCCTTTTCTCGTCCGCGTAAGAAGGTTATTAAGTGATTTATAGTGGACTTAAGATGCCTCTTTGCATATGCTTCCCTGTTAAAAGCAGCCAGCCTCGGTATCATTAACAGAAGTAGTTGATGAACATTATGTGCTCTAGATATTTGTTGGGCCATCACATCTGTAAATAATAAATAATTATTCAGCATGCGGACAGCATTCAGCAAGGTACTGAAGATTTAGTCTTTGAAATAACATAAACATAATACACTATGGTAAAGAGATTCAACTATTAATTATTATGGTAATACACTCCCAGACTTCCAAATCAGGCCACCATGCATTCGTATGTTTAATGGCCTAAAACATTAAAATAATGATAAGTCAGAGAAAAAGTTTTTATGCAGTTTTGAAGCTGACTTACAGGCCCTTATTTCGGTAACACTATTGTCCCAACCTAGAATTCACGAACTTGAAAAAGAAAAGAAAATCGGAGTTTGGTCCCTCATAAAGAAGCAACAAGCTTTGATTAGAGCATCTATAAGTCAATAGTTATTTCGTTATTTGTTTTGTTTTACATAAAATGAGTATCGAAATTGTTGTTCCTTATTTTTTAATCCACTCTGACGTTCAAATTCTGGATACTGCACCTAAAGTAGCCGCGCAAGCTGTGGCACTTCTTCAGTCTAGTCTTAGTCAGCGTAACGTAAACTAGTGCACAACTTCATGCAAGTCGTTCTGCCGTTCAAAGAATTTATCATCGATACCTGGAGACTGGCGACTTCGTGTGCCGTCCAGGAGGACCACGAAACCGAGTCACCAAAGCATGACAACCACGGACCGGTTGGACGGACCACGGACGGGACCACGGTTGCCGCCACTAAATAGCGACCGATACATTTAGCAATTCCAAGAGACTCATAATTATGATGCCATATCCTGAGTTTGTGGACCAGGCTTTCATTTCTATACATGATAATGCAAGGGCACTCAGAGAATACCTGCATGACGTTAGTATCGCAGTAATGGAATGGCCAGAAAGAAGCCCTGATATGAATCCAATAGAGCACTGAGAGCTCAATAGTGCACTTATGGGATGAGCTGACGAGGTGCGTTCGAACTAATTAATACCATGCCGAACCGCATGAAGGCCCTCGTAAATGCTCTTAAAGGTAACAAGTTAGTTTTTTAGTTTTAAGGTGTTTTTTTGTTGCTGCAATGCCAATAAACGCATTTTTATTCGTTCTTTTTTCTTAAAATAAACGTTTTCTCTATGTAAACCACTGTTTTCTTCAAAAATTCCACACAAATTTTGCCCCTGAGAAATGCGAAAAGACGACTTATTACAATTAAACTGGTTTTTTTGTATTCTGATTTCAAACTTGGAACGATGACAAACGGAAATTATAGTTTGGCTTCAAAACTATTTTTTTCTTGGACTACATTATTTAAAAGATAGTGACTTTTTTAACAAAAATATGCAGGTTGGCTCGATTCAGGTGTCCAGGAATGTATTTATGCAGAACATGGCAAAGAAGGCTCCCATGAAGCTCAGTACCACTTTTTGTAATACTTAAGCTCAAGCACTTGAACACTAATTTAAACACCATCCTAAATAGTACATCTCTGTTTGCCTGAAAACTAATTGCTTACACAGGAAACACGCAATTATACATTATTTTATAGGTACTTACCTAAGCAAATCTTCTCATATTGCTCTGCAATCATCTTTTTACAAATACTAGATTCATAAACAAGTGTATGTTGACTTTTATCATCAGGAAATTGTTGGGCTGTCCATGAATTTTGTACTTTTGAGTTCAACGATGTCATCTCATCTGATATATCTTGTTCTGAATCAAGTTTCTGCATCAGTGTTGTATATTTCTTTTCCCAAGTAGCATTGGAACACCTCAGTAGTTCATTAAGTATAAGGAGTGCTCCATGAACATGGTCATCTCTGGTCAAGCCCCTATCTCTTCCCGGTTGTTCAGCAAATGATAACATGGATTGTTCATAACACTGTATGTACCAGTGAGCTTTGTTACTCTGATCAGGAATCTCTCTCTGGGAAGTTATTACTAAAGCAGCTCTCAGGGCCTTTGCTGCTGCTTCCCTGATCTGCTCTTTAGGATCTCGTAGAGGTATCATGATATAATTAAAGAAGCCATTTATATGTTGAAAGAAATATGATGGCATAGATATAGCTAGCTCTCTCAGTATCATCACAGCTGATAGCCGCTTCCCTTCATTTCTTTCCTCTGCCAGCCACTCATAAGCCCTCTTTAGTTCAGACTCCACATATTCTCCTCTCTTGATTCCAAGTGTGACAGCAAGTCTACCCATAGTCTTGGCTCCTAACTCCAAGACGTTCAAATCAGTAGATGGGAAAACATTTCTGAGGTAGTATGCATAGCGAATATTTCTTGTTTTTGTTGTTTCCGTATCTCCACCAATCAGGCAGACTACAACAAAATTCAATAATATTGATTTGTTTATTGTAATTTCAAATCATAACAAAGTCATTTTGTATGTAAGTAGAACAACAAATAAATAAGATTGTCCCAGGACTCTAGACCAAGGCTTAAATAAATGTAGAATTTCAATTTGCGTGATAATAACACAAGGTCAACTTTATATTATCCTCATTTTTAAGGATGATTGGTAGTGGTGTAAATCAAAATAATATAACCTATAAAGTACATACCTATAGTTAGAATTCCTGCTTTCTTCTCGTTGTTGTCGTAGCTGGAGGTAAGCGCATGTATCTGTTGGTTGAAGTCATCGAGCACTTGCGTGAGAGACTCCTGGGCCATCTCCCTAAGGTCTGTTTTGGTGAAGTGCAACAGTTCTCGAATGGCCTTATGTCGCGTCTCCGCGTGGCGCGACTTCAGCCCCGACACCAAATCGGATACTTGAAAACTAGTCATTTTGTTAAATACTAATCACAAATCTAATCCACCAACAAATTACAAGATAATTCTATCAAAAGAATTACATTATTGACAAACTTTAATTGTACTTCACATTACTAAATCAATATTATTTCTCTCATCTTTAACACTAAACATAAAGATGGAATTAATTTACGTTTACTTAGACTATTCACAAGAAAATGCAAATAGTATTATAGCATTTTTTTTACAATCCAAACGTAAACAAATTAACAATACATGCGGCCATTGACCACATAACTTTCGTTCTAAAATGTGTATTATGTGTATTTAATAGACATGGTAGATCACACCATTTTTTTTGTATTTATCGTTGTTATAATCGGAGGAAAAAATTATCTGGAAGTCAGAATTAAGCCACAGTTTTCTTTCTACTTCTTATTATAAAATCAACCAAACTATTATCGAAGATTATTTTATAAACAGAAGTACCAGTCAGTCAGTTGTCCCTTGCAAAGTTTTCCAACGAAATAATTTTATTATTTCATTTTTTGATCATATCGGAAAACATTCCATTACGATGTTTATTGGAAACTATGCATTGTTTAACATGCTACAGTTACGATTACAATTTAAAAATAAATAGTCTTCCGTTTGAAAATAATTCCATGAACCGAATACGCTTCAGTATACATAATAAACATGCATATAGCCAGTATACATAGATATAGATTGGAACCAACACCATTCGTGATCTCTTTCGGTTCTATTTGAATTGACGTTGATAGAAAGAGAAAGAAAATTTTATGCTTTTGTTGGGGCTGGAGCTCGGGCAAGGATGACGCGTGTATTTTCAATACTTTCTCGTCATTGTACCAACCACAAACGTCAAACAGCTGAGCGAGGTGACTGACTCGCCGTTGTGTGGCTTGCTCTTCTTTCTTATCCAAAATTTTGAAACTAAATTCAAAGGAATAGTGGTTTCAATAGTTATTGCTCAACGTGCAGAATAGTAATCTTCAATCATGAGTGAGCTGAGTCAAGAAGAGGTAAGTAAAAAATTTGTTTTGTAAACGAACCTTGGCGTAATGCGTATGGCCAATCTAATTTCGTAACAAAACAAAGCGTTGGTGTTTGACGTTGTGCGCGCATAAGGTTCACACACGTGCTGCAGGACCTCATGTCGGTTGGTTGCAGATACGGAGACGTCGCCTGGCGCGGCTCGCCACACTCAGTGGCGCAGGCTCAGCGCCGTCGCCAGCCAGTCCTCCGGTCACACCAGGCGCGTCGATGCCCTCGCCAGACCTGCAGACATCCTCACAAGCTCGCTTCTCCCCCGCACCAGTTCCCCGTGGCTCAACAGAACCCTCCACCCCTGACGTCGCCGACACAAACAAAGAACCAAACTATTCAGATGGAGTTAAAAGTGAAGTAGACGACCAGACAAAGATACCAGCTGATGGGCTAATTGTCACTGAAAAGACAGATAATAATCTGTTGGATGAAATGCCTGATACCAAAATGACAGATCTGTCACAAACAAGACAATACAACAGTTTTGACTCCATGGGTGATGACACATTGTTGAGTTGTGGATCAGTGAGAGTTGCGAGTTTACCACAGTCTACAGTGGGTGGGTCAGAAGGTGCTTCAACAAGAGAGGACAGCACATCACGGTCAATATCCCCAGCACAATTTGCCGAGCCATCACCAGTGCGGCCGCGGCCCAGTAATGCATCACCCAGTTGCTCCCGACGGTCGCTCTCCATGGAAGTTGATGATGTGTCAGAGAGGAATTCACAATCGGAACAACAACAGGAACCAATGGAGGTTAGTTACTTACATAATAATACAATCTATACTAGGTGACATAAGATTTAACTTCTGAAATGTGTATTAATTAGATGATATATACATATAATATAATTATATATCTTCATGTTTTCTGAGTTTAGTATTACTCAACACTTATGAGGAATTCTGTTGTTACCTGTAGACGCATTCAATAAAACAAATATTCAATGAAATGGCTAGTGACTGTTGAATTTGACATCTTATTATTATTGCCCTTTTGAGGAGGAGTTATTATACCCCATAGTTTAAAAAGCCTATTCAATTTGATCTGTTATTAAATCTTATGTCAACTTATTATGATTGCTTGTTGTTATTTTGTTCAATCAATCATAACAGGTAACATGAGATCATCAGATTTACTAAGACAAGTGTGCTAAGGTACATTTAAAAAAACTGCCATAAATCAAGATTGTTTTGTGGATAATAATGTTTATTTAATGGTATGTATCCCAACAAGTATCAATAGCATAACAGCAATCAGTGGAAGGCTTGCACGCTGAAAAGAAATTTTCATTTTGTTTCATTAGATAGATAGCCACCTGTCAGATCAATATGTTACAATAAGTAATAAGGCATTCAGAACAGTTCTGTAGACCTTACTCTATGTGTAATATAGTACAATGACATTAAACTAAAGTCGAAACACAGTGTGTGCCTGAGGATGTACGTCGTCCCTGCGGCAGGCCTATGAAGCGCAGGCGTGGTGACATAGACAACTTTCCTAAGGTGAAGGCATTGTAAAGCAAAGTTTGAATGTTAAAGGAAATCACAATTTCTTCAGGACCACATACAACAGGCTAACGGATTTTCCACTAGTGATCTACAATAGAAGGAAAGTCAAGTTTTTGACTAAAGCTTATAAGTTTAACACTAGCAGTGACTGTAGCCTCCATATAGCGCCATATAAGCTACTGCCACCAACATAGCTTGTCCTACATGAAAAGCATAAAAATACCCATCATCTTTCTTTTCTGCAATCAAATAAAAAAGTCCATGGTACCACACTTTTAAATGTGATAATTGTTGTAATTATTATAGCCAACTAAACTTGCAGTGCCGCTACCGACAACTACTTATATAAACAAACTCTTTAATCAGATACTTCATCACATTTTTAAGAGACAATTTTGCAGTATTCTATCCTTCAAATTATTCATTAAACTGGGTGCTGCAATACATCAGACCTTAACTATCCTGGGAAAGATCAAAGAGGCGATATTAAACGATGGAACACTTTGCTAGGTGGACGACAATGACAATCCGACGGCGTCACCGGCCCGCAAGATACACCGGTCGCGCACAGTTAGCTGCACTGACCTGACAGAGGACCAACTCAGGAACATCGTCGCCAAGATCCTACAGGTGTCCTGGTCGGAAGACAGTGCAGGTTTGTTACACAACTGGGTATGGCGGATGTAAAAACACGAAGCCGAGAGTCACTCCCGTCGTATCATATTTTTGTACTGGACCATACCTGGAACCTAATGGTTACAGAGTTATTGAAGGTCAACATTCAAACTTTTTTTTAAACAAGGTTTTAATGTTTTACTTAAACTCTCAATACTGCCACGACCCATGTATTTATAATGCTTTCGGGTGCATGCACCCGATATCACAAAGTTTGAGTGCGTTATATGCACGCTACCGTAACAGCGATTTTTCACACCAAAAATAATCGTCGTTTCCCTACAATTTTTTACGGATGTGTGTGATGGGTTTTTACACCCTCTATGAGGTGTCGTTTATTGTCTTGTCAATACAGCGCAGTACAGAAGATGTATGAGCACGTTCACCTTGTTCTCAAGACGGTAGATAACGAGCGGTACCTACGCACCGTGATCAGGCGGCCTTGTTGCACTTCTGTAAATGTATTCTTCCGGAATATAAAAGGAAATAAACTCTTACATTCATATCAAATATTGCAAGTAAATTCTCATCAGAATACGCTTTCTGAATTTCTGATTACTGAAAAGGTAGGTACCCAATTTTCTTATCAGGTTAAGCCAACCACTTTTTCATATAGTTATTTCATTTCAGGTGGAATATTTGTACCGTCGGTCGCAGCATCACTTCTCGACAACCCTAAACTAAGTTTAGATGAACTGGCATCAGAGGCTTTGATTGACGTTATTACTCAAATAGCAGATGGTTCAGATCCCCTTAACCAGAAACTCATCGCGATTACCGAAACTACAAAGAGACCTAGTGAAGATTGTGGGGACGATATGTTGACTAGTGGACAGATTGGTTCGGAGACGGAAGCTGACAAGGCAGATTGCCCCGCGCCGTCACTGCCGCTTCCGAAGACGATCCCCACACAAGGTCTAGCTGTGAGCTACATAGTGCGATTCTACACGAACATCAACTCGTATGAACGGGAGTACTCGAAGAAAAGTTCAGAGCCGCCTTTGAGCGACTTGCTTCAGAGTTTAAGAACATTACTTGTGAACCATTTAGTGCTAGTGCTTCAGGGCAAGTTCGAGTTGGAGAAGTGCAGGAAGTCGGCTCTGCTGCCTTACATGTTGGTGGTGTCGCCCCCCACTGGCCTTATACCCGAGCTGCTACTTGCTACCTTTAATGATAAGGAAGTCTTTGAAGAGGTGAGTGATATCATTTTTATTCAGAATTTTATCTTTTCTTGTTAGTACCACATTTTTATAACTCAAGGCAAACATTTGTTTTCAAGAAGGGTATAAGACACAGCAATTAGACATGTGTGATGGAGTAACGAAATAGGTGTTACCTAGTTCTTCTCTTTAAGACCCTAGGAATGCGGTATATTTGACCATCAAATCTATTTCGTTTTTTAAAGTATCCCAAACCTTCTAGGCATAACTAGTGATCATTATACTGAGCGCCAGTACTCGTGACTGTCGCGCTCTTAGACTTATCGCCCAGGACGGCATTTAGGTCCGCTTGCACCACAAGTCACTAATGCGATTAGTGCTAAACATTTAAAACATCCTTCTGTCACTGTCATCTTCAAACGATTGACAGAAACAGAACGATATTTCAAATTCGTTTAGCTAGCGTTAAACGTATGTAGTATCAGAAGCAGGTTGTTTAAAAGTGAGGCTGTGTGTGCAGGTATTTATCCCACTAGTAATGGGTATCCGCGAAGAAATGCGGCGCGCGGTATCCCCGCTGGGCGGGCGCGGCGCGTGCGGCGGCGGCTCGGCGCTGCGCGCCCTGCGCGCGCTGTGCGAGCTGCGCGCTGGCCCGCGCCACGCGCGCCGCCCTCTGGCCGAGTTACTGGCGCGCCTGCCCAGTCTGTGCCCCGACCCCGTCACCACCGCGTCCGGCAGGGAGATCGCTCGTGTCAGCTTCCTTGGGCCATTCTTTGCGGTGAGTGTTATAAATAACTTAAATACTTAGATACTCGTGAACGTGTTCTTGAAAGTTAAATGGCGTAGAGGTGTATGTCCAACCGCTAAGCTGATACTGAGACTACCTATTTTTGATGAGCAAAGATGCAGATACAAATCTGGGGCTGTTGATAACATTAGGAGCTTAATGTGCCTGAATATTCAGAAGATACTTTTTTATAAATGAAACTCTTTTAAGTGTGTAAATGTATGAAAAACATATTGTTTTTATTTTCACGACTATAACATTCTGCAGCATTTATTTACGCAGTTTTGAGTCTTTCTGTACGTTGTAGTCGAGAACTTAGAATCAATTCGCAGTTAACAAGACACTAGATGTCAACAATCTGCCAACGATTCAATTAGATTATGTTAACAATCACACTAAACATATACAAATGCAAAACATTTACACCTTTAGATTTAATAGACTGTATAATTCGAGTCGCCACTTAGATATATTGTTATAACTACAAATTATTGCACGCCAAATGGTAGAATGTACCTACCGGGAACCAAGCATTATTATATGTAACAACTAACCTGTATATCCACATTATAAAATGTGGATTTGCATAGGCAAATAAACATGTTCTATTTTATTCTAACAGATATCGCTGTTCGCCGAAGAGAACCCTCGTCTAGCGGAGCGTTTGTTCGCGACGGGTTCGGGCGACCGAAGCCTGGCGTTCGCGTTGCAACGCGAGGTGGAAGCGAGTCGTAACACATTGCATAACATCTGCCACAACATCCTGCTATGTCCCGATGCGAGGGAACCACTGCTTAATTACTTCGCTGCGCTACTGCAGAGGAACGAGAGAAGAGCGCAGCTGCAGACTGATGAGAGATCTCTGGCCGGTGAGTAACAATCTTGTACTTAATATCATCACCTGCCTAGCCTCTTCCCAACTATGCTGGGGTCGGCTTCCAGTCTTACCAGATGCAGCTGAATACCAGTATTTTACATGGAGCGACTGCCTATCTGGTCTCCACAACCCAGTTACTGGGTAACACGATCCCTCTTGGTAAGACACCAAGGGTATCGTGTTATCCTTCTACGTAATAACAATCTTAAATTCATTGACAGACAACGGACAGCGTAAGCCACTTAGTTTAGATGTATACAATTTTGCACAAGAGTCCCGTATGTAACGAAAATGAACACCACGAGAGGATTTTTGAAAATTCACTCTTCTCCCGCTCTGGGTGTGAGCGGGAGAACGGGGTGAATTTTCAAATCCATGAATTAAAGTTGGTATGAAATTTCGTCACTTTTGCCGACAGGAAATCCCATCGAGCACATGGCTCGTTATTTTAATAACATACATGTTCCTGTAGGTTTAGGCTGCATTAAGATAGCCTCCTTGAGTCGCGTTACTTAAAACTACTCTCGGTTCACCCTGGGCATTAAGCTCGGCAACCATCTGGATGAACTGAATATTTAAAATGATCGTAAACCTTACATGAGCTTTATTTCAATCAAAAAGTCATTTACTTTAGTAATTTTATGACTTCGATTCCACGGATTCGTTTAACACAACGCTGCACCGTGAGGCCTCATAAACAAAACATTCAGATGAAGAGGACAACACAAAACTTGTACTGAATAAACAATGAAACGAGTTTGCGAACTCGTTGCTTAAAATAAATTTTACAGGCAAAGTTATTATCATGAAACGGTACTTAAATCACTTTCAACAAATCTATTCATTGGATTTCAATAAACAAGACAATGCACGGAAAGCATTCGACGCTTATTGTACTGAATTTCGTTCATGACTGCGTGCATTTGTGTATTTTGGTACTCCAACCAAAATACACATTTGACGTTTAAAATTGCTTTGTTATTTTATTTATAAATGTATGCCAAGACCTTGTTGATAGTCGGTCGGTTGGGCTCATATAACTAATTGATAAAGACATTATTGCAGGTTTATCAGAACACAGAGAACTATAATAAATTGAAGCGTTATGTGCGTAGTTGGGTCCTGCTAGTACCTAATGACTGGCGAAAATAGACCACATATTTCGTGCAAATGTCGCTCACCTCGCTATGTCTATTAGACGAATTTGTATTGGCACTCATCCAAATAATTTACTTTCCAAGATTCGTATCGAAACATTAAGCGCTACTTGTTGACGGTTTTCAGTAAATATTTATGTTTGCAACGTTGTCAGGTGTTCGAGACAAACAGACTTCTGTCGCGGACAAAGCGCAAATTATATTATGATTGCTATATTAGTATCTGATACTTGCACACTTCTAGACCTTCGTATTGACAAAACAAAACACGGTCCGCAATAAACAAGATAATTCTAGTAAACATTACGGTAAAACACATCTCTCGTCTGTCATGTTTATTTCCCTAACTACTGTTAGACGCTTGATACGAAAATATCACAGTAAATAAAAGAATTACACGAAAAACAAGGAAAACTACTTATAATATAATTGCAGGTATTCTATGAACTGGTTACTCACAATCACAACAAACACATAAAACGTATTCTAATTCCTGTAATGACATAAATAAGTATTTATTTCCGTGCCTTGATTCCAAATGAACATGCTACGAAAAAGATGCGTACCTATTTATATTCTGATGTGCCAAACAGGAATATATAGCGTAAAGCTACACATTAAAGTATACCATATTTGACATGGAGCTGACAATTTACCTGAATTCTTTAAAATAAATCAAAAGCTACACTAAACGACAAGTTCATCTGCACTGGCGAATAGAATTGGCTGGATAGAACTAACACGCATCACTCAAACACGTCATCATATTGGACGGCTGTTCAGTGCCCTAGGATCAATCGTCATCTTTCGGTGCGAAAGAACAGGCTCGTGTGGTAACCATCACACTTGTCCTTGGAAATCGAACTCTCGAATATTTTAGACAGATTTTCTTGGCTCAAAAAAGTGACGAGACTCAAATAATGGGAAGGACAAAGAAGAAGATGAACCAGTCAGTTCGGCCGACTGCCTTTACTGATCTGGAAGAACTTGATTTACTTGTACTCATGGCGTCCAGGATTTATCATTCTGGCAACATATAACGCTAAACTGCTATAAACTAGAAGAAGTAACGACTTTTTGTATTGTTTCAGGCGACGGCTTCATGCTGAACGTATGTTCAGTGCTGCAACTGTTGTCGGTGCGCATCAAGTTGGAGCGTGTGTATCCTCTGTACACCTTCCAACCCGACTCGTGGGTCAACGTCCGCGACGAGACTAGGCTTTACTTCACCGCGCAAGAGGCGCAGGATTGGCTCGATTCACTCAGTAAGTAAACAAGATTTGAGGTTGTATCTGTTTGAGAGGTTCCTCTTTAGGGGGACCCTTCATTGAAGACCGCGTTTCTTTTTACGCTTTTCTGCAAATTTCGACGCTATTTTACATTGCATGTTTATCAATATATATTATGATAAAATAGTCACTAAATTATAATAATTTAAAACATCAATTGTCTCGAAGTTATAATTGCTGCAAAATAAGACTATTTCGTGAAAATGTGAAGATTTTCTGCAAAAATAATGTCGAATCATCTTAAGAAAATAAATGGGTCGTGTCTGTATCTCTGTTGGTTCAGCTGTCACTACCTATTCAACTTTGACCAATGTCCTTCAGACAACGTAACAAACGTTTACATTTTGAGTTCCTTTTGATTATCAACACTCAAGGGTCAAGTCAAGATTCCTTTAATATGGACCTTAATGCTCTGACAGTTTGAACTCATGTACATCCAAAGTCAGACTTCGCCTAGCGATCAAAATTTGGTCCCAATATGGTACTAAACCGGAGAAATGTTTTTAACATATGCTTACATTGTCAGTAAAACGGCTCGTTGCTATGCGGACATGAATAAACGGAGTGCAATTTGCACAGTTATGAGCGCACAGCAACTGTACCACGCCTGTCACCAAACCACATCCTGATACCTACTCCTAACAGTATTGTGTACATTAAAACACAATGACCTATAAACAAGCTCAATGACCCTCAATTTTACGTTGACCCAAGGAACACGTCATCATGGACAATTTAATTTTATTTGTCAGTCATAATTCCAAATTCATGGAAAGAAATTACGTGTTGTCCATCGCCCATATAAGAATTTGAAAGGACTTGAGAAATGTCAGTGTTTTTGGCATTTTATCTTAGGCCTGATTTCCACCCCAGTGGGTGTGAGATCTGTCTCGATCAACAAATAGGTTTGCGTTATGTTTAGCTTTAACGCAGTACCACTTATTGGTTGTTTACATTCCTCCTCTCCGCTTTACTGGAAACTGGGCCCGTTTCACATAATGCGCGGGTTTCACGAAGCTAGTTGTTGAAGCTAGGATAGCAAGATAGTGCTAATAAGCTAGCAAGCTAGTTACCGTGTACAGAACTAGCCTCATGTTTAGGCTAGTAAGCTAGTGTGGTACCTAGTTTAATAGGATGGGGTTCTATTTTTGGAGCTAGTAACGCCCCCCACCACCAATTTTACTATCCTGGCTTATACATATACTAGCCTCGTGTGGCCGGCGAAGATAGTACCCTATCGGATCACTATATTCCACGGATTATGTCACCGCAATACTATTGTTTTAAAAAATTGCATATTGTAAACGGCTCTAGCATGGTGCCAAGTCAGGATACTACTTTCTATCTATCCTAGCTTAAAAAAATTGCCTCGTGTAACCCGGGCATAAACTCCGCCCATATTCCCCCGCAACCCGTCTCATGACTAGCCTGTGAAAACCACAGCGTTGACCTACTGTAAGGAGTTCTAAACTGTGATGATATCATTATTTATCTTTATTTTAATTAATTTACGTGACAACGATATTTTTTATGACATTTAAAGCGAAAACTGACTGTGAATGTGAATACATTCAGACCCAACAAGATGTATACATCGACAAGAATTCATTTGATTGTCTTCAATTTGTATTCCATAATACAGTATTAATGTGTAGCTATAATTAAGAACCCAATGTGTAATATGTTTTGTGGTTACACCATTGATACAATATTATGAAACAAGATTGTAGACAATCAAATTAATTCTTATCGATGTACGAGGGTCATTCAATAAATACTTAGCCTACAAAAAGTAAACGAAAATTTTGGAAAAGTGGCAATTTATTTTTCAACATAGTCTCCTTTTAGTTCGATACACTTAGCCCAGCGATGCTCCAACTTTTTTAACCCGTCCGAAAAATAGTTTTTGTCAAACTCTGCAAAATAGGCCTCCGTGGCGGCGATGACCTCCTCATTCGATCCATATCTATTCCCGGCGAGTGATTTTTTCAGATTAGGAAACAGAAAGAAGTCACAAGGGGCCAAATCTGGAGAATACGGTGGATGGGGCAGCAATTCGTAGCGTAATTCGACCAATTTGGCCATGGCAACGGCAGACGTGTGAACCGGTGCGTTGTCGTGGTGAAACAGCACTTTTTTCTTCGCCAGATGGAGTCGTTTTTTCTTTAATTCGGCGTCGAATCGGCCTAATAAATCGGCATAGTAAAGCCCTGTAATTGTTTTACCCTTCTCGAGGTAATCGATGTAGATCACACCTTGTGAATCCCAGAAAACGGTGGCCATAACTTTTCCGGCCGATTTTACAGTTTTCGCCTTCTTTGGAGCACGTTCCCCGGTCTGGATCCATTGTTTTGATTGCTCCTTGGTCTCTGGTGTGTACCAGTGGATCCAGGTTTCATCGACGGTCACAAAACGACGCAAAAACTCCGCTGGATTCATCTTAAACAGCGCCAAACACGTCTCCGATGTGGTCTCACGGTTGCGCTTGTTTTCTGGTGTGAGTAAACGCGGCACCCATCGCGCCGACAGCTTTCTCATGCCGAGTTCCTCGTGAAGAATATGATGCACTGTTCCTTCTGAAATGCCTACAGTCTCAGCTAGCTCCCGAACCTTCAATCGGCGATCTGCCAATACGAGATCATGGATTTTTTTAATGTTTTCCTCCGTAGCAGCTGTTTTCGGTGCACCTGGACGTGGTTCATCAAAAACCGACGTACGGCCACGTGCAAACTCGTTGAACCAATTCTTGACGGTGGCCATCGATGGAGAAGAGTCACCGTACACAGCATCCAAGCGCTCTTTGATTTCGATGCGCGTTTTCCCTTCCAAAAATAGGAATCGAATCACCGAACGATATTGCTCTTTTTCCATTTTTGTAAAACCGATCGACACGTTCGCTTCCATAAGTTGTCAAATTAAAACAAATGAAGGGATTGGAATGAAAATTTGAAAAAAGAATTAAAAAAGAATGTGCTACACTGTGGTAAAACTCTTTTGAAACTACAGCGCCCTCTGGCGATGAGGCTAGGTACTTATTGAATGCACCTCGTATATAGCACCGTATAATTATGAACATCGTTAGATTAAAATATATCTCGTGACATTATAAACTATCGAAAAAATGTGAACTGCATCAAACTATTTACAATTTAACGCATTCTTCCCGAAAGGTTGTGTCCATGACAAAACGACAAATTGCGAATTGGTATCAATCTTGCATGCGACGGATCGCACCTTGCGCTAATACTAAATAGCCAAGTACCTGCAACCAACTTGGAAGTAGCGCTTGCTCGGCTCGCGCGCAATTGGTCACAGTTCTAATCTAACCCACCCTACCCTTTTGGTGGGGGTACCCTGGCTTAGTTACTGCCACCAATTCGGCTATCGCGAAAACAGAAAAATCAGGGACGGTTCACAATTTTACGGGTGATGAAATCGGACAGATTGTGAACCCCATCGGTAACTGCAGGTTCATTATAGATTGATTATAAACTATCGAAAATTAATAAGTTATATTGTTAAGCATTATGGTATTCACGACTTACCGACAGTTTACAATCTCGCAAAATAGATTATAAACTACGGTGTTCACAATCATACGGTGACATATATATCTTTGTGAGGCTTTTTTTTTGGTTGGGAAATCATCAAATGACCTCTCCCGCTCTGGGCGGACCGGAAGAGCATGTCAAGACTATTACTGACTAAAACCTACCCGTGTTCCTACAGTTGCCTGTGCGCCACGGCCACGGTAACTCTTTCCAACAATCCGCGACCCCGGCAGGCATTGGCCCTATCGGACCCCGTCAATTATTTTTGTGAGGCTGACTGTAACTTTTAGGCTCGTTAGAATACATGACTTTATAACTTTCTGGCGGTTTTGGGTACTTTTTAAGATCTGGCAGCGTGATAGGAATGTCGTTGAGCTCCCTAAAATAATCCCTCTTCCAGACATGACCATGCATTGTTAGACTCACAACTGTCTCAATAATACTCTTAATAATATAATGTTTGGTCTTTAAAAAGAGACCATGACCTCTGAGTTTATTTCGGCATTTCTTCTCAGGGATCAGTTAGCTAGGAAATGCCGACGCCATCTTGTTTTAAAATATTGACCAAAAAATTTACGTGTAAAAGTGTCTTAAAGATCTTCAACATCCTCTAAAAGAACTCGTTTTACTTTAGCTAAAGATCCAGCTCACAAGTGGCCCGAGGCGAAGTTCCAGACGGTGTGCTGGTTCCTAACACTGCACATGCATCACGTGGCGCTCATCCCGGCCCTGCACACGCATCAGAGGCGGATTCGGTGAGTAAACTAGGACCCGTATAAAGAGTTTAGTATTCCGGTAAATAAAAACTGCTGCTATGGGAAAATTGTTTTCGGAATAACTTTATATAACTGAAGAAACTCAGTGTTACGGGTAGTCAGAAGCCTGAAAGTGACAACCAGTTTTATCAAGGGGTATCGTGTTACCCAGTAACTGGGTTATTGAGGTCAGATAGGCAGACGCTCTATGTAAAATACTGCATGCTGCATATCAAATGCTCAAACCAGCGGTGAAGAAAGCAGTTACAACGTTACACAACAGTCGACTGCCTGCATATTTATTTACCTTTTTTTGTTTGTCCACCATATAACCAACCTTTTTGCGATGTGTATAATCTGTTCATAAATAATTATATCAAAAAGTTATGGTTTTAATTAATACTAGCTGATCCGTTAGAAGTTGTCCTGTCCAAATTTCAATTGTGTTTGTGATTGTTATGTGAATTAGAGAAAAGCTGTTGGAAAATGGTAAAAATTAGAAAAAATCGCATTTTTGTGTGATCATTGCAATATTCCCTATTCTTCTGATTTTTTCCCAGATGACTTTTCCATGACTATCATCATCATCATTATCATTCTCCTGCTCTTATCCCAATTTATTTGGGGTCGGCGCAACGTGTCTTTTTTTTCATACTTCTCTATTAGTCGTCATCTCGGTAGTCACTCCCTTTCCAAGACCATAAACAAAACAAAAAAAGAATTATGCATACTTATCCATTATTTGAATCGTGAGTTATGGTCTTGAGTTCAAACAAAAATCCTGTAGAAAAAAGGACGTTCAGTCTTTTCCAAATTTTAATACTTTCCGCGAAACTTTTCCAATGTTTCTTTCCATAAAAACCTAATTCGGACAATTACGAAACTTTTAAAACAAAAAATACCCATATCAGTCCAGCCGTTCGCAAGTGATGCAACGAACAACATTAAGTACATTTTTATTTATAAAGATTTTTTCTCAGGGCATTCCGTGATCTCCAAAAAGTGATCGAAGAGTTGATGGCAGCTGAGCCACAGTGGCGCAACAGTTTCTCTGCGTTGCGCAATCGCGAGTTACTGCGCAGGTGGCGCCGGCAAATAAAGAGGTTACACAGGTAATGTGGTTATTATATTTTTGATTAAAGAAAGAAAGAAAATCTTATTTTGGCACAGAGTACCGTATACAAGGAACATATTTGAACAAATAAACAACAACAACAACAACAAACAAACAAATAAAAACTTATAACATTTCTGTTCTTTTCTCCGTATGTACATAAATGGTAAATAAATAAACATAAAATTTAAATATAGGGTCATGTGTGCCTCACGGCCGCCCCAAAAGAATCGGAATAGGATTACGATGGTTTCTATTCTTGCTAGTTTGTCGTTTAATCTTGCATCCTTCTTAAGACTTTGAATTTCGAAATCGAATTCGTCCGTTTTTAAATATAAGAACATCGATCACTAATATATTACACTCTTTCTGAGAACGTGTTTAAAATCACGCTATTCCCCTATTGTTTCGAGGCTTATGATACTTTTAACTAATCGAGATTGTAGGTACCGGGTACTATCCTTATGACTGGTAAATTATATCATACATTCAAAATGACAAATCATTTCATTTCTACGGTATTTTCTTCTGACTGACTAATTACCGCCGTCAGTTGGGACTGGTCATCTCTTAGTTGCCACGGCGTATTTTATTTTAGAATTAATAAAGAAAAAGAAAGTAAATACGTTTATTTGTGAAAAACATCAAACGCAAAAAAAGAACAAGTTGGGGGAAAATATGCGTC
Organism: Dryobotodes eremita; assembly: GCA_917490735.1. Taxonomy (NCBI): domain Eukaryota; kingdom Metazoa; phylum Arthropoda; class Insecta; order Lepidoptera; family Noctuidae; genus Dryobotodes; species Dryobotodes eremita. The sequence continues at coordinate 7,794,720 of OU823256.1, forward strand.
ACATCCACCCAAAACGGCAATTGCTCAGCATAATGCTACGACCCTATGTGAGACAGAGCCCCAAGAATTGTTTTTCTTTTTGGTCTGCAGTTCTGGACGCTTTTATCGATATTAATGTGCACATTTTTCTCACATACCTACTTACCTAAGATATTTGATTTAAAAGAGCGTCCATGGAGTTTTTGTCCGTTCTTGTCCATAGAAACCTACTACTCTTTAGAATAGGCAACTACTTTGACATTTCTGACTGACTGATTTATTATAAATGTTTCGAGTTTGGTACACTCAGAACGACAAATTCGTGGTACAGCTTCGGATCAATGTCACTTGAAGTGTCATTTTATTTGTACGGTGCGTCCTGACCGTCCGGTGCCGTCGCCAGATCCAAGCAGTGCGCGGAGACGGCCCTGCTGGAGGGCGAGCTGATGCGGCGCAGCCTGCAGTTCTACGCGTCCGTGAGCGCGCTGCTGACGGCGGCGCTGGGCGCGGCGCGCGACGCGCACGGCGCGCTCGCCGACGCCTTCGCCGCCACGCCCGAGTGGTACGTCGAGGACATCGCCGAGTTCATGCTGTTTGCTGTGCAGTGAGTGTCTTTCGTTTTACATTGCTATCAAATAATACTTCTTTATTAAAAACAGAAGCAGAACAAAACAAGACTGATGAGTTAAGTTATAAAGCTTTCGTTCTCCTCCTATTTTACAAAAAATTATAATACAAACATAAAAAATGTTTCTAACTATGTCCGTTATAGACTTTGAAACCATTCAACCGATGCGCCCCAAACCTTTTTTTTTCACTATATTTTATTAGCGCAGTGGCACACGCCGGGTATCCGCTTATACATATAATATAATCTATACTAATAGTAAAGCTGAAGAGTTTGTTTGTTTGGACGCGCTAATATCTGGAACTACCAGTCGAATTAAAAAAATATATATTTTTGCATTTGATAACCCAGTTCTTGAGGAAAGCTAAAGGCTATCTAACATCAGCCCTTTAACGTCACAAACACTTAGGAACCGAACAAAAAGAAAAAAAGTTAGCAAAAACCCTAAGCGAAAATGAAGTACATACCTAATAGCGCGGGCAGGCGATGCGATGAGGTGGGTCGGGGCACAAGATATTATTTTTTTTGTGCAGGCCGCAATCACAACAAGAAGATCATCATCATCAATCATGTATCTACAATTTTAAGTATCTGTTAAGCTTCCTAACAAAATCGACATGTTTTTTTCAGATACGTCCCACAAATAGTGGCCGACTACATTGAAGACCCGATCATAACTTGGCTCCTAAGTGCCATATGCCACTCTCGGCTCTTCAAAAACCCCTACTTAGTCGCCAAGATCGTGGAAGTACTCTTCGTAATCAATCTATCCGTGCCACTAAAACTTAAGAATGTATACGAGAAGTTTATGGACCATCCGATGTCACAGACGGCTCTGCCGAGTGCGCTCATGAAGTTCTACACGGATATAGAAACTACTGGACAGAGCACGGAGTTCTATGACAAGTTTACTATACGATTCCATATAAGTATTATACTGAAGGGGATGTGGGAGAGACCGATTCATAAACAGGTAAGAACATAAATGCAGAACTTCAATTTTGATCTTAACTCAGCTAGCAATAAAGTTTAAAGTAGCTTGTGAAACGTGCATACTCGTTCGTCAAATCATGTCTCTTATAAAGCCACCATTTCTAAACCCTTTAATTCGTGAAATAAAGACTATTCCAAAAGATTTAAATTCTTCAAAAATTAGACAAATAGTTCAGTTTTCAGTTCCTAGCAGCTACGTGGCTTTATATTAATTATATTAATCCATACTAATATTATAAATTGGAAAGTAACTCGTCGTCGAACCTTTTTACGCCTAAGCCACTGAACGGATTTCGATAAAATTTGGAGAGGAGATAGATGGCGTCCTGGCGAAGAAAATAGGCTACTTTTTTTTCCCGGTAGCAAGTTCCCGTGGGATAATTTCCGACATCTGCGCGGTCGAAGCCACGAGCAGAAGATAGTACTTAATTAATGTAATTTTCTTTCCAGGCTATAGTGAAGGAGTCTCGCTCGGGCCGTCAGTTCGTGAAGTTCATCAACATGCTCATGAACGACACTACATTCCTTCTCGACGAGTGTCTCACGGTATGTATTCAAAATATTCTCTAACTTAATATTATAATGTTACACTTTGAAGTACCAAAACACATTAAAACCTTCATGTTCTTATTCTTTGATACCGACATGTCACATACCACTATTCGAAGGCGACTACTTACGTGGAACTTTTTATGGGCAATGCCCCAAAAATATCGTACTATAACGCCTGTTTTTTCCCGAAGGGATAGACAGAAGCAAACATACCTCATTTCGCCAGAGAGTCTATTGTCATCAACTGGGCACAAAACCAGACTGGGCTCCCATTGAGAAATTCCAACTGGAAAAACCCAATAACACTTTGCCCGATCTGGGAATCGAACCCAAGACCTTGCGACCACTAGATCAAAAAGACATTTTATAACAGTGAAACAGAGACAGTCCCCTGTGTGCGAGGAGTATACCGCTGTGGGCTTCTACGCATACATTCTAAGCCTCCCAAATCTGTTTTCAGCTTTGGTTGGTGACAATGGGTAGCCAACCTCAAAAAATCTATAGAACGGTTGGCCATGTTGATTGTAAACTAATATTATTGTTGTTTATAGTACCTGAAACGCATCCACGAGGCGCAAGAGGGCGCGGCAAGCGGCTCGGCGAGCGGCGAGGCGCGCGCGCGTGCGCTTGCGCAGGACGAGCGGCAGTGCCGGTCTTACCTCACGCTCGCTAGGTAACACCTGCGCTTACTACTAGCACCCCGGTACCTTGTAATACTTATGTAATAGTAAACGTCCGGTTTCTGGAAAATCAACACAAAAATAATACAGCTTGGCGCTACAGTGGCGACATTAATTTAACACATTGGTAGGGCTAGTGGCAAGTAACAATAAAAAATATAAAAAGAAAATACATATAAATAAATTTTCAAACAAACTAAATAATAAAAAAGTAACCAAAATTGGTATCACTCTGGATACAGATTCATTCATGAAGCTACTTACGTTGTACTCAGAACGGCAACGCCTCACTTCGCGTGCTGGCAACCACGAAACGCGCGTGCTTTGGTCAATGCTTTGACGACATAATGTCAAAGTAGCCGAGTGGCGCAGGTACCTACATTCGCACCGCAATCCGAGCGCAGCGCGGAGATGTAGTCAATCACTAATCACTTATCATCATCTCTTATCAGTTATTACCATTATCACAAATCGCAATCACAATTAATCACAATTTTCAAAACAATAGTTTTGTCATATTTTTATTTTTTAGTTTGTAATGTGACCACCACGCTCGCGGACACAACAGACAAAGGTCTAAACGGCGTTTCATGTTTCCCCGCATTTTTGAAAATACATTTTCAGCCTAAGCAACTTGCCTCAATTTCTCCAACGCCATATCTTTCGCGATACATCCTTATCGCAAGGGATGCTGTTTGATGGGCTTCTCCGTAAATTAGGTCCACGTCCGCATATTCGGCTGCCGTGTAGTTCGGATGTGTATTTGCCATCACGATCACAACTTTACACAAAGCACTAATAAGTAATTTATGGCACAAATAAAAGCGTTCATAACGCAAAATATATACCTACTAGATAAAACTAAAGTAAACAAATCAAAGCGTCTTATCGCAGTACCTTAACCTAATTACAAAAATAAATATTTTTCAACAATAGGTATGTAAGCGTCTTTTTCGCGGAAAATTCACAAAATCTTTACACGGCGCGGGTAGTTTATGCGCGCGAGTGATAGAAGTGTTTCAAGGACACAGGCCCGGCTAGCACTAATGAACAGTACATTTACGATTCTTATAAAAAACGTTAAAAGCATGCGGCGGGCCGCGGGTGGAACGGAGGGCGCGCGCCGCCTCACATTGGGGGTAGAGCCAATTTTTTGTTCAAAACCACCTAGAGATCGCAACAATAAACCAAATGAGACAATTTTTGGACAGAAATGTTTGTAATTAAATTCTAAAGAGACTGACGAAGCCGGATTTCTAATATTCCTTAAATCTAAAACTTCGTAACCCACTAAAACCGAGGTAAAGCGAATTTTACCCTGTTCTTTAACCCTTTCAGTCACGCATTTCAACTAGCACTTGTATGGAAGTGCAAATATACGCTTCCGATGTATTTTTCGTCGCTGAAAACGAATCTGATGTCAAAAATGCAATGCATTTTTTTTATATTCAATTCATAGGCATTTTTTATAAAAAAAAATTACAACCTAATTTCGCAAATCGGGCTTTGTGAGTGTCTTTGGAATTTAATTTCAAAAATTTCTGTGCAAAAATGGTTTAATTTGGTTAATATTTGAGGTCTCTAGGTGGTTTTGAACATTCTGTCCCCAATGTGCGCCTGCGCCGCGCCTTTAATTCACGTACTTTTTGCGTGTCTCATTCTAATAGTATTTCTTTTTCGTTTTAATTTCATTGATGCAATGGTATGATCCGTGACGCCGGCAAATGATCTCTGCGCTACGTACAGGTCGCTCCAAGATGATATTTTAGAAAATTGTAAATTCATCAATAAATAATAACGTCTAATGAAATTAAAATTTCGCCTTAAAATGAAATGAAACTGTATGCGTGTGTTAAATTAATGTCGCCATTGTAGCGCCACGCTGTTTAACAAATTGTCAAGCGCGCGTAAACGGCTGTGATTGGTTGAATTATTTATCAACAGCCAATCGCATCTTGCGTTTAATGTTGACGCGTCGATAGTGTTCGTGCCAAAAACTGGGTGTAAGTGCTTCATAACTTCGACGTTTTGCTATAAGCACAACCGAAGGATTGATATTGGCTGTTTATACCAAATAAGTTGCTGCTGATCGTGTCATTTGATGACGCTTATGTGGCTTTGGGATCTTTCTCAGTTAGTCACACCGTGTTCTGGCTGTTTTTCAAGTGCCACTACTCAATTTTCACGCTAAAGCTAATTTGAAGCTACAACACTTACTCACTAAACGTTTTTGGTCTTTTGAGCCTAAGAATTACATGCCATTTTTTATGCCAATTAAATATTTTATGTTATTGTTTCTTGCAGGGAAACCGTGGACATGCTGGAGTATCTGACAGTAGAGATCAAGGAGCCGTTCCTGCGCGCCGAGCTGGTGGACCGCCTGGCGTCCATGCTTAACTTCAACCTGCAGCAGCTGTGCGGGCCCAAGTGCAAGAACCTCAAGGTAATAATGTTATACCTCTTCAGGGGCGTATTGTAAAGTATGAAAGTTGCGAATAAAGGATAGGGCTGTTCGGCATGGTTAGCTCTAGGTTACACTTCATACTATGGCCCCAGAGTTAGAGCGAACATGTTTATGCAGTTTTACTCATGTTAGCGTCATAATCACAAGTGTACCAATTAACTAAGTCAATATCGACTTCATCTTCTTTTCAAAGTATTGAACAAAATCGCAACAACAAATCTATTGATCACGGTTTCTAATATTTGACATAACAGCTCTTGGAGATTAATTTTCATCAGCCCTTTACTAATCAGATGATGTTGAAGCCACCTAACCAATTTCGACCACAGTGACTGCAATTGATGACTTCAGGGTGGTTGAGACCTTACATTTGCTCCTCTTTCATGCGCTCTCGTGTGACTAGCATTTCTACAAATCATCTTATTTGTTACACACAGGTCCGACGGCCGGAGAAGTACGGCTGGGAGCCGCGGCGGCTGTTGAGTCAGCTGGTCGACATCTACCTGCACCTCGACTCGCCGCAGTTCCACGCCGCGCTTGCCGCCGACGAGGTAACTTATTACACACTTCTTTTACACTGAACATAGCCGTCATGGTGATAATTGTACCGCATATGGTTCAAAATCGCCTGACACTTCACAGGACACCTCACTTTTTGATTAATATTGCCTTGATATTATAAGAGCGCGTGGTAACTTCTCCGAACCAAAGTGGATTTTTGCTACTTATAGTGGTTTATCGCCCTTACTTTTGTTACAAAAATCTATTACTAGAAAATTTTCCGTTCTCCTCGCAACCTCTCTCAATTGCTCTGCGAAATGTTTTGTGTTCAGACTATAAACGAAATATAGATAAACCGAGTGCGCACAATTCGAATCTTGAATATGATTTAGTTTTTTTTTAGTTTGCGGTTATTAAAAACTTATACTTATCCTTCCGTTTTCAGAGATCATTCCGCAAAGAGTTATTCGAGGAGGCTTCAGTGCGGCTAGCTAAGTCGTGCATCAAGACGCCCACAGAAATAGAGCGCTTCAAATCGCTCGCAGACAATGCATATCAAATCGCAAGTATGTTACATATTATTGAAAGCGTTCATAAGATTCTATTATAACGTTTAACGTAAGTTGACTTCACGCTTAGACGCTTCGCTAGCGTCACGTAGGCGGGATTTGATCGAAACTAACGTTGCGTTGACGCAGTGTTAGCGTCGCATTTGCACAGTGTATACGTTTATTTATTTATTTATTTATTTGATCGCCGACAGAGGCTACACAATAACATGTATGTTAACATAAACAGGGACAAATACAAGTGTGCGTTTCCAATCATAGGAGACCACATCATTCACTTACTATCGAGATTGGTACAACAAGTTGACAAGGACGAAAAACTTTTAAGTTACGGATTAAGTTTTAAGTTAACTTTAAAAAATGTTAACTGACTCGTTAACTTCCGTTAACTTTACCTACTGCCAAAAGGACACCGCGTGGATCTCACCGCACCGCGAAATACACGTTCTGACAATCTCTAAATAATTACTATTACAAACTCTCATGATACACCCTTTTTTTCCTATTTTTTTAATGTCCTGCCTAAACTTCCATAGCTCATACCATTTTTTAATGTGAAACATCTATAGACGCGGGTAAAATCGATTGTTGGCGTGGCGACGCAAGCCGTGGCGACACGTCGCCACCCTATATTTTCTATACAAAATAGTTTCGATATTTCACATCTACCAGGCGACCCGCGACGGCTCAATTTTTTGTTTTGAATAAGTAAATCACAAAAAATCTTCCAAAATGTAATGCTTTAACTTTTAACGAAGGTAAGTTTTTTTAGTAACGGTACCCAGCTATGCCATTTAGTATATTTGAAGATACATAACAGCATTGCGTTGTTTCAGTATCCAATCAACAGAAAAGCGACGAATTCGCTGACGCTCCCGAGGAATTCAGGGATCCGCTCATGGACACGCTAATGACTGACCCAGTTTTATTACCCTCTGGGAAGGTGAGTACTCTTCTGTCATCTAGCAATAGTCGCGCTTTAATATGACATATCGCACTTTAGAAAGAGACTGTCACATAGGTATGAGTGAGACAACGCTCTACGAAGAACTTGTTTAAAAAATTCGATGTGCCGTATTTACGGCCAGGTACTGTAACTATAAGGCCTGTGGTACACGGCACGGTTTCTTCACAGCGCGATAATCGTGTGAGCTCGTATATGACACGGCAAACCGCCGGTTGTATGGTATACGGCGACGGTGCCGTGCCGTAGTCGCCGTGTCTGTCAACAAAGTTGCATAGTGATCCATACAATACTGATGACCGTGCCTACACACGGCGAATCAACCGTAGTTTTTCACGGCAAAAAGACATGTGTGTACAGTAAAGGCCCCCGCAGGCAGCGCGATGCGACTCTCGTAGAACATTTTCCATGAAGTTTTCATAGAAATTGTTCTACTAGAGTCGCGTCGCGCCTGTTTACGGAAGCCTTAATGCAGTTGTTTACCTAGATCCTCCTTTGAGAAATGGAGTACGTTTCGCTCGTCGTACGTTTCGTTTTATTGAATCAGAATAAAATATTTTTTAATGAACTCAAAACATGTTTGCAGATAATGGACCGGTCGGTGATCTTGCGTCACTTGCTGAACAGTGCCACCGACCCTTTCAACCGACAGCCTCTCTCCGAGGATCAACTACGTCCAGGTATACTCACATTTATAACCTAAATATAACAGTAATTGACACTGGACGTGTGTAATTACGTTTCCAATGCCTGTATATCTGAACCTAACCTACACGTTGAATGTTTCAGCAACTGAGCTCAAAGAGAAGATCATCCAATGGCAGCGCGAGAAGAAGTCGACGTCGTCGTAATCGTCCGCGGCCAACACTAAAGTCTGATGTATATAACGTAACCCATATATAAAGACTACCGGACGGATTTTTCCGCCTTTGATGAGGGGACTATTGTCCGTATGCATGAATGCGAGATTATTCCATGTTTGTTATTCAGTGCAAATGTTTCGTGAAGTTGAAACTACGAGTATTGTCACGTTTCCGACCTAACGGATCATTTTCGAATTACATACAGGTGTTAATTTAATCATTACTTTGATTTCGTATTGTCACAAAATTCTTCCATTAGTATTACCCATTGTGACAAGAACCAAATTTTATCTTAACCACCTCTAAATTATTATTTTTTTACAACTAAATTAAAAGCTTTAATGTCTTCACGGAGTATTGAACTTGGCATCTATTTTTAGCTTTAACACAAACAATGCACGTGAGTCTCGAAATTTTATATCATTACATTACACGAAATTAATTAAATTAAAATCTAATAATAAAAAACTTAAATTAACATCTGTATCATTATTTAACCTGTGAACTTTGGCGCCGTGGAACGCTTAATACGAATGTTTATTGAAATTACCATCACATGTAGATAAAGGCCTAAATTCTAAGATACAAGCAACATGACATTTGTGAGTAAGATAGGTGCTTTTGTCTCGACCCTAAGATTTGATAAGTATGAAACACGAGCACAACATTATAGTATTTGGTCTGAAACTTGTAAGCTGGACGTCTTTCTGCATTTTATAGGAAATCTCTGTAAAGAAAATCGTGAGCAAGTAATTTCGATTTTAGATTGGTTAGTCCTGCATTAGTTTAACTAATGGTTATACATTAGGATATAAATATATAAACATATAGGAATTGTATGGAATGTTGAAGACTTCTTATTTTTGTGCAAAATGAAAATTAGAAAAATGTATTTAATTATATTATGGATTTGATTACTATTTGATGATAGTGATATTATGTTTAGTCTTTGTTAGCAAACATGATTTTTTGTATTATCATTTAATACATTGTGATTTGTTCCTTTATAACTTTATGATTTGAAATGGATTTTCACTTGAGAATTAGGGAATAGTATTCATTGTAATATCATTAGCATAATTCAATTAATAATATAATTAGAATCAGTAACAACCTATCAATGTCCTGCAAGGTAAGAAACCCGCGGACGTTAGGTATGTCCATTCAATTTAGCATCTATGACGATGATGGCAAACTTAAAACATACATAATGTTTCATCAGTGGGCAAAAGAGTTCAAGTGTGAACTAGCGCACTATCGAGGCGTCGCTGTATCAGAATCAAGGATGTTTGTTCCATGTATCTCAAGTTTATCATATTTCTCCAGTCACTGCCAATATATTCAATGTAGTTTTTAGAACAGGCATTCCTGAATGAAATCCATTTCTTTAAATTACATGGTCTCACTTGTATGATAATTTGACTTGTAATTTATAATTATATCATGAAGATTCTATATTATAGAGGTCTCCTACGTTGATTATATCAATAAAATTAAATAAATGGAAATAATATTGTTTTTGTGATCACAATAATAAAAAAAAGTATTCATTTCTTCATGAATTATATTTGACTAAATTTTATTCTTTATCTAGCTAAATAAATAAATAAATTATTGTCAATTCACAATTAAGAGATTTCATTGTATTAAAATTACAAAAGTACTACAACCACAATATTCTTTACTTAAAAATCTTGATAAACATCAAGAGCTCTTAAACATTATAAGAGGTAGATGATATTTAAAACAGTGTATATGTAACATAATCTATAAAACTAAAGCACTCATAAGTATTCAGATGTTATATGATTATCTCATTTCTTGTTTGACTACATTCATCATTGAAATTTATTCTGACTCCATTCTGTACAATAATAAAAATTTAAAGCCAGTAGGGTAGTGCTACTTTTGTATTCATAACAAGTACAATCATTTAGCATTTGTTAGAGAGGTCATTGTCAGCAGCCTATATATACATGACTATGCTGCTGTGAGGTTCATAACAAAGTCATTCACAATTATGATAATCAGATTTCATCATAACAAAGATATATAAAAGAAAATTTTGATCTTAGTGAACTACTTCCGCTAACATTATAAGGAAAACTATGCACAAACTTAAATCATTATCATGTTACCAGCTGTTGTAACTTTTTATTAATATTTCTCCTACTAATCCTTCAAAAAGATAGGCCTTCAAACAATAATGCTTGTGCTCAATTATTTTTCAGTTTTCTATCTCTTACATTACAAAAATATACAAATATTATGACTTACAAAACTGGTCAGTCACTCTATAATCAAGCAACAATAATTCAAAAGGCCATTCTTGTACATTTATTTCATAATCTCAAGAAAGATTATGAAGCATTTATTCGGTTTTCTACTTTATTGATTAAAAACAGTCAATATTTCATCGGAGCAGGAATGGAAGACGATAAGCAAACAAACATGAGATCATGTATAGCATGCCAAAATAAAAATTAAGCCGGGCTGTTTGCCTCGGTACGTATCTCATTGTCTCAGGGCTTCTAAACCTTCTTTCTATTTCAAAAGCTCTTGGTAATGTCAGCATTGGAATTAGAAACCACAAAGAACAGCGCACGGAAGCTACCACAAACATAATATAAGGAGTAAATAGTAAAAACGCATACAGCAAGTATGAAGCAGTTCTCCCAATCAATATTGCTAATGTCACAATTTCTGCTTTACAGTCCGTCTCAAGGTCTCTAGTGTTATTACTATGTAAAATAGCCTCTGTATTAAGGGCAAGTGGTATTGCATAGTAAATTATGGGCCAGTCCACCCTACCAGTCTGAGCTAAGAAAGCAAAAACAACAGACACTGGTCCAAATATAACTAAAACTAGAATATCACCAAGAGCTATATACTTCAGTCCGATACCACCAGTATATAAAAATGATGAAGATAAGCCACCAAAATATACAAGAGCCAAATGCTCCATACGGGCTGGAGATAAAATGACAAGTGGAACAAATGAGGCACATCCAGCTAAATATAATATAGCACCTAAGGAGACCACCTCATCTATACTCAAAATATGATCAACAAGAGTTCTGTCATCAGATTTGCGGTTATCTATCCCTTTTACAAAATCAAAGTATGTATTGACAACATTGCCTGCACCATGAACTGGAATAATTGTACATAAGGTCAATAACAAGGTGCACCAACTGAAGCCACTGTCGCCGGGCAGACGGTACGCGAGCGCAGCCCCCAGCAGAGTCGGTAGCAAGCTCGCACTCAATGACCATGGACGCAAAGCAAGCACATAAGTCCGCACTTTCATAAGTGGATTTCGAGTTGGCAATGTTTCTTCTTTCGGTTGTTGCAAGAGGTTTCCTTCGACGTTTGGTATGTCCATATCTTCAGATTTCTTATTATGATCCATTTTAATAAGATGTAAAAAAGAAACAAACTGCTGTCCACTTAACTTGAGCACTCTTAAATCATTGTTTTATTTATAAATGAGATGGTGGTTAGACTTATCATCAAACTACGTGTAGATTAAAACTGTTTCCACATAATCCCGTTATTATTGGTACCGGTGATGACCGATATTCAAAGAGAAATCTTAAATTAATTTCTGTAAACCTTAGGTCCGCAAGCTGATCTGTCATTCTGTCAACTTGACATCTGTCTACACCCAATATATATTGTTTCATAGTGTTGTTCAACGTGTAAATCGATTTCTTGTCACAAAGTTCGGTTTTTAAACGTAGGTTTATTATTATAACGCATTCTCTATTTACGAATAGCGATTCACACAGCATCAGTATTCAGTACCACATAAGATAGCGCTTAAATTTCATTCATCTCGGGCGAGGCGATTACAGTTTTTATACTAGGAAAGAAAAACCAATTCCAAATCGCAGGTATTATTTTTTGTTTTATCATTGCATGTTTTACTCACTTCCATAAAATGGGTATCTCACCTCAAAACAAAGTAGATTACCTATGTATTATTATTTCATCCAAGCGACATTCAGTTTTTCTTGAGATCTGAAAATAAAACTATCCACTGTGTGTAACAACTGAGCAGCAGAATGAAAAATTTGCTGACTAAATTACCGCGATAAACGCTGTCGGGGTTAACAACCCAATAACATCATTGGTAAAATTCGGTTGAAATAAACACAATCATGTCATTAACAAGGTCGTTTGTAGATAAATGTACTCTGTGGTAGAATAGTAGGAAGTAGCAAGGGTCGGAGAGGAATAATCAAAGGCGAAGAGCTACTCTTTGTTTATTTTATTTATGCCCGAGTAAGTCGATCGCTAATTACACGTCGGGTAGGTAGTTACAGTTACCAGTAGGTATACCGTGAGACGATTCGAAGTAATTTTTTATTTATTAGCAGAGTATTGAATTAGGATAATAAAGACTTTGATCCAAATAACTCGATAGGTACCGAACTACTGATGCGCCCGTCTTTCTTGTATTTATTAAATTCTAACTCTAGCAGCAAGTAGCTTTCTTCGGCAGTCTTGTTCAGTTAGGTAGGATAAATTAATAGGTAACCTAATTCGTATAGTTCAACTACAGTTTTTTTTTTTTTAAATTTAATTTTATATTTGGTAGACTTAGAATTTCACAAAAAAATTCAAAACGTCGCAGAAGGATTATCATTCAAATTAGTTTTAGGCTCTATTGGCTTGTAGCTAGTTTCATTTCGTCTACGTAAAAATAAAACAATGAAGGAAACTAGATATATCGCACCAGCCAAAAATTTACAAGGTTGGCAAATAACAAATAATTTAAATTGTCACGACATCGTTCATAAGACAATGTACTCGTAGGAGCGAGGGGCTCTTTGTAAATGGGTCGCTTCCTAATTTTCTTCTGTATAAATACCTACAGAGGAAAATTAGGAAGCGACCCATTTTAGAAAGAGATTTATTTGAGAGCGAGAGATAATTTTATGCCTTTCATAAATGAAGGGCATACAATTTTATGAGAACACGAGGTGACACATTAATGTATCAAATAATAATTCACGCTGACGCATGTCTTACATACAACGTATTCAATTAAATAAATGTACGTAGACAAAATAAACGTCTACATGCTAAACACCAGATGGTAAAATGACTCACGATTTTTTTACCTTTAAACGAAGTCGTGCCTAGTTATTGTACCACCTTTAAAACATTTTTAGAATGAAAATGCAGATCTTGATTCTCTACAAGCTTTGAGTTGTTGGTTACCTACCTACAGTAAAAAGGCATAACAATTATTTAGATTTCTTTTTATTTGAATTAAGTTTAGCTTCTATTAATTGAACCCAGTTTTCGTATTGTTCATTATCTTCTTCGTTTAATTCATCACAGAACTTGTCAATATCCTCATCTTTAATATCTTCTTCATTTTCTTGAGAAGATTCTCCATTATTAGTTTGTTTTCGTTGAATTGAGGGTTTATCCACTTCAACTGGTTCATTATCGTCATCGTTAAATATTATTTTTTTATTTTTCTTTTCATGTCCATCTTCGGTCGACTGTGATTTATTTTTCTTTTTTCTTTTAACATGTTGGTCCTCAGAAGTTAGAACTGTCTCCTCAGGCTTAGATTCATTATTTGTATCGCTACATTCGGGTTTAATTTTTTTATTCTTCAATCGTTTACTTTCAACCACTAAGCCGGGCTCACTAGCAGTGCTACCCGATTTGTTTCTTTTGCCCATGATTCTGAGAAAGAAGAGAAATAATTTAATTTCGTCAGTGAGATAATAAACTAATACAGCCCGTATAAGTGCATTTGTCCAATATGCTTACGACAGCAAGGGTAGCAGGCAATTAACAACAGTCAATACTGTCAAACTTTCGTAAAAGTAGTTTCCTACTTATGTACATCCCGTGATCCCAGTACGAAATAATCTGTGTTTTTTTACGTTAGTTATGTCTGTCCTATCCTACTGCATCATTTTTACAGAGTTGGCACACGAAATGCCTGAAAAACAATACGGTAACAAAATTCGGGGTAAAAGCCTGTCGTCGTCTCGATGAAGCGTTTAGATTGTAAATAATTTTTGATCATTTATTTTGACACATGACAGAACGCCGACGTTACTGTTATCACAATTTTAGACTCAGATTGAAAAACTAGGGTAATTGCTGAAGTCTGCTTTGTGTTTTTTGCAGATTGATTAATTATTTGGCTCAATCAGAGAAAAGAAAATACAAAATGCGCGATGTTTACATGTGAAATAAAAAAAAACAATTTGTACCTGTTATCGTAAAACTAATATCAACTGAAGTTATTTATTAGCTGTAAGTCAGTGAATCGTTGAAGTGTTTGATAAACACATCGGCCACTCGATGAGATAAGGAATACAAACCTACCTTTACGTAATAACTAGACACAAGGCCGATGCGGGCGCATTGCCACCAGACGAGACCACCCGCCACCCACTTCTCATGCGGGCTGCCGTGATCGAGCAATCGAAACAAATTGCCGCGCGGTTTGTGTCGTCTCACTGCTTTATCGAGTGTGTTATTTTTTAACTTCCAATTTTTTACTATTCAACAGCAACATGGCTGAGAAGAGTTACATTTTGGGTATGGATATTGGAACAACTTCAGTGAAAGTTTGTGTTTATGACCCTAACGCGAAAGAAATTGTGGCTAAACAAAATAAAGATACGGCAGCAAACATACCGAGTGACCAGGGTATTGAAGGTAACAAGCAAGATGTGCCAAAAATAGTATCAGCTGTTCACTATTGCATCTCCCGTCTTCCGAGAGATGTATTACGAAATGTGATAAAAATTGGGGTGTGTGGACAAATGCACGGCGTTCTATTGTGGAAGAAAGGGTACGTTTTAACACTAATTGAATTTGTATTTCCTAGCTTTTGAAAGTTTTATTTTTAATGTTACTCGAGATTGTTTTCTTTTGCCTATTTTGTTTATGTTTAGTTGTGTGCTTTCATAATCATGTTAAATTAATTAATGGGTCCTATGACTCTTGCCAAAGTCGAGTAACTTCTTTATAAATTTTAGTACTGTTGTAAGAAATAGATTACATCATTTAAGTAATGAATGCATTTTTGCGTTTTTTTAGTGCTTGGGAAAAGGTTGAAAAAGACGGAGTAGTAATGCGATTTGAGGCGAAGAGAGAAAATATGTCGGCGTTGTATACCTGGCAAGATACAAGATGCAAACCAGAATTTTTAGATTCACTCCCAAAACCTGATTCACATCTTAATTGTTACTCGGGATACGGGTGCGCGACTCTACTGTGGATGCTTAAGCACAAACCCGAAAAACTCAAAAATTATCAATATTCTGGAACAGTACAGGATTTTATTGTTACTATGCTTTGCGATTTGGAGGCACCAATTATGTCTGACCAAAACGCTGCAAGTTGGGGCTATTTTAACACTGAAAATAATGAATGGAATATCGATATTCTACAATCGGTCGACTTCCCAGTCAGACTCTTACCTAAGATTAATAAAAGTAGGGAATTTGCAGGTAAGTTAAATGCCACTTGGAATGGGATTCCTGAGGGAACGCCTGTGAGTGTTGCTATGGGCGATTTGCAATGTTCTATCATTGCTACACTCGAAAGTCGAGAGGATGCTGTATTAAACATATCAACTTCTGCTCAACTAGCGTTTGTGGTAAATAACATGTCAGATCTAGGCTGTAAAACGGTGGAGCATCTACCATACTTTCACAACACATATTTGGTTGTAGCTGCATCTTTAAACGGAGGCAATGTGTTGGCCACATTTGTCAAAATGCTCCAACAATGGATGCTTGAACTAGGATTTCCTACGCCACAGTCAAAGGTATGGGAAAAACTAATTGCTTTAGGTTTAGAAGCACAGACATCAAGTATGAGTATAACTCCACATTTATTAGGTGAAAGACAGTCACCAACAGCTAAAGCTTCAGTGGAAAATATCGATCTTTCTAATATACATTTGGGTAGCGTATTTAAATCTCTCTGTGAAAGTTTAATACAAAATTTACACCACATGATGCCTAAAGAAATATTACGCAGCGCCAATGTTAAGAGAATTGTTGGAAATGGTTCGGGGTTATCCAGGAATGCTGTATTGCAAAGAGCTGTGGAGCATTATTACAGTTTACCACTGGAATTTACGTCAGGGGGAGATGCAGCGAAAGGTGCCGCTATTGCAATTATATAAGTTGTTAATTATTTATTACTATTTCCTCGATCTTATCATGTTATAAAATAATTAATCCATCTATATTTACCTTAACTTTGGTAAGAAACTAAGTCACGTAGGATTATATCTTACGCCGCGATAATTAGTAAGCAACTGTAGATCACGGTATTAGTAAATGAGCACTATTTTGAGATATGAAAATTCATATCGACTCCATTATTATATACATACTATGCAATATCGATATTTATTTAGGATACAAGTCCCATAAATCATAATATAATAATATGATGAGGAACGTTTTCAATTTATTTTAACGGTTCTGTAGACATTCATAGGGAATAATTTTCGTATTTTATGAGACAGATCATTCCATTTGATTTATTATTATCGTACACATAAGCTATTTGCATTTCTATGCAGGAGTAAAGCCACAAACAGATCCATGCAGCTGTAGCTTCTATATTTAAGTTAAGAAAACTATCGAAGTTAACCTTTCCATTATTTGTTTTTGGAACGAAGTTCCTTATCGCACGGTACTGACTTGGCGGATGGGGGCTAGGCGGAAAAAATTGTAAGACTTTTCCGTCACGAGTTTCCATCACGACCCTTTCTTTAGTGTAGACGGCCATCCATAGTGCGTATGCTATTGGCTGCGCCCAGTTACAGATGCGCGCTTATTGGTTCAAGGCAGCCTATAAGTTCGCACCGGCTGCTCATAATTTATTTTTAACCTACATTTTTTATATTACGTCTCTCTTATTTTTTTATAGCCAATTAATTAACAAATTAACTAAACAGCTACGAAAGGAACTTCGGTCCAACCAAGTGTTCCACGAAACTCGCGCATTTTTTTAAAACTTTTGTAACTTTATTGTGTTATAATTATTATACCTACCTACTTATGAAACGAATGCGGTTGTTGATCATTTAGTGTTACCCAATTCCTAGACCTATTTTTAGATACTCGTTTGTCATTCGTAGTTTCGTACTCGTTTCTATCGTAACCGAGCTAGCTGTTTTGCATCAACACTGTATTTGCCTAACTAAAAAGAATACTAACAGTAATAAATAAATAAATAGATAGTTATATGTCAAAAACTCACTTGAGTGGGTCCGTAGTTTTGTAAACAAACGCGTGATATAAGATTTTGAAACTGGCGGGGGTATAAGTAAAAGAATTATAGGTTATTACCAATGTAGTTGAATCTATTCCGTAAAACATAAGGCCTAACTGAATTATTATTTATTTTTATTGCAAAAAATGTAAAGTTAATGAGTGCAGATACCTCAAATTTACATAAAAATTTTACCTGTTGAAATTATTCCTTGCTAGAGATATCTTCTAATGTTTCAGTAAGTTCTGAACATTTTTTATAGTCACCAACAATAGCTTTGAAAACGTTTATTGCAACAGTAGAAGTCTATTGTTTACCAACTAGTTTCAATTTAACCTCAAAACTGCAAAAAAAACCACCATGTTGTAAACAGATCACTAAAGGGAGGTAACGTCGAATTCTTTGAAAACCGTAAATTCTCATAAATCGACAAAAAAATAAACAATTCTACTAATTAAAGCGAGCCTTCAAGGCTCAACTTTCTTTCTACTCTTGTTCTTTTTTACAGAGTTGACGTCTCTTTTTTAGTGTTTCAATCGTATTCGGATTAATTTTGCCCTCAGCTTTGGTTTGAGCTTTTGCCGAGTGTTTGTGTACGTTACTGCACCAGGGCGGCGCCATCGCCACTTGGAAGTGGTCTTGATGGTTCGGACAAGATTTCTATAATTTAAACCTTCTCAAAAAGGGATAAAATTTCTACGTTCATTGAAAAAGGACGATGGGTGCTAGCGTCCCAAAACTGAAATTTAGTCAACAGACTTGAGACATATCTAATTTAAAAGGTCTTCGCTTACTGATCATTCTTTACTATGGCAACGACCGTCAAAAGTATGGTGTTTTCAGGGAAAAGAAGGAAATGTAATGGCACAACTGTTGTACAAAATATGTTTGATTATTAAAAAATATGTGAAAATAGTATTGGCTTTTACTTAAGGTACTTCATGTTGTATTTTATTTTCCATGACATAACATATTCACGCTTGCATATTCCGTAGGTGTAGGTAGAGATTGTGTACCTATAAACCGATATCAAAACTTAGTCAACAGACTTGAGACCACAGAACATCATTATAATACTGCTTGAGACATATCTCATTTAAAAGATGTTGGCTTACTGATTATTTTTTACTGTGTTTTTTACTATGGCGACGACCGAAAAATGTGTGATAAATGATTTTATTTCTGTAAGTAAGTTTGTACAAACACTTTTACATGTCAATCATATTTTAAAACTAGATGAGATCGGCGTTTCCTATCTGACTACTCTGAGAAGAAAGGCCGAAACAAACTCAGAGGTCACAGTCTCTTTTAAAGTCCAGACATAATATTGGTCAGATTATGTGAAGACCATGTAGATTTGAGTCTGAAATGCTCTTTTGAAGAAAAACGACACAGAATGAGTGGACCTGTCCAGTCAGTGCACGCATTTGTCAGTAATCGTGCAGCTCAACTCAAAACTTAAGGAGCTCAACGATTCGCCGAACAATACCAAAGAAGGGGCATTTGGGTAGGCCGCATAAATTACTCAAACTGCCAGACTATGATTAAAACTAATTAAGAAAGAAAAAAAAAACAATGATCTACATAGCCTTTACATTCACAATAATTAAAATAATATACTTTTTTACAAAGTAAATATTTATGTCAATGTATTTATAAAACCAACACTTGCGGAGAATACAAGTGGTATCAGGTCTGCTTTGAATAAATTCCGGACCACTCTGTTGGAACCGACATTGCGAATGTTTCAGGTGTCTTGTAAAAAGTTTTAAATAGGTACAAAAAAATATGTAGTTTCTGAGAATCTATTACTATCAACCTGTCAAATCAAACCTGACCGCCACGCGCCGTAGGTGAGTATATGTTCCTTGTACCTGACACACAGGTATACCTAGCTGTTCGTTGCTCTCGTTGTTTTCTTTGCGTTTTCCACCTGTTTGACGAGCTGACCCCTACTTGTTAACTGGACCTTTTACATAGCTTTTCCACGGACACTGGCATTTTGTTTAGACTCTGATTATTTATTGTGAGTTGTTTGTTGACGGGAATATCATCCGTGTTCTATTAAGAAGAGCGGTGTGTTGTGTTTCCACAGTCTGTCCTTCGACAGAGAACATATATTTTACAGAACACTCTGTGACAAAGTAGATGGAGGGTTAATTATCTAGTGCTAATATTACGTTTGCGATGAGATTTTACCTATTGTGCGTGGATTCATTATTAATTACGTGATGCGTTCGAGACGAGCTTTCGTCACTGAGGAAACGGGAAAGGACTGAGCTGGAATACTGATGTAGTCGATGTTTTCTTCGGCACGAGATCAAAGAAAGAAAGATGAAAGAAAGAAAATACATTTATTTTACCCAGGTTAAGGCACACAATATTCACACAAAAACAACAAAAAATAGTAAAAAACTTAAAAACAGTATTGTGTGCCGCACGACTGCGACAAATGCGCCAGTTCAACATAAATGCCAGACAACTAGTGCCTGACGCTGGTTTTCAACTGGACTCTATGTTACGAGGACGTCTTACGGACGCAAGTCAGTTTTATATTTTTCGAATTAGTCCATAATAAGACCAAGATTCCGCGCTTCATAGACTGTCAATTGGATCGCCCATTATCTCCAGATGAAACGTTGCGGGTAGTTCAGCTAGTTGTTGTCTTGTGCCAAATACCATGTATTTCGTTATAGTTGGGTTTAGCGACAGGCAATTCTCTTCAGACCAGGCGGCGATTCTACAAAGGTCTTCGTTTAAATCTTTAATGGCACTATCGTATTCATTTAGAGTAAAGGATATGTATAGTTTGGACATCATCGGCGTATATATATGATCACTGCACCTCACTCACGTTTAATGTTCACTCAAAGTTAATAGGTTACAGTATTAGCAGCCCTACATTATAGCGGTTATAAAAAATCCAGAAATTACGCGCGTCTGCACGTAATCACGAGTAAGTGACTTCAGCGGTGCCACGATGCAAAGTGTCCTTCGTAAAAATATATTATCGACTCCCGACATACATTGCTTACGGAACTGCTACTACTGCTGCGACATTAGCCGAAGATGGCCGAGGTAAGTCCTCTAGCCTCTCAATCATTATGGAAGGGAAAGGGATGGACATAGGAAGCAATCGAAATGCTCTCATAATGACAATCTTAAACATTTTATACATTAATGATTTTGCGTACTAGGCGTTTTAGACTGTAAGACTCAAATTATTTCATGCTACAATTTTGGCGTCAACAGTAGATCCTACATTTTACAAAATGGACTACTACAGGTTTGTACTTACCCACATAGGTAATGCTGGTAATAGTAATACAACACCAACAGGTATATGCATTTGCATGCTCAGGTATATGCTTAGGTATATGCATGTTGTACCTATGTGTTCATTTCGGTTACAGGTTGTGCTCAAAAACATCATGGCTGTGTGCCACAGGTGCTAGCAAAGAGCTAATAATGCCATAGAACTACGACGCGATGTACCAAAACCACATAACCAACACCCTGATGATATGACTGTGGAACCTGAACACCAGCAACAACATATTGATGACCCACAATTTGCAGAAGGAATGAATGAGATATTTATGCCAGGTTACGTAAGAGTGCCTAATTCTTCCACGAGTTGCTTATTTAGGGACTGCTGAAACGAACAACTCACAAGAAACCCAACATCGGTATGATTGTACTTAGTGTGTAAGTACTATTTATACATGCCACTTTTCCTTTTTTTTTTGGTTGGGAAATCATCAAATAACTTCTCCAGTTCTGGGCAGAGCGGGAGGGCATGTCAGACTTTTACTGACTAAAACCTACCCGTGTTTCTTCAGTTGCCAGTGCGCCAGGGCCACGGTAACTCTTTCGAACCATCCACGACCCTGGCAGGCATCGGCCCTATCAGACCCCGTCAATTAGTGCTGACATCTCTTTGAGACGCGTGGAACAGAATGCGCCGTCGACCCGGGCCTGGTCCTTGCCGGACGACGAGCTACCCATTGCTCGCGGTACGCAAACCCACGCCTAAGGTGTCCGGAAATCGGCTATCGACTTCCGACACCCAGGGCGTCTCTTCCTGTGGTGACTAGGAGCTTGAGATTGCAACGATTGCCTCACCCTCACGCGCTCTGCCTTCTCCTTTACGAGCATTACTGCTTCGCAGAAGGAGGTAACGGCTTCCCATGTCCTCTCGCTCCGTACCATGGCATGGGCCGGACACGATAGATCACCGCCGCCGATCGCCTCCGTGAGGACACGGCGGTGCTCCGCCTAAGCCGGGCATACCTCCACCGTATGCTCCACCGAGTCCTCCGGGCGATCCACACAATGGTAACACCTGGCGGAAGGTGAGGTCGCCGTGGCGCCTGTCAATACACTCCTGAAAGAGGGGACCTACCGCCGCAATTGTGACGTGCCTATATATGTACATGCCATCTAGCAAACGTTTAAGCGAAGAACACCTATCTTCGGCTAACCCACACAGGGACAACTTAGATGCTTGATGATGTGAACTTGATAAATAATTTTAACGCACGTTTAGTCGAGAAGGCTTCTGAGAATTTGTGAAGGTTATGCAGTGGCTCACGGGCTCAAATACAATACAGATAAGAGCGAATGGCTGGTTTTTAAATCGGGTACTTTAACCTACGAACAGCTGCCTGAACTCTCACTCTCTGGGTCTCCTTTAGGTCGGGTTTCGAAATTTAAATAGTTGGGTCACTGGGTCACTGATGACTTAAAAGACAATGTAGACTTAGACAGGGAGCGCAGGTCGCTGGCTGTACGTGGCAACATGCTGGCCCGCAGGTTTGCGCGCTGTACCGATTCTGTAAAGATAACGCTTTTTAAGGCCTTCTGCAAGTCGTTTTACACGTGCAGCCTGTGGACCAAGTATACCCAGCGGGCCCTTAGCGACCTGCGCGTCCAGTACAATAACGCTTTCAGGGTGCTTTTGGGGTTGCCGTGGCGATGTAGCGCGTCAGGGATGTTTGCGGAGGCGCGCGTCGACGGGTTCGCCGCGATTATGCGGAAGCGATGCGCATCCATGATGGCGCGCTTGCGCTCCTGCTCCAATGGCATCCTGAATGTGTTTTCAGACCGGTGGGATTCTCCCCTCTTACAGCGGTGGATATGTATTCAGACACATTAGTGTACATTATTATCAATTTAATTTATTACTAACATTAGGCTACGCTATACTGCTACTAACACTATATGGATGTTTATCTGAAATAAAATATTTGAATTTGAATTTGAATTTAGTTGTTTAGGAAAAAGCGAGATTCGGTTTTGATACCGCAACAGCCCTTAATGATACGGAGCTGTGTTTTTGGGAATGGTTTAACTCTTCAGAAATTTAATAATATAATAGAACCACACCATCACTAACAGAAAGACACCGATGCCCACGAATAGTACTAGGTAATTACTTAATAAAACTTGGAACTGGGGAAACAAATGAAAGTCTATCAATTCTATTTCAAATGTTCCTTCGACGGTAAGAGATAAAAATTGCCATAAAATGGCTAACGCAAAGCTTCGTACTAATGCATCTAGGATTTGACTATTTGGGAAGGGAGAGTATTCTTCAAAGGAACCTCCTATTACAACGAGGCATTTTTGGAAATAATGAAAACACTAAAGCTATACTTATTTGCGATGGAACATACATTTATACTGAAAAAAGGTCCAACTTATTATTTCAGAGATATTCATACAGTCATGCCTAACTTCGGGGGAAAACAGGCGTGATGTTATTTGTGTGTATGTGTGTATGTTATAAGTATGATGTTACTGGTGAAATGTGGATGTTCTTCTTGAGTACCAAAATAAGTTTGTTGTCCTATAAAATAAAGCCGTACCTGTCTTCCCCTTAGTGGAATACAGGCGTAATATTATGATTTAAGGTTATTATCACTTAATTATACATATAAGTATGTAAGTTGAGACTTTTCGGATATCTTTGATCTCCTCCATTGTGGAGGAAAATATAAGCAAGTATACCTATAATTATAGCTTAGAAGTGTAACTTTGCCTACCTCTCCGGGGAATACTGGTGTGTCATTAACAACCTAACTTGCGAAAAGTCTGGGTGGCATATACATCTCCGTTCTTCCCTTAGAGGATTACAGGCGCAATGATATGTTATGTTTTAAGTTTAATATTATATTATTTGGCTATCATTGTGGTTGATTTCTCTAATTTTGACGAAATATACAGTGGATTAACTACTTAGGTAGCTACCTATACATATAGAGGTGTACCGATCGCCGCCTACCCCTCCGGGGAATACTGGTAGGATCTTATGTATTCCACATCTATGTGGTGTATTATTAAATACCTAACTTGCGAAAAGTCTGGGTGTTTTATATATCTCTGCCTACCCCTAAGAGGATTACATTCGTAATTATATATTATGTTGAATTAATTCATATTAGTTGGCTATCATTGTGTTTGATCTCGTTTATTTGGACGAAAATACAATGCAGTACTTATGTAGCAATTTATTCTAGAGGTGGACCTCTGCCTACCCCTCCCTACAAGGAAGACTAGTGTGATTATATGTAAGTAAAATGAATAGAATAGATTATGTATATCGTGAAATATAACATTAATTGCGAAATGTGAATGTTCCACACACTATTGTCTACTCCTTCGTTGAATATAGGCGTGATGTTTTGTTGTTTATGTTCCATATTATAATTATAAGTCGGCCATTATTATGTTTTATCCCTTATTTACTGTGACGAAAATAGAAAACAAAACATCTATATTTTCGTTAGATATAACTGAAAGATGTTTTTTTTTCAGGATATATAAGACTTAAAACAAACGGCTTGTTAGTTTGTAGCCCGTAACAAAAATTAATATGAACGATGCCAAAAAAATTGGGTACGGTGTCTATAGAAATAGTCGGTTGCCCATCGTCCTTTAATTAAGCCTATGCCTTTCAATTTCTTATTTTATCCATTTGTCGTGCTTCACGTTACGTACTTCTCCTAATGTCAAAAAAATATCTTTTTTAATGATATAAGGAAATCAATAGCTGTACCGGCTGTAACCTGCAACTCGCCTGTATTAGACCACAAATTGGTCTAAGTTGACTGTGTTCGGGATTATTAGTACATACTAATTCCATGATTCAGTGTCCCCGTTTCCGTCCCTATGAGCTAGTGTCAGCTGTCATAACTGGATGTCAATGTGCTATTGGCTATTGTGCTGTCTTTCATCTACAAAATCATGCCAAATGTCATCAACATTGCTTTGCACGTGCGGTTTTTATAAACAATTTAATAATTACTGCAATAAAGAGTTTGTATAGAATATATGCAATATGACAAGGTTTGCTAGAGCCAAAGGCTCGAAGTCTTCAAATGAAAGAACTCCTGAAGACAGTACTCCATGGGAGGTTATGAAAGAGCAATTGTTGCAAGCTAAAAAAGATGGTGATGATTCCAAGAAAAGGAAAGAGGTATAGTACTTAGTATAGATCCAAAAATGTAATATTTATAAAGGTGTCAAATAATTAGTAATCATCATGAATGATTATCAAAGAGTACCTAATAAAAACTCTCATAGCTATTACTATACCATAGGTTATGTCTTTATTTTTATCTACTTCCAGGCTGAACAACAACGTATAGAAAACTATGAAAAATTTCTTAAAGAACACAAAACTCAAAAGAGAAAAGCAACCTGGTGTGATTTTCCAGAAACTGAAAATAATAAGAAAGCAATCAATTTTCCTGAGACAAATAGTTCACCGGCTAAAACTAAAAAGAAAAATAAGAAAAAGGTGGCCAGTGCATCAGAGCCCTCTGAAGCCACCCACAGTGAAAATAATCCACAAAATCATGGTTCTGCGAACACCGATGGCACAGGCGACAAGAAGTCTAAGAAGAAGAAAAAATCGCAAGGTACGACAGAGCCACAGAACGAAAACAAGTCTACAGAAGTAACAGAGACTATTACAAGTCCTAAAAAGAATAAAAAGAAGAAGAATAAACAAAATACAATGTCTGCAGAATCTACAGAGGTTTCTAATACAAATGTTGCCAGTTCTTCAACAGGAAATAATGAAAAGAATAATAGTTTTCCTAACCCTAAGAACAACAATGAAGCAAAACCAAAAAACAAAAAGAACAAAAAACTAATAAATGGCAAACCTGTTCGTAGGAAGGAGATAAATGACAACAGTTTCCAACTTATTGTACATGGCAAGGAAATAGAACTGGTCAGATTTGATGGCTTCCCAGTGATGAAAAAAGATGCTGAAAGACTGCAGGAGTTGAAAAATAACATGATCAAGAAAGGAATACCGAAGAGTGAGGTTCAGAGGACAATGAAATTGGAACGAAGAAGGGCAGAGAAAGCATTGGCAAGAATGAAGAGGGAAGTCTGCTATAACTGTAGGAAAGGAGGCCATGTTCTGTCGGACTGTCCTGAGTTGAAGTCCAAGATACCAGGGGATACGGCAGATGGTGTCTGTTTCAAGTGTGGCTCTACAGAACACAGGCAGTTTGAATGTAAAGTTCAAAGAGAAGAGAGTAAGGAGTTCAGATTTGCCACATGCTTCATTTGTAGGGAGCCTGTAAGTAAACCCATTATTCATTCATCAGCTAATTTCTCAATGTTTTATTTGAAATACTGTTCCACTGCATGGCAAAGGCCTCTTCTCGTACAGAGAAGGCATTATTGTTATTGACTTTTAGCTAGTCAGGCCCGAGGTGGCCCGCTAGAGGGCCAAAACAATAGATAATCAATTGTGTCTCATTAACGATGCTTGATGAGTTAATTTATATTTTCAGGGTCATATAGCAAGGCAGTGTCCTGATAACCCCAAAGGACTGTACCCCAATGGAGGTTCATGCAAGCTTTGTGGTGATGTCACACACTTGAGGAAAGATTGTCCTACCGTGAGTACCTACGCAAACAATAATAATATAAGATTAGCGAAAGGGAAGAATATTAATAAAATTACAGAAAAGATTTTAAAAGATTATAATTTTAATACTAATGGGAGAATTGCTTATGTTTCTAGGTGATGGACAAAAAGGAAGAGTCCTCCGTAAAACTTCACACATTAGACAGTTCAGAAAACATTGAAGATGTAGGACTACAAAATAATAAAATAACACCTGCTGAACCCAGCAAAAAGCCCAAGAAAATAACATTCTAAAGTGTAATAAATTATTATGAAATAAAACAAGAATCATAATGACTACATTTTATTAATTGAAAGTAATTCTTAAACGTGAATTGTGAGAGATCATTGTTATTTTGTCTTTTCATAGCTTTTTGGAAGAAATGTTAGAAGAATATACCTACAACACAACTAAATTAGAATACAAATACAAAATTTTCTAATACAGGGATAAATTGCTACCTGACACTTAAATACATTTACCAACTACAATGTACTGGAATTTATAAGCACTCAAGGCTAGCTTTAAGTTGTTCCATGGACTGCTGAGCGACTTGTCCCGTGATTCCTTCGGGACTATGTGGGTCCTCCCTCATCAGTATACACGCGGCTTCGGCTAAACATTGAATGGGCTCTTGCAGCCTTTCCTTCAATTTCTCTTGAGTGATAAGACCGGCTCCGAATTCGTTTCTTGCTAAGAACATCAGTGGTGCATGTAGCTCGTATAACATCATACCTGGAAAAATATAAGTAGGTAGGTACACCAAAGTCTATAAAAATGAAGTTAGGTACTTACTTATCAATTATGTGTGATGTTACACACTTCATATTACGTTGGAGAAGTTTTAATGCTTGTTATGCATCATATGCCCTGACATAGTTATTATACTCTTTGGTCTTGACTCCTGACAATAATAGTTAATTATTACATGAATGCATAGGTAAGTAGGTACTTCAATGGCCACAGTAATCACAGCCTGTATATTTGTGAGCATCAAGATGACGGGATGAAGTCCCCAATTTAAAATGTATCACATTAAAGTGTTTGTACTACATAAATGTACTATTTGTACCCTAAACAAGACATTTGTACCTCTAAAGGTAAAGGAAGTATGTCAAAACGTTCTGGAAGCGCTATGTTTGAGTGCATTGTAATTATACTAGAACGGCAGTGGCAGTAGAAAACAAAATCTTGAAATGTAGATTAAATTCAGGTACGGTTAGCAACGATAGCATTTTTACATAAAAATACGGAATAGTGAAAAAAAAAACATGTATTTTTTTATTACATAGGTTCCGATTTTTTATCTTTTCAACGCCAACTCGCCCAGCGCCAAGCTATAAATGAATAACGAATTATGCAGTAAAAAGTAGTGATGAGGGCATCGATCGGTGAGGGTACGAAGAGAAGACAAATCACTTTCTTAACAAATAGTAGATTGTTATACGAGGGGCTAAAATGACCCATTACCATACACGAGGTAGTTTTACTCCCGAGTTACAGCGAGGGAGTACCTAAATAGAAACCGAGTTATAATGGGTTTTTAGCGCCGTGTGTTACAGTCTACTTTTCACTACAACTGCGAGAAAATAAATTAATCCAATACAATATTAAATAACTAGTTTATTTTATTAAAATGTTATGTATAATTTGTACAATTCTGGGTATTTAACAAGATGGTTTTTCCCGGCAACTTAATTTCAGTGCTCTGTGAAGATGAATGTTGAGTTGTCTGTGGGTAAATGTTTTTGTTTGAATGTTCTGAATAGAGAATCAGCCGAGTTGACTCATCCCTTGATGTCGATGGTCGTGGGATAGTTGTAGTAGCACAGAACGCATCAATATTCTCCATATTGATGCGTGCTGTGATACGCTGGGTAGGTCTATATAGCCTTTCGCCACTTGATCGGAGCTCCATCCACCGTGGCATTTTAGCGTTGTTATTTGCACCAGAATCCGCCAAGAGAGTGGTGGATGTTCTTGGGAAACGATGGTCAGTGTACTGTTTCAGATTAGGCAGTCGGCGATCTCTTTTGGCATGTTGCTTAATTTATTTTTGCCTATAATTTGCCTTGTGCATTTTCCGTTTTGATACCTAGTTGAGAAAAAATAATCTCGGCGTGCCCACTCCACTCGCCCGTAAATCTTGATAGGCTTTGACAATTTTTTGAAATTCTCCACTTATAACGAATTTACTGTCCATATTTGTCTTTCTATTGGGCAGATTTATGGCCGGAAGATAGATATCAGTTTCGACATCTTCCACTGCAGCCAGTTCTATCAATCTGCAAGCACCGTTGCGGGCTGATCCCAAAAATTAAAGCAACCTGTAAAACAAAAAATAAGTGTATTTTGGTTGGTCGGTACCTACCATTTTATACTTTGATGAAAATAATAGAAAAACGTTTAAAAATGTAAGTAGGTAACTTACCTGTGTTACCTACCAAGTATGTTTCATTTGGTGCCTTACTTAGATAGTTACGAAATTCTCGATATCTTTCCTCGTGAAAACTTTGGATTTCTTGGCCCTGTGGTGGATAATTTCGTTTTATACAGATATCGTTTTAGGGATAGCATTCATTCAGAATAACTTGATTGGGGATAGCGTTCATTCGCGATAGAGTGATTCGGGATAGCGTTCATTCGAATACCGTGATTCGGGATAGCGGTCATTCGAATAGCGTGATTCGGGATACAGTTCATTCGCGAAAGAGTTAAAAATGTTAGGAGTTTTTTTTTTGCCGATTTTAGAACAATTAGGTAAGCCTCTTTGTTGTGGAAAATTCAAAAAAACGGCGTAAGACAGTGCTATATTAAATAATAACAGGAAACAGTAACCTTTAAAAGTAAATTTGTTTTTAAAAGATAGTTAAAATGAGCTTCTATTGAAGTCGTGGCGCTGAGGGCACGAAAATCTGGAACTTCTATACATGTCCATGGCGTTGAAAAGGTTAAAATATTAATTTTTTGTGTTCAATTCTTTAACTTTCTTGGCTGTATGTTACCTACAAGAGAAAATTCTAAAACATAGATCGTCATTACCTCTCATCCTGGTCTCTCCCGGCGTAATAACATCCAGGGTCTTGAGCACGAGCCGACAGAATTCCGCCTTCCTCTCCAGCATGAGGTCAGGCAGTTCATCGATACCGTACCCCTCCACACGTCCATACAGCTGTGCTAACGAGTGCTTCAAGGACAGGAGGAGTGAATGCCGAGGGTGGAACACTGATTTGTACTGGAACAGAAATGTTACGAATAATGTACTAAGTACGGTACCAAATAGCCGGGTAATTGCGTAACACACTAACAGTAGGAACGGCTTTCATTTTGACAGTTCAACAACATTTATTGCTGATATTTACGTTGTTGAGAAGCCAATTTTTTGAACATATGAAGTAATAGATTAGCAATATCCTTCAAAATGTTTCAGATTGTGATTGATAGTGTGTTATGCAATTAGGGTGCAGGTGTTAATATTGTGACACATCGAATTTTTCAAAACAGGACGCTCTTACCTACTCCAAACGGTAGGTATCTCAAATCAAAATCACAATATTTTATTTCACATAAACCAACATGGGCACTTATGATTCGTCAGAAGCTAGGTGCATCTAAAACTTGATGTGCCCATAATTAATGGTCGTACTGTAATGGGGTCCCACCGAAGCTTCGGGTCAGCTGAAGTCTTATTGTTTTTTTTTCTCCTTTGAGAATTTCTCAGTAGCACTGCCCGTAGTCTGGATTTGTACCTACCCGGTTACCAATGGCAGTTAGGCTTGGTCTCCTATTACATGGGACTCAAAAACTGAAGATGGTAAAATCTGGGTGACAGCAAACTATAAACGTCTGCCATGGTTACTTAGTATACTACTTATGTATCATACCTTATTAATAGTAGCCTCTCTCTGTTCAATAGCGCCAGGGCCGGGCTCTAATACTTCAAGTTGATCGATCTCTGCCTGTACCACCAACAACATTTTGCGCATCGCGGTATTGGATGTCTTGAACCCACACTTTTGGTCCGAACACGCCCATGGGGCGTCGTTGTCTGGAAATATATTACGTTTAGAGGCTTCTAAATAACACCGTCAGGGTAGGGGTCAAGGCCAAAGCCAACTTTACCACAAAATGGAGGGGTTACATACATAGGTACAGAACCAGCCCCGGATTTACGTCTAGGCATACAAGGCACCAGCCTAGGGAACCAGTCAGCCTAGTGGCCCTAAAGCTACCCCGACCAGGTACCTTGCTTGCCTGACGGCAGGCTGACAGTTTTTTTTTTTTTTTTAGTTTTGCGATGTCATCTCGTAGCATCAGTTAACTGCTTCTGATTCTGAGTTCATCTTAGTACCGTTAAAATCCGTCAAATATTTGCAGGTGAAGTCACGACTGACAGTTGCCTAATTAGCTTAGTCGGCTTGTAATGCCCGTATTGACATTGCCAGCTGGGTTAACGGCCTACTTTTGTAAAACTGTCTGTCGTAATTAAATAATCGCGACAGTTTCCCAGTTGATTTTAAAATAACAATTAGGTCATCGACGTCAACGTCGGTTGGTATCAAACTTTACGAAGCTGTCTCGTATTTATGACACCTTTTATTTATTTTTACATTATACACTCGCGAACAAAGAATACGGGTCAGTAAGAAAAACTAATATAACTCTTTCAAAATTACATAAAAAATCAATATATCAAAAAAAAAAATCGTTTAAAAAATTCTGTTTGTTACCTCACATACTCGTACAACACAAAAACGAACTTTAAAACAAAATTAATACTTTGTATTGCCTCCACGGGCTCTTCTGACAGCTGCCAGGCGATTGGGCATGCTGTTATGCGATGTTGCGGGATATTGGTAAATTCTTCCACTAACGCACGTTTTAGGTATAGAAGTGTAGTTGGGGCGGAGTTTTGATTTCTTACACACCTCCCAAGCTCATCCCAAACGTGTTCAATTGGATTGGTCCGGGCTTCTTGCGGGCCACTCACTCCATGCGATTGCTGCCAACGTCCTGAAAATACTAATTAAAAATTTGAGGGCGTTTTCATGCATGAATATTGAATTTTCGCCCATATTAATTAAATATGGGCCGACTTGCTCATTAAGAATTTCTTCCACATATCTTGTACTAGTTAGCGTAGGTACCATTTTCTATCAGCACTAACTCCATGCGACTCTCTGAAGAGATTCCAGCTCAAACCATAACGGATCCACCGCCGAACGGCACTTTTTCCTCAAAACAAGCTGGAATAAAACGTTCCCCTGGCCGTCGGTAGACTTTTCGCCGCCCATCATGTGCATACAGCATAAATCTGTGTTCGTCAGAAAACAGTACTCTTGTCCATTCTTCGTCTCCCCCAAAGACATTAAATTATTACTTAACAACAGACGGGACATAGCGAACAAAATCGTAGTCCGTTACATTTGTCCTAGTGGGCAAAAGTCGCTCAGTCTAGTGTGGTACGCTTGCATGTCAAGACCGTC
Organism: Dryobotodes eremita; assembly: GCA_917490735.1. Lineage (NCBI taxonomy): Eukaryota > Metazoa > Arthropoda > Insecta > Lepidoptera > Noctuidae > Dryobotodes > Dryobotodes eremita. The sequence goes on from OU823256.1 coordinate 7,826,611, forward strand.
AAGTCGCATTCGTGTCCACCAAAAGAAAAAGTTTATTTTCGTAATTATATATATTATTATTTTATTATATTTTTGTATCTATCTTAAATCTCCTTGGTCTCCCCATTGTGCGTGTTCGTGGGCGTGACGTAATGTTACTACCCGATGTTCCTTTTTTGTGGGTCTATGTGGGGTCAAATTAGCTTCAGGAGCCGCCGCCTTACAGTCCGCTCGCTTACGTCGGCGTCGTCTCTACGGGTCTCCAGAAGTTGATTTGTTAGGTAATTTCACTGCCATGAGGGAGGTGCCGATTTCGGAGCATGGTCGTAACAATAAATCGATCCTCTCGAGCCGTAGTATACATGTCGATCTGTCGTCTTCTTATGTTCTGCCCAGTTTCTCGGAAACGTTGGACGACTCGCTGCACTGTAGAAAGTGACACGCCTATTATTCTTGATGTATTTCGCTGACTTCTGCCTTCTTCTAACATATTGACGATAGTGTACATTGTTCTGGGGTTGCGAAATGATAGTAATTCAATAATGATGGTGAAAGACGACAATGACCGCCTTTTATCATTTTGATTTGACAGATTGAAAACAAAAGTGAGAAAACAAGCAAAAACTACCGCAAATTGAATTTATTTCCAAATTCGAGGTTTTTAAAATTATAACTAATTTTAATTACGTTGTAGATCGTATAAGGTTTTATTTGAAACGATATTAAAATTCTCTGTAATATAAAGCTAGTTTTATTCATCGACCCGTATTATTTGACCGCGAGAGTATTACGTTTGTCCATGAAAGCACCGGACAAAGTAACTATGGTGGTCGAAGTTTCAACAGTTGGCTCATTTCCGTTGCACTGCAAGATAGCGAGATGCAGACGGACTCTATTATTTCGTGAACTAACTTAACACTTCGCTCATTACACCGTGTATTTTCATTAACACCGTTACCTACCTAGGGGATTAGTCGACAGTATAATGCCATTGTCACATTTACTGCACTTCAGTGTGCTGAGGTGCGTGCCAAGTTCCGTGGGGTCAGCACAGCGCGCACAGTCGCACTGGAAAAACTTGGACTCCGCCAGAAAGTCGCGTCGAACCAGTGTGGGGGATAGAGAGTGCGTGTAACAAATGTAGAGAGTATCCCCCTCTTTTATTGGGACAGCGGCTCTAACTTGCACTCTGAAAAAATTGAATAGGAACATTCAGAAACAAGTTTCAGCTCTACTGGATGCCAGGCCCTGCAGTCTCGACAAAAATCTGTCGCTAAGTCGTATCGATGTCAAATTACTTTAATAGATTTTCAACTTTATTTCCAAAGTATAAGATTGAAAATCTATTAAAGAAATTTCACAACAATTGGACTTAACGACCGATTTTTGTCGGTATCTATGTCGAGACTGCAGGCCCAGGAAGTGCTTGAAAAAGGGATTACAAAGAGTGTAACCGGAAACATGAACGAAGCAAGAACGATTGCTCTTGTACATACAGTCAACCGCACATCATTGGTTGCAATTTGATATTGATTGCGCCTTATTTCGTAACAGTAAGGGTGATTTTCGCAGTGCTAGTGTTACCACTGATGTGCTGACTGTACGTAATATTGAAATAGAATGGTCCTCTTACTTACTGGTAATCTTTTTGCAGTATTGTGTGGACGATGTTAGGGACACAATTGTGCGCTGCGATTGCTAACCGAGGATAGAGGGCTCGTATGCTGAAGCCACCTCGAGACGGGATCTCCACGGAATTCACCTGTGCATATAAATGTTGTGAAGTTTCGCAAAAAAATAATCGATCACGCGGAGTGGAAAAAAGAAGTAAGCACTGCTGAAAGTGGGTAACAAAACATGTGGACGTCGGTACCTAGGTACCATAATCCATACTTCCATACATAATTATAAATTAAAGTCGCTTTTCATGTTTGTCTAACTACGCAGCGGATTTTGATGCGGATTTGAACATCATTTTTGAGAATTTATTACGGACGCGGGACGGTTGAATAAAAGAAATCCCGATGTTATGTCAAAACGTAAAAACTGCATATTTTAGCTAAAAGCGACGCGCAATAGCGTTGCGATTTTAAATTTTGGTCCTTTATATACAAAAAAATCCCTCCACTCTCACCTCAAGAATGCCACAAACTTTTTGCACCAGATCCTTATCAAACCTTTTGACAAGTTTGCAGTGATCTACAAGGAAGTCTGCGATGTTCACTTGGTCAGCGCCCCAGGTTGGCCTCGTCTGCCGCTCCTCTGTGTGCGTCTCCATGACATCCAGCTCGCGCTGCCATCGATCTGGATCTTTTTCTTTTGCCAAAAGTATTCTATAAGTATAGAACATTTAAAAAATACAAATGTACTCGAGCAAATAATTATTTTGCGCTGACTACGAGTTTATAGGAGTCTTCACACAAATGAAGATGCGTCGATATTAGGTCTCTAGGTAGGGGTACCAGTCTAGGAGCGGCCTGCGGTACTATTCTCTAAGGACACAGCCTTACGCGCAGCGCTGCCGCAGCGGCGAAACACGTTGTTTCGCCGCTGTGTCACCGCTGCGGCAGCGCTGCGGCAGCGCTGCGCGCAAGGCTGTATCCTTAGAGAATAGCACCGCTGCACGCTGGACAGGCACCACGTCACTCTTGCTGACTGGCTTATTTAAGGCAGGCAAGCCAGGGTCATAAAGTTATTACCTAAGAATATTAACGAGAGCATGTGTTTAAAATGTAAAGGTTGCCTTTTGAACAACATCCATCAAGCACTTGACAGGTGGGTAGGTTGATATAGTACCTATATGTATACGGTACCTATTGCAATGATATAGGTATGCCAAATGCCTATGTTCAGTTTTAAAATAAATTATAGGTAGGTCTTCTTGTTCTGCTTTTGGAATTGATGATCTATAACATATTCATCTAGATTACTTTGTAGGTAGCCATTGATCGCGGCATCAGTGGCGCTCTTTATGTCCTCAAATGTAATGTAGGTACCTACCCACCTTCAGGAGTAGGAACACTTAATTTGGATATTCCAACTGTAGTGGGCCATCGTCTAACAGCAAAGATATAGGGGGGAGTGTCTGTATAAAGTATATAGGTACCTACCTTAGCGGAGTAATACAATCAAGTTGCGGCGCGCTGGCAGTCCAGTCCTCAACCGGCTGGAACCTGACCCTGGCGGCGGAGAAGACGCCACATTCACCCTCATGTATGGTGGACTTCCTGCAGTCCTCGCTGCAGACCGGCCACCCGCAAGACGAGCAGAACGTTTTCTCCACAGGGCAGTAACAGCTCAGACATAGAGGTGGAGTGTCTTTATTAAACAGAAAAGTATAGAATAGAATATTCTATTTACGTAAGTATAAAAAAAACAACACCTACTTATATATCAGTAGGTGTGCGTTTGGCGCACCATTTGTGTTAGCAGTAAATACAGCTCATGGTATGTGTATTATGATAGTAAAGACCACAACTTAAAACAGCACCATATTCAGGAGGCAAAGAGCTCGATTCAGTAAACAAATACATCACCCTATATATCAGAAGGTGCACGTTTGGCGCACCATGTGTCTTAGCAATAAATGTAGCTTTTGCTATGCTTAATACCACAACTTGAAACGAGGCCCCGGATACAGGCGGCAGAGACCTCAATACACTCATTTTCATAGTAAAATCTCACATTTTCTAAAATAACTCCCGAAATACAAAAGATAGAAAGAAAATTTTCAGAACAAGTTTTAAAGGCATTTGATAACTAAATACGATGGTAATATTCGTTTTTCAAAATTAGACTTTTTTTTTCTCGGAAATGCATATACATATATGTCCAACCTCTCCCATAGGTAGGTACATTATTTCCGCTGTGGGTCGGGACGTGTGTAGGTAAATGAAACTTGAGTGTCATTCAAACTTTTGCACGAACGAACGGTTCACAAATTAAAGGGAAATACACTTGTGAACACGGACAGTACTAGCATTTATGTAGGTAAGTATATACCAGTGTTGGTTAGGTACATTGTACAGAAAGTGGTAGTCGACACCTTTCCCCATGCAGGCATCCTAATGATGATCTATTTTACCTATATAACGAGGGGTTATTAGGTTTTACAAACTCACAACTTCTTTTCAATTAGGTAACAGACGGAAGCATAATTTCCGTTGGGTACAGTTCTACCTAGATACTAAATCAATCACTTGCCTGGTTTGGGTCCCACAGCGAATGGTGTGTCTGTAAATATTAATTCGCCACCCACTAAATCCTTTTTTGCAATTAAATACCGTCCATATTTATCGTTCTGTTGTATTTCGTAATGACGCACGTCTTCACCCATTCCGTTTGTACACAAGTACTCCTTGGATTGATCAAATAGAGATTGAGCGAGAAACCGTTTGCCGAAATGCCGACTGAACAAGATTAGCGTTTAAAATAAACTTCGGTCCATTCGAGAATTGGGCCGCTCGAACTTTCGGAACGTTTCCATATGATACGGTATAAGTTTACATCCAGTGATACCTATTGTCTTCTATGTTTATATTTATAAATCGTCTATACGTCCATTACTAAAAATATCTGGCGTCCAAGTCGACTCAATATCAAGCGGACGCGGTCGCTAATTGAGTGAGCCGTGACGGATATGCTAAGATTTTTCAGTGACGAAGTGAAATTATTTTGAAGAATCGATCTAGCTGGGCATTCAGTTTTAAGACTGCTTATTCGGTACTTTATTTACTATAGCTCTAAAATGTGTACTTTATTAATTGGATGTTCTATCTGCTACCTGGTATTTTATTTTTCTATGTGATCTGTTTAAATTGTTGAATAACAAATTGAACGTGAAATTTGTTGGATCAAAAATTATTACCCTCCTTTGGAAGGATGGTCTGTCAAGTGTCGACACTAAGCAGATGTTTAGATCTAGCATATCTGGAATGTGGAGCAATGCCAATAAGATAGGTATTTCATCTATAGACTTAACATGAGGAAAGGTGATCTACGGTACGGTCCGGTCATTCACACATGACGCGTATTTTTGCATCGGCTTTTAGTATAGCATTGCTAAATAAATTTGAACGTCAACTCCTTTTACAATAGGTATACCAAAGCATACAACCGTTTAGGGGTTGAGTTTCAAAAGCCCTTTCTTCATTCAGTTACGGAACCGCAGCTTGCTCGGAAATACAAACTTGTAGAACCGGAAGTACCTACGTGAATCCTTATAAATTATTGGGTGCGTAAATTATGTATGGAAGGATGATAATTGCTCATCGTTTGGGGTAAATTTCACTATTTAAAAACCATATTGCCCTGAAGACAATCTTCCGAATACAACCTTAAAAAACTAAGCTGTCGGTAGGTACCTACTCCAGCTATGTACTCAAGTACCAGAACGCGCGCTATGTTAATAGGCATGAAAGTAACATTGCCCGCTATTTTTTATATTTCTATGATTGCCCGCTTGATGGCCTATGCGGTGGTTGCACTGCAGCACACGATACTTTTGTTATGATGATTCCAACTACATACAGCATGCGTAATACAGCCTAGTAGATTTATTTTATTTAAAATTCCAAAGTAATGATCTAGTCGTCCTCCCTTGTCAAATATTTTTCGTTACAATATTATAGTAATTTTAATGTATTTTTGTTAATTATGTCATATTTTGAGCATTTATTTGATTTCGCTAATGGTACCGTATTGGAGGACTGTTGGCGAAACTTGAAATTTCCAATAATAGTAAGCGCAGCAATTTTTCGAGAATCCACACCATGCATTTTAGAAGTAAGTAGTTTCATCGTACAGTCTCCCATAATACAACTTAATTTTTGCTGGGACTCAAGCCTCCTCCTGTGAGGGTGCGCGGATCATCACACGGGCCCAGTGTAGGTCGATCTACGTCCTCCATTACCTACCTACTTACGATATTCGATTACTTGCAGGCCGACTCCCATATTAATAGTCATTCGATAAAAATATGAGTTGGCAGGGTGTACCTAGGTAATTTATTTATATATTTATAATAATAATATACCTACTTACTTAGTAATTTAGTAAGTATCCATACTGAATGCATACAAAAGAAATCATTCAAAAAAAAAAGTAGCTAATTCAGAAATCTTTAAAACAGTAACTTTATTTTATTCATAGGATGGCTCATTGAGTGAAGAGGTAACCTGTAAGGATGAAGATGGGAATATCGTGGATTGCCCAAAAAATGCGGACAACCGAAAAGATAAAGACAGTTCATGTGGATTTTTGTGCTTTGTTTCAGAAGGGCTTGGACTTGGAACATTAGTAAGTTAAAAAAAACATGGATTTCCTACTGTTTTTATGCCTTCAATATCTTTCGAAATACAAAATATAATCAAAAACATAAAATGTAAAAAAAAGCAAGTGTCGCAACGCAGTTCTTTCACTACAAAAAGTTGTAAGATGTCATGTAAAACCAAGTCAGTTATTTTAGTTAGTGTCTATGGAAGCACTTAATCAACAATTTTGTTATAAATTGTTATTAGTCAAATACCTATCAAAATGTAGTGACCGTATCAATATTAGACACCTTTATAATAATTATAATGACTTGGCAATTGCACGGCAACATATTCTACTAATTGAAATTCTTTATTCTTAGGTATACTGCTACCTGTGATGCAATGTTTTTCATTAGTACAGGTACCAACGGTACATACTCTCTATTTTATTGTCACCTGTTATCTAATCAAAACGGTTTTGTAAATGTGTATTTCGTGATATAAACTTATTATCTCCTTTATTTAATTATATATGTATGTACAAACAAATTAAATTGCACGCCTCATAAGCGAAGCGCGTGAGGTAGTGCTCCACTCTCGCCTTACAAAGAACAAGTAATTCCTTGAGCTAAAAATGTCTCTACTTCATATCGCACTCGTAGAATAATATTCAAACACAAACGTCAAGAAAAAACACTAGTTTCAACACTCATGTTATTTTCAAAAGACATTTTGCTTTTTAAAATAATGAAAAAACTGTTTAAAAAAAAAATCTGTGGACGTTCGTGTGTCTGTATGTATGGATCCTGGCGTAGTCACGATAATTCCCGAAAAACTTAACTAATCGAGTCCATTTTTTTTACACGCTTCGGTATTATCGAAAACTAAGTCTTTTCGAAAATCACTGTCTAATTAAATGTAGTTTAATTCTATTTAGTAGGTAATATAAAAATACGGCTGGACATTTCGTTCGTTTTTGTTATTTTTTATAGAATTTAATGAGATCATGAGGCGTGCACTTTTGGATTATCCATTTCTTTTTTAAATCTTAGATTATAAACTTAACTTATTATTTTATTTTATTATTATTACTGTTTAGATTTACTTAGTAATCGAAATATTTTGTAGATTATTGTTTTATAATATGGTATCGTGCAATTGCCAAGTCATTATAATTATTATATAAATAAAGGTGTCTAATAATGATACAGTCATTCACTATAAATTTTGATAGGTATTTGACTAGATATTTTTTTTAACAAAACTGTTAAATTGGTGCTTCCGTAGACACTAACTAAAGTAACTGACATGGTTTTACATGAGATCGTACAACTTTTTATACCTAGTGAAAGAACAGCGTTGCGACACTTGGCTTTTTTTACATTTTATGTTCTTGGCTGGATCTCATTTCTTTTTGTAGGTCATCTTTCGTTTTTTTCTCGGGTAATATATCTAGTCCGTCAGCTACTGATTTTCTTGAAGCCCACTCCCTGTCTCTATTGATTTTTCTATGAGACTTTGATGTAACAATACTTACAATTTTTGACATGTCTGGACGGTAAATGCTTCTAAGTCGATTATATTCAACGATTGCGGACTCCTGAACTTTGATACTACCAAAGTCGACATTAAATAGATGTAATCCGCCCAGACTTCATGCTCGTAAGTACCACGTATGCTTGACCACATGTGAACACTGAAGAATCAATGTCCATCAGTGCACTGTTTAGACTTAGCCCTTGACTTTTGTGTATGGTAATAGCATAGGCTATACATATCGGAAACTGTTCGTGATGAACATAAGCAGGGATTGAAAACTGGTACGAATTTGGGTTCCGGTTCCGGGCCAGATTCCGGTTTGGTTCTGGTTACAAAGTACCGGTTCTAAATAAAGGTTCCACTATACCGGTTCCGTACCATCCAATTTAAAGGTTCTCCTTAGAGAACCTTTAAATTTTCACTTTCACTTTTGATTTGGTAGATCACATGGTAGTTCTATCTTAATAGAACTACCATGTGATCTACCAAATCAAAAGTGGCCCTCTCCCCTCTCACAAAAACTCAAACCTCTTCATCCGAAGGCGGCCGCCCGTACCTAGCCGCTATCGTACAAAGCTTCGTCCTGCGCTGAGCAGCATCGTATGACCTCGCTCGGACTCGCTTTGAAGAAGAACCGCTAAAATAAAGGTTCTTAGAGGTTCCAATTTAGGTTCCTGTTCCGGTTCGGGTTCTAATAATGGAACCACTAAATACCGTTTCTTTACCGCTATTTATATATATTTTGATTTTTCTTGTATTTTTAGGATCAACCTTAACTCCTTGTACTATACCGGTAGAACTGTTGACTATACCAAGACTTATGTCAATATTTCGTCTCAATATGACTTTTGTCAAAGAGACTTGCTCTTAGTTTATTAACTATACAATATATTCTTTGTCATGGAAGCATCATTTTAATATTTTTTTATGACTTCAAAGGCTTATTTTGAGAAATACGCGGGGGAATCTCTATCTTCGGCGGTAAGTTTTATTTCTGGATATGAAAGAGATTAAGCATTTTACCATTTAATTGTTGGCACAGGTTTTTTGTCGGTAATAAACAAACTGTGTCGTCAGGAAATTTTGCGAAGTACTCAGTAATTTCGAGTAATTTCCTTTCATTGGAATTAGAATTAAGAGTTATTAATGTAGTCAGAAGTAAATCGCGATCTTTTTGTGTTGACACACCTAATCTTATTCTATTTATTAGCATTTCTAAAAAGCTGTCTCATAATATATACGGTAAGTTCATCATAGATAAACAGTTCAGCCCATAGATTGAGCATACTGAGAGAGCACAATAGCTTCTTAGTTTCAACTGCCAAAAAATCGTAAACATTTCACTGGCTTCCCAAGATCACCACCGAATGATCATCTCAAACGGCCATTTTCATAAACCTCGAAAGTGGAGATCTACAAAGCGGCCGCCGCTTTAAGTTCGGATAGCCGTAGGTGGTAGTTTTCAGCCTTGCCGTCGAATACAGATCAACGTTAATGTACGTGTCTCCACGTTCGTCAAACGTATAAAGTTGCATCTCATCCAGAATGACAAAGAATAGAACAAACACGTATAGTAGGGACAACTCGGTGCGGGTAAAATATTTCGGGTTCTATTGCAGCATTCATTAATTTTTACAGTAAATGGTTTATGTTATTTGGGTAGTAAGTATTATAGGTAAGTTTGTTTTTAGTATTTAGAAAGGTGAGAAAAACGATAAGTAGGTATAGGTAAAAGTAGGTACCTACCTAAAATAAGTTTTTGCAGTTCAAGCACAGCGAAATTACCCATACAATATTCAAATAATATTATCCAAATAATATCAGTAAATAAATAATAAGTCAGCCTTTTAGCCTTTAATCCAATAATAGCAATCGATCGAAATTATAAAACGAAAATCGTAAACGTTTAAGTATAAATAGCATTTCAAAACACATCCAAACAGCATGTGTTGTTGTGTTGTGTAGGACTTGATTTGGTGGCTGCATGCATTCCCCTCCGCCCGCAGTCCCTCCCACCAGCATCGCTTAGCGCTGCCCCCTCCAACCGTTATACAAGCGCGATGCGTTAGTTGAACATAATTTTTAATTTAATGAATAATTAAATTTTCGGGATTTTTAATTTTTCTTGCCTATATAGGCTAAACGCTAACTAATATTCAAAATTTGAAGTTTGTAAGACTGCTAGAAACACTTACCTTAGAATTTTGATGATCGGTGAGTGTGTCAGTGACAAAAGAACTTTTAGTAGCGATAATTCGTAAACTATATATGGTATAATTATTAGATAATATATTGGCAATATAGCCAGTTATAGTATATTCTCTTGATCTCAAAAAATTCAAACTTCTTGCTTTATACACAACGAGGTTACCGGGGATCAAAAGTGCCGTGAGTCGCTTCGAGAAAAGTATGGTCTGATCTGGACTTGGCGGGGGCACTACCGTGCCCCCAGATATACGTATAATAATATCTATAATAATATAGATATAACCAATACTAGGTATAGAAAAAAAATAACCAATACTAAGTAGGTGACTTAGAATAATGCTCTACTTTATTAGATAACTCAGTAGAGGCTCGGCTTGTAGGTATTCTTCTCGAAGCGTCTTCTTAATATTCCTATCACAGAACATAATATAAACGGGATTCCTATAATAATAAAACGAAATAATATAAGTGTAGTGAAACTCGTTAAAATTCGCGCTAAAAGACACGAATTTTATGTACGATACGACGCTACGCTACGCGAAAGTGTAATACATTTTTTTTATTACCAAAGTATCACTTAAAATTAGTCTTCAAACATCAAGATAATTTATACAACATTTTGCATACGTTGAAAAACCAAGCAATTTACAAAATAATTGAAATACATTATATTAGGACATCAAATTACAAAGTGTGCTCGTCATAAAACGTCACTGAAAACATTCAGAGTCAAAAATGTACTGAAAATACTTTGAAAACAATATGATGACTTAAGGTATGTTATTAAACCACATTATATTTTGTCTAAAATAATAATCGTAATAAAATATATGAACTGAACTATTTATCACTTGCATACAAAGTGAAATTATTATCAATAACGTGAGTTCCGGAATCACGTCCTCTGTCGACATTTTGTCGTAATTGAAATTGTCTCAGCGTTGCCAGATTGGGAGTGTTTTTTCGCGATTTTGGGGAAAAAAGTTATATTTGAAGAAAGTTTGGGGTAATGATATCTTTGGGGAAAAGAAATTGACATTGGCGAAATTTGGGATTGACTTAGAATGAAATATCTATCTATTATATGTATTATCCTTACAAGAGTGTAGAATACTCCCTCTTCAACCGGTGAGTAAAACTGAATTTGCTGAAAACATTTGGGCTGAAGTTCTATCACATAAAAATGATGCTGGGGAAATAGCGTTTCCTCACTTACTGACATTAGCCACATCCATGTTGAGTTTTCTCTTCGCTAGTGCAAGTGTAGAAAGAGCTTTTTCGGCCATGAACGTGGTCAAAACCAAGCTAAGAAACCGACTGCAGTTAAGGGTGAGATACGGATATACGGACTAGCAGCCCGTGGTAGATATTCACAGTTTGAACCGACTGCTAAAATTACAAACCGGTTCAATTCCGCAAACGTCTACCTACTCTGCGGGAGACAAAGAACCCATTACTTTTCTTAGGTCCGGTAGAAACTAGAAGCTTTTGTGCTTTTTCAATAAATAATATTTTAAAAAAATAGCATGACTTGTATTTCTTTGTTAATTCCGCCAAATCAAGTTTGGGGGTTTATTCTGAAAAAGGTATCATTTTGGGGAAAAATAATTTTGAATCTGGGGAAATTTGAGAAATCTCATCTGGCAACCCTGAATTTATTGTCTTGTGGTGTGGTAGAGTGTAGGAGGTCTTGTTCTCGGTAAATTGCCTGGAAATTACTGTGAAATTGTTTCATCATGTCAGTAAGTATTCTTTCAAGCTTCTCATAATATGTTCGGTATTCAATCATCAAAGTAAGACTCATAGCTGTACTTAGTTTACAATTTGCGGGGCGAGCCGGTGATAACGGGGAACAATCGACGTCATTTTCCAATTTTATTTATTCTTTCCATCCTCCGTCAATAGTAAGTCGCCAGTGTAAGAATCATAGGACAAGGTCTTTACTCTTCTCAGAATAGTGTACATAATGTCTCCCTAATTTTTAACTGGAACGCCACCGGGGTACAGGCTAAATTGACGCATGTGATTTTTGAGCTCAACTTGGGCCCTTTTCTAGAAGGTCAAGTTTACGGCCCCACTGATATACTTTACTGTAGGTATTCATGATCATGGTTTCTCTCGGTGCTGGAACGTAATAGGTAGTAGTACAGCTTCAGTCAAAAGTCACATTAATGCATTGATGTTATGTAATACCTTGTGTAGAAGTGGCTTGTAAATAAGTCACTAAGCCGATTTCGACCCTGACACAGCTGGCACTGATAGCAATTTCGCGACTTTGCTAAACGTGTAAAGCTTCACCTTGGTTCGCGTGATATGGGTCTGCAACTGACTTTTTTTTAATTTTAGTACTATTTTAAGGTTAATGACCCGTTAGTCCCGTACAGTTTTTGTCTATCTCATAATATACCTAATGTTAAATAAAATGTTCTTTAGGAATCACAATCTACCCCATACTATGCTGATCTTGGAAAGAAGGCCAATGATGTATTCGGCAAAGGCTACCACTTTGGTGTGTTCAAACTTGACCTAAAGACCAGGAGTGAATCAGGTGTTGAATTCGCCAGTGCAATCACCTCTAACCATGAGAGTGGGAAGGTAAGGAAGGTAAAAATGTGAATATGATTGATTTGTAGCTAAACTCATTTAGAAATGTACTAGACTAATGAGCAAGCTATCATATCACAAGCATATTTATAATTATACCTGTATCTGTTTTTTGTAACATAGTTTCTAGTTTCTATCAATTAAATCATTGTATTTTAATGTATATGTCATTCTATTTTCACTATTTAACTTAAAGTACTGTTCATAAAGTAAAATACAAATAAAGTAGTAATATTAATTTACATACATACATTTTATTACTTTTATATAAAGTGAAAGTAGATAGATAGTACAGAAATGTAAAAATAACTTCTCATGATTTTGATAATGAATCCAACAAAGCTACAATGTAATTTCACACAAAAAATGTAAAGGATGAATAATTTTATTTCTGTAAGTAGGTTTGTACAAACACTTACATGTTAATCATATTTTTTAAATTATTTTTGATTTTTTATATTGTTCTAACTTTCAGGTGTTCGGTAGCCTTTCATCAAAATATGCAGTGAAAGACTATGGTCTCACATTCACTGAGAAGTGGAACACGGACAACACACTTGCCACAGACATTACCATTACAGACAAAATTGCTGCTGGTCTTAAAGTTACCCTCGAAGGAACCTTCGCACCGCAAACAGGGTAAGATTTTGGGCAGAATTAAATAATAACCATTTTCCTTATTTTGCCCATTTTGTATGCTATATTAAAATGTTTTAGGTGACAGTTTATTTGGGCAAGTTTCGGCAAAGATTTTGTCTTTCATCGTTTATTTCATAACAATGTAATTTACAGGACCAAGACTGGTAGACTGAAGACCTTTTTCAACAATGATACTGTTGCCATTAACACCATCTTGGATTTGGACCTTGCTGGTCCTATTGTGGATGTGGCTGCCGTAGTAGCCTACCAGGGCTGGCTTGCTGGTGTACATGGACAGTTTGACTCACAGAAGAGCAAGCTCTCCAAGAACAACTTCGCTCTTGGTTACCAATCTAAGGACTTCCACTTGCACACCAATGTGTAAGTAATTTTTCTTATGAGCATCACCAAAATTTTTGTGTATATTTACTCCAATCATGATGAACATCCTACTGTATACTAAATGTAAAGTCTGTATGTTTGAATGGTTATTCAATCATGGATGAAATTTTGCACACAGGTAGACAACAATCTATAATAGGAAATAGGATACTTATAAGGATATATTTTTTGGTAGTATGTTCCTTTGAGATAATTTTATGCAGGTGATGCCGCAGCTGGCAGAAGCTAGTACCTACTTTATAAGAAATATTGACATTATCACTAAGCTTAATGTAGGTCTATAGGGTACTTAATAGCTGCAGGCTGAGTCACTGCTATTGATTTTATATGATTGCATAACACGGCCTAGTTAGTTGAGGTTTAGCAAAGGATGTCATCTCTCTTGTTATGCAAACCAGTTATAACTAGCTTAGCACGAAGGCAATGAGCTAAATTGTTACTTATACATTGAAAGGAGTCTAGTAAAATCTAGCTCTTGCTATTTGTGACCTAACATTTTTGCAAACTATTTGGATATTCAACTGTTATTTCTTTTTAAAACAGCTAAATGTTTCCTTAACTAGCTTTTCAAACAATGATTGACTATCATTGTAGGTTTTAATGAAACATGATTTGTTTACATTGTTATACAATGTTGTTTTCTTATTGGATTTAGTGACAACGGAAAGGAATTTGGCGGTTCTATCTACCAGAAGGTGTCGGAAAAGATTGACTGTGGTATCAGCATGAAGTGGACCTCTGGCTCTTCTGAAACGCTGTTCGGTGTTGGCACCAAATTTGCGTTGGATGCGGACGCTTCGCTGCATGCCAAGGTCAACAACAAATCTCTCATTGGTCTTGGATACCAACAGAGACTGCGCCCTGGTGAGACTCAATCATTATCAACTTCTTATTAAAGTTATCTCTTTCTACATAACCAAATAATAATTGTTATTGATCTAAAGATTATTTATATGGCTTGATTCATTACTACATAAAATGATGATGTAATCATGAATAATTTCATTAGATTATAATAATATAATATATTTATGAACATTTAGTTTAGTACTGCTACTTAAACTCAACATTATGTTACTTGTTACTTTTACTTTCTATATTTGTATTATTGGTTATCGCATCACTGAATAGAATACAACAGGTTGAAATGTTCTGTTATATCAGATCATATTATGATCTGGTAATTATTGTCCCGTTTGTTATGTGCGAGATATGCTTTATCTATATATTATCAGTTACCACAGAAAGCTTACTGCAGTGGAGATTTTGTTATATAATGTTATCATTATTTGCAGGCATCGTCTTGACGCTGTCGGCGGCTATCGACGGCCAAAACTTCAACTCTGGCGGACACAAAGTAGGCGTCGCCCTCGAGCTCGAGCCCTAAGCACTCGGAGGCCCTTCGGCTTTTAGTCTTGTAGATAATACATAATGCCACATTTACTGTTATTTAATAATAACAGAAAAGGAAGCGTAACTATCAATCAATTTACCAAACAGTATCTTCAAGTGTTCTCCTTATAGTGTATTCTGCGTTCAAAACGCAACAATAAAATTGTCATACACCTAATAACTTGTCTTTGTAAATGCAAGCTTGCGCCGTCAGTCAATATTATAACTTCTATTTCAAGGCGGCGGACGCTTTTTTCTTCGAAATGTTATTATTAGAGTTCTTAATGTATTATGTATTAGCACGCGGCGTATAAGCATCCCTGTTCTGCAAAATATCAATATGAACCAACATTACGTCACCCACGCCAGTTGTCTTGTAAATAAGCACCTATGGTGTATTGTCCTATTGATTAAATGGTAATAAAAATGAATAGTCTGTTGGAATCAGCGCGCACTTGTTTTATTAGACCTATACCTATTCATTTGCTATTCATTCCTTTCCTCATGTATATCTGCTACAGTCAATGTATTTGTTACATTATGTGTGGCGTTCGAAGTGGTTAGGAATTATATTATATTTTTTTACTGTGTTAATGTTTATAATAATTTGACTGACGTAAAATAAAGTTTTTTTTGTTATAGTTCTGTTTAAATGTTTCCAATACATATACTATACGTACAACTATGGTAGATTCATATGTCAACAGTCAGTTCAAAGATATTGAAAAAAAAAAAAAACTTTTGTACTGAGAATAATTATATTAGTAAGAACAAGTCATTATGGTACTACACCAAGAGTGCTACTGTATCATTTCCTCCTCCATGAGTTTGGCCATCCACTCTGGCTCTGCAGCGGCTATCTTCTCTATCAGACTGTTCACCTGGTAACACAGACTTTGTATTTGTTTGTCCCACTGTGGTAAGATCTCACGTGCTGAAAACATGTTTTAGTATGAGTGATAGAAAAAAGTTACTGAAAGGTTCTTTAACAAGGGAAAACAGGCAAGGGGTTATGAAACGTCATAAGCTAGGAGAACAATTCCAATTGGTTGTTTCTATGGAGAAGAGCCGGCGAGAAACTCCATGGTTACTCTTTTAAAAATAAGGGGCATTTACAATGTTTTCAAATAATAGTTTTACTATGTATGGGAGGACAGTGTAGGCATGCCAACAAGTAACAGTTACTCAACAAAATAGAAAAAGATCTGCAAATATACAGTCTACAAGTTAAGCCTACAACATTCTCACATTCACAAAATATACAAGAATCTATATAAAAGTCTATTTAAACCAAATGACATGATTACAACTGTAACAAATCTGAATTAATATCCTGTCTACAAAAGCATTAGGTAAAGAGTTGAAATAAGAATTGGAGGTTTATAATGTCAAATAATGAGAAGATTAGGTATGTCAAAAACAAAGTAAAAAAAAAACAAAATTATTCCCCGAAGGGTTAGGCAGAGGTGTATGGTACAACCATATGAACAGCACCCTAGTTACGCAACACTATCTATCACAATCTGAATCATTTTGGATCCTATTGCTAATCCATTGCTTCATGTTACCCAAAAAAAAGGCCCGTATTACAGAAGCTCACTCAAAACTCAAGCATTACTTAAAACTCGTTTAAAGCCATTTGATTGGTTGAAACTAGTATTAAGTAATGCTTGAGTTTTGAGTAAGGTTCTGCAATACGGGGCTTAGTGTGTTACGTAATTACCCCGCTGAAGGGATCAGATTGGTAGGTTAAATTAAAATATCACTAACTCATATAATAAGAGTACATTGACGCGATAAAGCAAACTAGGTACATTTCGCACGCTTTCTGTTTACAGCGAGAGAGCGCACAAAGTAAGTGTACAATAGTTCGCCTTATCGCGACATTGTAGCCGTAGCATTACGTGGAATGCTGACAAGCAGTTCGAATAATTATTACATGTAGGTACTTATCAACTTCGAAGATTTGTAAGTCTGTTTTTTGTTCAATCGACTTTCGTTGCTGACCTTGTTAGAACTAAGAACGCTGAACCTTCGGTAATAATTAGTTCATTATTTGGCTTGTAGGGATCTTGTTTTAGTTCTGAAGCGACCGGGCGGGAACGTATATTTTTTTGTGGATGACGCGCAAGAAGAGTCGAGTCTAAACCGCTGACACGTCTGTTGTGTCACTAGCCAAGTAATAGGTGTGTTATTTATAACGAAAAGTATCTGAGTTGCTTTTTTATTTATTTCTACCCAAAGCATTAGCATCGACATGCTGCGGTCAGACGATACAATACTATCCTCCATTTATCATAGCATTAGAAAAATAACAACAGTTATTGTGTAATATTGTGAAAATTACTGTATTTAAGAGTTATTTTTTAAATGTGAATGGTGAATAATTACATTGCTTTCTATTTATCGTTCAATAACGGAACTTAGTAGGTACCTATACGTTTCTATCGAAATAACGAAAGTGTTATGACCGTTATTTTTCTAATGTTATAAAAAATGGAGTATAGACATCGTTAATAACTAAAGCTTATTGGAAGCTGGCTGTTCACTATCTTCCCAAGGTATATTATATAAGGACTTAGAAATACATTACAATACCAGCATAATATTGCCCCACTGCAGGGCAGAGGCCTCTTCACATACAGAGGAGGCATGCGCATTGATTACCACGACACCACGCCTGCTCAAGGCGAATTAGTGATTTCGGACTTTAATTATTTGTTCGCTATTTCTATCTTATCTGCATTGTCAATGTATTGCAGAATACCTACCTACTTGTTTAGAGTTTATTATCTAGTTGATATCCATATATCACGCGTTTTATCTTAAAGTTAAAGCATGTACGTTATGCCGTGTTGATTGATTTTGATCGATTATAATGTTGTGTCGTATTATCCAATAAGTTTTTTCTATTTATTAGGTATCTTATCACAACTGATAAAAGAGAACTTTCATTGTATTGACATTTGACCGATTAAACCCTTGAAATGCGTAAACACTTTACAAAACAAAATATGGAGGGTGCCTACCGTAACTGTAATTGTTATGTCCGATTTCCGAAGAGATTATATTGATTGCCAAATCGGCAATTTTCTGAACCTTTGGCATTCAATTGGAACAAGATACCAAGTGACCTCAATGGCTGGTTTAGGTAAATCAGAGTACCTATTACCATTGGTACAGTCACGAGCATAAATATGTAAACACTTGGCTAAATTCAAAAGCGATTTTCTCCTTAATGTTTGAATAAATTTTATGTTGTTACGAACATAGTGTTTTCAAACCCATAGGTTTATGCAATATGTCGCATTTCAACGTTGCATTCGTTATTTCACGTAAAAATCGCCATTGGAAGTTGCCAAGTGTTGACATATTAGTGCTCGTGACTGTACAACGCCTATGCGAACATAAAACAAAAATACTTACTTTCAAAATGGACAACTGAGCTGATTTGGTCAATATATCCATTCATTCGCCCTTCACTGATCATGTGGCTAGCAATCCTCTCCGCTTTGGCGGGCGGAGTCTCAAGCAAGGCGCCTAGCTCTTCAAAAGTTATATTATTGTATAGTTTGCTAGCTGAAAGGAGGTTGTGTTCAAATACTGCGCGATCCAAAATCGTCGTTCCATCCGATGTAGTGGCCTGTTGCGAAAACAAAAAAAAATCGTTACTAAAGAGTATTTAATTACAAAATATCACAATGTGGAGTCGGGCCATAAAGTACACAACGCTAGATCCAAGCTATTTCGAATGTGATTTGATTACGTCGTCGGGAGGATAATAGAGTGATTAGTAGCGCGAACTTTGATAAAAGATCAGAGCCGTTATACTCACTACCCGCACGTGTGTAAATAGAAAAAGCAAAAGTGGATAGTTTAGATTAATTAGCACAAGGCATTCCGTTAGCCCACGACCGCACGGCCGCTTTTAACGCAATATTTTTTTACCTCCCATTTGATTTTCAACTCTCGGCTCAACGCCGGCATCGGCTGTTGAAAATCCATTTACTAGCGCGCTAAGGATGTTTTCATCGCGCTCGATTCAACGCCGAGACTTGATAATCCATTGCGCGGTAACAAAACGCAGCGTTAAAATAGCGTACCTGCGAACGTAGGCTTATTATCTGCCTCGGACAGGAAATGACACTAATTGTAGGTGAAATGTAAGTGAAAATTATAAAATCGAGATGCCGGTGACCATTGGTTGTAGCACACTCCATGAACCGCTCGTTCCTACTTAGCCTGTACCGAATGATAAATATGACAAGTTGCCTTCTGGTGCGTCTGCATCAGAGCTTCAAACTCATGCAGTTCTGACCGTCTGATTATACGGTCGAGATACATTTTCTCTAAAATCGAATATGCTGGTAACTGTTGACATCTTTCATCTTTGAACAGTGTTGCTAGCATTCTGGAACGCTGTTGACCTGTAAGGCAAAATGAAAAATAAGAAATAATGAGTCGAGGCCCACTTGCATCACAAATCCCTAAATACGTTTAGCGCGTAAACGAATTCAAAACATCGCTCACTTTCTGACAATCGTTTCAAGATGACAGACACAGAATGATGTTTTAAAAATCATGTTTAGCACTAAATGCATTTATCGATTTGTGGTGCAAGCGGGCCTAACATTTTTTTTAACAATAACATCCGAAACAAAACTTATTTTACACTTGGCAGTTGTCTTTGGAAGTTGGTTATTTCATTTTTGTAAAAAAGTTTTTAATTTTTTAGGTGTGGTAGGTACCAACAAAAATGCTTGCTATGTATTTATTTTACATAGCAATTAGTGATATTAATACATCATCAACATAGACGAAGTAGATGAAACACGTATTGGTGGCACCCAAAATTCAAATTTTCTTATGTTTTTTGGAATTTGCATGTCAGTGCCAGGCTGTATATTAAACAAAATATGATTCGCGACTGTAACAAGTATGTATTTATAGAACTATTATCATTAAAATCATCAATACAACCCTCGAAGTTCATATAACCCTATTGAATGACTATTTCATAAAATATTAATGAATAGGGTTACCTATATGAACTTAGAGGGTTGTATTGATGATAAGGCCACTGTCACATATTGCTACTCAAAAGAAACATGTGTAACAGGACTTACATTGTTAGTAGCTAATGGCTACAATTTAAATGCTCACCAAATTAGTTTTTAGTAAGTACAAAGTAAAATATGTTATAACAACTTCAAATAAAATAAACCCACTCTATACCGAGGTGCCTAAAGAACAAAGTTTTAAGTTCTAAAATAATTATACACTCATCAGAATAATTTTACGTGTTGTATTTATATTCTTTTTGCCTACCAAAATGGATAAATGCTCACCAAATCTTGTTTAAGTTGTTCACTATAAATAAGTTTGCTTTAAAATGCAAGGGTGGGATAGGATGCAAGAGCGAGCGAAACGAGTTCGGTACGTGGGGCACCCCGACTCGGACAGGTTAGGTTAGAAGGGGGATCTCCTTCGTGGTGATTTTTTTAAAATCACCCAGAAGTAGGAGCCCCGCCGAGCGGGGCTCCGTCGACTACTACTTATAAATAAAAATAAAGGAAAATAGGTTTATTTCTACAATACTTTATGAAACACAATTTGGTGAGCATTTATCCATTCTGGTGGACAGAATTTGGTGAGTATTTCGAATTTTCTGGTATTAAATAGGCACTTTTCTGGTAGGCGTTTAAACACAAGCCGCAACTAATTGTTACTTAGGATACTAATAAAGTAAAAGTACTAAGTAGATACTTACTACCTGCAGACGCCAATACAGTACATATGAGAGCATTCCTCAGACACGTCATTCGTTCGTCTTCGTGTATAATGTTGCGGTAAGACAACTCATTGTATCTCTGTGCCGCTTCTATAAACTTCCTATGTATACACAATTCAAACAATGAAGACATAGTTAGAGTTTGTAGCAAATTGGGTTGCAAAAAAATCATAGGCATAATAATAACGAAACATAACATCATGCCTGTAATCTTCGAAGGGTTAGGCAGAGGTGTACCTATAGTAGGGTACACCCTAATTTCGCTAGTTATGTTTAAGTCACATATAATAGAGGGTGAGGCGAGCCTATAGCCATCAACCGGGCACGAATCCAGGCTCGGGGCTGGTACTGAGAAATTCCTGATGGAAAAACCCAATAACACTTTTCTCGACCTGGGAATCGAAACCAGAACCTTTTGCTCAGCAGTAGTGCTTGCGACTACTAGACCAACGGTATAATCTTTAAAAGCTTATGCCAATAGAAAAAAAAAAAAAAAAACTAAATTTAAGCTAGGCTGTAGGCATGCATTTTGATAGGCTAGCAATGGTCTTACATATATGTAAAGAGGTTGATAGGTTACATAAGCAACATTCGATCTTCAAAAGCGGCACACTAACGCACACATTTATACTTAACGTAATACGAACATGCGGTACACAGCAACTAGGGTTGCCAACTTTTTTTGTACCAAATATAGTATTTTCAAAGCCATTGCCTGTAAAAAAATGGTAGATGACGAAAAAAAAAATAGTAGGTATGTCTTTTGCTTCTTTGAGCCTTTATTAACAGGTTTTTTTTAAGTGTCATATCTTTTATTATCTACACTCTAAATTTAGGTTAAAAAATACCATTAATTCAGCTTTTATAAAATGAATACTGGCCATATTGAGCTTATTTCGCAATTTTGAATTGAAATGAAAATTCAGTAGTTTAGCCTACTATATATTTTTTTAATATATTATTTAGGGCTCCAATATAGCAGTGTACTATATTATGTAGTAGAGTTGGCAACCATTACAGCAACCTTACTTTGACGGTCGGTGGTGTATATGAGTTCAAATTTGTTAACTAGCTAAGTTTTAACATGCCACTTTGGGAGTGCATATGACATATCAACCTCTTTCTATTTATAATATCATTAGGCTGCATCAGTTGCATCCCATCAACACAAACTTTGCCGTGCTATATTTTCTATGCAAAATAGTTTCGATGGGTCACATCTGCCAGGCGTCCCGCGACAGCTCAATTTTCTTGTTCAACAAGTTAAGCCTCCAATGAATAAGATTTCAGTTAATTCATGCATTATAAGAATAGCCTTGAAAGCATACACTAAATCAGCATAAAAACAATGCTACCATTTTGTTGCAAACCAAAGTGTTTTAAGGAACTTAGAAAACCTGACAAAAATTCAATTGTAAAGATCCTAAAAGTCTTCCTGCACTCCACCATATTGCGCATGACTCAATATAAGTAAATATTCTAGTAATACCTTCTATAATCCAAGACCCTGGCATAGCAAACTTTGTAGTAGATCTGCAGCTGTTCATTAGTTGTCTCCGCCTGTAGCAGTGAAGCTCTGTTCACAAATGCCTCCGCCTGCACTGGGTCATCTACCTCTAAGTACAGCCGAGCAATCTTCAGATATGTTTCTAGCTTATAATCTACAGAGTATTGCCTAAAACAAACAAAATAGGTACAAATTAAATCATTTGGTTTCTGTGCATTTATTTATTTATTTAAACTTCTCGCACACATATAAAAAACATATACATATAAAAAAACATATAGTAACATATAAAATATATAATAACATAAAAAAAAAACTTTTCAACCTGTTAATATTTAAAAGGTATTTTATACCATTAAGGACTATTTAGAAGACAAATCAATAGAATCTGTAATTTATAACTTATATTAATTGACATAGCTGATTATGAAATGATTTACACGCCATGTTATAGCAGAATATGCTGAAACAAATTTACTGTAACACCTTATGTACCATATTCTATCAAATAAATATTTTTTTATTTATTTTTATTTACAGAGGCGGACTTAATGCCTTAGGCATTCTCTACCAGTCAACCAAGGGTGGTGTAGAAATAAGATGGCAGTTGCTGTTTAACAGGCGTTAATAATAATATAAAATAGGTATACAAGTACCTAAATAGGTTATACACATTACGTTACCTGTATTCTAAAATTTACATTCAGGGCAGATGGACTAGATTTTTTTTGGTGGGAGCGTTTTCATTGCTAAGGAAAGGGAAGCCTGTGGCCGGCAGTGGGACAACACAGGCTGAATTATTATTATTATAATTGCATTGCATTAAATGCAAAGCACATTTGAAAATCTAATGCATAGCAGGTTCTTCTTGAAGGTGAATAATTTCTAATTACATATCTAGTAAATAAATTAAACACTTATCACATAGCCATAAAGGTTGAAATTTTTTTTTTGTAAACTATCAACATGTGTGTCATCCAACATGGAATCAGTTATGGAGGGCATGACCAGTCAGTACCAGCATTTTAGATGTTGGTGTACTGAATGTTACGTTGTTCTAAAACATGTTAGTTGTAGTAAATGTGACATACTTCTGTCCAGTTTCCAATGGTATTCCCACCAGCACATTGGCAGCTTCTTTCCAATTTTGATTCCTTTCATAAATATCTGCTAAGTGTTGTCTGATACTGGCCACCTGGAAAGAGTAGTAGTAATTGTTATGTTTCATCTTTCCCTTTAATTGATTTTTAGCTAGTCAGGCCCGAGGTGGCCCGCTAGAGGGCCAAAACAATAGATAATCAATTGTGTCTCATTAACGATGCTTGATGAGTTAATGGAGAATACGTTATACTAAGGTGTATTTATTACAAAAGCCAGCTATAATAGAAAATCAGTTTAAATTATTAAAATGTATTTCTTATTTCCTAAAAGTATGTTACTGAGGAAAGAGGGAAGATCAATATGTATCATGAAGCAAACTATTTTAATAATTTTTCATGTTAATGATTTCTGGCAAAAAATATTAAGTTTATCATGTAAATTGTAAAGTACTTAATACCACTTCTGTAAGTAATTTATTTACCTGTTCCTCAAAAGAAATTACTCTAGGTTGAATAACATCCAGTGCAAAGTGTGACACCTCCTGGGACACAGGGTCAGGCAGCAGGGCTAAGTGAGTGCTCACATCCGTCAGCAGCTGCCGTGATATCACCAGGCTCACATTCTCATTCACAACTGAAAACAACATACAGCATTTGAGATTTTAAGTCCACTTAAACCCTTCTTACAGAACCTCACTCAAAACTCAAGCATTATTTAAAACTAGTATAAAGCCATTTGATTGGTTGAAACTAATTTTAAGTAATGCTCGAGTCTTCAGTGAGGTTCTGTAATATGGGTCTTAGTGTGCCATTTACATTCATTTATATAACTTTAAATAGCTCCCCCCCCCCCCCGCCCCTGAGAGGAGGTTTGTCTCCCAGCAGTAGAAATATTATAGGCTGATTATGCTTATTTAATAACCCAATAATGCTGTGAAGTACTATGGAATTAGAGAACTCTGGTATTTGATATACCACACTTCTTTGACTTTTGTTTGCTTTCATATTTTTGGGTTCCATTGGCCAAAGGCAAAACATAGTAAGACCAAAGACTGAGTGATCAACAACCTCCCTAAGACGAACAAATATCAAAACTACTAAAGTTGGTAGTCTGTTAGCCATTCCTTCTTAGCATGTTGATGGCACTCTCTATAGTCAGCCCAGAATTTGGCTACGAGCTTGGCACCTTATTGGATGTTACATCCAATAAATAATGGCTAAGGTACTCTAACAACTTAAATAAAATGAATTTATGAAATATACATACTTGCTTCTATAAAAGCTTTTAGACATTCTGGCAACTCTGTTTCAGTGCTTTTCAGTATTTCCATAAGAACATTGCGGTACCTAAGAAAGAATATCAATAGCATTACAATAAGGCTTTCACGTGTTGGTAAATTCAATAACATAAAGAAACTTGTTCGTACCAAAATTTTATAGGAAAAGCACACAAGTAACCGTTGTACTTACTTTTCGGCTTGATCTTTGTGCAAGCCCCCAGAATTTCTCAATTCGCTTAGATACTGACGTACGCCTTGTAAATTAATAGGCATATTGATTTTTTTTAAATTTATTTATTTCTTATTAAATAGAACTTTTTATGCACATGAAACTTTGACAATAATGACAGATTGAGAGAATCAATCAATGACAACAAGAAATGATTGATGACCACAGATTAAACGACCACCACAGATGTTTTTGCTAATTTCTAATACTGGTTTTTTTAAACGACTATTCAGCAATAATGTTACGGTTTTTAAGTAGTCGATTTATGATTTGCAATGGGGAAGGTCAGTCAAAGGTAATTGTAGATGGCGTGACCAGTGACCATAGCTCGATCCCTACGGCCGGCTACAGCCTAGAATAAATTCGACATTTCGTCATGTGCGTTACACCAGCAAAATAAT
This sequence comes from Dryobotodes eremita, assembly GCA_917490735.1. NCBI lineage: Eukaryota > Metazoa > Arthropoda > Insecta > Lepidoptera > Noctuidae > Dryobotodes > Dryobotodes eremita. The sequence goes on from OU823256.1 coordinate 7,851,936, forward strand.
GTCGAAAACAGTCATTAAAATTTTATGGATAATTAGTTGCCCAGCTTCTGTAAGTGTTGCGCACATTTTTAAAGGAGAATGCGCATATTTGTATGTAGGTTTGCCCAACCATTGCAGCAATATAGGCTATATGGTTATATGTTGTTGTTCGATTTAGGCGGGATTTCAACAAAACAGAAACACAAAGTTACCGGTATATAGAGTATATTATTATTAGCTTCACAAAACTCGCTCATGTAATTACAGTTCACTCAAAATAATAGCGTAACTATAACTAAATCGATTTTGGCGGGAACGCCTAAGCAATTCGACACACCCACTCGCAATGATGTTTCAAAATGCACTGAATGAATTCGAATGACTCAGCGGCACGCAGCGTCGCCAAGCGTCGGCTGGAGAACGCGTGAACTCAAAGGCTGCCCCATGCATGCGTACAAGGCAAGCATGGACTATGCTTGTGCGGCAGTGCGCGAGGTTGCCATTTCGTTTCGCGCGTTATGCAAAACTTAAAAACTCACATTTGTATACATCTAAATGAAGCAAATGAGTTGCCTACAGTTGCACTAGTTGCCCTCATCACATAAATGTTTTTTTTTTATTATTTCAATGAAGCCAAAGTAATAAATTCATTGTTTTTATTTAAAAAATTGCATCTTTAGCAAATAACCTACTTGTTTAGTGGGTTATTGTCTGATATTTAAATTTTTACGGATATTTTATAAATATTATTCATTATCATAATATTATAGTTAAGTACTATGGAGTATGTATGTAGCCTACTGCTGCTTGCTATTTTATTTGAAAGTGCTAAGGTGAGTGAAGTTCAAAGGGGGTCCATGGCTCTTTACAGGGCACCGGTGTGGGCGCGTTCATTGAGGCGCCGACGTTGGCGTTGAACGCGTCCCGTAGAGTCATGGACATCCGGCTGTTCCGGGGATACCGTACGTTCTCCTGCCTCCTGCCTGACGCAGGTACTCACCGGACATGGTTGTTTCGGGAGGTTCCTGTTTCGGATAAGGCGGGAGGAAACGCCCGGGTGTTATCATTGTGTGGATTGACCGGAGGACACGGTGGAGCATACGGTGGAGGTCTGCCCGGCTTGGATGGAGCACCGCCGTGTCCTCGTGGCAGCGATCGGCGGCGGCGATCTCTCACGTCCGGCCCTGGTCCAGGCCATGGTATGGACCGAGAGGTAATAGGAAGCCGCCACGTCCTTCTGCGAAGCAGTAATGCTCGCGAAGGAGCAGGCAGAGCGCGTGAGGGAGAGGCAATCGTTGCGCCCTCACGCCCCTAGCCGCCGCAGGAGGAGACACCCAGGGCGTTGGGAGTCGATAGCGTCGGCTATCGACTCCCAACGCCCTGGGTGTCTCCCGGCCACCATAGGTGCGGGCTTGCGGACGGCGAGCAATGGGCAGCTCGCCGTCCGGTAAGTACCAGGACTGGGTCGACGGCGCGTCGTATTCCACGCGCGCCTCAAAGAGATGTCAGCATAATTTACGGGGACCGATAGGGCTGATACCTGCCGGGGTCGCGGGTTGTTCGAAAGGGTTACCGTGGCCCTGGCGCACAGGCAACTGAAGGAACACGGGTGGGTTTTAGTCAGTAAGAGACTGACACGCCGCCGTCCCGCTCCGCCCAGAGCAGGAGAGGTCATTTGATTATTTCCCTCCAACAAAAAAAAAACGGAAGATAAAAATTAAAAAAAAACATGCGTATTGATCGTTATTTTTATTTGAAACGACAATATATTAGCAAAAACCAACTAAATATACGATTAAAACTTACACTCTTACCACATACAATAGAAATATAACACTTATATTTTGCGTTATTATTAAACATTCTCATCATTTAAAATAATACGATGTAGAAAACTTGCCGGGCTTTGAAAATAATAATACAATCAATATCCAATCTTCTTCGCTTAAAATAGGAAAAGGACTATTTAATGTGTCACTATTTATTTTGATAAATTGTGCCCTTCGCCTGTTTATATTATTTTCTGTTACGAAATTACCAATACGATTTGGTACATCTATTCTTTCATCAATAATATTAATAATCTCGCTAGGGTGGCCATTATTTCCTAAATGCCCTCTAAATACGTTAAGAGCAGCGGCAATTCGTATGTCAGTAAACATATGGGTCATGGCTTTATTAACATAGTCCTGACGGAATAACTTAAAGTCTCATTTGATGTGGCCATTAGTACGAGGTGCATTCAATAAGTACCTAGCCTCATCGCCAGAGGGCGCTGTAGTTTCAAAAGAGTTTTACCACAGTGTAGCACATTCTTTTTTAATTCTTTTTTCAAATTTTCATTCCAATCCCTTCATTTGTTTTAATTTGACAACTTATGGAAGCGAACGTGTCGATCGGTTTTACAAAAATGGAAAAAGAGCAATATCGTTCGGTGATTCGATTCCTATTTTTGGAAGGGAAAACGCGCATCGAAATCAAAGAGCGCTTGGATGCTGTGTACGGTGACTCTTCTCCATCGATGGCCACCGTCAAGAATTGGTTCAACGAGTTTGCACGTGGCCGTACGTCGGTTTTTGATGAACCACGTCCATGATCCATGACCAAAAATCCATGATCTCGTATTGGCAGATCGCCGATTGAAGGTTCGGGAGCTAGCTGAGACTGTAGGCATTTCAGAAGGAACAGTGCATCATATTCTTCACGAGGAACTCGGCATGAGAAAGCTGTCGGCGCGATGGGTGCCGCGTTTACTCACACCAGAAAACAAGCGCAACCGTGAGACCACATCGGAGACGTGTTTGGCGCTGTTTAAGATGAATCCAGCGGAGTTTTTGCGTCGTTTTGTGACCGTCGATGAAACCTGGATCCACTGGTACACACCAGAGACCAAGGAGCAATCAAAACAATGGATCCAGACCGGGGAACGTGCTCCAAAGAAGGCGAAAACTGTAAAATCGGCCGGAAAAGTTATGGCCACCGTTTTCTGGGATTCACAAGGTGTGATCTACATCGATTACCTCGAGAAGGGTAAAACAATTACAGGGCTTTACTATGCCGATTTATTAGGCCGATTCGACGCCGAATTAAAGAAAAAACGACCCCATCTGGCGAAGAAAAAAGTGCTGTTTCACCACGACAACGCACCGGTTCACACGTCTGCCGTTGCCATGGCCAAATTGGTCGAATTACGCTACGAATTGCTGCCCCATCCACCGTATTCTCCAGATTTGGCCCCTTGTGACTTCTTTCTGTTTCCTAATCTGAAAAAATCACTCGCCGGGAATAGATATGGATCGAATGAGGAGGTCATCGCCGCCACGGAGGCCTATTTTGCAGAGTTTGACAAAAACTATTTTTCGGACGGGTTAAAAAAGTTGGAGCATCGCTGGGCTAAGTGTATCGAACTAAAAGGAGACTATGTTGAAAAATAAATTGCCACTTTTCCAAAATTTTCGTTTACTTTTTGTAGGCTAAGTATTTATTGAATGACCCTCGTAACTTCTACTACCCAACGTACTATTGTTACAAGCCGGGATTCTTTTGCTTGGTGAGTGATAAGTTGCGTAGCGTTACGATCTTTTGACGGTGGCATATGCGATTAATAGCCGAAGCTTTCAATAACAGGTATTGCATCCCTAAATCCACGGTCAAGCACGAACGTATCTTCTTCATGGAGAAGGTAGTGTAATGGAACATCTTTCTCATTGAAAATACGGGACATTATTGTTGCATCAGAGGTCCTGGCTGAGTGTGGGCCAGGCACTTCTAAAATATAGCCGTTTGGACAAACTACAACAAGTAGTTTTAATAGGTTTCGGAACTTGTGCAAGCTATATGAATTCTTTAGAAATAATAAGTTAGTACTCTTCTGAATATGTATATAATTGCTTCCAAGATTAATATTGCCTTTGGCTGATTATTTTAACAACTTCCATAAATGGCATTTGGAATTTGTAGTCTGTGTGATATGATTTCATCCCGGGTCATATGATCTAAGCCAAGGTATCGCGGTATAAACTGGCATGAAAGGCACTCGCGGGCAACGTTCATATAACGTTCAAGTGCTTGTCGGCTCATTGATAAGCGACTTGCGAGTCTTTCGTTTGATTCTCCTGTGCGAAGCTTCATCAAATAAATGCCCAGTGCGGTTTTTGGACGATTACAACAGTCTGTCAAAGAAGGTATTTCCAATAGTAAATTGTTGAACTGCACAAGCGTTAAGCCAGTGCAAAAATATAACTCATCTGCGTCTATATTTTCAACAGTGCCAAAATATATATTTTTTTCCAACGGGTGGCTATCGTTTTTGTGTTCACCAGTTGGCGCCACTGTCGAGTAAGGTCCCGATGCAGTACTTTTAGTTGATGTTTTGGATATGTTTAAGTACCCTTATATTCGTATTATGTTTATTTTATTACATTTTAAGACTTCAAATTAATATTTAGATTATAATATTCCTAAAATTGGCAAGCATGAAGCAGACAAATCTTATTCTTCCTTCAAGTGCTACCAAATCAGATCCTAACTTTTTATTTAAAATCTTAAGTAATTAATCAAGAGTGGCACAACCGTTACAGCTATTATGAATCATTCGTTAAAATCCGTGATAAAAAATCCCGCAAACAGTGAACGTTCAGTACATATTTTGACATCTAGAGACCACACTCTACACTAGCGCCTCTAGCGGCGAGCTCAAGCGCGATAGCCCTCAGAAAAAGACTCAACAGTTCTTAATAAGTCATCATTGTCTAATCGGCTCTTATATTGGATCGAAAATGACGTTGACATACGCGTGCACTGCCTGGAGTGTATATTTTTAAATGCATTAAATAGTATTACTAGATTTGCAGTTGCTAATAATAACATGATAAAACATAAATTACATTTTGAGACATTTCTATGGGGTCGGCTCAGTCTCAGATTCAGAGCTTTCCACAAAAGTAGTTCCATGGGGCCACTTTTGTGGCTGTAAAAACCAAGTGAGTGAGGGAGATTCTTACGGAGAGCTTATTACCCATTGACTTTAAAATAAATTGTAAAATGTATTCCAAGTACATAGGACAAAGCGTGTCAGTATATTTTAGTTTTATTACTTTCATGAGTCTATTCATACTAACCAGACAGTTACTTTGTTGACTGGCTAATATTCTTACCATACATCATCATTGGCAGCCTTCTTCCACTCACTGAGTGTTGAGTATAGGCCCTTTTTTTCCACTAACGATAAGAGCTTACAGTATTAATATGCTGTAAGGCAGCAATAGCAAACAAAACAGCTATTTATTTAATATAATTGGATTATTTACAGAAATACTACCAATCACTACTAACTCATTTAGTAATATTAAAATCGATTTAAAGTTAAATCGATAAAAGTTTGTTTTCTTAAGTTGGCAACTTGTGACATCAAAAAATTGAAAGAAGCGCCATTAGAATTTTTCTCGCTTTTGGTGCATTTTACAAGCAAAATGTTTGTTTTGTTCACATTTAATGCATCACAAACTGAAGAATAATTGATCTTTTTTGTTTCTAAGTGATAGTTACTGAGTGCGTTGAAGACTTTTGTCGAAAAATATCGTTTTAAGTTTGTGGCGATTTGTTTTCAACCGTGGCGACTTGAGAGACTTCGGAGGGCTTGTCGGAGGAATTTGACAACTTAAAATGGCGGCCTCTTTTGAACTCAAAAATGTTTTTGCATTTAGCCCAGTTTAGGGTGCTTTTTGTGTGCATATACTATTGAGTGGTTTCTTCAAGTTTAAAGCTTCATCATGGAACACAATTTGGATGACTCTCTTAACTTGGAAAGTGCCATTGGCGGTGTAAGTAGTGTATAAAGATTCCCTTAGATTACTTTATTTTAATTCTGTCTTTCTGGTTTTTCCTTTCTCAGTTGAGTATTTAGCATCCAAGTTCTAAATACAATTTGTGGTGGTTATAACTTGTAGTGTTTTTTTTCTACTATGTAATTTGCTGCTACTCTTTATAATAGCTCTTATTATGTCTTTCATTGCAAACTGTATCATTGTCAACAGTTTCAGCGTTTTAAAAATAGTAAAGAGTAGTTGTTAATATTTTCTTATGTTTAATATACATGGTTAGCAACTTTGATGAACAAATGTTCATGAAATGTATTGCTGAACAATCTCATCATTTTACATTCTTTTGTAGCTTCTAAGTGCTTGTAGTGCTTCTAAGTGCTTTTTTCATGAGAGAATTGTAATTTCACTCAATATCTTTTTATTTAGCATATCAAAAGAGTTTTAGCTGACAACAGCATAACTTCAGCTAATGATACCCTAACTTTTAGACTTACACAAATCTTGTCTTATTCAATAAGTCTTTAAATAATAGTTGCAGTAAGTTATTCGAGTGAATCATAAAGGTGATGCTGCCGAGAGGGAGCATCACCTTTATGATGAATATTCCTGACATTATCTTAAAGCTTACGTGCCGCACATACATATTTGAGCAACGTATAGACACCCATTGAAATATATTAAAGGCCGAGAGCTCCACATGTTAGGTTGCTTAAAGAAAACAGCATGCTAAATAGCAATAAAGTTCACATTATAAAATCGTAATTTGGATTTTCAGATGGACTTTGACCACTCTGGTGTGGTGGTGAATCAAGACGACATCTCCTTAGAGACGACTGGCCATGAACCTGACATCCCTATGGAATTTGAGAACATAGAGGAACAACAGATGCTCATGGATACTGGCAGCGAAGAGATTATAGGTATATCCTTTTTTTACCTACTGTCTAAAATATTTAACTTAAAACTGTAACCATTATTTGTTTTTAGCTGTAAGTTTTCATATTAAATAAAATGCAGTAGGGCCTCGATAATCCGAACCTCCCATAATCAAAACGACCCCGTCCTGCTCGTGCAAGCCAATTTCAGTTTTCTTTTTGATTGCTTGCATACATTGAGGGATAAAGCATTTTCTTGGACATTAAACACCACTCGTCAAAGTAAGATACTAATATTTCTTTTTTTTAAGTGCTATAATATTTAATGATTAAAATTTGTTTTCACAAATTTGTATTGTATTGAAATACAATAAAATATTAACACACTATAATCCAAAGGCTGCATTAATCCAAACAGGGTGTAAATTATGGGTATTTGGATTATCAAGGCCCTACTTTATCTCATAGTTATTAACACTAATAGTGCAGGGGACACTTATAAAAAATATATAACGACCTGCAACAATAGATTGTCAATTAAGTCTCAGTGCGGCATGACTTTCAGTATTTCAATCTATGCTTTTACATCCTATTTATGATGATTATTGATTTTTATTACCATACAAATGATACTGGGTTATGAAGGTCACATGGTTAATGCAACTGCATATGTTAATTGAGAAATACTAAGGAGAATAATAAAATAATAAACATACCAGCTACAATGTAAAAAGTTGTAATAACTGCATATTTGTTGATAATTCATAATTTTCACAAGAATGTCAACACAGACATCTAAATGTAGTTAACTAGTAAATCACGTATTTATAATTTAAATCCTTTGGTTAATAATCCTTATTACATACAATATTGTGTTTCTTTCTTGCAAATAAACATTTCTGATTCTGATTCTGATACGTGTTTTAAAATAAAAATATATTACATAGTTTTATATTATGTTCTCTTAGGGCCCATTGTTTGATACATAGTTTAACATGACCACTAATCAATTTAACAATTAGTCACTTGACAATAGTCATTAGTTGTCAAAATTTAACTACTCTGTCTGCGCATGGTTAACTTTTATAGCAAATTGACAATTTTTTTAACTGTAGTTAGCTCAACTATTTGTCAAACAACATACTTCTGTCATTTTTAACAAATTGTTAGTTTAACTAACGCATTTTAACTATTAGTATGTTTGACTAATGATCAAACAACGGGCCCTTAGGAACTTATATAAAAACTATTTTATAATATATCTTCAGTTTCAGACTTCATGAATGACCAGTACACATTGCAAGAGTATTCTGTTCAAGATGATTCTGTACCAGATACAAGTGTATTGGACGAGAGCCATGTATGTATACAATCCTGTAATATTCCTTTAAACTATAAAACTGTCTGAATTGATCATTTGGTTATCCGAGGGGTTTTGTCAGACTTCATAATTGACTACTTCAACCACCATTCACAACATTAAAATTCAGCCCAGCTTTAGAATGACACTATCACACTCATATGAGTGTCAGAGATGACACCGTACAAAGCCACACTTTTGCTAACACTCACTAAATGTGTTGCTGCTACTATATCAGGTACAAACAAAAACTTTATCGTTCACAGGGGCTAAATGTTCAAGGAGAATCAATGATAGACTTGCAGTTTGATTCAGACATACCTCATAGTGTGACTCAGGAGGTTACCACGCAGCCTAAATATATTTCTGTAAAGGTAATTATAAATGGCTTTCAGTTCATTTCTATCAGTAAGATATAATACAAAAACAACAATAAAGATAGAAAAAAACAATTACTCTTTTTTTACAAATATGAACTTAAGAGTAATTAATGATACAATGGGTAGTCTTATTGCTAAAAGTGATCTATTACAGACAATCTTTGGATGGACTTTTTTGGAGAGAGAAGTAGAAACAATTAACCTTTAATTTAGACATTTCATAAAAAGCAAGTCTTTCTGTCGTGTTCTTAAGACTAAAGAACTGCTTATCAGATTAAAGTGCATTTTTATTTGTTTATTCAAAGAGATACAAATTCCATACAAAACTTCAATACCTAATCGACCTAAATGTATACGACGGCTGATTATTTTTTCGCGGTTACAATGTTGATGGAGTAAAATATTCAGTTTGATAGTCTGTACCACACTGTTAAATATGATTACACCTTTCTGATACACACTGTATACTTCACTGTATGTGGTGACAGGTTGTACTAAAAGTAATTTACCTTTTCAGGCAGCACCAACCCGTAAAAAGAATGAAACTATAGTGACCAGCAACCCACCGCGGCAAGTAGCAATAGCTCCCAAGCCACCGAAGTTGGTACCCACAACATCTACAACCTTCTCGTCAGGGAAACAGTATGCGATTGCTCCCAAACCGGTATCAATGGTCAGCAATAAGAATCCTAGTTTGGTCAAGAAGATGTCTTTAGCAAGTGTCTTGCAGAGCGGAATGAAATCTGGAAATACATTGCTTAGTGAGTCTACTTTTGTTTGGTTGAAAACTGCCAATGCTTACGTTGTAGTAGTTGGATTTTGCCCAGTATGATAATGGTATGTAGTATGGTCTGTATAAAAATTAACTTATGAAAATGGATCAGAAAACTTACCTGTGGATGCCAATTTGTAGTGCCACTAGCTTACAAAATGAGTGCTTTAATGTGATTATTTAAACCCAAAATTCGAATTTTAAATCAACAGATGTTTATCAAACTTTCATCAGGCACTTTTGGAACAGGCTATACACGCAAATCATATTCAATGGAAAATCAATAATTATTGCATAATTAATAAATACAAAAATCATTATGAAAACCCTGACATTCACATTATTTTATAACAAATGACCACAATTGTTTGTTTATACAAGGTTCTATATTTCAGCTCAAATAGGGAAGCAACTGGTTATGGTGCCGGCTGGTGCTGGACAGAAACTAAAACTAGTTACGTCCAGTTCAGGGGTGCAATCAGTGCAATATGTTCGAGCTAATAACGATCAGGTATAATATCCAAGTACATACATACCTCAAATCTAAGTACATACATAACTCAAATCTAAGTACATTAACTTAAATCTAAGTACAAACTACTAATATGTACACATCTCAATAGTTTATTTTTTTAATAACCTGCGGGGTAATTACGTAACACACTAACAGTAGGAATGGGTTTGATTTTGACAGTTCAACAACATTCATTGCGTTATTTACGTTGCTGAGCAGACAAATTTTTCGAACCTACGAAGCAATGGATTAGCAATAGGCTTCAAAATGATTCAGATTGTGATAGATAGTGTGTTACGTAATTAGGGTGCTGCTCTTTTTCCTTCCACTGGCCATGTTAGCCCCGCAAACATGATTAGGTCGTCACACCGGCTTCGCCGTGGTCTACCTCGACGGCGGAAAGGAAAACTCATCGACATGTGCTTCCTGTCTGTCCTTACCTATTATTATAGAACCCAAAGTTGCGTCACTTACTGAACAATAAATGATTTGCCAGCAGGCAATGGAGAGCACCATAATAGGTGTCAAGCGAACGGACCGCGTTAGAAACAATAGACAAAATTGACAGGCCTACACTGTCCTCTCATACCTATTAACACTGTAATTTGAAAACATTGTAATAGCCACTTATTTTTAAAAGAGTAACCGTGGAGTTTTTTTGCTGGCTCTTCTCCATAGGAAATGACCAATTGGAACTGAGCACCTAGATTCTGACGTTTCATAAGAGCCCATGTAGGTTTATGTGACATAAAATATTTTGAGTTGATTATTTAGTTTTCTTTTTCAACTTTGTTTGCAGGCTGAACTGATAAAAAATGTTGGCAGCAATACGCAGAAGCCTGTACTAGCGAAAGTTATTGTGCAAGGTATGTGTTAGTGTTATTCTTATTCGAAGCGTGTCGATGGCAAATATTGTGTACACATTAACAGATTCTATTAACTCATATTCCACTAAGCAACACAAAGCCTCGTTTACCCCCTGCCATCCCGGGTACGGTTGCAAATGGTTCTACTTCTCTGATGACATCATAAGTGCGATAATACACCTTATTGTGAGTGGCATGAAGTGCAGAATTGTGGAAACATCGACGTAATAAACATCAAATGGGTATTCGGGTGTTGCACGACTAAACTCGTTTTCGCTAAGACACTGAAAATAAAGTTTATTATTCAATGTCGTCAGGAAAACTATTACCTTGTGCTCCATTCGGTCTACGCTGAGCCTTAGGTGTGTTAGCTTCTTCGCTTAATCTTAAGTTCTTGTATCCGTGAATTGTAATTAATAATCTGTATGTGTAATTCAACAGGGCAGCCTAACCTAGAGTCGGTCGGCCAACCGGCGGTGATAACGAAATTAATGCCTTCATCGTCGGGTGCCACCACACAGACGCGATACGTCATGCAACAGAAGACTGTGCCCATCTCTATAGGATCAAATAAGGTGAGCTGTACTAGATATCTTCAAAATATTGTTGTATGAATATACCTTAACATTGAATCTTGAATTGCTCAATATAAATGCACTTATTTGAAGTTACAGTTCACTGACGTTTTGGTAATTTTGGCTGTACACCACATGGTATTTTTTTAGTGTTCAAGAAACTTATATAATGTTATACTGATTCTACTTTCTTTGGAAAGAAGTAAAGAGACAAAAATAAGTACTATTTTAGAAGCAACAATAGCTATATTGGCAGCTTAAAACATCTACAAGTATGTGAAAAAGTTAATTTAAATCATGATCACTTAAATTGCAGGTGGTATTGGCGTCCCCTTCTAAACAAGGAGTGAAGTTCGCCAAGAAACAAATCATAGCCATAAAATCGCCGACACCTAAATTGATGCCGATGACGTCACAAGGTGAGGTTTTTAGAACGAAGTTCTTTAACGTAGCTTGCGGTAGGAGCAAACTTGTAGAAAATTGTAGAAATCTTCACGTAGCGAGAAAGCGTTATGCCCCCACCATGCTACTTTTTATTATATATAGTAGAAAGAGACAGAGAGAGAAATACTTTTTATGGTGTTCGAGGGGGCTGAAGCTGATAGTGAGGTCAAAATAAAAATCGAATATGGCGGCTGCGAAATTAAAAAAAAAAAGTTGTCTTAGTTGTCGTTTTCATGCTTTTCAAGGGTGCTGAAGCCAAAATGATTTTTTTAATCATACGATCCAGATCTCCATATCGAATTACATTCGGAATTGAAGAAAAAGCGTAAGGAACTTCGTTCCTAACGTAGGTGCCCCGACCACACACGTTTTTATTTCCATAAAGTGTTTGCCTTTTCGTGACCCAGGAATAGAGTTTTGGTTGCGCCCTTTTTCATAAAGACATAGCATTAGCAAGGGCGTTTGCGCTATTTGGGAAGGGAAAGTCAGGAACAGAAATGCATTTCATAATACTTAATAGAGGTATGAGGTACAGGGTGTAAAGTTCTTCATTCTGTATAGAAAAGGGAGGTTCCTCTGACCAGACAGGTTGTGCCTGTTGAGCTACCGCCCGACGTTCGATGTCGGGTCGTTGTATACAAGGTGTAACAGAAAAAACCCACGACCTAAAAAATCTAAATCGGGTTCATCCGTTCGGGAGCTACGGTGCCACAGACACCCCCCCCCCCCCCCCTTAGAGCAATAAATCCTACTTAAATGCGCGACTTAATTTACGTATTTTTTTTACATGTTGTTTTAGTCTTAAAATTTGACATATGTATTATTCTAATTGGGGTGTCTGAGGTCTTGCGTTTATTATGTTACACGCTGTATATGCTAATCGCGCGTAAACTTGGCACATGTGGCGTTATTATACCGCAAAAATTTCACAATACTTTGCTATCAACTAGCTGTACAATTGATAATATTTTGCACTAGCGTTCGCCCGCGGCTTCTCCCGCGTGCTATGTCGATAAAAAGTAGCCTATGTCCTTCCCCAGGGTTCAAAGTCCCTTCCCTAATTTCATCAAAATCGGTCCAGCCGTTTCGGAGATTAGCCGGGACAATCAGACACAAAAAACATAAAAATAGTTTTTTTTTTTTGTTATAAGTGCCGTATATACTTATGTACTATCATATGCATTTAGTAAAAGTCGTTATTTTGATATTACAAACGGACACTTACATTTTATTTATTTGTTTAGATTCAAATTGGTATTAGCTGCTATAAAATAGGTTTTATTGTGTTACAGGTGCTACTACTACCAAAAAGGTTGTTATAACAGCGAATTCAAGTCAAAACGTAATTTTGAAGACAACGGCGCCTTCTAAAACTGCACAGGTATGTGACGACCATAATCCTCTTGTATCAATTTAGGAGCCTGATGAAGATTATTAATAATATTTTTTGTTTTAGATAACTAAGGACGGTAATGTGGTGATACAGGGACAAAGATCGCAGTTACATCAAATAAACGTACCTGGGAAGGGCGTAAGTATGATAACACACAAAGGCTAGTTTATGGAAAGAAAGTGACTAACATTACACATTAGATTAGCATTTTATTATGCAATGGTTTATTTAAGTAGTTATAATAAAAAAAGAATCATCAAAATCGGTTCACCTAGAAAAAAGTTCGGAACTAAGATACATTAAAAAAAATACAGTCGAATTGAAAACCTCTTACTTTTTTTGAAGTCTGTTAAAAAAGAGGTTGTTTGCTTATGACCACACGATAGAAGGGAAAACTTACGACTGGAGCCGAGTATACGCGATTCTGCGTCACCGACCGACTGGAGCCGATTATACCCGATTCAGCGTCACCGACCCGAGCGTGACGATTCAGTTTCGTTTACTGTTCAGAAAGAGCGCAAAGTTCTTTAGGCTCTAAATAAGTTTTCACTTCAAAAAGAAACGCTAAAATCCACCCTTTTATTATATTAAAAAAGAAGGTATCTGAAATGAAGATAGTGATTTAGTTATGTACCTAAAAAGTTGTTGCGTTCTGTGTTGTAAGTGTCAAGAATACTACAATTCTAAGTTTTTGTTGTAGATTCAATATATTCGACTGATTACAAATCCCACTCCCGCGCCGCAGAAGATTGCGGCTAAATCGCAAACACCTACAATGGCCGTCCCTGCTAAAAGTTTCGTTTTGACTGATAATAAAGGTATGTCAATTAATTAATTAATTATTTATGGACACACATCAGACGAGTAAAAGAGAGATTTAGTACAAAAGTACTGCCAATATTGTTTGATAACGCCATGGTCCTACAAACTGCAATTATTTATGTAATACGGAATATTTCGCATCAAGGTCAAAAGTCATTTATTCAAACCAGGCTGAGAATCAGCACTTTTTGATCGTCAAAATTACATAAGACAGTCTCTCGGCACACACGCCCTTCACCACTTCCTAGTGCTGTAGCTGGGGAGAAGAAGTGACGCAACGGACACCCCAACAGCACAGCTGTCTGTTCATCACGCCCAGCTGCTCTCCAACTGTTCATGTAAACACGCCTTTACTATTTCTTTAAAAGTATCACATTCTGGGATTTTTATGTTTGTAAATGTTTCAGGTAATCTAATTCAGATGACGGCAGAGAAAATGATCAGTGGACAGCCTCCACCATTAGTAATTACTGGAAATACGAGTGCCAAAAGTAGGTTAACAATTATTTTTTCACACCACCTGCTCGCTAATGTCAAATTATATATGTCATGCAAACCTAAAGCAAGTCATTAAAGGCCTAGGCTCTAGCCGGGCAATAATATTGTACTGAATTTCATTATGACCTGCTGGTGCATAATAGCAGTTATAATGTGGTTTAAATTTGGAAACTCAACTAAAAAAATTGTGTGTATGACAACTTTTACCATAAATAAAAAATAAAATTCTATAAATGTACAGCTCGATCGAACAGTTCTCACTTCATAGGTTTTAGCTGCCGAATTCGTTCCATTGGAAGTCGTAAGACAGACAATGAATAAAATATTTTTATAAAACTTCCCTGTATATTACGTTTGTAGTTTTGGCCTCAGCAGCCAAAATATACAGAAAATCAGGACAGGCGACGCAGGAGCAAGAGACGTACAGTTGTTCGTGTCAGAAGCCGCTCGGCCTGACTCCTGAGGTCGACACCCGCAGCCTTCAATAGCAATTTCCCATTGGTTGCGAAGTTTTTCGTTTTTAAATGAATTAATGAACACCTGCGTTCCTGCATATACAACCTAATGACACAACACTGATACACTGACTGATGCATTTTTACAGATTTTCCCTGATGGACAGCTATCACTAAAATAATATACCAGTAGATTGTAAACGCACGGGATTTCTCAACAACAGTCACCTAACCATAGATACTTATTTATTATTACTATAACCAAAGATATCAGAAGAGGCCTAAACTTTGTGTTTTTCTATGTACGTTCTACGAACTATCATATTATAATAGTATGACAAAATGTAAAAAAAGAAGCACAAAAAATATCAATTTATAGAATAGAATACTCTTTATTATGTACACCATAAAAATTACAGATATAAATGTAGAAATTTTACATTTTTTAAATATTTTTGTTGGGAATCAAACTTAGGTTTGAAAAGCAGTCGTCGAACGTTAGGTTTGCAAAGGTGTTGTCGAACCTTTAAGCTATTTGCTTTGTTGGAAGTTGACTAAAATAGCCGTTCTTAAATTATGTCATGATTAGCTCTGTAAAAGGTATAGCGGGATGATAATAATTTATTTGAATAAATCTGTAACTATCTGCTATATTCGTTCCCTATTCAGCCCAGTGAAGTAATGGAATAATTCGATTGTTGTCATGCACTGGTATATTGTGTTCTCTCATTACAGTCTCATTTCCTACAAAAAGTAAGGAAAGATTTTTGCGATTTCTGCTTTTCTAGTACTCAAACCTCAGTTGGTCCCATAGTTTTTTTTATCCTTATAAGAAACAGGATCGATAAGTATCAAAAAAAGGATTTTGTAAAAAAATTGCCTATTGTCCTGCAGACTGTAACCATTTTTTCAAAATCTGTGAATGCACATGAAAAAATTAAGGTCAGTCTCGTAAGACTGTTTTCTTGTAGCGACAACGGTTTAGGTACCTGCCCTTATCGCCTCATCTCAAAAACCCATCCTGTATATGTTATGATTGATTGCCTAGCTTCATAAAGGTATAGCGTGATGATAATCATTTAAAATGTTAAATCTGTAACTATGTCCAATATCCCAACCTTTTGGCGCGTCTTTTTATAATTTGCGGAGAAGAATACGAACATAATGTAATATTGCTCATCCCCCATAGTTAATAGCGTGATAGTTTATAGCCTACAGACTGACCAGACTTATAGGGAACATCTTTGCAAAATTTTATCGGAATATATCCAGTAGTATTTGCGTGATGATGGAACATACATTCAGACAAATAGACAAAAATTATAAAAAACTATGTTTTGGCTTAAGAATCGTTCCCAGACCTCGTAAAGTTTATAAAATAACTAGCTGCGCGGTATCACCCGCAGCGGTATGAAATATACTTTACGACCTATCCTCAGACCTACCAAATATACACACAAAATTTCATAAAAATCGGTCAAGTCGTTTCGGAGGAGTTCGTTAGCAAATACTGTGACACGAGATTTTTATATATTAGATATATATGTACAGTTTTCACTCCACTACGAATGTAGATAAGTAATGGATATTAATAAAATAAATCAATAAAAACAATTGTTTTCTGTGTATGGTCAAGTCTAAAATTTATTATTGAATCATGTACATGCTAGACTCGCCAGCAGGTGTTTCTACATTATCTGTGGCCGTAATGGCGGTATGTCATCACAACAGCTGGTCGCTTGTTGTGGTACGCGCAACAGACCCCGCGTTATACCTAATGTTGAATTTGGGCGTCTTATTGACGATATTATTTATTGTGTTTTTGATGAAATTGCATCAGTTTAGATAAAATTGTGTATGGAACTACAAATAACTTGATATTTCCCGGTTATTTATCAGCTTCATAAGCTACCAATTCGGAAATGGAATTGGTTTTATTACTTCGCAGTAGGTGCGAAAAGTAGAGTATCGGGGATAAAGTTGTCTTCCTCAACTCCCTCGCTTCGCTCAGGAGTTAACTCAGAGTTGCCTCGATACGCTTGGGAGACATAGAATCTTTCGTTACGTTCGGGATTCAAAATAGCGCCCGTGACAAAATACACTGCTTTTTCCCCTTAAGCTATAGTTTCCTAGAAGTGCGTTTCCGTCATATTTGTAACGGCTGTCATGAAAACCTTTATTTTTTCAATAGTATTTGACATCGAGGTGTCGAAAAACGCTCTGTTTTTAGACATTACGACCCCATGTGGCGGTCACCGCTTTTTTTTGGGAAACCGTTGCTCTAGTGAATAATCTACTCTTTCAACTAAGTCTATCGCAGGCCAATGCTGGACATAGGCCTCTCCCGAGTAACGCCGTAACACCCGGAGATTTTGTAATAAAATAAATTAAATCTACGAAAACATGAAGCTTAAATAACTTCACACTTAAACTTTTTCACTGTGTGACACCTGCATATTAATTTTAGAAAATGGAAAACGAAAAATTCAAATAATATTGACACCCAAGTCTAATTCCCAAATGTTTCTCTATTTGAAACTCTAATTTGAAAATATTAAACATGGAACTAACTTTGGAATAATTTTAAATGATAAAAGTCAGTTGTCAGTAGTTGGGACGTTTTTCTGAAGAGCTAACATAGAATTAATAAAATTGTATTTTGTTGTGCAGTGACGACGAAGCCTCAGAAAAAGTTGGTGCGAATAGCGCCCGTGGCTATGAAACCTTCGCAACTCGCGCAGGTATGTAAAAGTACTAAAATTAACGAAACAAATCTACATTTTTAACCGTGTCGTGAAAAATGTTTTACGAACGTAAATTTAATAATGTGCCTTTCGAAATACCTTCTCTATATAAATGAATGTGTGAAGCGAACATAATAAAAAATAATCTATGCGCATTTATTTAAAATTCGATGCTCAATATTTTGATTAACTTGTAATTACGATTTACGGTGATGTAGGCTGCGATATACCCTTGAAATGAATTGTTTTAATTGAATTGCACAAAAGGCCCTAAGGGCCTATGCAGGCCCTATTTTTGATACAAATTCACAAGTCTATATTTTAAAAGTGTCAATTTGACGTCAAACAATATCACGACTGTATTCTCAGCAGGGGTAGGCAGACGTGTTTCACCGATATATCGCCAAAATGAAAGTAAATTCTGTATAAAAAATAAAAAAAATAAGACAATTTTTTTCACTAGCAACAACAACCATCCCGTTCTTCACAAAGTTTATTGGCGCCGCTATCGCCGATGGCTGCACCAGACTTGGAAGATATGTCAGAGCTTATAGAAAGTCGCACTATGGCTGAAGACGTGGAGGTGACGCTGACTGAGCGATACGCGGAGCGAGACGTAGAGCGGGAAGCGGAGCGGCGCGCGGAGCGACGAGCGGAGCGGAGCGAAGAAGAGCGAGAGTCAAAAGCGGCTTTGAGGGCGCTCATAGCTGATACCGTGGCTGATGACTCGCAAGAAGGAATGCATAGCATGCATGAAGTTGAAGTGGACTATGAGAGACGGGAGGTTAGTGACAATTAATTAGCATACAAATGCGCTTTTTTGTTCAGACTTGATTTGTGTTTAGTCTTTCTGAGTGCTAGTTATAAACAAAACCAAAATAATTTAAATTAATTTCAAAATTATTTAACCAAGCATAGTTTTATTTAATTAATCAAACATTTCGCATGTTTTCTATAGTAATAATAAGATTGTAAAGAGCAAAAATTTGTTCGTTTGTAAGTTTGTATGTAGGGGGTAATCTCTGGACCTCCCGTCGGATTTGAAAAATTATTTTTGCATTTGATAGCCCAATTCTTGAGGCAGGCTATGGGCTATTTAATATCACGCTAGGACCCTTAGGAGCCAAGCAAAATGAAAAAGTCAGAAATAACGCTAAACGAAAACGAAGTAATAGCGCGGGCAGGCGATGCGATGTGACGGGGTGGGTCAGGGGAACAAGAAATTTCACGCGGACGAAGTCGCGAAGTCCCTGTATTCAATAAGCTGGTCTGATGTTAATGTATCGTTTTCAGACGCCTGTGGATGACGAGAGCAGCATGGATCACGACAGTAGCCACCGGTCTGACGAGCACCCTCTGATAGTGATACCCTCCAGCTACGGGAAACAACACAACCAGATGAGGGTATGTTAATATTAAAATTAAACCGTTGATAACGAAAACAAACAATATTATAAACATACTAGGTTTTGACCGCGGCATCGCCCGCCGGGAGTCGAAGAAAACCCTCTTAAAACCTTTCGCCATGCAAATTTATACATAATATATGTCAACTTTTTTGGGGTTAACAGTGTCGGGAGTTTACCAATCTCATATATACCAATATCCATTTTATTTATTAGCCGACCAAGCCAATTTAACTACTTTGTGGAATGCGTCCTCTCCGCCTGGTTACCGGCACAGCGTAGCTTTTCACAAGCATTCGACAGGCCGTCTTGTCGAAAATGACACATCTCGATTACCTGCGGGGTACTGATTCTACTGAAATTTTGTGAGCGGATTCGATATTTATACTGAATTTTTTTGTCTATTCAGGATTTCGAAATTTTTCAACATGGCGGCGCTTTTTGCGCGCGCTTTTTGTTTTAAGATGAATATTTATTCAGTTTTAAGCTATGCAAAGACGGACTCGCGAGGTCTACAGCTCACAGAGCCACTGGTTTAGACAAGTTAAAATTCCTGTTCTCTCATTTCTACATATATGATAGTCAGCAAGGGTAATAGCGGAACCAACCGATTGCCTTCACATATTTTTTTACGAATACAATGCTTTTTACAGGACGATAGATCAAGCTACTCTAATAGGGAACAAGAAAACCTGCCGTACCTCTCACCGCGTCAGACGTCACAAGCTCTCTCTGAAAGTGGTAAGTGATAATGATAGTGTCAACTTGTTAAAATCAAACACAAGAACAAAGTGTATTTGCCTTAATAGAGACAATAAGAAAAGTGCTATTCGACACATTCTTAGTAAAGACAATTTAATAGCTTAGGTTATAATTAAATTACGTATTAGTCTATTTATAAGGCTAGATTGTAATAAGATAGGGTCCATCCTATTATTTAACCCTAGGAAAAGGCAAAAAAAAAACTTTTTAAAATATTGGATCATGAGCGCACTTTGATATTTATAGTTACCAACTACACCTGTATAATGCTTGTGTTTTACATACCTTTTATTACCTTATAATCTTCTGACGATTCGATCTTTGACAGTCGTTACGGGTCGTCAGAAGCGCGAAAGTCTGACAACCAGTCTTACCAAGGGGTATCGTATTACCCAGTAACTGGGTTGTGGAGGTCAGATAGGCAGTTGCTCCATGTAAAATTCTGGTATGCAGCTGCATACGGTTAGACTGGAAGCCGACCCCAGCATAGTTGGAAAAGGCATGCAGATTATTCCCATAATCGTAATTGTAAGTAACTGGCCTACTGTGGGTATACTTAAAACCTCTGACTACCACTTTGGGCATTAGAAAACTAGTGCTTATCACGAAAAAAGTGTTTATTGAAACACATACAGAAAAACACATTGAGCGTTTGTTTCGTGAATCTCTGAATAAGGGCGAATTTTACCAAACTTATATTTTTAAGTGTTTTCCTGAGAATAAATTTTCAATTAATAATACTTCATACTCAATTCTTTATTACGTTCCATATGTATTACATAGATGGTCTAACAAAGTAAAAGATCAATATGGACCCTGTCGGGCACAGCAAAATTGGGAGAGGAAGAGGGCTAAGCAGCAATTCAAGCAATTCAATATTATAAAAAATTATTAGACGAGTTTAATTGGGTGTATAATTATGTATATGTATATATGACAGTTATGAATTATAGACAGTTTTTCCATATGTCACGTATCACGTCATTATTTCGTCATTATTAGTTCATAAAGTCACGTATCTTTCATCCATGGAATAAAATTAACGTCTGACAGTAGAATTGTCAGACGTTAATTTTATTCCATGGATAAAAGATACGTGACTTTGGTAAAATCAGCCCTTAGTCATACAATGTCTTTTTTTTCCAGACCTAGTATCCGGCGACCTAGGTCTCAGGCCTCGCAAGGCTTGCAACTGCACAAAGTCACAATGTCTCAAGTTGTACTGCGACTGTTTTGCGAATGGCGAGTTCTGCAACCGCTGCAACTGTAACAATTGTCATAATAACCTGGAGAATGAAGAGTTGAGGCAGAAGGCTATCAGGGCGTGTCTGGATAGGAACCCTAATGCTTTTAGGTAAATATAATGGGAAATATTAATACAGTTCGTGCAAAACTTTATGAGCTTTCGGAAGTTGCGTGCGAGTGGCTGCGCAGTATGCATAATTTAGGTGTCCGAGGGAACTTTCTCACTCACTCAACTGTACCATGCGCAGTTTCGTTGTTGGGCCTACGTTCAGAGGGTTCATAAAGTTTTGCGCGAACTGTACCACTGTTAAGGTCACACGCAGATGTACTGTTTTTGTCGGTAATTGATTAATATTTGACAACTGCGGCAGTTTAATTCGGTGAATTTCTGTCACCGACCGAATAGTGTACTAATGCCCGTCATCTGTGATTGGCCTTGATTGTTTGAGGCTATAAATAAAACTACAACTAGGTTATAAATACCGAATTTTGTATTATTACAGGCCGAAGATAGGTAAAGCGAAAAGTGGTGGTCCAGACATTATTAGAAGGCACAACAAAGGATGTAACTGTAAAAGAAGTGGATGTCTCAAAAACTACTGTGAATGTTATGAGGTAATCTAAACTAAAAAAAAGGGAAAGATTTGACTTTTTGTATGTTTGTTTGTTACGCTTTTACGCTAAAACGGCTCAAAGGATTTGGATGAAATTTGGCACATGAGTAGACCATGACCTGGATTAGGACATAGTTTACTTTGTATCCTGATATTCCCACGGGATCGAGATTTATGCGGGTGAAACCGCGGGGTGCAGTTAGTTAGTTGCATTTATAATTTTTTAAGCCTATATGAGTTTATCATCATCAGTCATTGTTCCTCAAATAACTCCGTACATTAAAAAAATTACCAGATTGGTGTACGTTTTTTTTTATCGCTTTGGTATTAATTTTAAACTGATTGAATAGAAGGTTTTTGCAGCTCTTCTTTTTGATAAATAAAAGGAAGATGATTGTTAATTTTGAACAAATAAAACTCCATTTTCCTGTTTAAATTCTAAGAAGTGGTGGGTTGATATTTTGGTGTTATTTTCGATGGTCTATAGTGGTGATTCAGTCTAACTTTAAATTTTAGCAACCATTTACACAACTGAGCGTTATAAACACCCTTTTTTCTCTTGCAGGCTAAGATTGCTTGCACGATGATGTGCAAGTGCGTTGGTTGTCGCAATGTGGAGGAGACGCTCGAGCGACGTCGCGACGCCATGCGGCTCCGGGACAAACTCGCTGACCCTATGTTTAGACCACCGCCTATTGGACAAGTCAAGTGAGTCTGGGGCTATGTATTGTGATTGTGAAGAATGATTTTGATATTTCTTATGTTGTGTGATGATCAGAGATCGGATATTCGGATGCATATTTACCTTGATGATGATACTCCATGCCTGTTTCTTGAATTGTTATTTAGTTGAACTTTTTTTTGTTATCATTGTCCTGGGAAAAGCCTCCTTCCACTCTTTCCATTCCAGGACCGAGCAGCCTATGGAAAAAAAAAAGTCTCACTGCTGGGCAAAAACGCTTTACGTTACCTAGAAATCGATTGACCAACCATCATTCTGAAATATCAGATTATTCCTTCTGCATTTTCGTAATATTACCCATTTGCTTCAACTTAGTTCGATGATTACCCATCCGTTTCATTTGCGTTCTCGTATTTGTTTTATTTTCGTTGTGCATTTTTCTAATAAATTTAACATCACACTTTTGTCCACTTGGTCACAGGATTGTGCAGACGTTTTTAAACTACAGCAGTGTGCAGACTACTAACTGACTTCCCTTATATTCACAGACAACCATGCAGCTTCATGACATCAGAAGTAATCGAGGCGGTGTGCCAGTGCCTGCTGGCGGCCGGCGTGGAGGGCGGCGAGGGCGCGGGCGCGGAGCCCGAGCCGCGCGCGGAGCCCGACCCACTAAGTGACGTCATCGAGGAGTTCGCGCGCTGTCTGCAGGACATCATCAGCGCCTCGCACCAGTCCACTTCACTCTCCGTACTTGATGATGTAAGTATGATTATAAAGTCCTTTTGCTATTCATCGCCATGCAGTGAAAACCTTAACAAATTTTTCAGGGGAAGATGAAAAATATCTAAAAAACTTTTTTTACTTTACAAAAAAAATACACTACGGTTTGAAAAATGACATCAATTTCCGAAGTCGGTGTCTTTGGTTTTCGTTTTTTGCCATCGGGTTCCTTTAAAGTTAGTTTTCACTTTGTAGTGATTTTTTTTTTAATCATTTGGGTTTTTTTTGGGAAAAAGTTTATATTTTTCACTTTTTAGTTGTGATACCACTTACCCCACGCAAATTCATAAACCACTACTTGCTATGTAAATAACAATACCAGGAAGTTATTATAAAATCGTCAATATACTAACTGAATTGAATCTAACTGAAAAACTACCCAAGCAAAGTTAATAAAATTAATATAATGGGAACCACCCCTGAGGCATTACCTATCCATTCAAAAAAGTATTTTCGAAATCGATTCACAAATCCCGGAGATATCGCGTAACAAACATAAAAAAAAAAACAGACGACTTTAGAACCTCCTCTTTATTAATTCGGTTAAAAATGGCCGTAACTGACGTTATAGGTTCTCATTATCATCAATAGAAGGCATTAGAAGCATATTAGAGCTTTGCACTTTTGTCCTGAAAATATGCATTACGAGGGTTTTCTACCCCACAAACAAATAAAAGAGAAACACAACGATTTTTTCTTTACCGAGGTGATACCTGCACGGCAACATATTAAGTTCATTTGCTTTTAGGACCTTTTGGTAAGAAAGGGTTATTTGCTTGTTTCATTAGAGTCGCTTCAACGTTAGAATTTGTCAAAACGTTTTGTAACGTAAGAAAACTTGATTCAACTTCGCCCTGCTGTTTTCCCTAAAAAAATATTTGGGTGAGAATCATGTCCCTATACAATTTCTATGAACTCGATTACCGTGCGTTTTGTGGATTTACCAGAAGGTGACTGTTATTAACAAGCTTTTTTTTCTTTTTTTTCAGGGTCCAGCGTAGCATAAAGTTAAATAATATAAGCTGCCATTAGACGAAAGTGATTTTAATTTTATGATAGTCATGGGATGGCAAATCTCAATAGGGACGGACAAGATGACGTTATTATTCCGTATGTAAATATACTTTCATGTGATGAATACAATACAGCAATAACTAGGTAATTATGATGATAAATAAAGTAGATTAGCTCACCACTAAGATAACCACTTGTGCCGGTTTGACAAGACTGTTGTAATATAATATTTGCGATGCATTCGCGACATAAAATAAAATAATGCACTTATCCATTTCAAGAATGGAACAAAATTGTACATTACTTTAGCGAATTTTCAGATTTTTATAAATTGTTTTTGATAGACATGTACATAATGTTGTTGTAAATAAAATTGTTTACTAGTCCTAAGATTACCTAAATAAGGTAGACATTACTGTAAATATAAATAATAAAATGCAAAATTTCTTTTTACGAACGCCTTTCATTTTTAGCAGTAGAGAGAACATTATTTACTACACTTGCGAACAACGAAACACAAGTTACGATACATTAAACGCATAATTAAAACGTAATAGCGTGGACATAGGACAATAGACAGTGTAAGCATCGGTTGTCAGAATTTCGCACTGTAGAAGAGTAATGGCGTGGCCCTAAAAATAGCCTACCGGGTACCAGCCTGGGCACGGCCTTGCCGATATGAGCGGGAGCTTAGCGCGGGGCGGCCGGTAACAACAAATACACAATGTATGAAGCACGCCTCGAGTGCCGCACGCGAGCGAGCGGTATGTGCCGCGTGGCGCGCGGCTTGAACAAAAGTACGGCCGGACGTTTGAGAGGCCACGATTTAGAGCGGAACGGCAGCGGCAGACTGAGCGGCGGCTTGACGATTCAATTATTTTAAACGATTTTGTAGCGGAAAATGAACTCCGAAGCATTAATTACAGACATTTTAAATCGACCACCTGTATGGACGTCACAACATCTTCAGCATAAAATTAAAAATGTTATTATAAGGTCGTGGAAAGAAATTAAACAATATTTTCCTGAATATTAAGGTAAGTTTAATTAAATTGATCATTTATAAAAGTACTTACCAGGTACCTACTAACATGTCAATATAGGCCTATAGAAAAGTTGTCAATATAGTATTATGTATTTAGATTGGATTATTTACAAAGTAATTTCTGTACTGATCGAGTATCGCCGCTAACGCTACTGAGCAGTACGTGGCTTGGACAACGTCCCGCCTGCCGAGACCGCGCCGCTTACCGCGCCGCATCCCGCTAAACCAAAAGTCGTAGCCAGGCCGTAACAGCTATAAATACGGCTAGTCTTCAGCTACTCGCGGCCGTGTGCGGGTACCGGTTGGTTAACCTGTGCTTACATTGTCTGGTAGATACTGCAGAATGACCGCGCCACAGACCGCACGGTATGAGGTGCAGACTTCTGAGAAACTCGGCAGGTGTGTTAAACCTATAAAAGGGACATAATGTGACAAACCCTCTCATGTATGTTTGTTGGTGTGTATGTTAACTACCTACTAATAAGGAATAATTAAAATTAGAGTTTTATAGCGAATAGATTCTCCTAATATTCCTCTGAACTGATTTACCCCGGAAGTCGTAGCAAGACGACGATTGTGATTTATGTAGGACAATTAACTCTCTATGACATAATGATGTAGAATAAATTGTGGCTATTATTATAAACACTAGATTTGTAATTAGGACAATGCTTTTGAAACAATATATATTGTCTCGTGGATTTTGAAGTTAGTAGAGCTTCGATTCAAGGGCCAGGTCAAGGGTCATAAAGTAATGATCATAGCATGATATATTCATTGTTATGCCCGTTTTAGAAAAGTGACAAAAAACATTTAAATGTCAGCGTGGTGTTTCTATTGTATACAGGGTGGCAGGGACATCGACGCGCAAATTGTAACCATGAATTTAACAAATGATCCAACACATGATTTATTGATTTGATTCATGATTCAACACAGACACATCAAACAAAAAAAACTGCTGTTTCATAGACAAGTGCAATACCTACGCGGTCACAATTAATGTACGGAACAGCTATTTCTTTTTAAAATAACCAAAGAGAAACTTCAATGCAGTGGGGTTTAGAATCATGTACCTTCTGAATCTAGGGTAACAGGTTGCGCGTTGATGTCCCTGCCACCCTCTAATAGTATAGGCAAAGAATAATATTCTACAAGAATAACAGAAAAGTCTCACATTTCTGTTAACTTTGTAGCGGTATCTACATCGCCACATGCAAGCTACACGTCACACTGACGTCACGCAAAAATCCTGCATCGCGCGAGCAGAGTTTACCGCGCAACTAGCATATATACAACGTCCCGACATCAATTCTCGGGCAGTTGTTCACCAGACAGGACACCCTGTTCCTCATACCTCTATAACTTCAATTGTCCAACAGGAGTGGATTGAACTCGCGATCTTTTGCTTGCCAGCCTGCAATTTATCCATTGGGCTATAAAGCCTTGTTGCACATGATGTGATTTAATTAACTGGTTTACACACATTGGTTACTGCTCACAAACCTTAAGTAAACTGTGTCTATCATTTCAAAACTCAGGGCCGTATTTAATCGTGTGGAGGCCCTGGGGCAACCAAAATGTGTAGGCCCCGAAAGTGGAGGCCCTGGGGCAACCAAAATGTGTAGGCCCCGAAAATTTTGTGTAACAGACGATAAAAAAAAAATCCCACTTTTTTCAATCATTTTTAAACAGGCTGGATTTTTTAGATAGGGCAGTAAGGGCAAGGTACCTTAACCATTGTACCTACACACCGTGTGTAAAACAGCGAAAAAAAAATATTAAAGGAAAAGTTGTTTACTAGTGTTTACACGTCGGAATTTGAAAGATTTTATTTTCCGAAGTCTGTTGTGGGGGCCCCTCTTTTGTGGAGGCCCCGGGGCGGTTGCCCCGGATGCCCTCTCCTAAATCCGGCCCTGTCAAAACTACAATATATATTCTCTCCTATTTTCAAGATACCTAGTAGCCGCAAAAGACCTAAAGGCGGGCGAGACAATCCTATCTGATGAGCCGTTCGTTCTGGGTCCAAACAGCGACACTTCGCTAGTATGTTTCAACTGCTACCTGCCTCTAATGAGCAAGTTCGTCGTGTGCAAGAAATGCGCAGTCGCTCCGATATGTCCTGGGGAAGGGTGCCCTGAACATCTTCATAAGAGTAAGTAGAATAGAACATTATAAATGGCCATACTGTGTCTGGTTGGTAACCTAATATAATAAATAAGCTTAGGATAACTGCTGGAGGGCAGTGACATGTTTTTTGGAGGATTATTCGTCAGTCAATCTTTGGGAAAAGGGGCTACCAGATATGGTGTCTATTTTGCTACTAGAAAAAGTAGTCAAGATATTTATGATTTATAGAACTCACTGCACAGCATAATCAGCCTATAACATTTCCACTGCTAGGACACAGACAGGCCTCCTCTCTGTGAGAGGGAGTGGGCCAAAATCCACCACGCGGGCCCAGTGCGGGTTGGTGGATGTCACTGTTTTCGAATTTTTGGTTCTAGGACATGCCGGTTTCCTCACGATGGTTTTCCTTCACATTTTTGAGTGCAGTGGTGATGAAATTAAATACACAAAGTAAAGTGCCTGCCTGGGTTTGAACTCATGACCTACAACTCGTAAAGTCGGGGCCGATACCACTGGGGCACCACTACTCACCACTGCACAGCGCCTGAACTTAATTACATACTCGTAGTTATAATATTTAGATATTTTTTAGAACTTAGAACTCTGGGCATTTTATTGGAGGCACAGACACTCGATCCTAGATTCCTAGGTATGCGATGTTTTGACAAGTGACTTGATTTTTTCCAGAATGGCACTCCGACATGGAATGCGACTTCTTCAGGAGTGTGAAACTAACCAATGGTTTGCATCCTATGACAATGGTCCAAAATGTAGGATCCCTATTAGTACTACGCGCTTTCATGAAGAGAACCGTTGATACTCAAGCTTGGAAGGAGTTTATGCAATTGGAAACCCATTTGGAGGAGAGGAAAGGCACTAGTGTTTGGGAATTTTTAGAAAATACTGTTAAGGTGATAAACCCCAAAACTTTTTAAATCTCGAACCTATTAGTTGTTCATTGCCAAGGGCGCAAAAATGATTGCTTTATAGTATGGTTCTGATGTCAATACCACAAAAAATCAAAATTATTAATTCTATCTGGGGTGGGCTTGATCTGCGGGGTTATTGCGTAACACACTATCAGTAGGAATGGGTTTCATTTTGACAGTTCAATAACATGCATTGCGTTATTTACGTTGTTGAGCAGACAAATTTTTCGAACATAAGAATCAATGGATTAGCAATAGGCTACAAAATGATTCAGATTGTGTTAAACAGTGTGTTAATTAGGGTGCTGCTTAGCTCGCCCCCTATTGGTACGCCTATGGCGTTTGACTATTGACTTTGCTTTATACACGGGTATTAAAACATGACCAAATTGAAACAATAAAGTAAAAATATCTGGCAAAAGTTCACATACCGTTCTGTATCTACCAAGGAGTCTGTGGAGTTTCATAAAACATACATAAGCTCAAGACACCTGCTACGATCCTTATGTAATCTTTTTGCTTCGTTTACGTTCATGTCGGCCGCGAGTAACCTGTAAACGTGTAACGTGCCGTTTTGCGTGAATGTGACGCATATTTTTCCCCAACTCGTTATTTTTTGTATTTGTGTGTTTTTTCTTTGCGTCATTTTTACCGCAAATAAATGTATTTTCTTTCTTCTTTCTTTCTTTTTCTTTCACCTGACCATTGTTTTGTGAAGTTTCACTAGCTAATTTAATTTGACCTTGTATTTTTTGCATTGTATTCCAGTTCATCCAATCACTAAGCATAATGGATGATATACCGGACGCAGACTTGATCCAAAAGATTTGCGGAGCTATTGACGTGAACAGTTTCGAAGTACGCGGCCCGCCTGTTCCTGCTATTGGTTGCGCAGAAGTTTTGCGCGGAGTGTACTTGAAAGCTGCGCTATTAGCCCATGACTGCGTGGGAAATACGCACATGTCTATAAATGATAATTATTTGCTGGTGTGTCATGCCAGCACGAATATCAAGAAGGGAGAGCCTATTTTGTATAATTATACGGATCCTTTGAAGGTGAGATTATATTGATACAGTAATATGTACTTAATATATTTGTAGAGAACAAACTAGTAGCCTGTATAAATTGACTGATAAAGAAACATCTGATAATTTGATGAACCTAACATTACATCTCTATGGTAGTTATTGAAAACACTCTCCTATACGTCTTCACCCTCCCTAGCCAAACAGCCCCACTACTAACGATGCAATTACATTAGGGTATTCTCGTGTATTTCGTGCCAACATTGGAGTAATATCACCACCTCTTAATTTTCATGGATATCTGATAATATTCTGCTAATGTCTGCAGGGTACTTCAATACGCCAGCAGCATCTAATGATTGGCAAGTACTTTAAATGCACGTGCGACAGATGCTCCGACATTACAGAGTTAGGAACCTACATGAGTTCCGTCATTTGTCCTGAATGCAAGACTGGCTATGTCTCTCTCACTACTCCCAAAGAATGGACTTGTAACAACTGTAGTAAAACCTTTGAGGATAATAACATCGGATTTAAAGTCAAATGTTGTATGGAGAAGTTCGGAGTCATAAGTAAGTATAAACATAAGTTTTAAGTACCTACAAACAACCCAATGGTTGCTAATCAACTCTCTCCTCATTACATTTTAACATTCATGGAATTTGACATTCATTCTCACCAAAAAATCATAAATGATTACATTCTTCTGAGATGTACGCAAACAAAACACAACATTCGCACTTTATACACGTCTTTAAAAGGAAAATCTACTCACGCACACAATGTTATAAAATGTTTACCATTAAATATGGCTTTCGTTCACAGACAAAAAAAGTGAAAAGGATCTCGAAGAATACATCAGAAACATATCACTGATTCTCGCTCCCAACCATTACTTACTTCTGGATGCCAAACAGCGTCTTGCCGGAGTTTTAAGAGATACCATAATCAGAGAGCCCCGACCCACGAAGAAATTAATAAGACGTAAAATGGAATTATGCAAGCAAATACTTCCTGTCCTTGAAACACTGTGTCCCGGAATATCCAGAACCAAAGGTATCCATATAATAGAAAAGGAATGGTTTCGTGGCGACGATAACAGCTTATTTTTTTATTATTCGAAACTTTAATTTCATCATTTTTATATTATAGCAATCACATTATATGAACTGCATGCTGCAATGGTCCAGTTAGCCAAAAAACTTTTTGACGGGCGTGAAATCAAAGGCACAGCGTATATGGTAAGAATGCAATAAAATAACGTAAATGTAACTAGGCGAGTGTTTAATTTTAAAGCCGAGGTGTGAACTAAAAATACGGCTGTTTACAGGATGAATTAATGTCTGCCGAGAAATATTTGAAACAGTCTCTAGAAATGCTGTTCATTGAGCCAGGAAACTCTCCGGAAGGTGAATTATGCGCTAAGGCACTTGAAGAATATAGAGCGCTGAAGACCACGATGAGCAGTGTGCTAGACGCTATACATGCCGAAGGAAAATCGTATGTTAGCGCCGCGGAAAGCAATAGCTGTGAACAACAATAAATGTACCTATTATTACTATAGGGGTTTTCTTTGTTTCTTTTTTATTGTCATACTGTGACCGCATTCTCTGCCTATCCTATTTTCTAAGTAACAGACGTTCGAAAAATATTCGTCTAAAAACGTTCGGGAATATTTTTATAGTTCAGTAATAAACAAAAAGATTATTTGCTTCCATTTAAAAACATAAATGTTTGATTTGAATGGTTATCAGTTTGCTCAATAAAATGAAATTATTTATTAGATTCGTAAATTTTTTATGAAATACTAAGTAAACGTTTTCAAAGTAACACGTTTCTAAACTGAACAAGAGTTGTCAAATGAAATGTCTTAATTGTTAAATGTCATTAATGTCATCATCATTTAGTGCTATCTGTGCGAAACCGAAAAATCGTCGATGTAAGAATAAACACTAAATTATCTGGTATTAAACGACCGGCCCGTATTAAAACCTAATAAATAAGGCTATCAAATCTTGTGTTCATAATAAAATATTATTATTCATTCATCATACCGCTAATCGTGAGTGTTCACTTGGATTTGTGGAGGTGAATTGAATTGTCCGTAATTTTTTAGCAGTTGCGGTTACTATTATTTAATTAACTTAATAACCAGTGATATTTTCTCAGTCCGGTTATGGCGGATCAGTCGTCAGTTTTGGCTTTGGTAATACTGGCAGTTGGGGTCACTGTGCACTTTTCTTTGCACAAGGTAGAAGAGGGACATGTAGGCGTGTATTACCGAGTAAGTAACATTCACAAATATGTACCTACTAGCAAGTAGTTTGTAATTTATTCTACACATTGTATAATTTGTTAGTATAGAGTATTTAGAAAATGTACTTGGCACAGCGCCAGGTCCAGTGCAAAGAGAACAAATAGACTTTTCTTAACAAACCAGCATGCATGTTATCTCTGATCCAATATACAAGAGATCATTATTTGCTGTGTGTCTGTGAAAGCTCCTTTGTAATATATACCTGTTGCAAACCAAACCTGTTGCTATATACCAGGCTTATATAAATACCCAATAGAACATGTTCTAACTGTGTATCAGACCTAAAACTTCATGCTTGGTAGCATATTATAGTAAAGTAATGGCCTTTGTTAAAGGAAGATAAAGCCAGTTTGTATTTCTTTGTTGTCAACTGGTCAACAATACAATGTGGATAAGGACAAATTCACAGA
This sequence comes from Dryobotodes eremita, assembly GCA_917490735.1. Taxonomy (NCBI): domain Eukaryota; kingdom Metazoa; phylum Arthropoda; class Insecta; order Lepidoptera; family Noctuidae; genus Dryobotodes; species Dryobotodes eremita. Next base: position 7,883,798 of record OU823256.1, read on the forward strand.
TAAAAATAAGCTGACATTTTTATTGACTAATCTACACTAATTACACTTTGGTATTGTATGTTGTACCTTATTGTACTTTAGATAGTCTACATACACAAACTAAAGTGGTTAATTGTTGTTTATTTCAGTTGTAAATAACTTTGTTGCATATTAAAATAATTTAAAAACAAAGCATTTAGTATGGTGCACCTTTACCTTTTAACAATATGTGTGGTATTCAAGTGTAGCACAATCTGCTTCAAAATTCGTGACTTATCTGCTTATTAAGGCCATCTATTGCTTAGTATCAGTAAAACTGCATACATATGGTTATTCTTACTAATAAAAAAATAATACCAGCCTTTTTTTTTTTTGGATGGAAAATCATCATATGACCTCTCCCACTCTGGGCGGAGCGGAAGGGCGTGTCAGACTCTTACTGACTAAAACCCACCTGTGTTCCTTCAGTTGCCTGTGCGCCAGGGCCACGGTAACTCTTTCGAACAATCCGCGACCGCGGCAGGCGTCCGCCTTCCGTGCTGACAATTATTGTCTCACTGCAGGGCAAAGGCCTGTTCTCATACAGAGAAGGCTTAAGCATTGATCACAATGCTTGCTGAAGACGGCTTGGCGATTTCTGATTAACTATAACAACTAATATTACACGAAAGCTTATTTCAAAATTCACATAAGTATATAAGCAGTACAAATTAAATGTTTCAATATTTTCCTTATTTGCAGGGAGGGGCATTGCTCCCAGTGACCAGCCAGCCCGGATTTCACATGATGATACCACTACTAACATCATACAAAGCAATACAGGTATTATTTCTTTCATTCCTGCCCTTAGGTTCATATGTTTCAACAGACAATTTGTTGATACAATTGGAAAATGACAGCGGTGGCTTATCAATTGACAGATTCAATTGACTAATGAGGTTTAAGTAATGTTGATTATGTAATTGGCAATTATAGTCAGACTGTTACCATGGCCCAAACTGTTTCTGTGTCACAGAAAATGGTAATCAATTAGTAAGATGGTATCTGGAGTTTCATTGCTGCATCAAAAATGTTTGTCACCACCATGTAGATATTTTTAAAGACACTGCTATAGCAAGTGTATTAGAATCCAACAAGCTCTTTTAATTTGTAGTAACAGAATCCAATTAGTTTTTAACAACTCATTGATTAATAGATTGGTTTCTCCTAAGATAAAAAGTAGTTTCTGATAAATTGAAACAAAGATTTAATAAAAAATGTAAATACGACTTCTGCAAAACGATTGATGCTTATTATTTTTTCTTGAAGACCACTCTTCAAACGGACGAGGTGAAGAATGTGCCGTGCGGTACGAGTGGCGGAGTCATGATATACTTCGAGCGGATTGAAGTTGTAAACAAACTGGAACCCATCAGTGGTAGGTATCAATTATTGAAGTAACATAATAATTATCACGTCTATATTCCACGAACCAGTAGGCAGTGGTATATCAAACATCCATATTCCTTCAATTATTTTGCACACACTATAGGTTTTTATTATAAAACATGTTTAGTAAACCAAGACCAAGCAATCTAAAGTTGGGTTTTGGGAGACCTCGGAAAAAACTCGTTTAGTGAAGTAATGAAGTAGGATTCAAACCAAAGTTAAGGGCTTGGTCTTGAAAGATCTGGTTTAAACTCAGGTTTGGTACAAATTTTTTTGGATACAATTTTCTTTTTGGTGGCTTTCAACGAGTATCACAATGTTTGAAGTCATGTCAAATTATTTAGCAGAAGAAATAATAATTTTAGTATAATTTTTATTTTCCAGTGCTAGACATGGTGCGTAACTTCACGGCGGATTACGACAAGACTCTCATCTTCAACAAGGTGCATCACGAGCTGAACCAGTTCTGCAGCGCGCACACGCTACACGAAGTTTACATCGATCTGTTCGATCAAATTGACGAGAATTTACGAACTGTAAGTGTATTTCTTTTCTTCATCAACCTAGAAAAATCCACAGCTGACCGCTGGACATAGGCTTCTCCAATCTACACGCCATTTACCTCGACCCTCACCTAATATTATCTAGCTGCTACGAATGAGCATAATTTAGTGGCGATCTTCATTGAAGATTATCATGCCACCTAGCCTGAGGGCGTTCACGGTGGAAAGACCCCCAGGCTAAGTAGACTCCTACCCTGTGTTTGGGTCTCTACCTCGGTAGCTTTTTTATAGCAAAATTAATAGTCGTGTAATACAAAATCCTTTCAATAGGTTGGTTTATTGTGGACGTTATTTTTATTATTTTCGCAGGCACTACAAAGAGATTTGCACGAAATGGCGCCAGGGCTGCAGGTGCAAGCAGTCAGAGTAACGAAACCAAAGATACCAGAGTCCATTCGCAAGAATTATGAGCTGATGGAAGCGGAAAAGTCAAAACTCCTCATTGCTGCACAACATCAAAAGGTAACGATGAGGAACTTCGCAAATAAAACAAATTATACAAATAATTTATTGGCTTCCCTTTGTATGAATAACATTATAAAAAGCTCGAATTTCAACATGACTTTCTGTCCATAGGTTGTTGAAAAAGAAGCGGAAACAGCAAGGCGAAAGGCAGTCATTGAAGCCGAAAAAGAGGCTCAAGTCGCGAAAATTCAATACGAACAGAAAATCATGGAGAAAGAATCTTTGCAGAAGATTGAACTCATTGAAGACAGCATACACAAAGCTAAACAGCAAACGAAAGCAGAGGCAGACTTTTATCATCTGAAAAAACAGGCGGAGGCTAACAAAATGCTTTTAACAAGAGAGTACTTAGAACTGAAGAGGTACGACGCCCTCGCACGAAACAATAAAATCTACTTCGGCAATGATATCCCTAACATGTTCTTGCAAGCTACAGTCGGTGACAGTGTTCCTATACCAAACGGTGTCCATGTTGAATGAGTGTTAATTACCTTGAAACACCTGCTAGTCACGGAATAGGGGGCGACAAGCCAGCAAGACTGCATATCAGTGATGAACCATGAACTTTTTAGCCTCAACATTTTTGATGAATGTTGTGGTCTACAGATAAAGGCCCTAGCAGGAGCTTCTTCTATCAACTTTTGCATCAGTTCCATGATGTTAAATTTGTACAGACTGCTTAATTTATAATAGTTTTCTGAACTGCTTATCTACTAGAAAGTTTGAGGTAAACAAAGATTCTCATAGCGATGGTAAATGCAACAGTAATGCATTTTTGGCGGTCTAAATACTTGGTATCTACATGCAATATTGTGACAATTTTAAGTACCCTAATCTCAAAGTACTGTGTGGTTGTCAATAACAGTGCATAATTATTTAAATGTTTTATGAATTGTGATATTTATAAAAAAAATACATATTATATTAATAAATGTTCAAAAGACACTATGTAGTAAGAGTGAACAAATTAGGAATTTTGTAAATGTTAATGAAATGCATCACATTGTCTGCACTCAGTTTATTTGACTGACTTTTATTTTGATGTTAATTTGTCTATGTACATAGCTTTTTTAAATGTGTAATAAAAGTGAATTTATGTGGAAAAACTTTGATTATATTCAAAAGTAAACTTAAAATTAAATAGGCTCGACATCTTAGATCTTGTTGAATGCAGCAATATCAACAGACTGGACGTAGTCTTCGTTTTCCTGGATCTTTTCTGTCAGAATGTCGACTGAGACCTTGTCGTCTTCAATGACACACATGATCTGCAGTTTGTTGATACCGTACCCAACAGGGACAAATTTGGAAGCACCCCAGAGGAGACCATCCATTTCGATGGTGCGGACGAGTTTCTCCATTTCCTTCATGTCAGTTTCATCATCCCAAGGCTTGACGTCAAGGAGTATAGATGACTTGGCAATAAGGGCAGGTTTCTTGGATTTTTTGGCAGCATAGGCTTGGACGCGTTCCTCACGAATTCTCGCTGCCTCTGCATCCTGTTAATCAAGATTATTTTTAAATTCCTTTATGCTTAAAAAAATAATGTAGTACTTAAAACTATAAATATGAAAGGTAACTGACCTCTTCCTCATCACCAGAGCCGAAAAGGTCGACGTCATCGTCATCGTCGTCGGCGGGCTTAGCGGCGGGTGCGGGGGCTGTGGTGGTCTTGCCGCCAGCGGTCAGGGGGCTGGCTCCAGCAGCCCATGCCTTGCGCTCGCCGGCAGCGTAGGAGGCGATCTGGTTGTACCACCGAAGGGCATGGGGCAAGCTTGCGCTCGGGGCCTTGCCAACTTGTTCAAACACTTGAACATCGGCTTGAGTCGGTGTGTAACTAAAAATAAGCAAGATGATCGATGAACATGGCGACTAAATAACTTACAGCTGGAGGCCAAGGTCAGGTCATTTTGTTCAAGATAAAGAGTTGAAAACATACAAAAATACTAGTTCTTTGAGACCGGCTTATAGACTAGTAGGAAATAATTAATAATTCGCTTTGGGTTTACGGATTTGAGGTTATAATAAGTTTCTTACAATCTGTGTCAGGTTGACGTGGATTTCAATTTTACCATAAAACAACTTACCCAGACACATAACTTTTATCAGCCAAGTATGTGTTCAGCTCGTTGAGGCCTTGTGCGGTTTTTACGTCTCCTACTGCCATTATTATATATAAAATTTTTCTTTTCAAGCAACAACCACACGCCCCGGCACAATGTGAGCGAGAAGGAATGAAAAAGGTTGAAAATTTGACAGTCGCTGAACGAATGATTGAATGAATGAATAAATGAATGAATTGCTCAGTTCTGAATTTTTTATTTAGGAAAAACCGGAATAAATAATCGACTAGTTTTATGGCTTTCATGGTCCACAAAACCGTAACTCCGCAAGTGAGTTTCGGCTTAACAGGTTTTTGACGTTCTGTGTTTTGGACACTGGTGACAGTTCTTGTATCTGTCACTTATCTAAAGATTTCGATACATATTTTTAGGTACGAATTTAACGAAATTACGACGTAAATTACAATAAGTAATTATTTCTATGAGTTTTTAAACGTGAATTTATTATAAACCAAGTATAAAAAAGCCTTAGTTTTCATTATATTTATTTAGGTTAGGTGTTGATTCTTATGTAATAATAACAGAAGAATTGCTTGTATTTGGGCTGTTTTAGAAGGTTTTTCATGTCGCGATAGTGTCGTACCGCAAATAAGATACTAGAAAAATAGACACCAAGTGCGAACATCCGTGGGAAGTTATCCAATTAGCGTGACATTAGTTGTAAACGTATAGGTGTTTGCTGCAGAAAATGCTGCGCCAGCCGCTATCCAGGGCGCTTACGCTGAGCTCGCCGGTGCGTGCTACACCGCTGGCGGCTCGCTCTTATGCCGCCCAAGTGCAACCTCCCCCAGACAAATTTGAAGTCTTCGTTGATGACAAACCTGTCCAAGTTTTGCCTGGCACCACTATCTTACAAGTAAGTAATTGATAAAACTGGTCAGGGTTTCTAGTTTGAAATTTACTTTATTACTGATTTAATGTCTTAATTATATTGTTCTCTAGAAATAAAGGTTATTTCATATTGTGTCAATTATAGCATTTCCATTACAAAACTTCTACAGAAACTAAATACAAATCTGTTTTATGTTAGTGACATGAATCCACAGTGTAATTATTATAAATACAGGTAAGTTTTGGTCAATAGTAGCTATGCCATTCTAAAAATAAGAGGACCACCTCTTATTTTAAAAGTAAAAGTGTTAAAATTGCATAAAAAACATATATGTACATGGTTCTGGAAACTGAAATTAAGAGAGTGTAGGTGCTTTGTATGTTCACACAAAGCAGCTACACACTAGTGTAGCAAACATACAAAGCACCTTCACTCTCTTACTTTCAGATTCCAGAACCATGTACATAATATGTACAAAGTTGCATAAAAAACATACCTATATTATAGGTATGTTTTTTATGCAACTTTAACACTTTGATGGTCCAAATTTTAGTGAGTCACTAGACAGTTATGCTGTTTAGAATATCTACTATGTCTATTATGTCTTAAAAACTTTAGATAGTTTTCTTTATCAAATCTTTCTACCTCATAAATGGTTGATATAGCTACTATTGACAAAAAAAACAATAAATGGATTTGTTACATACAACTGTTTATCTCAAGCAGTTGGCATAAATAGGTGCCATAGAGATCCATGTTAAAAAAATAACCAACTCAACTGCACTAATTCATTAACTATATTGTCGCATGATTGTCATCTGTTGTAGTTGCCTTGTAAATAAATAAATGAATATTACTTGTTATAAATGAAGTCGGTTCAATATTATTTTCACTATTTATTTACTTAAATGGAACTGGGCTGGCCACATCTTTTGCATGCCGGAGGAGCTATGAGCTAAAATAACCACACAGTGGGCTCCAAACAGCAGTAAATGGCAACTCGGCAGGCCCAGGAGGAGATAGCAGGACAAACTCAAGCATTAGTGGAAGGAGGGAAGGGAGGCCTTTGCCCTGCAGTGGAACACCAATGGCTGATACTAATACTACTACTAATTTGTTTATGATCTACAACAAAAGATATACACCATACAAGACACATAAATAATGGGAAGGAAGGAAAGGTGATCATCATCATTTCAGCCCGGAATCACCTTCTGCTGGGTATAGGCCTCCCTTTTTTATGTCATACTTCCTGGTTCCTCATCCAGGTGTTTCCCGTGATTTTGACGCTATCATATACATATAGGGTGACTTGTAATTTGACGTAATCCTTCCAGGACGTGGTAGTGTGACCCATTTGCAACCATTAAGCACCTCATAAAGCCTAGGGGAAAATTCGAATTTGTCACTAAATATAACTTTTCTCTAAACTTTGAAATCGTATGGCCTTCATTGCTATTCCATTGCCTTCCTTACCTTTTTTATAAAAACATAATGAACAATAAAAAAATGAACACTAAACGAACTTCACATTACATTGTTAACTTCATAATTACTCCAACATAATTTTAACTTGGATAAAAATCCATAATGTATTTTTTGTGAACCAGGCAGCAGCGCAAGTAGGAGTAGAGATCCCCCGTTTCTGCTACCATGAGCGTCTTGCCGTCGCCGGTAACTGCCGCATGTGTCTGGTGGAAATCGAGAAGTCTCCCAAACCTGCCGCCGCCTGTGCTATGCCCGTAATGAAGGGAATGAGGATCAAGACCAACTCAGATCTGACCAAGAAAGCCCGTGAGGGTGTGATGGAGTTCCTCCTGGTCAATCATCCCCTGGATTGCCCCATCTGTGACCAGGGTGGTGAATGTGACTTACAAGATCAGTCCATGGCCTTCGGGTCTGACAGGAGTCGCTTTACTGATATTCATTTCTCTGGCAAGCGGTGAGTATTGAATTTAAATGTTTTTATTTTTGTTGCTCAGGAGATCAGCAAGTAGATTAATTGATCTTGTAATAAAAATGTTGCATGACATATTTTCTATACAAAAGCTTTCAAATCGCAATTTTTATTCCTCAAATATACATAAGTATCTGAAAATGGAAAAATTGGCCCTAAATATAGTTTTGCATTAAATTAATCACACGACATTTTACGAAAATTAAAAAAAAGGACAATTTAAAAAAAAAAAACTGTCTCTAAACTACCAAGTTCTATGTGAAGTGGGTGGTTATATATTTAATTAGTTTTCATTGCGTATTTTTCTTTACCAAATATTTTCGATTGTATTCATTTCTATGCAACGCTCAAGAAATAATACAAAACAGACTTGCGTCGCTTGAAATCGCTCCTATTGCGTGGCGATGAATGCCCTTATTTTTCATTATTTTATTTTATTCTTACGAAAGTGCCGTCGAGGACAAAGACGTGGGTCCTTTGATCAAGACCATAATGACCCGTTGCATCCACTGCACGCGATGCATCCGGTTCGCGTCCGAGGTGGCTGGCGTTGATGACTTCGGTACCACTGGCAGAGGCTCTGACATGCAGGTTAGTTATTCATTACGTTTCCTTGTAATGAGGATGTACTGTTCCCGAGTCTGCGTACTGTTAATATCGGTCAACGTAACCTCATCAAAAACCCGTTAGTAAGGCTTAAATAGGATGAATTACACCCCATTTGGGTCTTGCTTCTAAGACATCTAGTTTTACAGACAATAGGCTCAATACGCATTAATGTCAGGCGCGGATACAGGGGGGGGGGGTCAACGGGCGCAGTTGCCCCTCCCTGGGCTTCGACCAAACAGTCTAAAACTGTAAATTAGACATAAACATAGTTTTATAACCTGTATTTGTACTTTTTATACTAAGATATACCTATGTAGATAAGTCATAGTTGTCCTCGAAGAGGGGGGGCACATTGTTGAGTTTAGGGAAAATCTTGTTAAATCCCCCCACCCCCCTTCCTCAGAGAGACACATTTGCCCCCATTCAGAAAAAACTGAGATCCGCTCCTGATTAATGTAGACACACACATTGAGCTTCAGAAAGGGACAGTCTCATAGGTATGAGTGACAGAGCCGATCAGACGACGCTCTAGAAAGCAGAACTTTTTCTAAATCTCGATGTGCGATGTGAAAACGGAAGAAAAACATGTTCTGTGGACTTTGCTGCGCCATTTCTTCAAGGAAGTGGTGGTGAATAGTGTTGAGCTGATTCTCAGCCTAATTTGAATTAATGTTGCTTGAGTGTTGAACTGTTGGAGCTCTTACTGTATGAATGAATGAATGATCTCTTTATTTGCTAAATATTCTACCAAGTAAAGAGATAAGTCATTCATTCAGTTATGTTATTACATAGTGGTGGGAATTTATTTAATGTCACACTCCATTCGACGTTTCTGTATTCTTGATGAATATCTTTCGTTCCCCCAGGTTGGAACATACGTGGAGAAGATGTTCTTATCTGAGCTGTCGGGCAACATCATAGACCTGTGTCCCGTGGGCGCGCTCACCTCCAAGCCCTACAGCTTTGCTGCACGACCCTGGGAAACCAGGAGGGTGAGATATTTAGGCCCACGAATTACTAAAATGCATTTAACGCTAAGCTTTCATTAATTTGTTTGAAGATGGTAGAGACAGAAAAATATTTTAAATACGTTTAACTTTAAAGGCATTTAGTGATTTGCGGTGCAATTAGGCTTTAATTATACTCCACATTACAGATGGTCTGTACAGGCTTCACAAAGGTATTTTACCTCTGATTTAGTATCATTGTCTAAATGAAATTGATCTTTATTGTTGTTGCAATATCATATTCGTGAACGGGCGAGCAGGGACTGGTAATCTCTTAGCTGCCACGGCTTATTTTAATTTAATTTAATATTCGAACTGCTTTTGTTTTTTTATTATGGACGCTTTTAACGTTCTGCATCGTTCTCACATGCATAATTTCAACATGAATGATGTTACCAATATTTTGTAACTATGTTTTGATTTAAAACAGCGTCCGTGGAGTTTCTTGCCCGTTCTTCTTTATAGGTACCTACTACGCTTTGGAATGGGCAACTAGCTTCATCTTTGTCTGACCGACCCCTTGACAATTCAACAAGTGCCTGTAATTGGTTTATTTGAAATAAATGCTTTGAGTTTGAATAAGGTTCCTGGTAACCCACCAGCAACCTGGTTGGATCCCAGCTGGCTGCTTGGGTTGTTGTACGCGGTAACATAATATTGAAAGGAAAAACTGCAGTTGACATACGCAATTCTGCAGGGCTGATTAAATTACTAGCCTTACCTAACTGGAGGTTTCTAGAAGCCCTATGAAGTCCCTGATCGGTAAATCACACTTAAGTTCTTATGCCATTTAAGATAGAGAGATAGAATACTCCTTTTATGTACACCATAAAAAATACAGATTTAAATGTAGACATTTTACAAGGGGTGACACAATGGGCGGTCTTATCGCTAAAAGATACAACCTTTGGATGGATTAAGGGAGGAGAGACAATACTGCAGGTAGTCTGTGGTGTTATACACGTTCCGGAATTTACGCCCAGCACCCAACGCTTCAATTAGAATATTATGTTATAATCATAATATTCATAATAAATACACTGCATTTTTACTATTATGTATAAAACATTGTTTTTTTTATATCCTTGCCCCACACTAGGAATTTCTCCTGTATTGTGGGTGCGTTTACAAACATCCAAACTCACATACACAAACACCCAGACCCGGAACAACTACTTGCAACTATTTATTAAATTAGTTATACTGATTGTGGGAGAAAATTGTGGTCATCTTCTCCTGGGTCTGCCTAGATATCGCCGGACGTTTTCTGGGACACACATGGCGGTAGATTTGGCCCATGACTGCTTACACATGCGGCAAACGTGCCCGGCCCAGTCCCACGTAGGTTTGACTGCTTTTTGACTCTGATATTAATCTAAATGTTTTGTTACAGATTGATTCTGTAGATGTTTTAGACCCTCTGGGTAGCAACATTGTGATTGCTACGCGAACGAATGAAGTATTGCGTATTCTCCCGAGAACCAATGAGGTAAGGTCTTAAATATTTATATTATTCACTGATGTCCCTGCCTGCCCTTGCTTCGCCCGGGTTCAATCTCCTAAGAGGGCGACATGTTAAAATATTTAGATTTCTCGATACTTCGAAAATATCGATGTGTATTCTTTTTGATTTATAGATGTATTGTACTTTTAAACCTTCCGAAATATTTTTTTTCAATGATGGCGAAAACAGCGTCAAAATCTATTACGTAGTTTATAAAAAAAAATGCGGTCACACAGACAGACACGAAAAACGACTTTAATTAGTAATATGTATAGGTATAAAAGACGTGATTTATCTGCTGAATGAAATCTCATTCACGTCTTTTATACCAGAGACCAATCACCACCACCACCACCACCAGAGATAATTAGTCTCTGGTAATCTTACCTTCTTTCGACGTCATAATTAGTGCTGACCGTGAAACTAATCTAAAATGAACCTAGGCTTAAATCCGCGTATTTAAGAACAGTAATAAATAATAATAATTATCATTTATTTGGAACTAAAAGCAAATACAACCAGCGAAAACATTGTTAAACGATGATAGCTGCAAAAATGCAACTTAAGAACAGTAGCAAGCAATGTGGGCTTCATCAACTCATTGTGTTATACGAAACACTCAGAATACTCGTAGGACCTAGTTCATTGCCTTTTAATTGTAGCCTTAGGCCCTTTGTACACACACGTTTTTCTTGCCGTGAAAATCTACGATTTTGCTGTGAAAATCTACGATTGATTCGCCGTGTGTAGGCACGGTCGTCAGTATTGTACTATGGAAGCTTGTTGAAGACACGGTGGTACTACGGCACGGCGGCCGCCGTCGCCGTATGCGCTTATACAAGCTCACACGATTATTTTACGAAGCGGTTAGCGCGCCGTACCTTAAAGAAATCGTGCCGTGTACAAAGGGCATTAAGCTCAATTGCTTGTAGTGCTAATGGACGAAATGTGTTTAGCTCTACAAATATTTAAAACATCATTCTGTCTTTGTCATAAAAGAAAAATAAGAAATAAAATACGTTTATTTGCGGTAAACATGACGCAAAGAATAAACACACAAACACAGAAAAGAACGAGTTGGGGGAAAATATCAATCGCATCATCATCAACGTGTCATCTTCAAACGCTTGACAGAAGCAGATAAAAAAATTACATTTGTGTCGAACAGTAGTTTTCTCAATAAATGTAACACAAGCGAGGAAAAAAAAAACAAAGAATACATTCCACATTCGTCCCAACATTATCAGTCATAATATTAATTATAATAATCTAATTCAATATCATTCAAAATAATTATACAATATAAATTCAATTCAAGGAAATGTACGAGTATGTCAATACAATTCATTAAGGTGTAATGTCATGATAGAATATTGGATTACATAAAGTCATTAAAATACAATCACATATTAGTTCGACTACTATTATCTTTGAGAAACTCTTCTATGCTGTAATAACATTTCCTCAACAACAATAACTTTAATTTTCTTTTGAATTCATTTGGATTCATAGAGTTTTTAAATTGTACTGGCAATTTATTGTACATATTTACTGATTGCACTCTTGAGGCATGTTTAACGACATTAGGCTTAGGCTGTATGAAATTAGGTAGATCCTCTCTTCGTGTTTTGATTCTGATATGTCTCTGTTCTTCTGCCTCAAACTTATGGATATTTTTAATAAAATGACTAAGCAGGACCAGAATATAGAGGCATGGTACTGTGAGAATGTGCAGTTTCTTCAAATGATCTCTACATGACTCCGTTTGTTCAATGCGAAGCATAGTTCTCAAGGCTCTTTTCTGCATAACGAAAGCAGCATTAATATTGTATTGGTAGCTGTTGCCCCAGAACTTTATGCTATATCTAAGTCTAGACTATGAGTGCAAAATATACCATTCTGAGGTGAGCAATGGTTAATTCATCTCTAAGGCCCGTATTACAGAACGTGATTCAATACTCAAGAATACTTAAAACTAGATTCAGGCCATTTGATTGGTTGAAACTAGTTTTAAGTAATGCTTGCGTATTGAGTGACGTTCTGTAATACGGGACTAAGACTCCTGGTAGCATAGCAAGCACTACTCATAGTGTTAGTGACCACTTCCAATTCCTTCTTCCAATTTAAAACTGCATCTATTTGTACCCCCAAAAATCTTACATTGTCTACAATATCTACTTTATTCCCTAATAAATGTACTTTGACAGTATCGTTGTTCCTCACGGTTGATTTAAATAATAAACATTGCGTCTTTTTTAGATTAAGTTTTAGATCATACATAGTGAATCACTTCTCAAGAGCACATAGGATAAAATTAATCTTCTTTTCTAGATTTTCTATATTGTCGCTAGCTATAATAGCGCTTGTATCATCGGCAAAAACTACAAGTTTAGTATCATCTGAAATACTTTTCAGGTAAGCTATCAGATCATTTATAAATATTATAAAGAAGACAGGGCCTAGAACTGATCCTTGTGGTACGCCTTTATTGTTTTTAACTGTGTCTGATTTGTGTAGTTTTTCATGCCCGTCTTCTTGAACTGTTTTAATTTCGACATACTGCGTTCTATTATGTAAATAGGATCTGAACAAATTCAACACCCTCCCCCTAATGCCATAGAAATGTAACTTATTCAGAAGAATACAATGTTCCACTGTATCGAATGCAGAACTTAGGTCGAGGAAAAGTCCTGCTACTTTTAGTTTAGCATTCAACTTACCCACTACAACATCAATTAACATGTCAATAGCATCTATTGTTCCTACATTATTTTGATAACCAAATTGTTGGTCGGTTATGATTTTGTGGTTATTCAAATGACATACAAGCCGCACTTTCATAATTTTTTCATATATTTTAGAACATACCGGCAACAAAGAGATAGGCCTATAATTCCCTGGATCTGTTTTAGACCCCTTCTTATGTATAGGTAGTACTCTAGCTAATTTAAATTGCTCAGGAAAAATACCTTTATTTACATATTTGTGTATTGAATCGGCCAAAGGGGTAGCCAATACATCAATGTTTTCTTTTATAATAGTCAAAGGAATTTCATCATGGCCAAAAGACGTTACACTATCCATAATCTTAACTAGATTGAAAACTTCGATAGGTGTAACAGGTTCAAAGACCATATACTCCTCTACTTTTTTCTCATGATTTTGTAGATACTATTGAAATCAATAGGCTATTTGGATCGAACACATTTATTAACACCACAATTATTATAATATACATCGACTTTTTCTTCTTGACGGAACAGTTTTAAGTGACAAATTCTAAACTGTTTTTACTCGAATCTTAAAACACTGTCATGTAGGTATACAACCTCCATCACGCACCCTTAATCTATAGCAGATGTATGCGCGAGATTACATTAAGTACCTACCTAACATATTACCTACATGTGCACGCACCCTTAAACTACTCAGTGCGCACACACCGTATATTAGTATTAGTATTTATTATTATATTAGTACACAGTATATTCAGCTGGAGCTATCGTTCACTGATAAACAATCTATCTTTATTACTGAAGTCTGTTCATAACACAGCTCTATAACAAAAAATACTAAACACAAACAAAATAAAATTATCTATTACAAATCTTAACAACTCAAAATAAAATCACATTAAAAACAATATTAGCTAACATCATTACATCACACATCGCTCGCCCCCTTAATAGATAATTTTTCTAAAAATTGCTTTAGTTTAGGGCCTGGTAAAGATTTTGTTAACATATCTGCTACCATTTCTTGTGAAGGCATATATTTTACCTCAACCGCCTCATTGACTATAGCTTCGCGAACGTAATGAAACCTAATATCGATGTGTTTAGTCCTGTTATGGTTCATCTTATTTTTTGCTAATTTATGTGCTGATTGGTTGTCATTATAAATGACCACCGGTTTGATACAAGTCCCCTTTGTTAAACTTTTTAACAAATTTCTTAACAAATTTCTTAAATAAATAGTTTCTTTCGATGCTTGACTGAGGCCTATATATTCTGCCTCTGTGGAGGACAGCGCCACGCACCCTTGCTTACGACTTTCCCAAGATATTATATTATCTCCTAGTCTAAAAATTAAACCTGTACAAGATTTCCTATCATATGACCCACCCCAATCCGCGTCTACGTAGCCATTTAATTCTAGATTACCTGTTTTCTTAAAAGTTAGTCCAAAGTTTGACGTCCCCTTTAAATATCTAAGAACCCGTTTAGCACCTTTAAAATGTAATTCATCGTAACATGAATTAAATTGTGACAAAACACTAACAGCGTGCGCGATATCAGGCCTAGTACTTTGAGTTAAATAATTAAGACAACCTATGAGAATCTGATATGGCAACTTATAACCAAAATCTGAAGCTTTCTCTAATTTGAGACCTACTTCCATTGGGGTAATGACGGATTTACAATCCGTCATATCAAAATCTTTCAAAACATTAAGAACGTACTGTTCTTGATCAAGATAAATCGTACTTTTATCTCGCCTAAGTCTCATGCCTAACACGTGTCTAGCAGGACCTAAATCCTTAACTTTAAACCTTTTAAGCAAGCCATTTTTTTATTTCTGCTTATCGGTTTCGTTATTTTTGGAATAAAATATAAAAATGTCATCAACATATATGACTACTACTATTCTATTTCCATCGCTAAACACCTTTTGATAAAGACAAGGTTCTATTTTCGATTCTACAAAGCCTAAATTGTACATCTCCTGATCTAGCTGATGGAACCAAACGTTTGACGCTTGTTTGAGTCCATACAACGATCTTTGCCATTTACATACCTTTGCCTCTTGACCTTTAACAATCGCCCCCTTAGGCTGAAGCATATAGATGTCCTGTTTTAGCTTGGCATACAGGAAAGCGGTTGTAACATCCCATTGGTCAATGAGCCACTCATATTCTACAGCTAATGAGAATAGTAATTGTAAGGTTGAGCTTCTTACGACCGGAGAATATGTTTCATTGTAGTCTATTCCACGTACCCGCATAAATCCTTGAGCTACTAGCCTAATGACCTCTCCCGCTCTGGGCGGAGCGGAAGGGCGTGTCAGACTCTTACTGACTAAAACCCACCCGTGTTCCTTCAGTTGCCTGCGCCAGGGCCACGGTAACTCTTTCGAACAATCCGCGACCCCGGCAGGCATCGGTCCTATCGGACCCCGTCAATGGTGCTGACATCTCTTTGAGGCGCGCGTGGAACACGACGCGCCGTCGACCCGGGCCTGGTCCTTACCGGACGGCGAGCTGCCCATTGCTCGCCGTCCGCAAGCCCGCGCCTACGGTGGCCGGGAGTCGGCAATCGACTCTCGACGCCCAGGGTGTCTCCTTCTGCGGCGACTAGGGGCGCGAGGGCGCAGTGATTGCCTCTCCCTCTCGCGCTCCGCCTCCTCCTTCGCGAGCATTACTGCTTCGCAGAAGGAGGTGACGGCTTCCCATTCCCTCTCGCTCCGTACCATGGCCTGAACCAGGGCCGGACGCGAGAAGTCGCCGCCGCCGATCGCCGCCACGAGGTCACGGCGGTGCTCCGCCCAAGCCGGGCAGCCCTCCACCGTATGCTCCACCGTGTCCTCCGGTCGATCCACACAATGGTAACACCCGGACGTTTCCTCCCGCCTTATTCGAAACAGGAACCTCCCGAAACAGTCATGTCCGGTGATGACCTGCGTCAGGCGGAAGGTGAGGACGCCGTGGCGCCTCTCAAGCCACTCCTCAAAGAGGGGTCTTACCGCCGCAATTGTGGCGTGCCCTGTGAGCTACTAGCCTGGCCTTATATTTCGACATTTTACCGTCACTGTCTCGTTTAATTTTGAAAACCCATTTACAATGTATTGGCTTTTTATCCCGTGGTAAATCTACCAGTGTCCACGTCTGATTCTCATTTAATGATTTAATTTCATCATCCATAGCATTTTGCCATAAATTAGAAACAGGCCTTGCCAATGCTTCTTCAATTGTTATTGGATCGCCATCAGTTTGCGCGATAGCATTATAAATAACAAGCTTGCGCTCACGAAAATTGTATCTTCGTTCTGGTTCCGCTGTACTGCTCGTGGTAGCAACCGTTTCATCAGGCATCGCAGCCACCTCAGTGTCAATACACTCCGCTTCATGAAACTCTTTTTCATCTTGTATATTATTACTAGACGCACCACTTTCAACCACAGGTTCTATCCGTTCCTCCTCTATATCAATAGGAACGACTGTGTTCTTCTTCATGTCGGTACCATCTCCAGGAAAAAACATTTTCCAAGAATTTAACATTTCTTGAGAATGTTATCTCCATTTATGCACGGAACAAATGGTTCAATTTTATCACTTGATTTAAAATTCAATCCAGTCACCATATTTTTCAATGAATTCATATAGTTTTGTCCCAAATGAGCTAATCTTCTATGCCAAATATTTGATAAAATTTCATTTGACAAAATCAAGTTGACAACACATTTTTCTTTTTCAATCAACTCGAAAATTCCATCAACCTCTTTGCACGTTGCTACTATTTGGTCTGTTTTATTTTTAATAGAGCAACCTTTTTGTCAAATTTTACAGCGAACTCCTTCTTTACAAGATCGCTTACTGAAATTAAATTCATAGAAAGTCCGGGAACATGATAAACATTCGTTAATAGAAATTCAGTGGTATTATTTACTTTCGGAATGGCGTTCCCTATTCCTATAACTTTCATTTTTTCCCCGCTTGCAACTTTTATCTTTAAATCATTCTTTTGCCTTTTGTAATTTAACAATTTTCCAGCATCGTTCGTCACGTGGTTCGAGCAACCACTGTCCAAGTACCATCGGTCCTTTTTCACCGTGTTCGTCATACTCAAGCATGGACTCGCTCTCTTAATGACTTTGCATTCAGATGCTTTATGACCTTTATGACATTTGAAGCACTTGAATATAAATGCCTTTTTCTTTTCAAACTTCTTTTAATTTTGCGCCGTTGTAACTAGAGCTTGCTCTCTATTCTGACCATTTTCAATCTGTCGGCTTGATTCTTGCATCAACTTTGATTTTAACTGCTCAAGTTTAGAAAGAGAGAAAGAAGGAAAGAAAAATAGTTTATTCTGCACAAACAAAACGCACCTAACAAATGAACGACATTAATTTAGAGACATACAAAATAGCCAAAAGCCTCATCCTCAGTATTCATGTTACAAAAGTTTCACAATTTTGTCTATTGCTTGATGCTAAAGCCAGGGACCAAAGACAATACACATTGCTCTGTGTTGCGACAATGGCAAATGACAACAAACAAACGATCAAAACAAAAACAAAATGCCGATTGCAGTGTGGAAAAATGACTACTTTTGTAACAAACAAACAATAATAATAAGAACAATTAAGCAGTTTAATTTCTTTTCCGCCATTGTCTATCGCTATTATAAATGGGTTGTAATCTGACGATAAACCGCTTAATAATATAGAAATTATCCACTCGTCAGAGATTTTTGCATCAATGTCTGCAAGTTGTTGCGCCAAACAAATTATTTTGGAAATATATGTTTCCATGGTTTCGCAATTTTCTAGTCGGCATTGCCATAACTCTCGTTGCAATCTGATTCGTCTGCCCCAACCCTTGTCTTCGTAAGCCTCGCTGAGACTCACCCAAACTTCACGTGCTGTCTTTGCACTATACACATGTGCGAAACATGCAGGCTCAAGTAGCAGACATAACGTCGTTCGTGCCTTCCTGTCAGTATCTTTCAATTTAGCTGTTATCTCTGTAGCTTCAATTACCTTGAACCAATTTTTGGACTCTAAGTAATTCCTCACCACAAATTTCCAATTAACGAAGTCCTCAGCACCATTCAATTTTCTTATTCCACAAATTGAACCTAAATGTTCTTCTGCCATGACGAGAATTTTACAACTGACACCTTTTTAAGAAAGATACTTAATCGTAGGTATGTATTGTGTTCTAGCTTCTAGGCGTTTTTGGAGCCTGGAGCTGGGCCCATAACCTATTGAAATTGAAATCAAGAGGCTATTTGGATCGAACACATTTATTAACACCACAATTATTATAATATACATCGACTTTTTCTTCTTGACGGAACAGTTTTAAGTGACAAATTCTAAACTGTTTTTACTCGAATCTTAAAACACTGTCATGTAGGTATACAACCTCCATCAGATACTCTTTTGCTGTATTAATGTCACTCATGATAAAATACGAATTATTACAGAACTTTTCCAATAGAATATTAACAACTTCTGAGGGTTTATGAACTATTTTATTATTATTATCCATAAGTATCAAATTGTTATTTACATATTTTTTAGGATTCCTCTTACTATTTATAGTTTTCCAAATAACTTTACCAGAATTCGGAGCTAGATTTATTTCCGTTCTTACTACTAGTCGTTCCGCATGTCTTACTACTTTTCTATATATCCTAAAGTAATTACTACGATAATTTACTATTGAATCGTCACAATTGTCTTTGTCAATAAAATTTAAAAACCGTTCCATTTTACTAGCGACTCTTATTCCTGTAGTTAAGCATTTCGATTTGTTGCTGTTTTTTGTATTTATTTTCTTTTTATTAAATGTGCTAGAATGTAGTTCACTGAGTTTGTCAATAAATGTACTTGCGCACCAGTTTTCTTGTAATAACTTTTGCCGAAAGCAAGACTTGTTCCCTTCATAATATAATCTTCTCTCAATGTACATATGTATAACTTTGCTCTTTCCTATAAGCCACTTTTTCCAGTGATAATGTACAAAAAAGGCCCGCATGCCCATCAGATAGACCATTATGGTCTGTGTCTACACTTTTAATAATTGTCTCATCAATATTAGTCAGTATATTATTTATCTAAATACGTTTAGCGTTACCGCATTTAGTGATTTGTGGTGCAAGTGGGCCTTAAGTTCTGAAAAAAAACGATGACGACTCGTCTTCACTTAAACTGATCATTAATAAATTATTGTGAGTATTTCGGAAAAACTAATACTACGGAAGCGGTTAATAATTTTCTTAACACATAAACGTAAAATAACCAATTTTATTATTGTAATTTATATTGTATATGTGTATCCTTTGTTGGTGATCCCAAATAAAAAAATAAAAAAATTATGAATATGGTCCTTCATAAAACTTATCACCAACAGGAGATCAATGAGGAATGGTTATCGGACAAGTCGCGCTTCGCGTGTGACGGGCTCAAGCGCCAGCGGCTGGTGACGCCCATGATGACGGACAGCCGCGGGAACCTCACGCCCGTGGAATGGGAGGAAGCCATGGTGGCTGCCGCCAGGGCGCTTAGGGACTGTCCGCCTGGCAAGGTAAGATGTCGTTAACGATACTTGGAAACTAGAAAAATAAGGAAAAATAATACCTAGTGTGCAAACTGTAACCATGAATTCAGCATATGATTCTAGACCCCTAGCGTAGAAATTTTTCGTTGGGTTATTAAAAATAAAAATTGTTTTTCCATACATTTTGACCGCGTTGATATTGTACTTTTCTTTGATACAGCGGTTTTGTTTTTTGATGAAAAATTTAACCAGTGTAAGGTATTAATTAAAAAAAAAAAACATGTACAGTCTGTTCGAAAAGTATCTGATGAAAGTGTAAACAAATGGATCAGAAAACGTACTTGTGGATGCCAATTTGTAGTGCAATTTACAAATTGAGTGGTTTCATTCGATTATTTGTATACGTAAACCAGAAATTCTAATTTACAATCTCCTTAAAGATATTTCATTGGAGGTAAATTTTAAAACCTCAATCTTCGTCGATGATTTTTAATTTCCAATTTAATAATGTTATTCAAACAATAATTGTTGAAAAAGTGATGAGATATAAAGCTGATACCTTCTAAGTACTGATGCATATGTTACTAATTCTCTTTAGTGATTGCGTAGAGTTGAACTTAAACATGGTTTGTTTACACTTTCATTTGATACTTTTTGGAACAGACTATACATTCCCAATGTATGTGATTTAGAAAAACTAATTTTAACGCCTTCATATAAAGTTTAGTTTCTATTGCAGCTTTTAATCTTTTTATGACCTTATTATTTTCCCTTTATCACCAGTTATTGGCTGTGGCCGGTGACTTAGCCGACGCCGAATCCTTGGTGGCTCTCAAAGACCTGGTGAACCGTCTGGGTTCAGAGAATACGTGCACCGAGCAATACTTCCCGCTAGAGGGCGCCGGCATAGATCTGCGCTCCTCATACCTCTGCAACACTAAGATCGCCAGTGAGTTTGAATACTTTAATTGAATAAAACCTTTTTAATCGACTTCATAAAAAGGAGAAGGTTATGCATTCGACAAATGCAGTCCGATTTCTCCGCGATTACAGGACCGTATTACGCGACATTTGAGAGAGCTGTGTTGATGATTATAATGATTACTATTATGTAAATACATATATTTTATTACGATCACGAATCATATTGACTAATAAATTGCAAAAAACTGACGAAAATTTGAATTTTTCTGGCTGTTTTAGCGAAGCCCCCTTAACATCTTATTATTTTTTCAGATGTGGAGGACGCCGACTTCGTGCTTCTGATCGGCACCAACACTCGCTTCGAGGCGCCACTACTGAACGCGCGCATCCGCAAGGCCTTCATACATAAGGATACTGATGTCGCGCTCATTGGGCCTAAAGTAGACCTTACATATGAGTACATGGTAAGTAAATTGTATTTTGTTTTGGAACGTAGTTCCTTAACGGTACTGTTTAACTTCTTTGGTATTGTTCGTCGAATCATTGAGCTCTTTAAGTTCTGAGTTGAGCTGCACGGTTACTGACAATTGCTTGCATTGACTGGACAGGTCCACTTAATCTGTGTGGTTCTTTCCTCAAAAACCATTTCAGATACCAATCTGCATCGTCCTCAAAGATTATGTCCGAATTTTTATATACACTTTGACATTGATGAATTCTATATATACAATGACTTGAGTATTTACTTTGTAAAGTATTATATTATTTTAATTATTATGAATGTGTGGACTATGTGGGTCATTGCTTTTTTTCTAAGTTAGTTATAATCATGATCCGACAGTTTTAGTAATTTATGCGGCCTACCCAAATGTCCTTTCTTTGGTATTGTTCGTCGAATCGAATCGAACAGTTGAGCTCCTTAAGTTCCAATTTGAGCTGCACGATTACTGAGAAATGCGTGCACTGACTGGACAGGTCCACACAATCTGTTTGTTCAGTTTCGCTTTTAGTATTATTTATTTTGCTATGCCATTGGCAAATAATTCTGATCACATAAATACTGCCCTTATATATTTTTATTCAACCAGTACTGACCCTTTGCTGGCGGTCTTACACGGAAACAATAGTCTTTTCTTCAAAAAAGCAATTATTTTTCCAACCTTTGGCTTCTTTTTCACACAGCACGTAGGCGACTCAGCATCCGCCATCAAAGACTTAGCCAGCGGTTCATCGTCGCACGAAGTCATGAAGCGCCTGGAATCTGCTCAGCGACCAGTAGTCATCTTAGGAGCTGACCAGCTTAAGACACCAGAGGGAGCCGCCATACTTGCGTACACGCAAGAGTTAGCGCTGCGTCTACAGGACAAGCTGCAGGACAAGAGCTGGAAGGTAGGTTTATAATAGATGTTATTGTATGGTAGACATCTTAGGAGCTGACCAGCTAAAGACACCAGAGGGAGCCGCCATAGTTGCGTAAACGCAAAAATTAGCGCTGCGTCTGTATTGACAAGCTGCAGGATAAGAGCTGGAAGGTAGGTCGAGAAGTAGGGATGTTGGTGCCAGGTTGAACTATCCCTACATCCTAACTAATATTATAAATGCGAAAGTAAGTTTCTTTGTTTGTTACGCTTTCGCGCTAAAACGGCTGAATGGATTTTGATGAAATTTGGCACACAGATAGACCATGACCTGGGTAAGGACATAGGCTACTTTTCATTCAGGATCGCAGACGAAGTCGCGGGCAAGCTAGTTGCTTATATTTGAAAACTAAATAACAACTCGTGGACAGCCTCGTTGGCCTAAGGTCGCAAGCGCTACTGCTTAGCCTGGTCCTGGGTTCGATTCCCGGGTCGGGCAGTGTTGTTGGGTTTTTCATCCATCAAAACCATCATTCATTAAGGCGTAATTGAGCTGCAACTTCAGTTTCTACTTTTCACCGTAATCAATTCATGACAATAGTTGGATACGGCATTTGTTCTCATTTGGATATTACAATGAATAATAATGATCTTCTTCCAGGTGTTAAACGTCCTACAACGCACCGCATCTCAAGTGGCTGCCCTCGACATCGGCTACCAGCCCGGTGTAGGCAAAGTATTGCAGGACGGGCCCCAGGTCGTGTACCTGCTGGGAGCCGACAGCGGGGTTGTGTCTCGGGACCAGCTGCCTAAGGGCGCCACTGTCATCTACCAAGGTACGAGACGAGTCTTTTAGCTTGTTTTTAAGCTATTGTAGGATTTAGCTGATTATAGGCTTTTTCTGATTATCTATTATACTTACACCTAATTGCAAGTATCTACTTATAAAAAATAAAGTAGTGAGAAAGACTCTGGGAACAACACAGCACTGCCCACAAAAAAAAAATCTGATTACATCGAAGCTAAAAACACATAAAAGAAAAAAAATATAGGACCTGACGCCTGAAGGGCGATTTTTGGGGTGCTTACTGTTGAGAGGGAAATACTCGCCCGCGAATACTTTAATATTATTATTTGGTTAGACACACTAGCAACTAGTTAAGGGCCATCCATAAATAACGTCACACGCATTTCATGATTTTTGGAGCCTTGTTCCAGGTGGTCATAATCGTGTGACCACCTCTCCCCTAGTGTGGGAGATTATTATAACAGCTATTTTAAATTAAACCTTATAATATTAGTGGGACAGTGTATGAGCATGGGCAAACAAAAAAAAAATTGTAGAGTTGTGACGTCACGAAGCTTATTGCTTGTGACGCAATAAGCCCCCTCTTGTCACGCAATGTCAGACTTTGTTGAGCCTCTCCCTCCCCCTTAACAAGTGACGTGATTTGTAGATTGCCCCTTAGCTGATGCGTGTGTATCAAATAGCTTGGAGATATTTAATCTGTCCAGTCGATTTTGTCTTTGGATTTTGTTTTTGTGTGATTTTGTCTTTGGAATGGGCAACTAGCATTATTTTTGTGACTGACCGACCCCTTGACAATTCAAAAGTGCCTGTAATTGGTTTATTTGAAATAAATGCTTTGAGTTTGAATTTGATTTTTGGAGCAGTTCAGTGTGGGAGCCGTCACAACATTTTCCGGGAGCCTATTTCATACTGTACAATTCGGTTAGAAAAGAATTGCTTCAAAGTCTTTTTCTTTGACGAATTTTCCCATAACTTTAGGGAATGCCCACGCAAATGTTTGTTGCCATTCAGAGTGTAAAGGTCTTGAAAGTTGGGCACTTCGTAGTGTTCTGTAAGTATTTTGTACGTCTCAATGAGCCTACCCGATCGACTATGCTGTTCCAGTATGATAAGGCCAAGATCTTTGAGGCGCTGTTCGTCGTAAGGTAGCTTACGCATGGTGCGAACCATCATGGTAGCTCTTCTTTGTACATTATCAAGTAGAGTGATGTCTTTTTTAACAGTCTTCAAACAGGAGGAGGTTCTCAATTCGTCTGTATTTTTTTTTTTTGTATGTTTGATACGCGATATCTCCGGCAATTGTGGATCGATTTCGAAAATTATTTTTTAATGGATAGGGTATGCTTCAGGGGTAGTCCAATATAAATGTTATTAATTTTGCTTGGGTAGTTTTTCAGTTAGCATCAATAATACGTATTTTATCCACTTTGTGTATATTGATGATGTTATAATAACTTCCTGTCACTGTTATTTTCATAGCAAGTATACGAATTTGTGTGGGGTAGATAACACAACTAAAAAGTGAAAAATAAAAACATAAAAAAGAAAAAAAAAATTACACTCGGTTTCCAAAAAAACACTACATGAGAAAAATAACTTTAATTTCGGCAAAAAGTTTAAAGTCGCTGGCAAAAAACGATAATATAAAACCAAAGAACCGACTTCCGAAATTAAAGTTATTTTTCACTTCGTAGTATTTTTTTGGAAGTCAGTTGTTTGTTTTAAATATTGGTCCCAGATAGCATATTCCAAGAGAGGTTTTATATAGGTCTTGTACAACTTGACAAATGTCTTAGGCGTCAGAAAATTGAATGCCTTGCGGATGATGTAAAGTTTCCAAGTTTTATTTTTTGACAATACTGGATATTGTGTGCTTCCTCTTGAGGTCGTTGGACATAATAACACCTAGATTTTTCTGTGACTCAACGTCTGAGAGTTTTTGGAGTCCGAGACGGTAAGTTTTTCGAGAATTGTTTTACCTATGTGCAAAACGGGACATTTGTCAACATTCAGCGTCAGCAACCAGTCTTGAATTCAATTGTATATAGCGTTTAGATCATTTTGGATATCTTGCCACTGGTCATGGTCATGGGGATTTCCAAAAAACTTTGTACCAACCGCAAATATCGACGATGGCAGGCGCAGCGTGTTTTTTTAAAGGCACACATTTAAGGCGGGACTCATAAACACCCTTGTATAATCAGAGCATCTTTTGCAAGATGACCCTTGGTTTGCCCTATTCTCCATCTTTAAAACCGTAATTGTCTGTTGTAAGTAACGGAGGTCATAGTAATCAATTGAAGTTTTTACTCAGGTCACCACGGCGACGCAGGCGCAGCAATGGCGGACATAGTCCTGCCGGGCGCGGCCTACACAGAGAAGCGCGCCACGTACGTGAACGCAGAGGGGCGCGCGCAACAGACGCTCGTGGCCGTCACGCCGCCGGGCAAGGCACGCGAGGACTGGAAGATCATTAGGTCAGGATGCTTTACTGTTACTTTTAATTTACATTACAGCTATTGAACCACTAAGCTCGACAAGATTTTGAAATACTGCGATATCAGCTGACTCGACAGGATGTTGCGAATTACGTCATGAAATTCAGGAATTTACATCAACTTTTAGCATACGAAGTTATTAAGAAAAATATGTTGCTGCAGCTATTTTATACATTAAGTTTGTGGAAGATATCCTTAATTACATTTTAAGGTCGGTCAAACCGCGCCAGTCTGCTGCGAAAGTTGTGTAAAATAGGTGTTGCTACAACTGTCCAAAAGTTAGGCAACGTAGATACGCTGAAAATATGTACATAAGAAACCTCTCTTGCTGATAATATGCAAAAGGGTTAACTACAAAAAGAGAAAAAAAAAACATAAAGATAACTAGGACACAAAAGTACAGACTGTTTAATTCAACAGTAATTACCAGCAGAGCTCCGACAGAAGAGTTGGCTTTGTGGTAATCTTGGTTCAGAATTGAATGTCACCAGTTTTTTACACGACGCCCAGTAGCGTACCTGTATGACGGACTCTTTCGTAAACTTAATGTGCCATATTTGGGTACTGTAGAAAATAACTTACTAATTATGGCCCAAGTGCTATAGGCTGCTTTGATCGATTGCCCTTTCACTTATTATAACACTAGATAGCTTTTTAGCCTCCGGCTTCGCCCGCGTGGAAGTCGGCAAATATTCCATGGGAAAATACTACCGGGATTAAAAGTACCCTATGTGTTAATCCAGGTTATGAACTATCTGTGTGCCAAATTTCATCCAAATCTGTTCAGCCATTTTTGCGTTAATATGGAACGTACATCCAGAAAAACGGACACAAAATAAAAATAAAACTATATTTTAGGCATCAGACTCGTGCCCACACCTCGTAGCAGTAAAATTTTCTCAAAAATAATCAATGTACAGTTTTGACTTCGTTACTATGTTATTCATGTATAGATTATCTTCTCCACAGAGCCCTATCAGAAGTAGTAGGACAGCGTCTCCCGTACGACAGCCTCGACGAGGTGCGCGACCGTCTCAGTCAGATCAGTCCCGCGTTGGTCACCTATGGCGATGTCCAGAATAACAACTACTTCGCTCAGGCCAGGTCTCTTGGACAGGTACAATATGGAGCTTCTGGAAAAAATATGAGTCGATTGTATTACCTCTACAATTTATTTATTTATTAAAACACAAGTAAAGAAATTGTACAAAGGCTGGCATAACGCCTGAGGCATTTTGTACCAGTCAGTCGGGTCACAATTTCGACTCGGCCTCTAGAAATATTTGCCGTATCAGAGGACTAAAAGCGACGACCAGAACAACGCCCGTTTGTCGTTTTTTTAATTTTGGCTGGATGATCGGACAAAAGTTAACGTAACACTAGTCAATAGATGTCAATATTGCTGCAACTAATTACGGGAAAGGACTGTAAGAACAATCGGTAATGGTGCGTATTCATAAGGACCGACGTCAGGTCATAGGACGGTCTATCAGCGAAACAAGATCTTCCTTAAATAAGTGGGTTTTGCAAAATCAAAAGATCGATATCGATAACGGTTGCTATTTCCAAGTTTAAAAATTATAATAAACACTGTGTTTTGTGGTACTTGGGTGGGATGAAAAACCCTTCATATCGTACAGAGATAGTGATGACGAATTTTTGTGCGCCAATTAATAATATAGTTCTTATATTTCACTAACGTGCGCCAATCATTGCATTTTTTTCCTTATAATAGTGACATAAGAGTCACATGATACGCGCTTGTGAGTTGCAAGGTCTATAATTCATTAACAAAAACAATAAAATCCACAGGGCCTTCAAAAGCCAGTATCGGGCAAGGTAGACGTGCAGCTGAAGACATTAGAAGATTTCTTCATGACCGACACGATCAGCCGCGCATCACCCACAATGGCCAAGTGTGTACAGGCCGTGATCAAGCAGAGGCAGTCCAAGTACTAAACCACAGACAACTTAGGAGTATGACACACGAATCCTTGAATAAAAACTCTTTTTTTAAATAAGACGGCAATATCGCCCTGTGTACTTCCGGTAATCACCTTATTGATAAAAAATACGTACTTATATATGCTTTTTTGGATTTACAGGGATTTTGTGTGTTGTACAATTTTATTAAGGATATATTCCCAACATTTTTCGCTTGAGTTTTGTCTACTAACGCTGTTTATGGTATTGGTACAGTTTGAAACAAACATTACATTTTGAAAGTTCGTTTGTGCAGAAAACTCAAGCGTTTGAAGTTGTTTTTAGGGTAATTATAAAATTTATATTTTGCCTTTCTGCAATCATTTTTACGAAGGAAATACTACAGAAATGCTGCTGCGTGGTCGGGAGCCCATGTTACCTCCGTACCTCAACAATATTATTAATGGCAAAAACACTTTTGACCACGCATGTACATTGTGATTTCTAGCTATTTATTTTGTTATTTAATAATAGATAAGCTTAACAGTGTTTCAAGAAGTATAAAATTTCAATATATTAAATTATACATTGTACTCATTAGAAATGGATTGAAGAAATGAAACAGCTCGTAACTTATGAATGTAAGGACAGATATTTTGTAAATAGTAACGTTTGTAGTATAAAATAAAACGTAGTATAATGATTGTCGAAATCGTTTTTTATTTCATTCAAAACCAAAATATCAAAAAATAGAAATAGTTTCTCATTTGTAATTGTTAATAGAAAGGGTGGTCTCATCCAATGCGTTGTATTTTCTGTATTCCTGTAATGATTAGTTACGAATTTACAAAGGCTCTCGCATACAGGCGCGACGCGACAGCGCTACACAAAGGCGCCGCTCTTCGCGCGACACGCGGTGCCTTTGTGTCGGGCGTCGCGTCGCGCCAGTGTGACGAGCCTTAACACGACAGATATCACGGCGCCTGGCGCCTCCACCACTATACAGGGACGTTGCGGTAGGGAAACGCAAATAGAATATTATATTATTATTTATATTGAAAGAATTCACTTAATATGTTGATAGGTCTAGCCCTGCCTGACAAAAAAAAACACTATCTTTTTTTGATTCGAATGCTTATTCCTTTGCTTGACTGTTCGAACGTAACCAGGGCCTGCAGTCTCGACATTAGACAGCGACAAAAATCGGTCGCTAAGTCGTATCGTTGTCAAATTCCTTTAATAGATTTTATACTTTATTTCGAAAGCATAACGTTGAAAATCTATTAAAGAAACTTGACATCGACCAGACCTAACTACTGATTTTTGTCGTTATCTATGTCGAGACTGCCGGCCCAGAGTTAATTTATTGCCAGCCTGTGCAACATAAGGTTGACACATGCAGACAACCTCTACAATTCAACAAACCAACCCACCAACTCAACCATTTTTTATTTTTTGGTCCTGGTTGGAAAATCCTCATGGATGTCCTCCGCCCCGGGGGGGCGGAGGGGTCTGTCAGACTCTTACTAACTAAAAATCACCCCAGTGTTCCGTCTCACACCTGCGCCGGGGGTCGCGGGAACGTACGAATCTTCCGCAACCCCCGGCCGGTGCCGGCCCGCCTCTGCGGGCCCCGTCCGGTCCAGCGGGGGGAGTGAGGTGTTTGACTCCCCCCGCGACGTCTAAGAGGGGCGCGCGTGGAACACTACGCGCCGCCTCCTCGGGTCCTGATGTATGGGGGGCGACGGACGTCCCCGAGTCCGTCGCCCCTGGACTCGTTTAGGGGGGATGGAAGAGGGCGTTGTCCGCCCTCCACCGACGCCCGGTGCGCCTGCTGCGGGCCGGGTGAGAAGATGAGATGTCACGCTCCCTTTCCGCAACCTCCTTCTGCGAGATGACTGTTTCGCAGAAGGATACCACCGCGTCCCAGGACTCCTCGCCGCCGATCATCGCATTCACAACGGCCGGCAGCGAGACTTCACTGTCTACTCCTGAGATGAGGGCACGGCGAGGCTCCTCCCAAGCGGCACACTCTGCCAGCGTGTGCCGCGCCGTGTCCTCCCGGCAGTCGACGCAGTGGTGACACCGGGCGTCCGGCTCCCTGTTTATGCGACACAGGTACATCCCGAAGCAACCATGCCCCGAGAGCACCTGCGTCACCCGAAACGACAGGGAGAACCAACTCAACCAAGTCCAACTCCAACTGGACGGTTATGACCATTCGATTGGTATGCTGATTCATGCATGCATTTATATATTGGC